>OU538827.1:14927500-16127500 GCA_912999785.1 Hydriomena furcata | reverse complement strand
CTGGTTAGGATGATAAGGTACAAAAACATCAATAACTACGAAAAGCCGCTTGTAAATAAATTATCATTATCGCCTTCCTTGTTATCAAAACTACAGTACAGAAGTACAGACTCGTTGTCAACAAAAACACAACCTGAACTGTTTTCGATTTTGGTTCAATTATCTCAAATACCGCATTGAAAACTTCGAAACTCAACATACTAACATCAAAATAAAGTAAAATAAACTTACCAGGGTCTATTTCGGTAAAAATCCCACGATAACACAAATTATTGTAAGCGTTGTTGTAACTCAGCTCAACTTCAGACGCGGACTGCGATCTGAAGTTAGCTCCAAGCGGTGAGCGCTCGCCTTACCGCTTGTTGGGGTTTGGTTTCACTCGCAGCTCGCTAGATGGCGTTAGTAGTATCGAAATTGCCAATAATTGCTTATCTATTTTTATAGATGCTACTACAACTACGTGCCTATAAACTGCATTTTCTTTCTTATTATATTAGATCTCACTAAAATTATGAATTGACTATTTATAAGTACCTATGTATTCAAATGGGTTTGGATGTGCCTCTGACTAACCCCTTTAGATCCCTTTATAGAGAATATGTCTACCTACTGTACACAGTCGTGATACTTTTTTTTTATAATTCATTATTATATGGCAGACTAGCCTTCCGCGCGCAGCTTCGCTAGCTTGTAACTCGGATAAAAATTAGATAAATATTTTTTTATATTTCTATCCAGGTCATAAACAATAGGTAATGTAGGTATATACCTTAAATAGGTACCTATCTATATTCTTTAGATGAAAAGTTCACCCTAGAGTTTCTTTCCTTCAAAATACAGTTTCTTCCAACAATAATCTTCAAGTGGCAACTTGTAGTAATTCCCAAATGCAACAAAAAAGATTCTCCAAATGCACAACAAAAATATATCCGGCAATTCATTAAAAGTTGCCCGTTGATGACGCTCACCTATTCGGAGCTCAGCCGACAACGAGCCAAGTTAGATTGCGAGACATAACGGCCGGGACATTGGGACATAACGAAACTGATAAAATACTTTGTAAATAACATCTAGAGAGAGAGAGAATTACCAAATGATGGTCAAAAAAATTGAAAAATAAATAAGTTTACGAGTAGGTAATCCTTAATCTCCAAGCATGGTAGGCATTGCCTAAGTAGGTACTTTCAGACGCTCAGATCCTTGCAGATATTAAGATATGTCATAGGCTCGTCCAATGACTATACAGGTAGGTACATAATTAAGTAAAATTCAAACAAAGTATCAAAATATCCTAATCTAGCAATAAACAATCTAGGACCAGAGATCGTGACTAACTAATAGTAAAAAAAGTTTACGTTGTCCGATCGAGGGGACTATGAACCACGGTTTCATTGGGAAATAAAATAATCTAGATAAATTACAGACAGAAATACGATCGGTGAAACTTTTCTCGATAGATTTATTTTCCAAAGTTGGCTCTTCAAAAACACTAGTTTCGTTTTTAATCAAAGCTATGAATAGCTAAATAGTTTATTTTTATATAATTCGTAAGATAATCATACTAGCTAAATTAATCACAGACAGTTTCTTTTTAAATTTGATGGTTTTCGAGATAATGCAGTTTTTTCACCTTTTCCGTCCTATCCGGGTAGATTCAGCCCATACAAAACGTCAAAAATTTCACTTATCACCTTAACTTTTTTTTTTCTTTCGACCTATAGCTTTATTATTGTTACTCCAAGCTCTCCCTTCAATCTACGAATATTTGCACTGAACCTCTTTGACGAAGCTAATCTAATTTTGTTTTGTGGATTTTTTTAATAAATAAAATAAGATGGGTTTTGTTGGATGGAGTTTGCTACGAGAAGCGGAAGTTTGAGAGTTTCAAGTACTTATTTGTGTGAATTTTCAGCGACATTTTAAACTCCAAATAATAAGACAACTAAGAACATAAGACCAACTAGAACAATCTCAGTTAGTAGTTACTCTGCCTTCTGCGCTGTAGGTTGTGGGTTCGATTCCCACCCAGGATAAACATTTGTGTGATGATAAACATTGTTCTGTGTCTTGGTGTTAATATGTTTAATATGTATGTATTTAAAAAAAGTATAAGTATTCTATTAGTTATCTGGTTCCCATGGTAAAACCTTTGCTTAGTTTGACGCAAAAAAACTGACAAAACTCAGTGTTTTTTTTAGATTGAGTTAAGATCTGCATCAATTTGATGAAGCTATCTTGCTAACGTCAATCTTCATGCGACCTTCCACTTATCTAGCAAAATGTCATGTCTAACTGTCAGTCACCGATACTGTCGTGCAATGACAACGGATCAATCAATACGTATCTAGAAATGTGAAAATCTAGAACAGATATGCTCTTGATCTAATTGTACCGCAAATTCTTTCTTAGTGTTTATATCAATTGAGTTGACTTTAAAAGACCGATTGTGACTGACAGATAAAGATGAACCAGCAGTGTGGTGAAAGGTGCAAGTTGCTAAAGTGTCAAGGATATTTAAAAACCTACTGCAAGAACGACGACATTATGTAGATATTTATGAACTTCATTATGAATTAGAAGCCGTGTTGGCCGAGTGGGAGACCTCAACTTTCAATCCGAAGGTTGTGGGTTCGAATCCTGGCCGTTAATCAATGGATTTTCATAATTTCAAAGCAAAGAGAGCAGGCCTCTTCAACTCGCTTCCAACCAAATTAGTGTGTACCTATTTAACAGCTAGATTTAAAAAGATTTAAAATATTTGGAGCCAGGAGCCAGGAACCAATGACCTTATGAAAAAAATAAATAGGATCTCACGGCTGTACCCACCTATATCCCCCTAGATCTTCAGACGCTCAGATACTTGAAGATGTCGTATGGGGTAGTGAGAGTCACTTCCAAACATTTTGCAGTTGTTAGCATTTCATACGTGACAAGTGACAGTAGTTCTGTTCTGATTATCCTCCTAGCGAGAAACAGACGTAGCTTGTAATTTTATTGAAATATCTTTTGACTTTGACTTTGACATAAGTACCTACATGTTAAGTACACTGTAAGTACAACATTCCTTCGGTAAAATATAATCGGTTTTTAATGAACAGGTTTTGACAGCAGTAGCGATATAAGTACTTATGACACTCAGCTGCTTAATTAAGATAAAAATTAAGCAAAAATAAAGATCGCATTCACAAATGAATTTCGCCAATACGGTCAGAAATTATTTTTCGAATTATCATTAAATGGAGATAGAAATAAATGCAGCTGTAACCTTTGGGTTCCTAAAGATACGTGGTGACTTTGACGGCCGTAATATTGGGTACCCGAATAAGAACAATAATTTAGTGAGTTAAAGAGTGAAGTGAATTCAAATTTATAGTGAATTAATTTATACAATTTTAGTTTAGTTAATTTATTTTTCGTATATGTTTTATTGTGTATTATAATTTTTATCTTTAATTCTGGGAATAAATGGCTATAATTATTATTAATATTGCAGCGAGACACACGATACTACTGTAATTATTTCTTTAACGAGAACTGAATATGTGGTGTTGTAAAAAGTCGTGCCCAAAGGTCATTTAATTGGTTAAGTATCCCCCTACCCTTTTTGGAACACCCTATATGGAGAAATAGCTCTAGCATTTCAAGCAATGCCCGTGCTTTATACAGAGCTATGTCCAGTAGTAGACATCTCACGGCTGACAATGGACCCAGTTGAAGCTACCACCGCAATATTACGGCCGCCACAACATTCGATTCATAAGAAACTGTGCATAATACAAAGGAACCCATCGGTTTCACTATCGCAGACTATTAAGGGTCATTTATTTTAATGGCTACCATATAAAAAGATTTAATCGATTGAAGCAGCACATGACTGCTCCCGATGACAGATATTGGCGGAGTGGGCTTTCAATTTTTAAAACGAACAGGAGTGTTCCTTTTTTTAAATGGGGGTTCTGTAGTTGTGATGTGGACCGACACACCCATTTGCAACCCATTAAATGACTTGTACCTACTGAATTCGATAATTAACACTGATTCTAGTGCGGTGATGAAGTTTCTAGGTTCCTCAGATGAGGAGAGTTTTAGTGGCATAGGAACTTCATCGACAGCACTCACGAATCATCGTGATATCTATTTAATAATAGGAAAATTACCTATTTATAAATAGGTTATTATAATTATTTTATAGAAATATTTTTCCCAAAAAAAGACTGTCAAGTGACAAACTGTCACAAAGAACTGATCTAAGAAATATGCTATCCCAGAATTTGATGGATTAAGTACCTACATATTTGGAAATACTGGTTCGTCTGTAAATCTTTATGTATAATAAGGGTACCTATAATGAAAAGGATCTTTAGTTTTTTGATTTGTTAACAGTACCCTAAATAAAAATGGAGCGTGCGTGAGCGCATCCTGAAATTCCGTAATGAGCAGGTGAAGCTGGTATCGTCGTCTTGTCTACTTAGTGTCTTGGAATAATAATCTGAGGAATAATTAGTTTTATATTTTGGTAGTCAACACAACATTGTTAATAATGTTTATCGTACGTACGAGTAAGTGCGGTAGCGGTTATTAGGTGTGTTGTTTTTCAACGCAAAATAAATAATTATTTTAGTTTCGTGTGAGAATAGTTTTTCGAACCGTATTTCTTTATGATATCACTTTTAATTATAGACAAAAAATAATACTACCCTATTTATAAAACCTATATTTCATATTAATACAAATAGGTTGGTTTTTACAAGATTAAAATGAACTTAAGGCCCGGCTCACACCCACACACGTATTTCAATGATTTTCAGGTACCGATTTAAAAACCAGGAATCACAGTTGTGAGGATATAATGATACAAAATTACTGATAATATATTCATCTTTAATAGTAGATAATAAAAACTGGCCAGTTCTATACAACATTTTCAAAAAAATACGTTTTTACCGTCGCAAGAACCGCTGAAAATGTCGAAAAATGGGGTCTGGTTAGGTACCAATATCTTTAGACCCACAGCATATTTTTATTTGAAAATAATACGAAATTGTAGATTTTATATTTCTCTATACCGCGTGGCATTATCTTGTTTTCAAATAATTTACTTTTTCATTTATGAACAATATAAAATGCAATAAAACTTCTCCATACATTTTTTCCATACAAAACTCACATTCACCTCAAGTCGGCACGTCAGTTAGCGCTCAGACGCGCTCGGGGAAGCACGTCCACGTCACATTTTTCTTCGAATTTAGAGGAGGTCTTACATAATGGTATACCGGGGTAAAATACTGGACATGCAAAACTAATGATAACATTTGTATAATATATTGCCTTGAAGAATTTGCAAGCCACACAGATGAAGGTTAGGTACAATGCATGGTTTGTTGAAAGAGTTGGATGGTTTTATTTTGTAGTAGATGCGTTTCATCGAGTTTGGTTTCGAAACAATATGATAATAGTATACGGTTTTACCTTTTTGCATACGTCGCGTCGGAGCAAAATCGAAATAAGCCGATGTTTCGTATTTGATTGTTATTTTAATAAAAATATTAAATTTCAGGAAAATGTGAACCTGGTTGTGTCCCTAATTAATAATAAATAATAAAAGCTTTTATTTCCTTGCACAATATAAAATTAACTTAAATATGTATTTATGCATAGGTATATAAAATTATGTGTAAGGACCGCTTTCAGCGGTAAAAGCCTCCTCCAGCTCTATCCATTTTTCCCGATCTCTAGCGGCTCTGCTCCATGTTTTGCCTGCTACTTTCACGATGTCATCATCCCATCGAATAGCAGGCCTTCCTCTTCTTCGTTTTTTATGTATTGGGTCCCAATTCATAATTGTTTTAGATCACCTCTCATTTTGTAATCTTTGTATGTGCCCGGCCTATTTCCATTTTAGTGATAATACTTTCTGGACAACGTCTTTTGCTGTGGTTTTTGAAGTGTCCCTAATTAGTCCTATTAAATAAATATAAATGTTGATTTGATACATTTCTGTTTTGAAATTAAAGTTCTAAGGTACCATGATCCTTACCTGTATCGCTTAGACCCAATCTACCCTATATTACCAAGCGTGTTTTTTTATACATGGATGGAAAAAAATGATACTTTATCTATAATTGGATTTAGAAAAATTACATAAATTTCAGATTATGAATATAATTTATAATTATTATTTATCTACCTTTAATATTATAAATCTAAAAGTTTGTGCGGATGTTAAGTATGTTTGGATGTTTGTACCTCAATCAGACCTAAACGACTAAACGGATGAAATTGAAATTTGCTGTCGATGTAAATATACCTCTACCTTATAAATAGGCTATTTTTAATTAAAAAACATCCTCAAAACTATAAAAAGACTCCGAGTGCTGGTGTGCAACAAATCTAGCATTAATCAATTTTGACGACTGATGAATGACTGACGAATGATACGATACGCATTGAACCAAAAATGTTGAACCTTCTAAAAAGGTCGGTATTTGTTATTATCAAAGCAAGGTTTATCTGGGGGCACGGTAGTGCCCTCGCCAAGTCTAGCAAAAAAGCGGCACAGTCGTACCATCCTTTTCTCGAAGCAGTTCAGGCCATTTTTTAGACAGACAGACAGACATTGAAATCTCACAACTTTTTACGATAGAAGAACTGTTGGGTTTTTGGTTAAATTATACATATACACGATCTGGGTGATATATATGGATTCTTTATTGTAGAGATATAGAACACGACCAGCCGTAACAAGCGAACAGGGAAGAGAGACTGACATCGACAGATTATCTCTGGTCATCTTAGGCTACTTATACAATATCTCACAAGTTAAGTTTACTACACACGAGCATAGTTCCAACAAAAAAAAGACAAAAAAAGAAACTGAGTTGCGTTGCGAGAATTGGCTTTTTATTTTTATTTTTACAAGTTGTTTTTGATGGCATATACTTAAGTTTAAGTACATGATGCAAATAATTAAATAGTTAAAAAAAAATAAAGTGTCCTGAAAAATTGTTTAATTCTAAATACTGAAAGTGCTCTTTAGTGTTTCGTAGTTCACAAAAAACCCTTATAGTTTTGCCATTTTCGTCCATTCGTCCGCAGCTTAGCTCAGATATTCTTAGTACTGGAAAGCTGTAATTTGGCATGAATAAACATTAGTCACGCCGACAATGTGGTAGAAATAAATACATATTTTCAGATGTTTTTTTTTCTCGCATACTCCTCATGTCTTTGGATAGGTCTTAAAAAGTATTGCAGGTTTGTGATGTCATTTAGTACAAATACAATGGAAAATATGAATTTTTAAAAAGAGTTGGTCATCTCTTTTTACAAATTCATATTTGATTTTTCTGGAAAGAAAATGTTATGGAGGGTTATTTAGTAAAGTTTTACAATAACTGTTTAATTCCAGAACTTGTTGACCCTCGCTACGCGCGGTCTATGGATCTTCGAGATCATAGCTCGCACACAATATTCAAAAGCATACCTACATATTTTATCAGTATTTCACTTTCAAAACTTTCTGTGAGTGGTACTCGAAACGTTGACGGTGCCGTCATCGATTTTAGATGACAATAAGTTTTTTTATTAAAAATATATTTTTTAAATCAAGCTTTTGTAATGTCTTCTGCTCTAGTTCTCGTCAAGATAAAAATAACCGAGCCCAAACGCGACGTGGTTATTTTGTGTAGTTGAGGAGTTCCGATGGCTACATCCGACCTCCATCATCAGACCAGCTAGCTAGTACCATAATTTTACATTGTCATTGAGATTGATAGGTATGCAAAGTTTTGCCTCAATTCGACTATTTTGTGAAGGGTTCCGTTGAACAGCTCCTGACTCCATCATCAGATCAACTCGCTGTCACCATATTATGTATGCAAAATTTCAGCTCAATCGATTGGGGATAACTGCTTAAAATTAAGTTGCAAGATTCCACCTTATCAAACATACATACATAAATATGTACATAAACTGCAAGTTAAATAAGAGCTTGTAAAAAAACGATACTTACCGTTTTGTCATAATGTATTTTATTAGTAGGTACCTAACAAATATTTTTTGCACAGTCAAATATTAGTAACTGTGTAGTAGCACTTTACGATTTGTAACCTGTCTTATAATATATATTATTTTTTTCTATATTTATTTTCTTTTTGTCAAGTGCAACCTATAAAATTATTAAGTACATACCTACCTATACAAATATGACATACCTATTGCACCAAATATTTTCAAGTATCAAGACTAGTTATTTAGTCTTGGTAAATGAAGTGTGAAGTAGCTTCAATGTGTGCGTTTGCACTATTCTTAGTGTGCGGCCACAGAATACGACCGAGTACAAAAAATGCGAGCTGTCATAAATTTAACAGTCACCTTAAACTTCTAAATAAGGATAATAATTATCATTATGGATACTTAATTAATAAACATTACGATTACGACCCAGAGATGTTATTTTTATGATCGATGTACCTAGATACCTATTTATTGATATATTATCAATTCAAAATATTTAAATTCGTTCAAAGGAATTCGAACTCACACTTTCACTGCAGCGACCGGTTCGCCAATTTCCTTATAACAAAGAATCGAAACAGAACTTTTCGGGCGTTCAAAATAAAACTATAGGGTGTATTTCTCCAAAGGTCTCCTGCATTAGCGTATGCGGACGACAAAAAAAGAAAAAAGGATGCAAAAATGTGTGCCGCTATCTGCAGCCGCGATCCCAACTCAAATAATGGCGCTGGAGATCTGTGGAGTAGACATTTATTTACAAAAACAATGAAACAATGCTCGCTTTTATTCAAGCCAAATATAATGTTTGGACGTGTCTCTGACGTGACGTGCTCTTTAGAGATTTTCAAGGATCTAGAGATAATATATAGAGCAATCTATAAAGCTCCTAGTGATCTGAGAGAATGTTAACCGTATTTCAAATCAAATCAAATAATTTCTTCATTATGTACCTATTAGGATGTAATTTAAACAGTGTACGATGAAACTGCAAAAGTTAATAACTGTGTAGCAGCTTCAAACGCTGCTGGTTTAAAGAACTTAATTTCTCATAAAAACACAAATTTCACTTAAAAAGAGATACAAAAATACCACCTAAATATTGCGTATTTTAGTAAGAGATTACAGTCGTGCGTAATCCTATTTGTTTTTTTTTCAAGCTTCGTTTGTTACTTAACAACTATTGGGAAATCGCGGGTTAAAAAAACACTCCAAAACTACTTATCTGTATAAAAGCGTCTCTACATCTCTCCATGTGAATCGGCCAAGCCGGACAGTAGAGCACCCGCTCGGATCCCGCGTAAATCTACATCAACATTGTGTCGCGCAACTTTTGTTGCATACCTGTCGCCTCACGTGGACAAGGATACCTGGACAGTAATTAACTGGCTTTATTTTTACTTGCGATGATACTGATAGAGTCGAGTCTTTAAAATCAGATTAACCCCCGTGTTTTTTATGTGGAATGTTGGTATTATAAATAATTAAATAGGATCACGACTGTAATCCCCAAGTACGATATACATCGTCCCAGACCTCCGGGCGCTCAGATCTTTGAAGATGCCCAAAAGGAGTTATTCTGAGGCACGTCTTCTTCACCTATACACACCAAAAGGAAAACACCATCCAAATGTCAGGTTTCTAGGACTAATCGTTTAGGCAGTGCGTTGATAGTTCAGTCAAACAGTAACGCAAGATTTTTATATATTTAGATTACAAGCTTCCGCCAGCGGCTTCACTCGCGTGGTACCTGATTACTACTCGCTAACCGAAAACTAAATTTTCTGACAGTTTCGACTGTAGTTTGAATTGATTTGTTAGACGAACATCGATGATTGTCAAAATCCAGGGATTTAAAATAGGCTATTTAATATGAACATTCCAAACTTCATCCAAATCCGTTTGATCACAAACATACAAACAATCTCACAAACTTTCGGATTTATATTATTTCTCAGTAATATTGTGTGTTTACAATGTCAAATATAATCAGTCATCGTGTTTTCCTGAACTATTGATAACTCGCGTTGCTGTCAATCACTGAATTTAAATTTAGAACGCACCGGCGTTTGACGGGCGGCGTCAGCTGATTTTGACGGCGTCTGTCAAAACTGACGTGTGACGTGCGCCAATTGACGGTTACCAATAACATAATGTTTTGAATTCAGTTTAGTTTTCGTTTTAATGAAGTTTAGCGCTCAGATCCTTAAAAATATATAGAGGGGTAATAAGAGGTACGTCCTAACATTACATTGACATATACCCACATGTGATCTACGAGTTAGTATTTTGATAAAGGCGATGATACTGCCAGATCTTGTTCTGTAGTAAGAAAAATGCTATGTTTCGACGTGCCTCTAACTACGTCTCTAAGACCGAGATCTACAGACCTGAGAATTTCTTTGAATTCTGGGATATATGCTTGGGGTTGTGCCTATTTTTATTATCCGACTGCGCCAGGAGGGTAAAGTTTTTCGAGCGTATGAATGTATGTGTGCATGTCCATTTCTTAAGGTGATAAGTGAAATTTTTGACGTTTTGTATGGGCTGAGTCTACCCAGGTAAGACGGAAAAAGTGATAAAACTGCATTATCTCGAAAACCATCAAATTTAAAAAGAAACTCTCTGTAATTTATTTAGCTAGTATAATTATCTTACGAATTATATAAAAATAAACTGTTTAGCTATTCATAGCTTTGATTAAAAACGAAACTCGTGTTTTTGAAGAGCCATCTTTGGAAAATAAATCTATCGAGAAAAGTTTCACCAATCGTGTTTCTATCTGTAATTTATCTAGATTATATCCTCTTTGTCATGAAAAACAAAACTGTATGTTTTGCGGTTATTGAGAAAAAACGATTCTGCATTCATCAAAAACATTTATTACTCGCCTTAATAACGCTATACAGCCCAAACGGTTTGACGTTTTTTTTTTTTTAATTTATATTTATATATTTATTTTATTTACAACTTAAAGGTGTCTTTGGATTAGTCTCAATTGTGTGAGTGACATAGCATAGGTGACTAATATTTTTTAAATATGGTGCCCTCCTCCCCAACAAAGGGGGCATAAACATTTTAAGTTAATTATTTTTTAGCAGACTGGTTTCATGTTTTTATAATAGTTTTATCTTGTTTAATGTAGAAATAGAAAGATGAATACCCATTGAATAATCAACCTGGACAGGAATCTAGTTAATTGAAAACAAATTTTCAAAGTGGCTAAACAAACACATGCTTCACTGACATTAGAAACTTTATTAGTTGCAATTAGTAATAAAAGGTCAGGTTAGTCAGTTAGCCATTTACATACAGTACAGCATGGAATACGCTAATAGTTTTTAGGGTTCCGTACCCAAAGACAAAAAACGGGACCCTATTACTAAGACTCCGCTGTCCGTCTGTCTGTCATCAGGATGTATCTCATAAACCGTGATAGCAAATTTTAACAGATGTATTACTTTTACGGCTATGACAACAAATACCTACTAAAAACAATAAAATAAATAACTAAGTGGGGCTCCCATACAAAAAACGTGTTTTTTTCTTTGCCGTTTTTTTATAGAAAATGGTACGGAACCCTTCGTACGCGACTCCAACTCGCACTTGGCCGGTTTTATTTTTATCATGCGCTCGCGCAGAGAAATGTGATTCTAAATGTTGAATCCGTATAAGGTAATATAGGAAGATATATTTTACAATCAGGATGTGGTGTATGTGTTGCTATAACTTATCCTCATTACCCTAAGTAGGGGTTAAAAATACGTTTAGGTACTAAAGTTACACCTTCAATAGGTCAGTTGATATTTTTTTCCAACTTACCCAAGAAAGATGTACAAAATAAACAAATAATTAGTGAGTTATTAGGCTATCTAGCATTACGCTAACGCGAGCGAAACCGCGGCGTACAGCTAGAATTATTATAATCTTGTTGGTAGATAATTTTTGTAGTTTACTAATTACTTCATACATTCCTACAGCACAATAGAACGCAGGTTCATATTTTATAGGACATTTAAAAGGTGTAAACTGACATGCAATTTGACTGTCATTTGTTTCCATACAATTGAATTGAATGGTCAAACAGGTGTTAGTATGTTTGAATTTAGCGCTCAATTTATTAGGAATTCTAGTATGGGGCCGTCCATTAATTACGTGAGGTTCAAAACGGGGGAGGGGGTTCGGCAAATATCACGAAATATCACAAGGGGAGGAGGGGGTGTAGTAAGATATCACTTGTATTTATTTTTACGTCAAACGCGCGATTTATTCGATTGCAACCTTTCTGTCTAGAATTGTTATTATGGTCCTCAATTTTCTAGAATACAATTAGATTATACTTTACTAGCCGACCCGTGACAGACGTTGTCCTGTCGAATTCAATAATCGAATAGAAAAGACTTAATCTTGTTCTTAATCTGTGATGTCAGATTTGTTGCACACCAGCGCCATCTATATCAAAATCAACCATTTTGCGTTTTTTTATCATATTGGGGATGTTTTTCATATTTTAAAGTAGTCTATATTTTATTCCAGCATTATATTTACAAAACTACAGCAAATTTCAACTTAATCCGTTTTGTCTTTGAGGCCTGATTGAGGCACAAACACATACAAACTCACAAACTTTCACATTTATAATATTACTAGCCGACCCGTGATAGACGTTGTCCTGTCAAATTTCAATAATCGAATAGAAAAGACTGAATGTTTTTAGTCCGTGATGTCAGAGTTGTTGCACACCAGCGCCATCTATACCGAAATCAACCATTTTGGGAATAAAAAATGCTAAAACAACAACGACCCCTATGTAGTACCTACTAGTACATTGGGTACTTAGACCTATCTAGATAATAGTAAGTTTTATAGCTCTTAATTATGATGTTGTTAAAACGCGTATATATTTTTTTATTGTATGTTATGCGATCTGTTAACGTAATTTTTTTATTCAATTTATGTGGTTGTTGGTTTTATAAGGTTGGTATTAAAATGTAATGTCTTTATGAACATAAAACACAATATTTTTATTGCTCTTTGATGATCTTCATCATTTCTTTACTTTATTATTTAATTCTATGATATCCAAGTCGTCAGGTGGTAATTAACAACACGTAGGTACCTAGTTCAAATTTAAATTCAAATGGTATTTATTTTAATAAAACCACAAGGATAACTTTGAAACGTCTTAGGAGCTAGGTGTAGCTACGCCTGTTCCTCGCGACCGCAAGCTTAGAAGAATCAGGCTACAAACAAAGCCTGGGGACTATCATTTTTGATAGATGATGAGCTCCAGTGTGGTGCCGTAAGAACAAGGTGAAATAGAGATGCTAATTAGGGAGTTGCAAAATAATTTGAGATAGTTTAAATAACGTCATGATATCAAATTATTCATAACGTTACCGCAAACAATAACTGAACAGAACAATTTTCAATATTTGAATGATTCTCAATTATTATATTAATCTTTATCGCAGTACGTTTTACCATAAACACCACAGTTGAGTAAACAGACTCAATATCTATTAGGAATAATCAATCGTTTTTCTGTCTTACGTGTGAGCTATACCAAGAGATACAAACTTTAGTGCAGTCATAAAGGTGATGATGAGACGATTTTCTAGTATTCTCGTTGCAAAAACTGCTCTATTCGCACGGGAGACTAACGCGATAGAAACCAGACGACCCAAGTAACAAGTATAACTTTAAAATAAAAAAATAAAACCGGCCAAGTGCGAGTCAGACTCGCGCACGAAGGGTCCATTATCTATAAAAACGGCAAAAAATCATGTTTGTTGTATGGGAGCCCGCCCCCCTTAAATATTTATTTTATTCTGTTTTTATTTTTAGTATTTGTTGTTAGATCAGCAACAGAAATACATAATCTGTGAAAATTTCAACTGTCTAGCTATCATGGTTCATGAGATACAGCCCTGTGACAGACAGACGGACAGACAGACGGACAGCGAAGTCTTAGAAATAGGGTCCCGAGTTTACCCTTTGGGTACGGAACCCTAAAACACGATTATCTTCAAATAGCTCCTTTGATTTAAGGAAAGCTTCTTTTTTGCGACTTTAGAAACCCAAAAAAAACCCGCATGAGATAAATAAATGTTGGTGGATATTTCACAAAACGCCATCTAGACCTAACCCAAGCGAAACTTGTGCTGTGGAAACTAGGTATCTGATAGAATACTTACCTACCTATATACTTTTTTATGTAGGTACATAGGTACCTACATGATACCTATAGAGGTATTTGTTATACAAGAGTGCAAAGTTGCTTTTTAACCGCGTGTTCAATTTTGATGACCGAGCAAGCGAAGGATTCTAAAATTGAATCACGAGCGCAGCGAGTGGATCAAAATTAGAATACTGAGCGTCAGCGAGGGAATCAAAAGAGCACGAGGTGAAAATTTTTGCACTCGAGTGCAACACGTAACTTTTCATTCCACCTCAGCGAGGAAATGACTAAATGCAAAAAAAAACGTTTACAATCACAAGATAGGTACTTTTATTTCAGTTTAGGTATTAACTACTACATTATGACAGGTAAGTATTACAGAATAATCTTAATATTGACGTGAAAAAATGCCGCGTAAAGAACCGCGTACAAAGCAAATTGAAAAAAGAACACCAAGAAGGTTCAGAGTCTGTTTTTAACAAATTAAAAAAAAGTTGTATGATATATTCGGCACCATAGAGGTAGCAGTAAATAGGTTTAATGATTTTTTTAATTCACAAACTTAGTGCACACGATTTTCTAAATTCAATTTACTTTATCCTCTAGAGAATAAAAACGGCTTTTGCACTCAGATATTGAAGAGCAAAAATACTCTTTCCAAGATGGTGGGATGAAAAATATATTTATATTAAAACACCCAGACACAAAACATTATTTCTTCATTAGGAACATTTTTGTTCTGGGTGTGGATTGAACCCACAGCCTACAGCGCAGAAGGCAGAGACACCAATTGAGCTGTGAGTATAATCCTTAATAATTACAAATTAATTCGCTTTCGCCTGGCATGGGGCTGTATAATGTCAAGGCAGCGATTCTCTGTACACCACAAACCAACCACAATTTTATAAAATGCCAACGTTCTTATCGTTCTTAGCTTGAACCTTGCAGTGACAATAACGGGATTAGGGTAGGATCAATAAAATGACGTATTTAGGAGTACGTTTAAAATTAAGAAAAAAATATATGGAGTGCTACCTACTGCAAAATATGGGTTATGTGCCAATTGTCATGTTTGGACGTGCTTCTGACTAACCCCTTTACACATCTACAAAGATCTGAGTGCCAGGAGATCTAAGAAGATGTCTAACGTACTTAGGGAATACAGTCGTGATCCTAATTGTGTCCTCACGTAGAATACCTCAGACTTATATGACTCGCGGCTGCGTTTGACATTACGAAAAGTTAGGACACTTAGGACTGTCACATTTTACCCAAATTTAGACATAGCGTTACAGAATATTATGTAGTAATACCCTTAGACAGAGATGACTTTAGAGCCTATCTTCGCTTACATAGGACGTACTGCACAATTGCTGCAGTCACGCGAGCAAGCGGCATGACTATCGGCTTCTAATTAATATGCTAATAGCTCAGCTTAGCCCACCCTGTGGAGTAACGCCATAGAATATGGGCAGCAGTTTGAAGAGCTTTGGAATGGAAAGTTTTATTGACTTCCGTACAACGCAGACGAAATAAATTGGATCTATTAATACAGCGAATAGACTGGGGAAGGTCCGTAGCAATATTTTTGTACCAGGGTGGAGAAAAAATCAAATTGACAATTTTTGAGGCAATCATCGTTTAGGTGGTAGTAGCTCTGCCTTCTGCGCTGTAGGTTGTGGGTTCGATCCCCACCCAGGACAAATATTTGTGTGATGAACAAGATGTTTTTTCTGTGTTTGGGTGTACATACAATAATCAATTAATCATAATTATGTATTTATTTACAAGAAAAAAAAATAAGTATTCTATTAGTTATCTAGTTTCCATAACACAAGCTTTTCTTAGTTTGGGGCTAGATGGCGTTGTGTGATAATGCCCACCAATATGTATTATTGTTATTAATTTAATTTATATGATATTTTGAAGTCATGATCAAACTAAAAAAATATATGGTTTTAGTCCTGTATGAGGTACTTTCGCTATAGAGGTTGAGCATCAGTGGATTTTTCCAAAATGTATTTGCTCATAACAACGAAGGAAAACATAGGATACCAATCAGTATTCTTATGGCGATGGGTTGTCCTGTCCCGTATAAAATGCTTACTACTGCAAACTATAGGCATGTGTTAGGCCGTGTCCCCATGTATGTGGTGCGGCGTCTTTCAACATGAAATGTTGTGTCGTCGTGACATGAAAAGACACGGCGGCGTGCGACGGAAAGTTGCCATGCAAATCGTAAGTCACCTTTTGATCGCGTAAAAGGCACCATTTCAAGTCACGGCGACCATGAGAAAGCGCGATGCTGCGCCGCGGAAAATCACTGGCGCGGCGTACCGCAGCAAATTTTTTTAGGGTTTCGTAGTCTACAAAAAACCCTTATAGTTTTGCCATGTCCGTCCATCCAACTGTCTGTCTGCAGCTTAAAAGCTGTAATTTCGCATGAATATACATACTCGTATTAGTCACGCCGACAAAGTGATAGAATAAAATCTTAAAAATCATTTTGTAAGGGTGGGTACATGTAAAGTGGGTAAATGTTTTTTTTTATTTCTCGTGTACTCCATGGGTGTCGTTTGATAGGTCTTTAAAAAATATTGTGAGTTTGTGAAAACATCTTTTCGATCAAGGGAGCCGTTTGTTAAATATTAAGCTTTAAAATGCAAATTTATGTTGGAGTCGAGTGTCCTCCCCCCCCCCCCTCGAAAAGTTAAACTATATGGCTACTATTGGCACTGATAGCCTCTGGGCTAAGCTGCGGACAGACGGACATGGTGAAACTATAAGGGTTTCTTGTAAACTACGAAACCCTACATTGCACGTGAACCGACACGCACTTGGCCGGTTTTTCGTTATTTTCATTGATTTGAATAAAAAAATCGCTCGCTTAATGTAAAGCGGAGTAACTCAAAAAATTGATTTTTCGAGTTTTTTTAATAAAACGCATTATTTAGATGCAAATAATAAGTTGCGTTCAACAGGCGCTTCAAAGCAAGTCAAATGAACAAATATGTCACTAATATTTTTTTAAGTCTTGTATTAAAAAATCTATTCACAATAATAATTATTTTATGAAATGATATTAACGGAAATTTCATTGACTATACCTTTATAACATTAAAATTGCCCAAACAAATGTATATTTTTGTATTTATCCTATAATATAGTGTACGGCGAATTCGCAAAACTTTAAACTTGAATTACCAAAAAGTTGAAATTTTGGATTACTTCACTTTATTTATAAGCGTGCGAAAATGTCAACATAAAATTCTTTTGTTTCTTACCTTATAGTTAAACCTAGCATTTTCATGGCGCGCCATCGTGTCATGATTTACGACATGAAATGTCGACATTTACGCCTCGCATGGCATCTCTCCGTGGCAGGCCGCCATGACTTTTCAAGTTGCGGCGACGCGTATTTTCATATCACAACGACACAACTTTTCATGTTGAATGGCGCCGCACCACAGACATGGGGCCACAGCCTTAGATATAATATTTTCTCACATTCTAATATTTTATAGGGCATGGAGAATTTTCATGCACTTCAGTGTAGGAAAAACGCGGGTAATTCGCGTAGGTTCAGGTTAACTTACAAGAACAAATTCGAGAGAAGATGCAAAGGAATTCAAAATATATTTATACTCTATACATATCTTTTTAAAAACCGTTGTAAAGGCCTTCACGAAAGGCTTGGCCTAGGGTGAAGACCACTGTTTTATATGATCAAACGAACTTTTGTGAAGTTCGATCGATATAATATGAGTGGTTTCATTTGAAGATATAAAATTAACAAGTAGTCCTTTGACCTACAAGGCAACATTCGCACGTTTTTTAAGAATTAAATAAATAAGTATAACATTAATCGATTACAAGAACTCGATTAAAACAAACATTGACATCCCTTCCCTACGATATCCAGCCATGGCAGCTCATTTTTTTTAAAGTTGTGACTGGAAATCAAGTCTTCTCGTGTTTATACAAAACTGGGTTTTGGGTGTGGTGGGTGATATTTATATCTTCAAATGAAACCACTCATATTATATCGATCGAACTTCACAAAAGTTCGTTTGATCATATATAATATTTCGTGGTTTCATTTTCGATATAAAATTAACAAGTAGATGTTTAGAGATTTCGTTTTGTCATTATTTGTAGAAAGGTACTGTAAGTATATGCTCTACAAATGAAACACGAGATAAATCAAGCCATAGGCATTTTTATTGGTTCAAGTAAAAATCATTATAACAGAAAGTAGGTTATTCTTAATTAGAATCTGAATTATTGACCTGGTCAGGTAAACACACCGATTTTGCGAAGTTAGACTCCTTTACAATGGGTCTATTATAATATTTAGCAAAGGTCTGATAGGACGAAGTCCAGCCATCCGTCTTTCGGATCTGATCTAAACTGAGGCCGGCCGCGCGTGCCGTCGACGTGGCGGCATGGCGGGCGCTGTGTGCGCTGTACACCGCCACGTCGACGCCGCTCGCGCACAACGCTTGTTTGATCCACCTACTTATTGACTGTGCTGTCGCGTTCCGGATAGGACGCTTCACAGTTATTAAGAGATGATCTATACTCAATGGCCTTATTTCCATTGTCAAGACATGTAGTCTACAAGCGTTGTAGCCGGGCAAATCGAAAGGTTTTCAGTAAAGTAAGGTAAATATAAGACTGGCTGGGTCCGTCCTACCTCTGAGGTTTTTAAGATGTACCCTTTTCGAATTGCTCCATCAAAAAAGTAATGGTAAGTGAGATAGGGCCCTTGAAAATATTTGTGTTATTGTCCTGACAATATTGCCACCATAGTTTATAACAAACACCGTACTGTTGTAAAGTACTATTTGAGAGTGAAGCGAGCATTACATTCAGGGCGGCTGGTGGCGTGCCGCCCTGGCGCTGCGGGAGAACGCGCGCCGGAGAGCAGCGCTGCTCCCAGGGTAAGCGTCCGGTGTAGCGGGTGTTGTCGTCTGAAATGCGACAATACTAAATTTGGACGTGGTTTTAAAATTACTACATCAGCAACCAATAAATCCATTAGTTGCGGATACCACGCTTGTGCCGACCACATAGGAAAAACCACAATACCCGTAGCTTGATCTTGAGAAATCTTTTGAATGCATTTTAGCAACAAAGAAAACGGCGGAAAAGCGTAAAATAATTTCGAACCCCAGCTTATTGTAAATGCATCGACGCTTATCGCGTCGGGGTCTGGCTTCCAAGAAACATATTCGTGACATTTGGCATTAATGCGAGAAGCAAATAAATCAATTTTCGGCTGACCCAGCTTTTTAACTATGTAATTAAAGGCTTCATCGGATAATTCCCATTCTACGTCAGGATTAACCTTACGGGACTCTTCATCAGCTTCAATGTTATCCTTCGTATTTATATACGAAGCAAATATCCATATTTTCTTCATCTCGCACCATTGCCAAATGTCACGGGTAAGTGTGTTTAAATGCAGGAATTGAATACCGCCCATACGGTTTATGTAACTTATGGCCGTGGTATTGTCTACTCGGAGCAAGATAGCACATTCAGATTTTTTTTGAGCAAAACATTTGAGGGCTAAAAATACAGCAAATAACTCTAAGTAGTTAATGTGATATTTAAGCTCACAGTCTTTCCAAGCCCCGTTAACTCTAGAACCATCACAAAATGCACCCCAACCAGTGCGTGATGCATCGGTGTAAATCTCCATTACATAAGATGGGTTTTTTATTGGACTATTCGCTATGTAAATATTCTCGCTCCACCACTTAAGGTCATCTAAAATGATGTTAGGAAGTTTGACTTTAGTGTCAAATGAGCTATGTTGCTGTAAAAATAAATATTTTTGTCGCTCTAATGTTTTGGTATTAACCAACCGTAACGCATCGCTGGACATGCCGACACTAAGACTCCTATCAGCTGAGAAAAATCTCGGATTGTGACTGAGGGTAGTTTTGAAAACTTCTCAGCCAGCAGTGCAATCTTGTTACGCTTATCATTGGGTAAAGATAAAGTCATTTTCGAGGTGTCGTATGTGAATCCTAAAAACTTGCAAGTTCTTTGTGGTTGTAAATTACTTTTTTCGTAATTTATTATGAATCCTAAGCATTTAAATAGTGCGACGGTTTCTTTTACGTTGCGTAGACAATCGTCGTAGCTACTACCTAAGCATAGTATATCGTCCAAATAACATACAGATTTGAACCCGCGACCACGTAAATAAGCTACAACCTCTCTAACAATCTTGGTAAAGCACCTAGGTGCTATAGAAAGGCCATAGGGTAAGGAATTAAACTGATAAGTAATTAATTCACTTGAGTTTGATGTATTATACTGAAATCTAAGATATTTACGAAACCCGATAGTAATAGGAACAAGTAGATATGCTTCCTTCAAGTCCATAGTCGCCATAAACCAGTCTTTTGTACCATCATACAGGCTGTTCTAAAATCCTCCATCTTAAAATGCATTTTAGGTATGAAGTGGTTTAGAGATTTTAAATTCAGTATAAACCTTTTACCGCCATTGGACTTTGGTGTTAAAAAAGTACTAGAGATGAACTGATTGTCACATGGTTCAACTTGTGTTATAGCACCTAAATTGAGTAAGTTCTCAATAGCAGACGACATGTCGTGTTGTTCGGTCGTCGACCACGTGATCTTAGGGATATGAGTTTGAAATGGTCTATGTGTAAAAGGAATTGATACACCATTTAAAACCCAATCAAGAACATTCGAATTACTTGTAACATGTAGCCAGCAATTGTAGAAAAATTGTATTCGGCCCGAATGTACCTGTATTATGTGCGAGTTGGGGCACGTGATCGGCTCTGATTCGCCCTGGGTTGCTGAGATGTCGTCGTTGTCGGAGTTGTTTGACGCGACGTCGAAGGGAACTTTCTCTGACCTCCCCGCCCCCCCCTGTTCGCCGGGTAGCGAGGAGGGCCGGTCCAGTTTCCCTGGAATTGATGTCGAGCTGGTATTGCGTTTTGAGCAACAGCTGGGCTAGGTCTTGCTGGTTGAGCGGTCTTCTTAATCTGCAGCCCCTGTTTTTCAATGGTCTTTGAGGCTTTGATTTTGTCCGGTAAGCTGGCGCCAAAAAGTGTCTCATCACGCTCACTGTCTTGAATAACATTGAGGAACGGTTTGGCCAAACCGGGTGTGATCATTTTGATTCGGGCTTGAGACTCATTATAGTGCAAATCACATAAAATGCGACAGCCATCACTAAGAGTTTTGATCGCATCAATTTTATTGTCACTCGTTAGTAGTGACGTCATGGCCCTACTAATGGCCGTAATTCCAGCACCTAGTTGTTGTTGGTTAGTTTCGACTTTTTTGTCGCGCAATCTTATCATCTCGATAATTGCCGCTGAGATCTCGATGTTTAGTTTCGGAGCCTGTAGTAACGTACAGTTACCAGGTACAAGATATTGTTTTAAGAATTTTTCTTTGTTCTCCTTGGTCATACCTTTTATAAGTAGCGGTTTCCATAGTTGGGTTAAGTTATTATGTATGTCTTCACCCCATGTTGGTCCCTGGTCCGTTGCCTCACCGAGAGCGGAGAGAATGTCTGGGTCCAATGGTGGAAAACTCGAGTCAACCACGGCTTGGTCTGACTCAATAGGTGCAGGCGGCGCGGATGCTGACGGCGCCGGTGCTGGCACCGACGCCGGCGGAAGATTACATGGTTGTCTCGCATTGGGCTCCAACGTGGCGTCTGGTCCTTCATCGGGATCATTCGATAATACCGTTTCGACGGGATCTAGTTGTGGTTCATTTTGGTCCCAGAAACCGGTTTCGTCTCCTACGGAGAAGAATATTACCTCACTTAATGTTATAAGCTGAGAATAGGTAGGTAGGTACCTACTTACATAAGTATAGTTGGTTCATAAGTCGAATCCAATCGCCTCGTTCTTTAAAGAATCTATGGCGGGTAGGTATAATATTTGCCGCGTTCGAAATTGAATCTATGGCAAATTATCGTAACAAAACTTTCTTTTCGAACAGTAGTTGTACGATATAAACAAAGCAATGTAGGTATATACTAACCTGCATTATTCAAATCTTGATCTGAGGATGAGAAAGAATCGTCTCGACGTCTCCGTTTACGACGATTTTGTTCTTTTAATTTCTCCATCTTTCTCATGTAATGTTCTAATTTTTCTTCGTAGGTTCTTTTGGGCATCGTGAACGATACAAAACCTTGAGAAATAACAGAAGTTCGAACGTAGGGAGGAACGCGTGCACTCGTTGCCTCGCACGGAAAAAGAATGAGCTGCCATGGCTGGATATCGTAGGGAAGGGATGTCAATGTTTGTTTTAATCGAGTTCTTGTAATCGATTAATGTTATACTTATTTATTTAATTCTTAAAAAACGTGCGAATGTTGCCTTGTAGGTCAAAGGACTACTTGTTAATTTTATATCGAAAATGAAACCACGAAATATTATAACTGTACCTAGTTTATAAGCCTATTCAACATTATGTGTTGATAAATACATTTTTTTTTCACTCAAAGCAGCTTGTTTTAAACTTGGCAATTAAATATTTATAAGTTTTTCAAAAGTACGTTTTATTTATATTAATTGTTATCCTTTACAAGAACCCATTAGGCAGCACGATACGTCAATTCGTATCTACTGTATGGTCTGCTGATTTGCGTGCGCCGGCGCAGCAAAAACATCATATTTACGGTCCCGGGGCCGCACCACAAGCTCAAAGTAATATTTAAACAATACAGCTCACGGCGCGAAAGTGATACCGTAATACGAACTCGTATAGCGTTGTCACTTTCGCACTGCGATTAATATTGTTTTGATATTACTTTAGGAGCTTGTGGTATGGCTTTCGGTGACGTCTGACTGAGCCATGCTTCTTATCTACGAATGTAACAAGGAAAGCTGGTTGTTTACTGCGCTTTCGTGATATTACACGTATGGCCACGTGTTTCTACATATTTTTGCACCTAACTACTATCTACACAATAATTTAACTGAAGGCAACGCAACTACATTTATAAAAGGTCAAGTCGGCTATTTTATTGGTATGTCAAAGTCAAAATTTATAACGATAAGGATTAGATTACTTTGAAACGTCTTTCATGGGAGTTGGTGAAACTGCATCTAGAAACAGAAACAAAAACTGCGCGCATCACATCCTCTCAGATCTCCAGTCGCTCAGGTCATCGAAAATGTCTAAAGGGGTAGTCAAAGGCACGTCTAAACATTACATTGAGCACACAAATTTAATTACTTTTGTCGAACATACTTGTATGTTAAATACAAGTTTGTTCTTGGACTGTTTATTCTTCTTTAGATTCCAGTTTGACAAAATAAAACAAATGAATAAATATTAGTGGACAGTAGTTAATACATAGTGATACATTAAAACACCCAAACACAGAACAAACATTTATGTTCTCAAACAAATATTTGTCCTGGGTGGGGATCGAGCCCTCAACCTACAGCGCAGAAGGCAGAGTTACTACCAACTGCGCTGTGAGGCCAGTCACATCATTTGGTAATTCATAAAATATTGCTGACAAAGCATACCTAATATAATAACCATAGTTCATGGACTCATGGTCCTTCAACGCGCCGCTGTTCTTTGATCATAGTCTGTTTCAGATAGGTAAGTTACAACATCTCGGATAGGTAAGTGGTAGCTTTCTCGTGAGTTCGCCGACCGGCACCTGCTCCGCTATAGATCTCCGTCAGGCTGCCACCGACCAGCTAAGCACCCTGTCGATGCCTTCTGTAGCCGGTTCAAGATGGGCTCCATTGACACACGGGATTCAACCATGGCTCAGCGGTAGTTAACAAAAAGAGACATGCTACTTTGATCTTCGTCACACGGTGGCTAAGTTGCCGAGATTAGGGTGTTGGTTTGGTTTTATATTCGAAATCTTTCAGCATTGCCTAAACTATGTCTGCTCTAAGGCTATGAACGTAAGCGTCGTAAATCAATACATAGTTCATGGAAAACTCTGTTTTTTTCTACGGTGCAGTGCTGTCCCAGAACTGTGTCTCGTATGTGGACTGAACGACATAATATTACCATGGTTTTTCGTTCTGTGGTCATTTATCTGCGAATATATCGTCTATGTTAAGGGGACTAGATTGAGTTGACATTGTGCACGGCATATTTAGGACTGCTGATGAGCTTCTGTATGGACGAAGCAAGTAACCGCCGTTGAGATCTGACGTCTCAACGGCGGCTGTCTGTCGTCTAGCTAAACCACTTAGTCAGATTCAGCTCTAGACTAGACGAAGCAAACAAGGAACGGTTTACTTGCTTCGTCCATACAGAAGCTCATCAGCAGTCCCAAATATGCCGTGCACAATGTCAACTCAATCTAGTAGACAAAGTTCTTGGTGTTGTCCATGGTGGTAGTATTTTGTGGGGATCACAGGAGATCTAGTGGGGTCAGGACTACGAGTATGTGACTGTTAGATGCTTTTTAAATTAGCTAAGGTTCCTCGTATGTTGTAAGACAGTGCGAACATGCCAAGACAATGTCCGCGGTATCAGATGACGAGCCCGCTCCGCATGTTTATGCCGGCAATCTAATTTATTAGACGCCGCGCAGATACAGCCACTACTTACCGGCGGCGCAGATTGCATAGCAGTCGCGATCTTGCACATGAGGATAAGAAGAAGCTACTGGTACTATCTACCTAGATTTGTTCATAACCTGCTATCTGGGAAGTTTGTGTCCGGTAGTGCAGTTAAGGCATCCTCGTATCGTCGGTATCCTAGTCAGTCGGTAACTTTTGGGATCTTGAATGGGTATGAATGAAATGGGTTATAAAAAATGCCGAAGCGCATAACTTTAAATAATACCTACTATAGGTACAATATGTCACTGTAGTGTAGACATTTACTTATAACAGACACATAAAGTAAACCTCAGCCTCCAGCCTGGATTTTCTACTTCAAGTTGACATTTTAATGTTATAACTACGAGTGAAAATAATTACCAAAACCCACCTTATATCATCAGATCGGGTAATTTGCGGCATAGCACCGTCGTTTGCAAAAACCTGACTCCCGTCAGCTCGTTTTGTTCTACCTCGGATAGCTTTAATCTGAGCAGCTTTATCGGCAACCATCGTGTTGTAGCTGAATTACGGGCATAATCGCATGTTGACTGGCGTTTTTAATCTGGTGACCATCCTTGTTCGAAGTAGGTATACCACTAACCGCATCTGTATACCTTATAACCCCTACTAGATACTACAGTGCTACTAAATATTCAGTATTATAAATTACTAGCGACCCGCCCCGGCTTCGCACGGGTTTAATACATATAAACCTTCCTCCTGAATCACTCTATCTATTAAAAAAAACCGCATCAAAATCCGTTGTGTAGTTTTAAAGATATAAGCAAACATACATACATACATACATACAGACGCGGGAAGCGGAAAGCGACTTTGCTTTATATTTACTATGTAGTGATGATGCGTTACACAAAACTGAAAAAGATGCCATTATTTCTTTTATTTATATACTAGTTTTTACCTATTATAAGTACTAGTATCTATTACCTATATTTAGTAACACGTAGGTACCTAAGTGGAACATTATTAAAAAATAAATATTAAGCAAAAATAAGGCTGAAGCTAACCCTAACAATAATAAATAATACCCCATCCTAAGGTCAGGGGTTTCTGATTAAAATATTTTTTCGGTGGTGGTGGCGTGGTGTATGAATTCCTGAAGAGGTGCGGGGTTGATTGTCGTGATGAAACACGTGTTTTCATGATCTTCAAATGTTCCGGGTGTAGTGGCACCATTTTCCTTGTAATTTCTGATGAAAATGTGATTTATTTATCTATCTGAATTGTGTAAATCCCAACATTACACTGGTTCCTCGATCAGTTGTAAATCATTCTTGCATTCACATCATAACTTTGGCCCAAGTTATTACTAACAATTAACTATGCGCGTGCGCAGGGCTTGCGGTAATAGACGGCGCATCTGCGTTCAAATAGAAACAACAAATTATTTGATTGATTGCGCCATTACTGCTGTGTAATTGTCTTTTTAATTGCTCTATAATTGCAGGAATACGTATATTCAGAGTTACGATTGATTGTATGTCTGTGTGTTATCTGCTAGGCGTCGTCACAACGAACAGGCGTAAACATATAATAACTAGGTTTTAACCGCGACTTCGTCCGTGTAGATTGAACATTGAAACACACAACACATTGAAATTCCGGAAAATTAACGGTATATTTTGGAAAACAGTAGCATAAGTCCGTCCTAAGAATTTAAACTATCTCTATATACATTTTCATCTCAATCAGCCCAGCGGTTTGGCCGTGACAGATATAGACCGACAGACAGACAGAATTACTTAAGACCTACGCATTTACTTACCCAACACTTAACGGTCATCACTACATAGTATAAAGCAAAGTCGCTTTCCGCTTCCCGCGTCTGTATGTAATATGTATGTATGTATGTTGGCTTATATCTTTAAAACTACACAACGGATTTTGATGCGGTTTTTTTATTAAATAGAGTGATTCAAGAGAAAGGTTTATATGTATAATACATGCATAATATAGTAGAGAAACACTGATAATTTTAGAGGTTTCTAATGTGATGTCGTAAATAAACACATTTTTTTGCGCTTACATAGCAAATGCTGGCTGAACCCCACGAGATATATCAAAATAATGTATTACAGTATTGTACACCTTAAAAACGTCTAAAAAGTCAACGATGGTATTAGAAATGTCTTACGCACAGCGAAGCGGGCACGGGTCAGCTAGTTATACTTATATAATCCTCACCCCATATTAGTTCGTTCGTTTAGGAAGCGTTTGTGACGTAGCTTTCCTACTCGTTCGTATCAGATCGTCAGATCTTATTTAAGGAATGCATGAGTGACCGCTGTCAAGTTGAAAGCCTTACTGGAAACAGTTGGTTTGACCATGTCAAAAACAGTGACAAAAATTAGTGGTCAAGGCACAAAAATACATTAGGATTCGATTTTGTGTTTGGCAAGGCATCTAACTTGTATGGACATGGACACCAGAGAACTCTAGTTGTAAATAACTATCAAATGAATTTTAAAAGCCACAAAACCAAAACACAACAAATTGGATTCTGTCAAACGCAGGCACTAACGGAAAATGGCGACAAATAACTTTTGTAATTTTGTGTAATGAATAACAAAACACATTGCTTTTCAATAATTGCAATACTTTCGCCCTGCGGTTATATAGGTACTAAATTAATGTCAATTCGTCGACATTAAATGTGTAATTATTATAAAATAATAATTTGATTGCATGATTAATTTATGTTTAAGCATTGAAAATAATAATCTGAATCATAACTATACCTTGACGTAACTTTTTTTACCGTTTGTTTTGTAACTTTTTAGGGTTGTAGGGTTCTACCTTCACCTTTGAAGGTTAGGCTTAGGTTACCTATTATAAACACCAGCCAAGTGCGAAAGGTTCCGTACCATTATTCTTAAAGAAACGGCAACAAAATTACGTTTGTTATATGGAAGCCCCACTTAAATATTTATTTTATTCTGTTTTTAGTATTTGTTGTTATAGCAGCAACAGAAATAGATCATCTATTCTATCACGGTTGATGAGACACAGATACATGCCTTGTGACAGACAGACAGACGGACAGCGTCTTAGTAATAGGGTCCCGTTTTTACCCTTTGGATACGGAACCCTAAAAACCATTTGACTATCTGCCCGCCTGACAATCCAGAAAATATGTAAAGAGGCCTTTAAAACATTAAAGGCGGAGGACATAAAGTAAATGTTTAAGCAAATATAATTTCGACCGTGATGACCTTTAGGGCGAGTCTACACCTGCGGACCACACCAGTTGTCAAACTAAACACGTCATCGAGACAGTGAGGATATCGACACGCCATGACTGTATTCTGGGATGATTTTAATTATGTCGTTTAAGGTCAAGTCTCGCTTAGGACCAGAGCTTGGTAACGGTAATAATTAAATAAATAATGGTAGTCATTTTTACACTTCGCCTTCTAGCGCCAAACTAAGCAATGCTTGTACTATAGGAACCAGATAACTGATAAAATACTTTATATGTTTTTTTTGTAAATATATACTTATTATACAAAGTAACACCCAGACACAGAACATACATGTATGTATCTCATACAATTTTTGTCCTGGGTGGGGATCGAACCCACAACCTACACCGCAGAAGGCAGAGTCACTACCAACTGAGCTGTGAGTTGTTGAATGTTTAATATGTCGGTTCACGTCGGTTAAGGTCAAGTCTCGCTTAGTACCAGAGCTTGGAACCTGTATTCATTAACTGGTTAATGTTATCAAATACTTAGAAAACCGGTATTTGCAGTCAGTTTATAAACGCGCCAATCGGATCTACGCTACATTTCATAAGAGTAAAGTTACCTTCAAACCCATTGAACAACCCTTTCAATAGACAAACATTTTATGTAGTGACCCTAGATGGATAGACCCAACACGGAACATATACATATATTATAATAAAAATCATTCCCATTTGCAAAGCTAAAAAGCACCCTAGCATATCAATTAAAATCAAGCGATGAATACAAGAAAGCGGACGTCCATAGGCGTCCTATTTCCATGTTTATCATGTCAAGGTGCAAACACAAGCATTACAATGCAAGTTCAGTGTGCAATTATTGCGGGGTACTACATAACTTCACACTTGTTTTCGCTATGTAATAAGGCCTGATGTATAATAGGGTTTGCCCTCAAAACATTATTACGAGTACATGTCATAGAAACTGTTTTCTTTTTATTTGGTTATGTTATTGCGTGATAGAGAAGAGGCAGAGTAGGTGCAGTATGCAGTTTTTTTTAACCTCGTAGGCTTAATAAATTAAATAGGATCACGACTGTAATCCCCGAGTACGCTACACATCCTCTCACAGGCGCTCAGATCCTTGTAGATGTCTAAAGGGGTTAGTCAGAGGCACGACCAAACATTATGTTTGGCACAATACCCACATTTTGCAGTAGTTAGCATTCCATACGTAACAGATTGCAAGCCCATCGCCGCTTATAAGATTCCCATCAAAAACATTTTCATGCAAAATGCTGCCATGACGAGACTCGCACTGTCAAGAACTTATCAACAAGCCCTAACTTCACAAACCATATACCTTAGTCAAAATATATGTGGCTCGTCCGTTTTGGTACCATTAATTCATATCATTAATTTAAATTTAATTAATTAAGTATCATTAATTTTCTGTTATACAATAGTTCTTATAGTAATGAACTAGGCGGGGGCACTACCGTGCCCTCAGATAATGTACAACTTATGAAAAAATATATATTTTGTAGTGCTGATTGCCAACCCTAGTTAAACAATGAATTGATTGATTTATGAATGGTCGTCGCGACAAAAAGCGTACGTCTGAGCACGCATCACCGCGCTGATTGAATTCATCGTGTCGGTTTGATGACCTGAAAGTGTAGTCGACTTGACGAGTATCCTATACAAACTTGCATTAGGATAGGACGACTACATCTTCTAGTTCACCCAGATAACCTATTAAGTGAAGAATAAACGAAGAAGATAAAACAAATTATTATAAAACACTAGCTGTCCCGAAAAACGTTGTCCTGTCGAATTTCAATAATCCCACAGAAAAAAGTACTTTGAATAAAGTAAAGGTACTAAGTAATATCGCTAACAAAAAATGGGGGTTGGTGGTAGAATGGTGAAAATTAAGGGATATTTATATGTTTTTATTAGTGCCAAATCATAAAAAAAATAAGTCATCCACCCTTTTCACTTAGGGGTATAAAAATAGTGGATGTACCTATTCTTAGACCCACCGAACATACACAAATAAAACATAAAAATCGGTCGAGCCGATTCGGAGGAGTTTGGTTACAAACACTGTGACACGAGACGTCTTTTATATATTAGAGAGATAAAATACGACTGCCAAAAAAAAAAATAACTAAAAAAATTATTATACCTCCCTTTTTTGACACTTCATTATGTTGTTATCTGTCAAGTCGTTTGGGCTGTAGAGCCAAAGAAATGGACATACATACGCTCGAAAAACATTACCCTCCAAGCGGAGTCGGGTAAAAATACGAATGAAAATATGGTTCCGGTTCAATCGTTGAATAAACTAATCAGTTATCGTAAAATTAATAATTAATTTGATATTGTGAGATACTTATATAAATAGCGCGGCACTCCCACACATATCACGCGCTCATCAATTCACTGCGCTTGCGCTTTTTGCGACAGTACCTTAAGCATTGTACTCTAACGTTGTAAAGTCACTGATGAGTCCGCAGGTGTCAAACAATGGTTATAAATAAAAATCATTTATTTCAGACACGATCCATAATTTACCTAACATACATAAACTTTATTTTTACACAACTCTAAAGTTCATACAAAAATAATTAAGTTATTTGAGCCGAAAGTGATGATTTAGTGGAAAAAAAAATGTATTCTCTATTAAGTTTTATTAACAGAGTGAGAGCTAGCTTGACTTTCAAGATGAAGATCGTGGGTTCGAATAGGGGCATAAATGGATTTTCCTGTTTGAAAAATGTATATGCGCATTAACACGTGCCCATAACTCTGTAGCATATACATAAGTATGGAATGCTAACTACTGCTAAATTTGGGCATGCGCCAAATGTTAAGTTCAGAAGTCCCTCTAACTACTCCATACAAATTTCCAATGATCTGAGATTTGATATCTAGCATACTTTATTCTTTCTTTTTCAATTGTATCTTTGTAATCTCTCATAATTATTGGCACTGAAGATAGACATAACAGAGTTCGATGATATATCAAACTAGTGCTATGTCTACTGATTGACGTGAAGATGATGGGGCTGGTGTTTCGGTCGGCTGGGCCAGACATTATACAAAGAGTTTACATTTCTCCCATTCTCTAACGCTGGGACCACAAGCAACAAGATACTCCCGCGTCGTGTCGTCGAACCTTTATTTTTACATTTAATTCTAATCACGACTGTAATCCCCAAGTACGGTAGACATCATCTCAGATCTCCTGACGCTTAGATCCTTTGCAGATGTCGAGTGAGGGTGGTCAGAGGCACGTCCAAACATTATATTTGGCACATGCCCACATTTTGCAGTAGTTAGCATTCCATACGTGACAGGTTGCAAGCCCATCGCCGCATAAAAGAATACTAACTGGTTTTTCGTCACGATGTTTTCCTTCACCGTTTCGAGCACGTGTTTTTGATGCGCATATAATTTTTTCGAACAGGAAAATCCATTGATGCACGCCGGGATTCGAACCCACGACATTCAGAATGAAAGTCGAGGTATCTCCCTCTCGGCCAACACGGCTTCTCTAATAAAATAAATAACCAATTTTGAAAAATTTCGTATCATTTATTAGACAAAACTGCGTTTAAGGCGACTGAATGTGTTTAGTCTGTTGTCTGTGGTTGTTTTTCGGATTATAAGTACCGTTAGAAGTGTAGTTTTTGCGTGAAAGAGTAAACAACACACACACACACCCACACTCACAAACTTTCGCATTTATAATATTAGTAGGATTAGAGTATTAACAAGAACTACTTTTAAAATCCGGCAGCATACGATCTAAACGGTTCTGAAGCAGTGCGTTCGTCAATGTCGAGTGCATTCGGGTGCACGCGCTATCTCTCAGCGCAGTCCGGTTAGCGCAGCAAACGAGCCTCATGATGACTTTGAAGAAAGCAATATATTATAATTCTTCTGTTAAAATACTGATACGAAATACCCTATTCTTGCTGCTTGCTTGCAACGGGTCACGTATGGAATGCTAACTATAGCAAAATGTGGGTATGTGCCAAATATAATGTTTGGACGTGCCTCTGACTACCTCCACAAGACATCTTCAAAGGATCTAAGCGTCTGAAGATCTGAGAGGATGTCTACCGTACTTGGGGATTACAGTCGTGATCTATTCTTTTTTTATGATTTATTTATGCTGGAAACAGTAAAAACCGCACCGTAAGGTTAATTTATTTTTGTACATCTACACTACTCGATCTATTATGAAGAGGGAAGTTTTTTTTAATTTAGTTTGTAATCAATAAACTAAAAACTACTTGACCAATTTTGAAAATTCTTTTTTTCTCTAAAAGCTTCATTATCAGCGAGTAACATAGGCATATTTCATTTTTAAAAATATTAGAGTTCCCCACAAAAACTGCAATAATAAATAAAATAAATAAATATTTGTGGACACTTCACTCAGCGCCGTTTAGCCCCAAACTAAGCAAAGCTTGTACTATGGGAACTAGATAACTGAATACATTTTTTTTGTTAAGATATATTTAACAGAAACAACACAGAACAAACATCTATGTTCATTACACAAATATTTGTCCCGGGTGGGGATTGAAACCACAAACTATAGAGCAGAAAGCAGAGCTACTGACAACTGAGCTGTAAGGCCTGTTGGTAATGTTACCATCATCAATAACAAACACTCCTTATAAAGTCCGAGTTAGATTGACGTGCAAATCATTATTCCCATAATTAATCAACATGACAATATACATCGTTCTAAGAAGTATCCGTTCTAATTATAAGCATATCAAGGCTAGCTATTAGTTCGAGCGGCGATCCACGTCAATCAACTATTCATTAGCGATTCCGTCACATGCTTGCAAATAACATGGAGCAAAAAACTGCTTGGAATAATAGGATACGGTAAAATACTAAACAGACAGAGATATTATCTTCTTAATAGTATATTATATAAAACTCTAGCGTTACTGTATTTTAAGTATGTATTAACAAAAAAAACCGGCCAAGTGCGAGTCGGACTCACGCACGAATGGTTCTATGAAAAAAACGGCAAAAAAATCACGTTTGTTGTATGGGAGCCCCACTTAAATATTCATTTTATCTTGTTTTTAGTTATTATATTTAGTTTAGTTATTTTAGTTATATTTGTTGTTATAGCGGCAACAGAAATACATAATCTGTGAAAATTTCTACTGTTTAGCTATAGCGGTCCATGAGATACAGCCTGGTGACAGACAGACGTACAGACGGACGGCGAATTCTTAGTAATAGGGTCCAGTTTTTACCCTTTGGGGACGAAACCCTAAAAATTTAAAAAGTTTGTAACATAAATAAACAGCTACCTATACACTATTTGCAATGGGATATAAATGGCTCAACTAGTTCTTATGTATTTTGTAAATCAGTAATACGAGTATCTATTACCTAAATAGATGTTATTTGTTTCTATTATAAGGTATATTGTGTAAAAAAACCTATCTCTATTTAATCTCGGTGAGTAATATTTCTGTAGGTACTTATGCAAAAAATTGTCCTACCATTTGCCGTCTCCTCACACTATGTACATGTGGCTGCAGATTGATAGGCATCCCGCTCCATTACTATCCACGCTTCCGCGGCGAGTCAGGTGTAGCCTGCCCTTAACGGGACCCGTGACCCCATACCAACTAGTACGTTATCTACGTAGTCTAGGTTGTCTAAGTGCACTAGCCTCTCCTTAAGGCTATTGCAACAACCTGCTATAAATGTAAAAGCTTGAGTGTTTATTAAAAATAAAAGTAAATATACAGGATCACAACTGTTATTAGATATTATGTTATTTATCTACCGTACTTGGGGATTACAGCCGTGATCCTATTTATTTATTTATTTTATTTACAACTGTTATCCTCAAGTACGGAAGACATACCTACTCTCCGGTCTAGAACCTTGAATAAGTCTTAAGGGAGTAGTCAGAGGCACGTCCAAACATCAAATTCGGCACATGCCAAAATTTCGCAGCAGTTAGCATTCCATACGTGACAGGTTGCAAGCCCATCGCCGAGTGTTTAGTCGTTTATGGAAATAAAAACAAAGTAAAATAGATTCACGACTGTAATCTGTTAGATATCCTCTTAAATGGTCAGGCATTCAGATCCTTGAAGATGTGTAAGTCAGGTAGTCAGAGTTACGTCCGAACATTTGGCACATGCCCAAATTGTAGTATGTAGTTAAATGTGGCATCTAATAAACAAATAAATAAAATATTACCCTAAACTTGCACTATAGGAACTAAATGACGGATAGAATACATTATTTTTTTACTTTTTACTATCTTATTTTAAACAAACATCTACGTTCATCACATAAACGCTTGTCCTAGGCAGAGATCGAACCCACAACAACTCAGAAGTCTGAAATACAACTGTGCGGTCAATCATTGTACTCTTGTAATCACTGTAATCTTCAGTTTCAGTATAAACTTGACTCATCATCCAAACTTGAAGCTTCTCCGTGACCCAAATCGCAGCGCGTGGTCCGGGCCGGGTTCGGTATCGGAAAACAATACAGGCTTACTTATTGCCGCTCCGATGCGGAACCCCAACGCAAAGATAAGTTTTTATTAACGTGGAATAGGATCTGTTGAAGTTGGGATGAATGGTTGAGATGTTCGGACATGTTGGACAGTCGTTTGAGATTTGAGACAATTTTAAAGTAGGTCAGTTAGTAAGGGCTAGCGGCAAGTGTGACCTTTGTTACTTTGTTGTCTAGTAGGTTTATATGCAAAGTATGTTAAGTATTACTAAGTACTTATTACTTAGAAAGGATGTAGTAATAGATAATCTAAAAGACTATGTAAATGACCAATTTAAAAATTCCTTTAACTATCAAATGCTACATTATCATTTATTACTTAGTAAAATCTATATTAATATAGGTATTATAAATGCGAAAGTAACTCTAGCTGTCTTTGTCTGTCACGTTATCACAGTCAAACCGCTGGCCCGATTGTGATGAAATTGCATATAGAGATAGTTTAAAGTCTTAAAACGGACACATGCTACTTTTTCTCCAAAATGTTCTTTTGATTCTCAGGGTTTAAATGTTTTAAGATAAAGTGATTCAGTGGCCTGAGCACGAACCACTATCGTATCGACAACCTATCGTCCAAATGTCAAATATGACACTTTTTTATAGTAAAAGTGTATTGCATTTGGACGATCAACCAATCAACATGGGCTATATCGCGCTCATACGATATACAAATCTAAATTTAAAGATTACTAAAGTATCGTTTCATATAAAATTCAACCCTCTCCCAAAGACTATAACTTCACCAAATTTTACGTAGATACCACATCGGCTTATAAAACCTTCGAGTTTTCAAAGAAGGTTCAAACATCCCGAGTTATCATAACAGAAAGGTTCTTAAGCCAGGCACTCACAAGCTGTTATCACAATCTTATATTTTATTTATTAATTTATTAATAATTAAATTGCACTTAAAAATAAATACAAAAAGGCGGACTTAATTTCTAACAGCCAACCTAATTGGTAGTGGAATTAGTGATTGGCAATAAAAAATTTAAAACTTAAAAACTAGGTAATTAAATCGCGGAATAATATTAATATATAATTTTAGCTTATATGCGTTGTTTGTCCGCGATGGACTCCTAAACTACTTAACCGATTTTAATGAAACTTTGCACACCGTGTGCAGTTGGATCCAACTTGAAAGATAGGATAGCTTACATCTCAATTTATAGTCGCAATATTAAAAAATCCCGGCCAAGTGCGTTTTTAACTATACAAAACGGCAAAAAATCACCCCACAGGCCCACTTAAATATTTTTTTTCTGTTTTTTGTTATAGCGGCCACAAAAATACATAATCTGTGAAAATTTCAACTGTCTAGCTATCACGGTTCATGAGATACAGCCCTGTGACAGACAGACGGACAGCGAAGTCTTAGTAATAGGGTCCCGTTGTTACCTTTTGGCTACGGAACCATAAAAACCTGGTGGTCCCTATGACTGATGTTCTCATACAGTTCCCCTTGAATAGTTTACTACAATGTAATATAACAATATCGTTAGCCACAGCACCAGACCACAGCGTGGCCGGGTCTGCTAGTTTTACTATAATTTAGTCGTAAATGTAAAATGGTGTTTGCTAAAATTAAATTTTGTCTTTTTTTTGCACAAGTGTAAGATTAGGCTAATTTAAACATTAACATAAAAGATTTAAAAGCGATCGTATTTTACGAAATTTTAGATAGTTTGTGAACACAACAGAACCACCAATATTATTGATGTTATTTTCAGATAATATTTTTGTCATCTTTTTAGGGTTCCGTACCCAAAGGGTAAAAACGGGACGCTATTACTAAGACTTCGCTGGCCGTCTGTCTGTCTGTCTGTCACAGGGCTGTATCTCATGAACATGATAGCTAGACAGTTGAAATTTTCACAGATTACGTATTTCTGTTGCTGCTCTTACAACAAATACTAAAAGCAGAATAAAATAAATATTTAAGGGGGGCTCCCATACAACAAACATTTTTTTTTTGACGTGTTTATAGATAATGGTACGGAACCCTTCGTGCGCGAGTCCGACTCGCACTTGGCCGGTTTTTTAAATTATTATTTTTTGCATAATGTTTAGTTACAGTTACAGCTCGCCAGTGAGTTAAGCCTTTAAACCCTGTGTTGGGGCTGTAAAGAGCCTGATGAATTTAGGCCTCCCGTGCCTCTGCTCTCAAGATGCAAACCAATAAATATATCTGCTGAGGGTAGGCGCGGCCCGGTGAATAAACATGAATGTGTTGTACACTGACGGGTATGAAAATTCAAGATTACTATTGTCTTGTCGATAGCTTTTTCGAGTTTTTAAACATTTGATTTGCGATTTGCTGTAGCATGTGGTGTTATGTTGAAGCTTATTATAAATAGACCTTAAAACATAAGATTCAATACTCTAGCTCCTTTATAGGGCCATATCTCCTCCTTAGAGGGTTCATTCGTGTTGACTGGCCTTACAGCTGTAGTAACTCTGCCTTCAGCGATGTGGGTTGTGAGTTCGATCCCTACCCAGGGCAAAAGTATTTATGTATTCTATCAGTTACTGGTTCCCATAGTATAAGCTTTGCTTAGTTTGGGGCTAGACGGCGCTGTGTGTAAAAAAAAAAAAAAACTGCGTATTTTCTTTTAAAGATTTTCGTCCTTTATCAAACCAGTGCTTTTAATTTTAACAACAGACTTTTGTAAACATGGTAAGAATGTGCATAATGTAAGTGTGTAGGTATGTCTGAAGGTTATATGTATTTATATTTATGATACTTAAAAAAAAAAACTTAAAACTAGGTTCTATGTTGAAAACGACTCCACCATAATTTCTAAGTTCGTCTTATATGAAACTGTTTTTTTATCTTAGCGAGGTTATTACGTAATGTTGTTTTTTTTACGAAGCGTTCCTATTTTCCCGGCCTTCAGTGTATCTCTTCAGTGGCCCGAAAGACAGGCCTCACTCAATATCGGATATTGTTCTTCGGAATGAGTATTTACGTCATCGTTTGTATAAAATGTGCGCGGATGTTCGCGCGATCACTCGCCGCGCGTATCTTTGTTTATGTAACAAACTTTACGAATATTTCGCCCATTTTAAGGTTATATCTCGGGTTCTCTCTTATTGGATCTGTGAGTTAGATGCGAATGGAAATTTTGTTTAAGTGGACTGATGAGTCGGCCTTCATAACTTTGAGGAAATATTTTTGATTGAATTATTTTTTATTAAGGAAACCTTGCCTGAAATATTCACTGGGATTAATGAATTGGAATATATACCAGGCAGCAGAAGGGGCTTGGGTTGTATCTACCTAACAATCGCTAAGCTATGACGAAGGACTTTAGATCGCGTAGAAAATTATCATTGTTTTGCAACTAGGTATGTGCAACTGGTTGATTAATGACATTAAACATATTTTGTTATTTGTGTTTGTTTAGGTCATTGACTTCTATGGACGGACGAAATTGAGATAGATGTAGGACGTCCTGAATAAAATTGAAGACCGCTCAATGTGACGTCACCTTCGGTGGGTTGATGAACGGATCAGCGTGATCACATCATCGGGATCATCATCACAAATGAATCAGTTTTATAAGGGGTTATTAAAAAATCAACAAAATCATCATCTTCCTGCTCTTATCCCATTTAAGTGGGGTCGGCACTTCTTCCCTCTATCATCCGTCTTTTCTTGCCCATGTCATTTACTAAATCTATACATATTTTCTTTGGCCTTCCTCTACTTCAATAAAAAATCTGATAAATATAAGTAGATATCATTCATTCGATTCTCACACTACACTGCCCGGAAAAGCGTATTCAATGATGTTGCTAGTGATTATGATGATGATGATGTTAGCGTTAAGCACTGCTTGAAAGAAACACTGATCATTCAATATACCTACCTCCTACTGTTTAAAGCGCCATCAATCGTCCCAAGCACATTGCAGTCTTTGAGTGTGTATCATGTTTCTTTTGCAATAATTAATTCAGCTGAGACAAATCTCGTAATATTATGCAGGCTCGACGAGTGTCATAAAATCACAAATATCGCCGGATGATTAACAAGATTTTGTGTGGTGTAAGGTATACGATGAAGCGATAAAATGCCGATAGGTATCATGATCGCTAGTTTGAGCACGAAACGCAAAAACTATTTTTTGCTAGTTCATTTAATTTCTAAATCAAGTGTAGCGTGTGCGGTGTGCAGCCTAACTACTTTTGGGGATTTTTTTATCAGCTATGTTTATGTATAACCTTGATATTTGCTAAATTTCACATTGTTCGATTGGTAGGAGCTATACATTACCATTTACAAAAAGGACCATCGAAAAATATTGAAACACTGAAGCGTTTAATTTCTGATACCTACTTTAATATTTTTAAAACTTTGTTAGAATCTCGAAATATTTCTGTTTTTTAAACTCGAACCACACACCATTTCATACCAACTGCTGCGAACAAAGATGGCGGACATAAAAACAGTTCAATCGTAACTCCTATCTCGATCTCAACAGATTACCATAAATTAATCCAATAAGGGTTTGTAGCCGTCAATTTATTTTGCCTTGCTTTCGCTCGCGACTCTTCTCAGTCACACGCTATGGTATATTAAACAACACATACAGGGTGTATTAAAACTATTCCTGAAAACTGAAACTGAATTTTCAGACCATGTATCTTGATCGATTACCCATCACCAAAAAAATATTAAACGAAACAATTTTCAAATAAGTATTAATTTTTTACTTTGATTTCAGGTTATAGCGGACAATATTGCTATTTCTATTTTAAAATCCTTTTAGATATGGGCGTAGGTTCAGTGTATGTGATGTGATGTGTGTCTGAAATAAATTACTTTTATTTAATTTTTATTTATTGCTATAAGGTGGCGTAGCCATTAACATAGACTAGGTACCTACCTGAAAAACATAAATTTTTGCCCGTTTGGCTTGATTTAAAAACAATAACAAGTCCGTAATCCTTTATAATGAAGCAATATTGCTTTCACCTAATTGCATTGTTCTTGAGTTTCAGTTATTGAGTTAAGTCTAAATTAAGAAAAAAACACCTATTATTTCTGCAGATATATCCTTTCATCACACTGTTTTATTTTTTATCACATTTAATTGTCAATCGTTCGAAAGATGTACTTACAGACAAACATCAAGAATCCTATTTTGATTCAACATCGTTGAAAAGACGATGCGAAAATCTTAATATTTCTGCAATATTCTATTTTAACGGTTGACTTCTAGTTCATACAATGTAACTTACCTACTTACCCTCGTATTTTAAGTACTTCCTCATATTAACCTCATTTAAGAAGTGTTTGGACGTGCCTATGACTAGCCACTTTATACATTTTTAAAGATCTGAGTGCCTGGAGATCCGAGATGTCTACCGTACTTGAGAATTACAGTCGTGATCCTATTTTATTGATTTTTTAGGAATAAACCTAGTTTATCAATTATATTGACTACACACAGACAGACAAGAAAAGCCTTTTAAGTGATAAAGAACATGCGCGCGCGCAAGATAAAATCAAATTGGAGTAAGGTGTGCTAACTTGCCTCAACTTATGTCCTCCATTACAAGTAACATCTTTGCTCGATTAAAAGGTTAATTTGGGGTCAAAACGGCCCAAAGGTTTGATGGAACCAGTAGTGATGAAAAGGTACATTCGAAGACAGAAATAGCTTCACAACTGCATCACCAAATGTAGCTGAACAAAACAGAGTATCAGGGGGTCTACTCGTGAGGCCGAAATATTCGTTACAAAGTTACATCGTTTCGACTATACTCGTAGTTTACCCAGCACCTTTATGTGTTAATTTTGAATGTCGTTTTGAATGATGTAGTTAACGCTTTAATTACTTTGATTAGGTATATGGGTAGCTTTTGTAAAATAAATTCGAAAAGTCTAGTTTCCTAAGAAGTTGCGATCGTAATTTAATGATAATCATTGATTAAATTTATTTTACTACTCGTGTACCTACATGAAGATAATAATTCGATAATTCGTGAATGATACTCGCTGATAATATAGCTTTTAATGAACTTTTAAAATTTGTAAAACTTGTAAAATAGTTTTTTTTGTTTATCCATCATCATTTTTCTGCCTAACCTGGGGGTGTCTGTCTCAGCAAACCGAAAACGATTTATCGTAATATTTGTTGCATTGTCAAATTCAAATTCTCGTATTGTTTTTAGTGATTTGTAAGTAAGGTTACCAACATCGATGATTGTCATAAGTAATTACGGTCGATCCATGCATCTTTCAAACTATAGTCGAAACGATATAACATTGGCACGAGACCCCTGGGGCCGTACTACAATCTCTAAAGTACGACTAAATCAGTATTACTTTAAGAGCGATATTGACAACGCTATACGAACACATATGGCGTTGTCACTTTCGCACCGCGCGTAATACTGCTTTAGTCTTACTTAAAAGATTGTAGTACAAAATTTTTACTTTTTGATAAGAGTAGTGTAGATTAATTTTGAAAACTTGGGTTGTAAAGCCACTTCTGCTGATGGACAAGTAACAGGTAGGTGGTGGATCCGTACCCTCATTTAAAGGTTGATGCGCTCGGCTGCGGTAACTTATTGTTACTTTCGCGAATATTTTTGGATAAAGAAAATTGCATTTGGGATTTGCTTATCGTTTTCTTTGAATACAGATTTATTTTTGATGTTTTACAGATGTCTCAAAAAAAAGTAATAAATAGTTGATCAATGAGTCGATCTAGATCACTACCAGTCAGTAGATCAATAATAACAATTAAACAACTCAATCTGTTATCCTGGTTTAGTAATGCGTATTACATCGAATTACTAATTATCTAAATATTATGAAACTACTGGCTGTCTATCAAGGCACAGCCTTAACCACCGGTCCTAGAAACTAAACTGTAGTTAAACTTTTGTTCATCCAATGGTTGTCTGGAAGAGATCGCTTTTAGCGATAAGGCCGCACATTGTACATTTATGTTTGTTGTATTTACCATTTGTTTTCTTTGTGTGCAATAAAGAGTTTACCTATCTATCTAGAAACTAGGTAAGGGTGCATTAAAAAAGGAATTCCCGAAATTTTATCCGTAAAGGGTTGAAGTCTGTTTGAAAAACTTTACGTGAACGAAGTCTCGAGGGATTCTATTAAGAAATGTTTTTTTTTTATTAACCATGTAATTATTCAATTCAAATTCAAAAATCATTTATTTCAATAAAATCACAAGGATCACTTTGAAACGTCTTAGGAACTAGGTGAAGCTACGCCGATTCCTCGCGACCTACCCTAGAAGAATCAGGCAACAAACACGGCTTGGGGTCTACTTTTTTTTTCAATGATTCTTTCCCTAATGCTATTTAGAGCTCCAGTGTGGTGCCAATCGAACAAGGTGACGGCTCAAACCAGAATAATAATTAATAGTACTATTCAAGTACGTCTTTCGGTAACCTTGGCATTCACCTCGAGTTTACGACCTAATGAGTAGGTTCCATTCATAAAACCAATGAAGTCACTAAAGCACACCGTTTTAGGAGATTACTTTTGATCGCCTACACACGGTGTTATGTAGGACTGTAACTTTTTAAACGATTATGATATTCATTCCGTGGGCTTTTAGTTTTAAGTACTTATTTTTTTTGTTGTGTAGTGAGTGATTTCGAGGAAGTCTCATGTACATTTCATCGATATATATGATTAGAAGTTTTTTCAAATGTCAAAAAACCAAAATTATTACAGGACATCAAAATTTGTCGTAACGCTTTCGCTGGTGAGATTTCTATGGAATTATTTATTCTCAACACAAGCTCAAAGAAAAGTTCAAAGCGGTGAAGAAAAATATTGTATATAAATATGCAAATAAATGCAAAATGTGGGCATATATAAAATTATAATGTTTAAGACACCTAGGATCTGAGTGTGCTTACTGTTTGTATATCTAAATAAATTAATTGAACCAAGCAGGTTATTTAGCTATTTACTAGGTACAGGGCTAATCATTCCTAGGTACTTTGTGCAGAATCTAACTGAAATTATTCTACATATTTAAAGTCGATTTTGATTGCTTGGTTCTTTCGATTCTAATTTCGAAGTTCCTTCTTGCATGACAAACCTCCATCCATATAACCGTCGATCGAACAAACCGCTGTAAATCGATCAATTAATGCATTAATTACAAGATTTCGTGTAAACGCGCCGAACACAAATATGCAGATGCGTATGAATATGGCGAGTTCATTTATTCGTTAGGGCTGCCACGCGACCTCTCAAAATCAGTGACATTTGGACTAAAAACCTGGCATATTAAAAAGCGAAGTTCGTTTTATTAAGGGCATATTACAAAATATAGGATTATACGTCAACTGAACGTTTAAAATATATAAGACATCTGCCTTACAGATAGTAAACTTTGTTAACCGAAACCACGATTTAATTAATCAACTAAGAAATGATCTCTTTAATTAATCAATCAAGAACGTGAATAAAGTTTTCCATAAAATAACTAGTTAGTGACTTAACGCTTTAAGAAATACAATTCATTAGAACCTAATGGGTTTTTACCCCGCATTTTGGGTTTCAGACAAGAATCTAGCTTTAAAATGATATCACTAAAATCTGTAAGTGCTAGCCCTAGCAGCTTTAGTATGTAATTATGGCAAACGATGCAGGGTGCGTCGACTAGTGCAGGTATCAATGAGGTCTACATTGAGTCGTCCATCATCGTGCTCCATACTCAACTTGCACTGTACAGCGGTTCTCAAAGTTTTTGTGGTCATCATATTCCCTCCAAGGCAAGTCTTTTGTGAGCAACTCAGGTGATCTTTTGATCCGATAAAAAATGGTCACATCATAATCCCACGTTCTCTTCCTCCATTTCCGCCGTTTTCCTCAGTAAATCACTCAAGCAAGGGTTTCGTATTCACGAGGTTCGTATCTAATTGGTGCCCTTGGGTTTGATGAAATGCCTTGCATCTGTCAGCTTTAAGTAGCCTCAACCGGTCACTTCACCGACAACCATACCCTAAAACCGAGGAACAACAATGCTGCTTAGCGGCAGGAATAGGTAGGTACATACATAATATTATGGTGATAGAACTTCCCAAAATGAGCCCGTTCACAAAAATTGCAACTAGTTTATCAAACCTCAACTCCTAAAAGTGTTTAGCAAAGATGGAAGTTTTTTGAGAATAACTTTGCGTGAACGAAGTCACGTGGGCTGTGTTATGTTATAATAGTGACACGTTTTAAACCAACCGAAAAAAAAAACAATAATGTTTTCTTCCAAACTTTACATTGACCCTTGAACTTTTTGTACAATCATATGGGAATTCTCGATAAAGTATAACATGCTCCGAACTTTGAGAGCCATTGTGCAATTGCAGTCAATTTACCATCACACCGCTGCGTGCTTAGACCATATTTATCTCTATCCCCCCTTGTAAGGGGTAAGCTGAGGTTTCGGAGTAATAACGAGAAGGGTGTGGCGGTATCTGTGAATGTAAACGTATGAACAGATAACTTTTTTCTTTGTTATTTTATGATGATAATCGACTACAAAGAAAATAATTATTATAATCAGCCGTTTCTGATTTGATACATTAAATCCCAGTTTTGTTACCTATAATGATGCAATAGTTGACTACAGTCTCTAGAGTCAAAAGTCTATATAGGTCTGTACATTTGAGTTTGATACTATTGTTTTCGTAAATTGAGTACACAACCCCTATTAATTCGGGTAATATATTGTCCAGAGAGAGTGTTGTACCATACTTTTAATCTGACTAACATAGTTAGTTTCCATTATTTGACAGTAATAATTGCAGGTGCCTACATCTCATGGTCTTTTAGTCATCTTCATAGATCTGAGTGCCAAAAAGATCTGAGTTGTTTTCTACCGTATTTGATGATTACAGTCTACTCCATCTACGTCACTAGAAACTAGTGCTTGGCTTTATTATTACCGTCTGTGGTAATAGGCCATGCACCGACCACGTCCGATTCCCACTTCCTTTGGAAGTTGAGGGGTGACAGCGACCAGCAAGTTACACAGTTGTAGGGGAAGTTGTGACAGGGTGAGTGTGGCCGATGACTGGGAATTATAAACTAGTAGAGCGGACATGTCTCCGTTTGCTGTTTCCTTTTTAAAACCCGTTGTACCCTATAAGGGGTTGAATTTTGTTTTTTTTTGCGGTGAAGGGCTTCAATCTGTCACGTGCTAACGGCAAAATGTGGCATGTGCCAAATTCAATAATACGTGCGTAAAAAGGTTAGTAAGAAACTAACCCTTTTAGACATCTTCAAGGATCTAAATCTGAGAGGTTGTCTACCGTACTTGGGAATTAAAGTCGTGATCCCTGGTTTATTTTATTTTTTGCGCTCAGATAACATTCTGTAAAACAAGGGACATTAAACAATTGGGTTTCTCAAAGAAGAAGTCTTTGATTATACAATTTTAACTGTCTTTTAAATAATACAGTCTAGCCAGTATGGTTAGACTATAATGATTTAAAAGCTCATTCCACTCTGTCAGTGAAAAACGTTAAGGTCGTGAGAGGTCACTCAAAATCCCTGATTGACACACCAAAACACCAATCATTATGAGCCAAATTACAAAAGTATCCAATTTTCGCGCGAACAGACGCATCCAGCTCCAAATGTATAATTTGGCGCCATAAAGAGGATGCATTGATGACAGATGCAGTGGACTAGCTCGCGAAATTACAGTTTTACGATGCGAAATTACACGTCCAAATAACTCTATAATCTTTTACCGAATTCGCCCAATTCTGAATCTTATGTCCTTGATAATAAGATCATGATGAACAGTGATCAAAGATGCTACTACCCGGTTCAGAGGACTTTGAATCCTATGTGGCTAAACACAAAGGCGTAAAAATTAGTCTTTTCTTTGTGTCGTGAGAGACGAATGACTGATTGCTGTTCAATTCATGTATTTTTGTGTTTGTGTTGACGGATGGCAGGTGCGAGACTAGCTTATTATCCAGGCTTTGTTTATGGTAGAATAGCTTTTACCCGCAACCTCGTCCGCGTAAATTTAGGCAATAGATTTTTGACGACTTTATCGTAAAACATTTAAAAAAATAGCCATGTCCATTCCAAGACTTTAAAATATATCTATATGAAATTACATCACAAGTAGCTCAGCGGTTTGGCCGTAATAACGTTTACAGACAGACAGAGTTACTTTCGCATTGATAATATTAGTAAGGAACAAGGTCAAGGTATAATGGGTTGGCAGACTAAAATGGCCATATAGCTAGATATGGCAGTTGTTAGAAGATCTTAAGATGAAACCCTCAGTATTGAAGCGTTTAGTACCTAGATAACTAATTAGACACCTAGTATAGAGGTCTTCAAATTATAGTGCTGATCGTTGCATAGACCAGGCAAGCATGGCACGAGCTCTTGGGATTACATTACAATGGTAGCGAGAATTCTATGAATGGAGAAATTCAAGATCGTTCAACGGATCATTTTCTAGAGAGAAGACCTAAGAATATAAAGAAAAAAGAGACAGGTCTTAGAAAAAAATATATTTACTACTATTGTAATAGTGATGATCGTTTAAACTACAAAATAAACCGATTTCGAGTTTGAAGTGTTTTGTTAACCGTGAAAGCGATAGATTAAACCTATTAATTACACAAAAGTTATTGCGCAGCTGAATTCATTATGATGATTAAGCCACATTTTAGAACCTCCTTCTTTTTATCGAAGTCGGTTAAAAATACATTAATTTATCGCTACAAGTTTTAATGCGAATTACGAGTTTTTCTTTGCCTGTGCTTTCTAACCGACGACAAAAAAGGATGATGGTGAAAAAGGTGGTTTTTGGTTCGTCGCGTGTAGGTATAACAACGCATAACTTTTTCTCGTGTTCTGATTTTGATGTTTTTTTTTTCTTACAATGTCTCCGAGGTTGTGGAGACGCTTCAGCCTGATAGTACCTAATCTGGGGGGTCTACTCGCGAACTAAAAACGATATATCGTAACAATAATCGTGCCAAAGTTACATCATTTCAAAAACTAAATTAAACTAAGCAAAGCTTGTACCTACTATGACTAACCTAGGTTTTTATGTAAATATATTACGATACATTATAACACCAAGACACAGAAAAAACATCATCACACAAATGTTGGTTTTTTCGTGGGAATCGAACCCACAACCTACAGCGTGGAAGGCAGAGTAACTACCAGCTGAGCTAAGGCCAGTCTTATTTATGGAATAAATAAGATACTTTTTCCCAGATTGTAATGTGTCGGGTTTACGATTCAAAATGACGGGCTAGGGCGATTCATTTAAGGTGATCGAACTCGAAATGAGGTGATCATTTATATGTATACTCAATGGATTTTATCATAATTCGAGTTGAATGTCGAGTTGAATTGCAGGAAAAATATGTAAATTAATTAGAATTGAAAAATGTCATCAAGAAATGCCATCAAAATAATCTTTTGGACCCAAGTTTAGATGGTCAGTTCTTTCAACGGATCAAGTATATTAAGAGATGACATTTATGGTAGGAATATTTGTATTTTTTGATATTATCCTCGACATAGGGAACTCGACATGTGACTATGTAGGCTATCTTATAATTATCTTATGTCTATCATAGAATTTGTAAGGATGTTTGTGTCTCAATCACGCCTAAACGACCAAACGGATTCAGATGAAACTTGGATTATAGGATATCATAAAGTGTAGTTTTTGTGTTGTTAAAGTGTAGTGAATAAATATATTTTTTTCTTGGAAATTGATAAGTTTTGCTCTTGAAAATTATGGTCTCATTCTAAAAAAAAACATTTTATTTCCATGAAATCACAAGGATCACTTTGAAACGTCTTAGGAACTAGGTGAAGCTACGCCGATTCTTCCTAGAAGAATCAGGCAACAAACACGGCTTGGGGTCTACCAACTTTTTTTTCAATGATCCTTTCCTTCAACGGAAATAACCTCCCCTACAACCTCCTGGCAGGAATAGGTCGAATAACCAATAACTCTGTATAACCTATGTCCTGGAATATCATAGGATAATTATCCAGGTACCACGCAAGCAAAGTCGCGGGCGGTAGCGAGTATACCTGAAAATTGGGTGTAATATTTTAAAAATACCTGGTTTAAAACTGCGTGTGGAATTTATCTGCATATTGTATGTTTACTACAACTTCAAATTGCCTTGAAGTCTTGTACAAAACAACAGACAATATCACCCCAACTGACGTACAATCACTCCATCCCACATCTACCTGCGCACCACAATAAAGTGTCTACTTTATGCGTCCCCCGCGTAGGCAAGCCCTAAACATATCCACATTATACCCGTAAATAACCGCCTTCAAAAAAGGAGGTTTTAATATGATGCGTTTTTAAAATACCGAATATAATGTGTCGAGTTTGTGGAGCTAATGACGACACGGTTGAGTTAATCGAGGTATATTACTGAGTTTCTTATTGAAAAACTGTGATTATTTTTTTAATTACTAGAAAATAAAAGCTATTTGGGTTTAGAGATCAGATCGCCTTTGAGAAGTGGTAGATATGTATGGTTTGTATTGCCTTTTCCGCATTTGGTTTTAGTAGTGAAGTTCATCATAAATTTATATTTATAGCTGTAGAATATCCAAAGAAGCAATACCTAACACTAAGTATTTACGTATGCATCGGCAATTAGGAATTATTAATTGGTATTTTATATCGGCAATTTAGAGATAGCATTCCCTAGGACGCCAGGCATGCGGCCGGTTGTAAAATACCTTAAGCCAAATCCATAGACAACATCTAGATATTGTGCCGACCCCACTAGGATGTGGGATAAGGCAAGGAAGAAGAGGAATAATTTAGGGACTATGATTTATTATTTTAGGGTTATTTGTTACCAGCAAAGCCTCTCTTTTTAATCTAAATTTTGTCTCAATAGCAATTAAAAAAACTAATTTTAAATTATTTTTTTTAAAAAGCTATTTTTGCCCTTCTGAGATACCCAACTAGTCAAAAGGTCGTATAATTTGACCAGCATCAACATAAGTGCCAGCAGGCAAACATTGTCATATTATTATCTAAACGGCACCTCGGTGACCTTATTGTAATTTTAATTTTACCGGTCCAAGTGACCACTTTAATGAAATGCGCGGTCCAAGAGACCACATTAGTGTAATGTGAGGTGCGGTCAACCTACACTTTTCACCTTTGGGAGCGATATTATCGTACCCAATGGTGGATGAAGTGTGGTTTGACCAGCTGGTGTACTTATACGTGGCTATTCCTTTGACTTATCGTAGTCACTAGCATAGTGGTTATTGTTTACGCTACGATGGTATAATTTTCACAATCATAGTGATTAATCCCTTTAATCTAATAACAACAACAACATATTGATGCCGACCCCACGAGAAGTGGGATAAGGTGGATAGGAAGAATAAGATAACATTTTTTTTGACTGGCCTCACATCTCAGTTAGGTTGTGGGTTCGATCCCCACCCGGGATAAACATTCGTGTGATGAACATAGATGTTTGTTCTTTGTTAATATGTATATTAAGTAGTATTTACAACAAAAAACGTAGTATTCTATCAGTTATCTGGTTCCCGTAATACAAGCTTTGCTTAGTTTGGGGCTAGATAGCGCTGTGGGAAATGTCCACCGATATTTATTTATTTATTTTTGATTTTTTGATGATGAAAACTAGTGTGATTCTAATATTAACTTTTTTATGATATCATGTTTTATAAGTTTATGCAGATACCGTAAAAAAATATAGTAAAAAATATATTTATGAGATCTTGAAAGAAAACACTTCATATAGGTAGATTCTATTTCATTTTTTATTATATTAGGTTGGTTTTCTAGATAATAAGTAGAAAGGTACTCGTACATAATTAAAGTTAAACTTCATCTGCCTGTAGGTAAGTTAGGTATTAATGTAGGTAATATCTGCATTTAAATAGCTTCAAGAATTTTAAATTATCTTAATAATTATTGACTGGCTCTCAGTAGAATAGCCCCTCGACTAATATTTTATTGCCTGGTCTAGATCATAGAGATTTTTTAGTTTGATACTTATTTAGGTACCTAATCGATACCTACCTACTCTTCTATACCTACTATACTATTCAAAAAGAGAACGGTTTAAAAATATTGAGTGGAATACATAATGTAGATTCAAATTAGTTTAAGTGACATTATATTTAACATATTTATATGTAACAATAAGAAAACTGTGAATCCTAGGTTATTTAAATAAAATAATAAATGTCAACTAAAGCCAACCTGATTTCACAGAAATAAAAAAAATATTGGCACACTAGAATTATGATGATACTCTATATTTTTGAGAGAGCATACATTAAAGCACTTACTACTTACTAATACTTAAGTAAGTTGCGTTCCTCCTGTACCTACCGTTAACCCGTAAAGTGGCGGCTCGGTCGATTAAACTAAGGAGGTGAATTTTGCGAAACAATTTGATCTGCTCACATCAAATGACCACTCGTAAAACGGACCGTTCACATTCCTATAATTAAATTCAATTTCAATAAAATGCATAAAATTGCACCTACTCTGAGCAAATATAAAATAATTAATTTAGTTTACCAGCGCGAGGTCCGAGTTGAATAACATAATCAATTAAAAGGTAATGAACGGACAATAATAATCAAATAAATAATTGAAAAATATATATTAATGTTACCTACCCTATAAATATTTAACAATAAAAACTTGATTGTATGGGTAGGTACCTAGGTACTAATAATTATTTATTTATTGTATTTATTTTAATTAATAAATTAACTAACATTCATCTCAAAATTCTACAAGGAAACATCACAAAAATTTATATTTTTTTATAATAATAAAAATATAATAAGAAAGTACATAATATTTTTATTAATTTGTAACAAAACGCACAAAATTTTCAATGAAAGTGAAGTTATAAACGCGGGAAAAAGGTAAAAAGCGGGTGTTGCGGTGGGCGGGGGGCGGGGCAATAGACGCCGCCCCGTGCGTGCGAGCGAGACGGCGATACTCGCGTCGATGCAAGGTCACGTCAAGTCGACGCGCTGCGTTTTTGCAATGTTTTGACAAGACGTAGACAATTGAATTTTCGGACAAGTTTTTTTTGTGAGTTGTATTTTGAATGCGTTTTTGTTATTTTAATGTAGTTTTATAGTAAGTTTTGGAAAAAAGTGAAAGTAAAGTTTGTTGTTAGTCTAATTTCAAACTGGAACTTCAAATAACATGTTTTTTTTTTCAGGAAAGTATTTTGTTTCTTTTAGGTAAATAGGTACTTCTTATACTTAGATAGGTAGGTACTAGTATACTTTTTAATAATTCTTATTTGATTACTAATTGTATTGTTTTACATTAAGTAAAATTTTAAAAGCATTTAAATAAACTCATCAAAGTCACACAGCTTTGAGGCACACGATAGCAAAAATAATATTCGCATATGAAATTAATAAAAAGAATGCAATGCAGTGCAAAAAAAGTGGTGCATCTTATCACGTCGGACGTCTGATTGAGTGCGCTGGTTCCGCTGGTGGCCGCGGCGGGCGCTAGTGTCGGCCGCTCGACGCGTCATTCCGGCCGCGACCGCGACGCAACAGCATCGCGCCGCGCTCGCTCTCCGCGTAAACAAATCACGAAACACACGTCAAACGATACGTAGTGACGCGACTCACGTGTAGTGCCAAAATCACTAGTGCCTGTCAAACTTAGTGCCGGTTTTTGAGTGAAGTGAGAGTTTTGAACACATCGTCGCACTATACGAAAAGTAATATTTGCTCGAACGTCCGAGACATCGCGGCCCATCTGTTCAAATACGGTTGATTTGTTTAAGTTTCCTATTGATGGATCGGAATGAGGTTCGACGACATCATGCATGGTGTTTGATGTGCTGAGGAATTCGTTTCACGTACGCAGAAAACAAATAGAAGTTGGAAAACAAAGGATATAGAAGAGCCTGTCGAGTAGCATTGCTTGCTTAGGTGCTCAGCGAGACAGGTGGAACTGAGTGCATTGTCTGACAAGATTTGAATATTCATTGGAGAAGAAGGTAAGCGTGTTTGATTTGTCTACGCATGTCGATGATAGCCATGTAGCCCAACATTACGGACTTAGAATTTTCATTAGTTTTATAAACTTTGAACTAAAAACCATTTTCTTTTTCATTTTATGTGTGATTTCTTTTGTTTTGAGAAGTGGAGTTAGTGTAGAAAAAGTAGTTTTGAGAAGTTTTCTGTGCGTAGTGGTTGGTTGAAAAGTTTGCAAGCGTTTGTTTGGCAAATTCAGTGAGGATGCGGCAACGGCCGGCGTCGGTCCTGTGCGCGCTTTTGGTCGAAAACAAGTGAAACGTGTTCAAATAATACTGGAAATAACTTTAATGGGTTCATATGTGATTTTGATATGATATTGTAGTGTGAAGAAAAAGTTTATTTCTCCATTATAAGTAGGTATTAGTTTTAGTTATTGACAGTTATTTCCTATTGAGTAAATAAATTGTACGGGAAATACTTAATGCAAAAATACTAAAATATTGGGTTATTTTAGATACTTACAAAAATATTTTATATTTTATTCATACACACACACACACACACACACACACACACACACACACACACACACACACACACACACACAGAGACCAACAATAGTACCTACCAAAGCAGGATTAGTATAAAGGTAATTAGATATTCAGAAAAAAAAAATCCCAAACTAATAAAAAAAATGTTCATAATAGCTATAACTTACCTAAGAAATGAGTTTAAGTTTTTGAGATTTATAAATATTTTTCTGTGGAAGCTACCCTTATAAAACCCTTGAATAATTATTTATTTTTTAGAATCTTACTGGCATCCGAGATGTAAGTAAATGCTTCCAAAGTTCATCACAACTAATTAGCATGTAGGTATTTATTTTTAAATTAAACCATATTTTTTAAGTAACAAACAAAACATGTACATTGCACATTGCATGGCACAAAAGGACCTACTGCAGTCCGCCATCTTTATTTTTGTAAAGCAGTGCACACACAGTCGTCATTTTAAATAAAGGGTCTTGAGCGTCTGCAACGCGTCTACGCGGGGGGCGGGGGGCGGGGCCATAGACAAGGACGAGGCGACGAGTAAATACTGCGTGCTGATTTTGAAAATCGAATATTTTATTTTTATTTCGATTTGATGGCAGAAAGTTTAAGGGTTAGACGTTGATGGGTTAGATTTTACATTTTTTTATTTTTATTTAAATTGTTACAGTTACCACGTGGATGGAGAAAATCGGATGTTTTTTTTATTTCGATTTCGATTTGATGGCAAAAAGTTAGAGGATAGTTTATGTGATAGATTAGATTTTTTCTATTTTTGAATTAAGGGGCTGTATGTCGACGATTGCTCTTTTTCGAAACGAAAAAAGAAATACTTCTGAACAAGCCACATCTTCTATTTTTATAAGTATATTACTTCAGGTTCCTACCTAGATTTCTATTAAGCTGAAAACATAATAGCAGAAACTTTTCACGATAAAGATATTATTTCAAAATGATACGTATATAGAAATCTAGATCTACATTATTACCTATCTTTAACAATAAATCACAAGTTGATTTTAATAGTAGGTATATAAAATATTTCGATCATAAATTCTAAAACGTATCATTTTGAAATAATATCTTTATCGTGAAAAGTTTCTGCTATTATGTTTTCAGCTTAATAGAAATCTAAGTAGGAACCTGAAGTAATATACTTATAAAAATAGGAGATGTGGCTTGTTCAGAAGTATTTCTTTTTTCGTTTCGAAAAAGAGCAATCAGCGACTGGGAGCCTCTTAAGGTTTTAACTACGTTTACCACGTGGAAGGCATGTGGTTTTCCCAGGTTGGATATGAAAGATTAATAATAAATAAATAAATATTAATATCAGCAACGTTGTTATCACCATCTTTAATTATTACTTACCTATTCAAAATATTATGATTAGTTTATTAAACAGAAAATAATGAGCGTAATGTCCCCGTTGGGTTATCATAATGTTAAATCAGTAAGTAAAGTACACCTAAATAATTACATTCATATTTTTTATATACGTCTTTACACTGTAACTTGTACTAAAACATACTAAGTATATGTATATACTAAATTGTACTTCGATAATTGTTTTTCGATCTTTTGTGTTTTGTTGGGTCGAATCAAATGAAAATAAAATAAATTAAATGCATTTCAACACAGTCGTGCTCTCATAAAACAAACTCATGAATAAACTTGTTCGCTGTGGAATGCCATAATTCCATACTTTTGTAATTTTGACAGGACATAAAACGTATCTACCAAATTTATATGCGCCATATGACGCGACATCTGGTCCATAGATATAAAATACCATAACATCGTGACTTATTTATGTTATAGATAATCATATATCATTTTGTCTGTTTTCAATGTTTTAGGTTTTGTTGTCTAGTTCATTTAACTCTTTTAGTTTAATGAAAAAACTAAAATTTGTGTCTGCATTTATAAGTATGCCAGGCAAGTTTATTTGAGGTAAAATTGATTGAATAATATTTTTTTTTCCCCAATTAATAAGTTAGAGGTGAACTGTGAATTGAAAAAACTTATTATACCTAGCACATGAAAAAAAAAGTAAAAAGCTCTATGATTTATTTACACAAGAAACCAGAACACATAATGCATTCCCAAATATAAATTAGATAGAGTAAATAGTAGTAGTATTTAAGTGAACCAATGTACGCTTCTATAACAAACATCAGGAAAATGCAACGAAATTTCCTGTAAAAAAATTGAAAGCCTTCAGAATAATTGACTTTGAATAATAATTGACATTGAAGAATAATTGACATTGTTTGAGCCTAAAATTTGCTTGAATATCCATTCAAGCAAATTTTAGGCTCAAACAATGATAATTCTAGAGCAAATGCAATGAAAAAAAGATAGTCCATTGTCAGTTGGTAGAATAAGAAATAAAATATGGAATATAGAAATAAAATATTATAAGTATAAGAAAGGTGGTGATAATTAAACTGCTGGATCTTAAAAGTTGACCGAGGCTGCTCCCTGTAAGAGTAGCTCTCAATTTAAACTGTTGAAAGTTTATAATGGTAAACATATTCTAAAATGGGATAAAATGACATTGACTCTACGTTTCCAGCTGTAAATAATTCAGAGACAGAAGCTTAGACAGTTTAGAATGTATGATTGACTGATTAAATATTGTCAGTTTTCATTGCAGTTACGTGAAATAAAATTATTTTTGAGAAACACCAAAGAATATTTCTATACCTAGAGTATTTTTTCCGATGATCGTGCTCAGATGAGTCTGAGCACGATCATCGTACTCATACCGTCTTATTAATAAACGTAGACTAGCGCAGGATTAAATTTAGTCCAACGCTTACGTTTGGACTAGTCGAATTCAATATTAATAAACAAGGATTAGAAATGGAGTTGCTTACATTAAGCTGGTATTAACAAGTCTTGGTGTAACCTCAGATGATCTTTGGATAAGTAAATTTGTATTAATAGCACCGATAAGGTTTATGAGTAAAGTAATAAAAATGCCATCAAAAACATAACTTGTAAAAAAAGCCAAGTCTCGCAACGCAACTCAGTTCTTCTACCGTAAAAAGTAGTGAGATCCATGTAATACCAAGTCGGTTAATTTATTCAGTCCCTACTTTAAGGGTCCTTCTGTCTTAAGTTATTACGTAAAGGTTAGCTAATTACGTAATAACATACTGGTTCAAATTGAATGAAATTTGAAATATACCGTGTTTATATAGTGACTGCTTGGTTACTGAAAATTCAGGCTTCTAGTTTTATCCACAACGAAGTTATAGGGGGTCGAAAATGGCCTGAACTGCTTCGAGAAAAGGATGGTACAGCCGTGCCGCTTTATTGCTTGACTTGGCGGGGGCACTGCCGTGCCCCCAGATATATTAATATATATTAAAAATATATATTAATTTAAGTATCTGGATGACTGAGCTTTTTTCAGTATTTCATTCCTTGAAAACACGGATAAAAAGACGTTTTCTAAAAATAAAACCTAGCTAGATCGATTTATCGCCCCCGAAACCCTCATGCACACTAAATTTTATGAAAATCGTTAGAGCTGTTTCCGAGATTCAGATTGAAAATATAATATACAAGAATTTCTCGTTTTAAAGGTATAAGATAAAATAAAAAAAAGGTAAAGTATAATAAAGCTTATACAGCAAACAACAAAAAAATTTGAAGAGCAAATGTTGTTAACTCTACGACTTTTTCCAATAAAATTCGTCCCTCTTAGATAATTCTCACTGAGAAAACAAGTGTCTTTATCATTATACCACCCAGTCGACGATTGCTCTTTTTCGAAACGAAAAAAGAAATACTTCTGAACAAGCCACATCTCCTATTTTTATAAGTATATTACTTCAGGTTCCTACCTAGATTTCTATTAAGCTGAAAACATAATAGCAGAAACTTTTCACGATAAAGATATTATTTCAAAATGATACGTTTTAGAATTTATGATCGAAATATTTTATATACCTACCTACTATTAAAATCAACTTGTGATTTATTGTTATAGATAGGTAATATGTAGATCTAGATTTCTATTAGAATAGATTTTTGATAAGTAATTATACATAATTTATATCATTAATTTATTCAAAAAGCTAAGGCGTATCACGCGCCGACGTGTGTTTGTCGTCATTGCAGCGGTCGGTAGGATTATTTATCGAAGTGATTAAAGATAGGTACATCTTTATTCACATATACTATACATTATAAATAAATTAGCAGGCAAAACATGGAGCAGAGCCGCTAGAGATCGGGAAAAATGTAAAGAGCTGGAGGAGGCTTTTACCGCTGAAAGCGGTCCTTACACATAATTTTATATACCTATGCATAGATACATATTTAAGTTAATTTTATATTGTGCAAGGAATTAAAAGCTTTTATTATTATTAATAATTATTATACATTATAAAATTGGAGATGTGGCTTGTTCAGAAGTATTTCTTTTTCAGTTTCGAAAAAAAACAATCGTCGACTGGGAGCGCCTTAAAGGCAGAACAAGCAGTACATTAGGTGTCTCGTAGATCACGAAGACACCTCTTCAAACCGGAACACATCAATACCTGCTTGGTGGTGGAAAGTGGTGTGGTGGTAGTACCTACTGCCCCGGTTGAGCCTCTTTCCAAGGAGCTCTTCTACCTACTTTAAACGTTTGAATTTTAATTATGGCAAATCAATTTCCTAAAGATTGTTTCGACGCTATTTTGGGACCGTATAATCGGGTTGTCTGTACCTAAACTATCCAAGTAGTTACTAATATTATAAATGCGAAAGTAGGTAGCTCTGTCTGTCTTTCTGCCTGACGTATTACGGCCAAACCGTAAATTTCTTATCCTAGATAATATACCTACCTAGTATCAAGTCTTGGGATGAACATAATATAGGCTACTTTTTTCCCAAAATTATCTTTTGATTATAAAGAATTTCAATACATCTACGACGACGAAATCGCGAGTAAAAGCTAGTAAAATTTATAAATGTAGTTTTATAAACTATAGTTTATAGATTAACGTCAAATAATACTCACGGTTTGATCCAACATTGTGTGAGACTAAACGGTCTGGTTTCCAAGGTTAATTAAACAATTAAAAGTAATAGTAGGTAACAAGATAAGCTATGGGAACCTGTTCGAGTGTTATGGCAATAAGAATAAATATTACTTAAGCAGTCGGAATAAATATGGCGGTTGATTTATTGAGGTATTGACATTGCGCGGGCGCAAGCGGCCATCTTGTTCCTAATTACTGGTCTGTCAGTGTACGAATATAGTCATACGCTTGCTCACATGTCATACGCGTGACGCTGAAATTTGACTGTTTGCTGGAGTTGTTTTTATTTGTTAGTTAAATCTGGTAGAGATCGCTTTTTAGCGATAAGATCGCCCATTGTACAGTGTTTCTTGTAGTTTAAGTTTCTGTCTTTACTATTTATTGGTATACATTATAGCATTTTCATTAATTTGTTTTACATTTAATACCTACTACATAATACTGGCCTTACAGCTCAGTTGGTAGTAACTCTGCCTTCTGCGCTGTAGGTTGTGGGTTCGATCCCCACCCAGGGCAAATATTTGTGTGATTAACATAGATGTTTGTTCTATGTCTGGGTGTTAATATGTATAATAAGCATGTATTTACAAAAAAAAAAGTATATAAATATTCTGTCAGTTATCTGGTTTCCATAGTACAAGCTTTGCTTAGTTTGGGGCTAGATGGCGCTGTGTGTAAGTCAAAAAAAAAAAAAAAAAAAAAAAAAGATAGGAGTTTCTAACCCTAAAAGTGTTTTTTATTAAACCTTTTTACGAGTAGGTAAGTTATAAATAATTAGGTAGGTGGGTCCTTGAATAGTGGTTTAAAAAAAGTAAGGAAGATATACAAATTGGATGTAGGATCAAGCAAATAAATCAACTGTCAAGATGAAACTGAGTGTAGGAAATCTTGAAATAAAAAAAAATATATCTTAATTACTAAACTTTAGAACGATTACTAACGATGTAATTAACATCCATTAAAAATAATTAATATCATCTTATGATGATTATCTTCAAATATATTAAAGTCGCTTGAATTTGGTGATGTAGATTAGATACCTTTTGAAAACTTTATCTTTGAGTAAAAATAATAAGTCGAATTAATATAAGCCGCCACAAAATATTATTTATTTTTAAATCCATCTGTGAAAAAAATACTGTATTCTTCAAAAGAATCAAAGGTTGGCCTTCCTAAAATAATAGGTGAATACCCTATCTAGTATCATGAAATATGTCACTTTATTTTAAGAAATCCCAACATAATCAATTTATTTAAATATTATTAAGAATTTCATTGGCCGTTTTGATGAATAAAACGGTAACACCGAAGTTACCTTTAATTTATTGCTTTTGGGACCAAATAAATAATAACCCACCGCTTATAATTTAAAGAGCGAAGGCATTACTTTTTACTCTTTGGCCAGATTATAAATATTCCGTAGAGACGTAAACAGTTGAACACCCGAATTTATCTAAATGCGTTTGGTAGCGTCCTGTCAGACGTCTCTTTTTGTCTATGCCCGGAGCGTCCGTCCGTCCGTCAGACCCCATTTGCATAAATACAACATTAAACTTGAGTTAATTGACACATTTCACGATTTATACCCCACAATGTCGAGATGTGAAATCAATTGGAATTTTTACTGCCTCCCAAATACCCCTTAGATACTTAGAATTTAAGAACAAGTTTATTTTCTATCTTTAAATTGTCACCAGTGGCAAGATTCCTATTATCCTACAGCCAGAGAGCCAGCTAAAGGCATTGACACGTGATCGTCAAAACTCTCGCTTGATCAAAAGCAATTTGATACGGATTTAAAATTCATTCGTTCATTTTCAGTCAATTTTGTTGGCTCGCTCGGCGATGCCAATGCCAATGTGCCTTCCGCGTGGGCCGTTTTCCTCTGAGCCAATCTTATCCTAAATTACGCAACTTTTAAGAAGAATCCCATACCGGGCTATTGAAGTTCAGATGTGAATTTTCATAACACTGTTTACGCAGCCATTTATTCGCCTGTCTAATAAAAATAAATTTTTAAACAAAACTTCTAGATTTTTGTAACATCCGATTAATCTCACTAGTATCAAGGGCGAATTTTTCATCTTTGATCATCCTGCTGGCAATCATCACCGATGAAATATAATGTAACAGAAACAAAAGAAATCTGTTCAATCAAAATTAGCCCGACGAGGAAAACTCTTGAATGAATGCGGCAACACCGGACGCGCGCGATAGTTGGCGCGAAAAAAACATGGCTGCCAACGGGAATCCGCGTTTATCGAAGCGATCTCGCATACGAATTTGCGCCTTAACATCTCCCGGAGAGGAGCGGAGCTAGCATATTTGATTGGAATAGATATTTTTGTGATACGACTTTGATCTCGATGGCTCGTAAATTCGTTCAATAATGTTTGTTGAATCGGATCATCTGTTTAAGAATGGCAAGTAAATGTTTGTTTTCTATCATCCGCCGGCCGAATGTTGTTCGATTTCGCTAGTTAGCGTTGTTTTGACAGTCTCAATCGCTGCAGCGCCCCAATAATGCTGTCAACACTCCATTCCCGCTGCCTGTGTGGCCTGAATTAGATCATTCTAACTACTCTTGCTTCCATCTCATTTTTGTATGGGAATTTCAATTATTTATCGGGATTACACTCATTTTATTTCAGCTATAAAGTTAATGGCGAGTTGGTGACATCTCAAAAATAGGACGGCTATTTGTTTTATTAGAATTTCCAATTGCTTTTATATCACTTGCCAATGCATGTCTCAATCATGAAAATGTTTAAGAAAACGATTAAGACGCTGCCAGTCGAAGATTATTTTTGTTCGAAACGAAAAAAGAAATACTTGTGAACAAGCCACATCTCCTATTTTATAATGTATAGTATATGTGAATAAAGATGTACCCATCTTTAATCACTTCGATAAATAATCCTACCGACCGCTGCAATGATGACAAACACACGTCCGCGCGTGGTCCGCCTTAGCTTTTCGAATAAATTAATGATATAAATTATGTATAATTACTTATCAAAAATCTATCCTAATAGAAATCTAGATCTACATATTACCTATCTTTAAAAATAAATGACAAGTTGATTTTAATAGTAGGTATATAAAATATTTCGATCATAAATTCTAAAACGTATCATTTTGAAATAATATTTTTATCGTGAAAAGTTTCTGCTATTATGTTTTCAGCTTAATAGAAATTTAGGTAGGAACCTGAAGTAATATACTTATAAAAATAGGAGATGTGGCTTGTTCAGAAGTATTCCTTTTTTCGTTTCGAAAAAGAGCAATCAGCGACTGGCAGCCTCTTAAGTACTTATATTTTGATCAAGATAATAGCTAAGTAGTATTTTTTTATTGATTAGTATAGGTAAGGTAGGTACCTGGTTGTATTGTGCAAAACAAAATAAAATAAATTTCCAATCAGGCAGGAGTACACTCGCATCAAGAAGTTTACATCCCAAAAGCGTCAATCCGAACAATTTTAATTTTTCCCCTCACGAAAACTCCAGCGTAGGTTCCCGGGACTAAATCAATATGATATGACAGTTAGGGTCAATTTATGGCCCTCGGTTAATTACAAGCGGGCGGGGCGTCCCGGGGGTGTGTCGGTGGGGGTTAAGGGGGGGGGGGGGAGGGGGTATCTAATGAGTTGTGAAGACGTTGAGACGGTTGTTTGATGCCAACGGTGTTTATTTGAGTATAAAGTAACTTGTAAGGTATATGAGAAAACTTGGATACATCGAAAATTTATGTATGACATGCTATGATCTAGCAGCTATAACAAATCTACACATTAAAAAAAAATATTATTTGTTCCAATAAAATAGACTAGAACTTATAATAAGTTTTCTGTTGAACAATATTATTTCAAGACAAGCTTTTGTAAATCTTCCTTCGAGCTAGACATCACAGTCGCTATCACCTGTCTATTATTACAATATATAGTCACTGAAACTTGACAGGATTAAAAAGTTTTTATTCAATCGAACTGTTTACTAAGGAGTTTCGTTGTGAGTGTCCGTTGAACAGCGCCTGACTCCATTATTAGATCAGCTCGCTGTCACCATAATATAGTGTTGTCAGCAGATTTAAAGGTGTATGCAAAATTTTAGCTCAATCAGATACCAACAAATGGTCAATAATGTTTAGCGAATTTTAACTGACAACTTACAATTATACAAACAGAAAAAATTAAATAGAAAATAGGATCACGACTGTAATTCCCAAGACCGGTAGACATCCTTTCAGATCTCCAGGCGCTCAGATCTTTGAAGATGTTAAGGGGTTATTCAGAGGTACGTCCAAACATTACATTTGGTATATGTAGTTAGCATACTTATGAACAGTGCAAATTAAATAAAAGCTTATTAACTTTTTAAAAGCAAACCCTAATTGGGTCAATATAAATCCCATTTTGACAACAACTCTAAACAATTATTGGCATGTCCATCATCTAAATTAAAATTAATTTCGCGTCTAGCCTATTTACATGAGCATTGAGCGCGAGTGTTCGTGTCAGCTGTCAATCCATCAACCGAATCAATCAACTGAATGCTTGAATAGCGACCGCTTGCCAATTAGGTAATGTTTTTGTTGTGGCGACATTCTATTTCGGGATAGATATGAAATTCAAAATTAAATTGGCATTTGAGGGTAATACATTATAAAGGCGCTTAGACCTTTTCTCTCTTCATCTTGTTAATAAAACCTAGATTCATAGTGATTTGAATTTTAAATACAGAAAAAATCCGGACAAGTGCGAGTCTGATTCGAGCACCAAGGGTTCCATTCAAACTTTTACCTACCTATGTTGATGGTTTGACAATTACGGAAATTAGGTGTCGAAGATTATTGCTCATTAGTAAAATTTTAAAATACTTTTTTATTATAATATATTTTACTAGTTACATAAAAACTATCTAGAAGTTCACCGTTGCCAATAATAATATAATGAGTAATGAGCACATTCATGTTTTAATTGATAAATCCGTGACCGGGTTTAGAACTCATGACCTTCGGGTCGACTGTCAAACCATCACCCACTTTGCAAACACTTCTATAAAAACAAAATCTTAATCTTAGATTGTTAATATAAACTTTGCAGATAAATGAATGTTATCTAAGCATCAATCAGTCATTCAACTAAATTCTATGAAGTCGCAAGAATCATCCTGATGATCTATAAACAGAGCAAGAAAGTGCACCGTAATTACATCCAATCATTGTGCTTGTCTGTCTGTCAATCAAATATGACTACGGCTGATTGAACTGTGCATTTAGCACTAGTTACAGATCTGTTGGTATCACTAGTGAGTCCGTTACACACCAAAATGATGTCTTAGAAGACTTGCTTAGTTTCGCTCCTGACATTATTTTTATCACATTTTAGCTCTTTTTTTGCTAACTACTGCAAAACGTGAGCATGTTCCAAATGTTAAGTGTGGACTTGCCTTTGACTAACTACTTTAGACATCTTCAAGGATGAATGAAGATCGGAGAGGATGCCTTACGTAGGTATGGTTTTTTTTCTTAATTATTAAAAATATAGATGTATTTTCGATTAAGAAAATATCATTATTTTTTATTTATTTTACCTGTAAGGTGCTTAAACGATCGACATTATTTTTTGCATAGACATAGTTCATGGGCCGTAGAATGTCATAGGCTACATTTCCGAATACGCGTGAGAAGCCCCAGGCAGAAGCTAGTAATAAATAAATATTTAAAACTATGTCGCGTGCTTAATATTTTGTTAAGAACAAACACGTTTTATACAGTATAGAACAAATATATGTATTACAAGTAAAGGTAGGTACCTACTTACAATATGTATGTGTAGAAGATTGCGTGACTACTCCTTTGCGCTGAATATCACTTTGTACGACACGATCGTCGTACGATTAGTTTTGTTCTTTGTAACTTGAACTTATAATTGAAGTTGGTACTTTAAGCTTTCCACTGGCTAGTTATTTATTTACCGACGAAAAAAATAATGTTCTCGATTCGCATGTTTTTATGTATAACCGCGCATATATTTTTACTGTTTTTACCTGTGATCCGATTTCGATGATTTTTTCTATTGTGTAGAGAATAGAACCAAGTTAGTCCAATATAAATTATATTCATGTGGGACCTTCATAAAACTTATAAAACAAATATCGTCCCTTGACTTTTCGACGAAAATGTTCCGACTAAACAAACATTTTTTTATGGGACCAACTTCGGAGTACTTATACCCATTCCCCTATATCAATTGGTCTACTCTGTAAAAAGTTATACGTTGTTTAACTTAAAAAAAAATACGTGTCGAATTGAGAACTTTTTCCGTTTTTTTCGTCGGTTAAAAACACCTCCCTTCTTCAGTTCTTTTACTTCTTCAGTTTCAAAACAGAGTGTATTCACAGACTACTACTAGTCTTAGACTACACTAGTCTGTGAATACACTCTGTATAAAAGGCATGTAGCTAATATCGTTAGTTGTAAAGTGAATATCTAACAGTGCTGTCTATTTGTTAGTTTATGGAGTATCGACATGCGTAATTTACATGAAATTGTTTAACCTTTTGGCGTCGCCATGCAAATTGTATGATTCGCATTGTTGCGTTTGCATGTCAACAACGAAACTTTTTAAATTAATTATGCTATTTCAATATTTAAAAATCGAGAATTTTTGTCTAGTTCCTCGACTTTTAATTCGAAATTCGGCCATGGGTTTAGATATTATAAAAATAAATAAATAAATATTGCTGGACATTATCACATAGCGCGATCTAGCCCCAAAATAAACAAAGCTTGGACTATGGGAACCAGATGACTGATATAATATTTATGATACTATTTTTTTTTGGAAATACATAAAAACAAACACCATTGTTCATCACACAAATGTTTGCCTTGGTGGGAATCGAACCCACAACCTACAGTGCAGAAGGCAGAGTTACTACCAACTAAGCTAGCCAAGCCCGTCGTAGTGTTTTTAAGCACCTGATGATCTCACAAATACCACCTTCCAGGTTAATAAACCAGGTTTTAAATACTTTAAAAACATAGATATTTAAAAAGATTGCGCCCTAACTAACTCAGCCAGTACCCCTAAGCGGCGTAAGAGCCGTGACGTCATACCTGGTACGCACTTTTTTTTAAACCTGGTCGTGTAAATACGCACTATCTAGACTCTGACAGATAATTATCTCTATCTATAAAATTATCTATATTCGACGTACCTGTCTATTAGAAACAGATTGTAACCCATTTAACTATTGAACTTGTTCAATTTTCACGCCAATCCATCGCCAGTTATGAACGTTAACCGATTTTGTATGCGTAGATACAAATTAATTGTATCGACCGTACATTAGAACATTAGAAGGATCGTGGAGAATCTATAATGGTGATTTTGTTTTTTTCGATGTGAACTAAACAATCGAAAACCATATGAACCTTGGAATAATGTAGGGTGATCAAATATTGAGGATGATCACGCAAATTGGTGCTTAAAAGTGCCATTATTTATTTAAAATCGCCGTAAACTTTATTTATTACAGACTATTTATTAATTAATTACAGGTTTCGCTTCTTAATATGAAGCTTTAAGAAAGAAGATATACCTTAGATTACATTACTGCAATTTTTGTGGGATCTCTATTTTTTTTTTAAATAAAGTATAGCCTTTGTTATCATTATTATTCACTCACTGATATTGTAGGTTTTAATAAATTAAAGAATTTAAAAAATTGGTAGTTTTTTTAGTTTATCTATTACTAACAAATTAACAGTAGAGTCAAGGTCAGAAGAAAGTTAAAATATTAAATATTGAAAAGTTTTATTCATGATCTTCTTGTATATATGAAAATATATTTTTTGATCTCTCTTATAGGTATTTGACGAACCTAAATATTATTATTATATTTTACCGTATTTGCATCACAAAACCTGCTGTCCATGTTTTTAAATTATTTTGTCATCACTCGGTTGATCGCTACGTCAATATTTTATGTAAATATTTGCCATGACCGCGTCTACACACAAACCTAGTATTAACAGTTAACCTAAAATTTAAATCTAAGCAAAACCAGGCAGGTACGTTGTAAAAAAAAAGTATAAACATTTTTAGATTTGGAGGATGAAAAAACTACTATACTTCATAAAAAAATAAAATAGTGACTGTTTTATTTCGTTTCGTTTTCAGGACAACGCAATTAGAATTACCTACTCGAATAATATATTTTTCGTATTTTCGGTTTCTTAGTATGAACAGTTGATTCGAAAATTGCTGGATAGAATTTAATGAGAACTATAGTACCTAAATGTATTTTTTTTCCAGTAGCATTTTTGTCTTATAAACATCTTAAAATATTCTGTGCCATTAAATCAAAGTTATATCTTTTGCTGTTACTGATAAAACGCCGGTAAAAATGACTAAAAATAACCCTAATTAATATTCTCCCTTTACTTCATGCATATTTGCACTTGGGTGTTACTCGTAGCTGCCATTTTACGACTTACGAGCAACGAAGGTACTCATACAAAATATACAGAAAAGTATATAAGTATTCTATCAGTTATGTTCTCATATTACAAGCGTTGCTTAGCTTGGAGCTAGATAGCTTTGTGTGATAAAGTCCACCAATATTTAATTATTTAAAATTACTATTTTGCAATGGACTATTACATTACATACCATATTTGATCCATAAATGTGTTATTTTGCTAAAGATAAAGTAGAGTTACATTCCCGTATTTTCAGTTTATGTTCAGTTTTCAGATATATTATTTTCTGACTCTTTTAACATCTCAATTGGTTTTCTTTTCCTTACAGCTAGCTACTCAAAAAGGATTCTAAGTACAATCATTTGCCAATATTGTTTGCGAAGCAACACTTCGTAACTAATAAATATGGGTATTTATGATAATCCGATTCGATGATTGGCTGATTGTATATTTATTATGTCTTTGACATAAAATATTATATTCAATAATTTAAATTAATCAACCGAGATCCAAGAAAATCAAACGTTAACGTTGATTTTAAAGAAATTTGCAGTATAATTCCAGATTTATTTTCCTCCAATTTAAAACACACACGTAAACTCTATAATATATCTACAGTGTTTTGGCTTTCTTAGGACACAAATGGTGTTTTTTTTACTACCTCAACGAAGTTTGCTATCTAAATTCAATCCCAAACCAGCAAAATCGCTGTGTTCCAGCTTGAAAAGTGCCGATTATATTTAGCACATTGTTATTTTTGCCTGTCTGCCTGTTTGCCACCATAAAAAAGCCTTGAGCTAAATTACTGCCGAAAGTGAAACTGTTCCAACCCCACTTTGTGTAGTAGGACAGTAAACCCCAACTTGTGTAGCAGGTGAGCGGTACACAGAGTTACATCGTCCCGCGGAGAGGTGACTCAGCGCATTCCGAGCGTCTGTACTTTGTGACGAGTGCTGAGAGATGTGACTAATTTTGCTATTAGCTGGATTGAACGTAATAGTGAATTGGCTTATGATTTTCAAAAGGATTTCGGACAAAATGAATTTTGAGAAAAAAAATAGTTTTCAAAAGGATTTCGGACAAAATGAATTTTGAGAAAAAAAATAGGTGTTCCTATTTTTTTTACCCCCCAAGTACGGCAGACGTCCTCACAGATCTCCAGGCACTCAGATCCTTGAACATATCTAAAGGGGGTAGTCCGAGGCACGTCAAAACATTGTATTTGGTATATACATGCCCACATTTTGTAGTAGTTAGCATTCCACATGAAATTTCGAGAGCAACATATTTATGTTTAATCTTTTTAGGAACTTGTTATGGCAGAACAAAATACAAATCAAACATGTTCACTTTATTGGGTGTTAATATTAATAGGTTCAGGAATTACGACCCTAGATAATAGACACTCAACATTCGCTTACAAAGTCCTGACCCTTTACTAGGTTTCTCAGTGACGGGAGAACAGAAACCAAGGGAACAAGTGAAAGAACCAAGGAGGAAGACCTTTCTATTATCTTTGATTTAACAACCTTGGACATATGACATGACATGGCAAGAAACTACTCAGCTGAGAAGCGAGAGGTGCAGGTTCGATCATCGCAGCGGTACAAATGTTTTCATGATCTGGAAATGTTTAGGGAGAGAATCCTAGTCAGATAAGAACAATGTAAGCGACAGCTTTGTGTGATTTTATTTATGTGGCTATAATACATAACATTACGTTTGTTTTTTTCTGAATAGACACTGAACGATGATTGAATAAAAATATGATTTATATGAACAATAAATATCAAATTGTAAAAGCAGCAACTTGAAATGCCGTTAATAGAGTAGATCGCGATATCATTTTTCATTCTGACACACACCTGTTTTTCGCTGCAGCCAAAAACACTTCCCAACGCACCTTTCATCGTCAAGAATCGAAAAGGCGATGTCATGTCACATCAATAGGTGTCTAAGTAGCGAGCAATGGATCAGCGAGCGATAATACATCACGGGCCTTTTCAGAGCTAGTGTTGGTGGGAACTGATAAAGTCGACAAATTTGAAAAAAACACCGGCTATTCTAGCAATCGTTTTTCTTTGTTCTATGAAAACTTGAGGATCAATAATAATAATTATTCTTATTTTTTTGATAGTTTGAAAGCTTTATAGGTACAAATTAGGACTTAAATTAAAGAGGACAGACGTGGTGGTGAAAAAAGTAGTCCCTACCTACCTTGAAAATATTAAGACAGATGTGTTGAAAATCTTATAAAGAAAAGAAAAGAAAATAAAAAGATGCAAGATTTATATAATAGGTATATTTTTTTCGTTAAGTATTTTAATAGTCAAAATTCTAAAAGGCCGGACCTTTCCCGACACCAAAAGCCTTTCTATAGGCCCATTTTCCAAAGTCCCTTTCTCCTAACAAACAACATCATTTGTTATACTCGAACTTGTATTTTTTCTTCAAATTGATGAAAGCTCGTGTTAATAAAATAAAATTGCACTTCATCGTTTTTTGTCGATCATCGTCACTTAAGGCCCAGCATTTTGGGGGTGGCTGTGATTTGAGAAATAAGGCGACAAAGTATAAATGAAGACTGTAGTAGTATAATCCTAGAATTAAAACTATCGTGGCTGTTACTTATTTTAACTATAAATACTTAAACACGTAGTATGATCCTAACTACAAACCCAATCCAATCAAAGTAAATATCTGTTTATTCTAAAGTTTTTGAAACATTTCATTTATTAACAATTGTTTCACAATAAAGTATGAATCAGGTACGTGTTTTGAATTCAAGCAATGAAAAAAGCGGTAATTATGCAGTAAAAAAAATAAAAAACAATTGGTAGGAGTTTCGCATAGTGCCATCTAGCTTGTACTACTCATAGTAAACTGATATAATAAATAGAAACCTAAGTATATTTTTGTTAATTCTCCTAATATAATAAATGCGAAAGTTTGTGAGTAGTTGTGTATGTTTGTTACTCTTTCACGAAAAACTGATTAAAATGAAAGTTTACAGTAACATAGCTTATAAAATCACATAGGCTACTTTTTATATACCAGGTACCCAGCCAGGGCGAGCAGCTAGTACATACATAAAATTAAAACATTATTATAATGCTTACATATTACTTAATACATTTTAATAAGCCAAATCAATTCGCGTAAACTCATGGCTCGTGGTCGCCCTAACATTCAACAGGGTTGGCCCGAACGCTGTCACCTCGCGCGATTCCTGGGGACACCCGTTCTCTAGCCCTGACTTTTACAGGCGGCGTCTTTTCAGGCACTCATAAAATATTATTTTGTGCAGATATTCTGTTCGATTGGAACTTCACTATTATTTTACGTGAACGTAAACAAATCACAATTACGTTTTGCAAATTAATATAAGTAGAAGAATAAAGCTACTTTCAAACCATTAAACAGCAGTGGCTGTCACGTTTTACTGATCAGGACTACTGCAACATGTGAGTTTTGTGCCAAACTTAATGTTTGGACGTGACCTTGACTAACCCCAAGACATAGACATCTTCAAGGATCTAAGCGTCTTGAGATCTGAGAGTATGTCTACCGTACTTGGGGGTTACAGTCGTGATCCTATTTTTTCTATTTCTATTTCTCATAAAGGGGGTGTTTTCACTTCGACTATGTTACTTTATTACGAGTAAAAGTCAAAACTGAATAAGTAAATACAATCATGACATGTGTTGCAAGTTTCGTCTGATAAATATTTTTAATTTCTCACATAAATAAAAAAATCTGCAACTCACTCCAGGGTTGCCAACACAAAAGTATTAATCGCCGAATAAAAGAAACGTACAATGAAAAGTCATCAATACGAATCAAGAGGATCACTCAATCGGATGATTGACGAAATGACGAATCATCGACAAAAAACCAACCAAGTGCGAGTCGGACTCACGCACACGGGGTCCTTACCATTATCTATGAAAAACGGCACTAAATCACGTTTGTTGTATGGGAGCCCCATTTAAATATTTATTTTATTCTGGTTTTAGTATTTGTTGTTATAGAGGCAACAGAAGTACATCATCTGTGAAAATGTCTAGCTATTACTGTTCATGAGATATAGCCTGGTGACAGACAGACAGATAAACAGCGTAGTCTTAGTAATAAGGTCCCATTTTTACCCTTTGGGTACGGAACCCTAGAAATTGGTATCGTCGTATCATCATTTGGGATGTTTTTGTGTACCTATTGATACATAAAGTAATTGTTGTTTTAAGTTTTTTTTTGTGGGATTTTTGTTAGTTTGGAACAAAACAATACGCAAATAAATTAGTTTCTAATTGCGTCATTGTAAAATTACTCTGTTAAACTATGACACCAATAGCTGTGACAATCATGTGTTGAAGTTGTGATGATGTGCGACTATCAAAGTATAATTTTGTCTTTCGTTAGAAAAGTCTTTCGCTGTATGTTCTTAATAAAAAAAAAAACTACAAGAAAAACTAATAATGATTCTACAGTATACTAACATTTTTATAACTTTTATTTTGCACTGTGTGTTTTTTTTGCTCGAAATTTGCAAAACATTTTTCGACCATAATTTGTTAGTATCCGATTGAGCTGAAATTTTGCATACATCTTTAGTTCTGGTGACAATACAATTATATTTCTCTGTTAATATTAATTATGTTTCTGTCCATCAGACACTCACAACGGAACTCTTTAGTAAAAAAATCATTTAGGTAAAAACTTTTCATACCTGTCAAGTTCCAATGACATTGTAATATTATGTGACAGGTCTATAGATTTTGACACGGGTCTTTATCACGTAATTACCTTTAATTTACTTTCCCGACGTTTCGGCTATGTTACTAATCACGATAGTTTGAAAAATAATATGTGACAGGTGCTCTGATTTCTAGCTCGAAGGATGATTTTACAAAAGCTTGTTTGAAGAAATATCTTTTAACATAAAACTTATTCTTAATTAGATAAAACCAACAATCTAACCAAACAAGAATCCCGTTAACCAAACAACTGTAGAAACTCAACGTTTAATTTACGAAATCGTGAAACTATCTTGAGATAAATGCTGAACAGATAATGATAAAGATTTCTCGATGCGGTCAACAATGAGTTTTGGTATCAAATCACACAATTAGAAATGATCGGTCTGTTGTCTGTCGGCCGCTTTGTCGGCGTCTGTCATTGGTGGGGTGGGGTGGTTGCGCTTGGCACCCGATATGACTCAGACGAATCGATAATTACTATTTTATATCTTACTAGCGACCCGCCCCGGCTTCGCACGGGTAGCATGTTATTATACATATAAACCTTCCTCCTGAATCACTCTATCTATTAAAAAAACCGCATCAAAATCCATTGTGTAGTTTTAAAGATATAAGCAAACATACATACATACATACAGACGCGGGAAGCGGAAAGCGACTTTGCTTTATACTATGTAGTGATACCTACTTAAAATTAGCCAAGCTATTTAATATAACTTTATAAAATAAACTTACGAGTCATTTTTACAAATAAAAATAATAATTTATGTTCTACGGAGGGGCAGAGGGAAAAATAAACCTTCATTTAAAAAAAACCATATTGTGTCTGTTACTTGATTACGAGGAGCAAATATGTAAGTTACTATATTTGACAATTATAAATTACTAGCATCCATCCGCGGCTTTTCTCTCAATAGTAAAAGAATACAAAGTAACCCGAATGCTATTCCAGAACCTAATCCGTTCCAAGATTTATCCAAATCGATTGAGCCATTACGGCGCTGGTTTTACTGATATACAAACATGCAAACATTTCCACAAACTTACGCATGTATAATATAAATAGGAAGTACCTAGTATAAAAGATTAGTAGGTATAGATAGATTAAGATTCTAGTGATATCGTTTTTTTTGCATTTATGCTTTTATTATGGTTATGGGTGCCATGTGGAACGCACCGTCGGTGTTTGCCGTCACGGAACAGACAGTCGATGTCGTCTCAAAGGAATTAGAATGATGGACGTTTCATGACGTTGCGTTTTTGCCTCTGCCAACCCCGAGACGATAGCGCAATGATACGCGCCAAAAGTACGTTTTTTAATAAAGAGACGTTTATTTTAAATTAATTATTTTTTGCAGTTGGTTAATTCAATTCCTGTGTTGAGAGTATCAACTGGTTGCATAATATAAAAATAAAAATTGGATCACGACTTTTTGTAGATTATGATTCTGATTCTTGTAGATTATGTAGATAACTAAAGAGGGTAGTGAGAAGCACGTCCAAACATTACATTTGGCACATGTCCACAATTTATAATAAGTAATTTGTTTTATTAGAATTGCCTTCACCATTATTCGATTTTTTTACAAGCTTATAATATATAACTTGCAATATATGTGTGTATGTAACTATGTTTGTTGGGTGGAATTTTAAACTCAATTTTGAAACAGTTCTGATGACAATACAATAATATGGTGACAACGAGCTGATCTGATAATGGAGTCAGGAGCTGTTCAACAGTCACTCACAACTTTGCATTCTTGTCAAGTTTCGATGACAATATTATATGATGTGACAGGTGATAGAGCGCTGGTGGGTAGCCTAAACGATTTTACAAAAGCTTATCATTAAAATTATTTTTCAATAGAAAACTTATTATAATTTAGGCACTGTCATAAATTGCTTGACGTCTTCCCGTCTGAATGTTATAGAGATCGCCCGAAATGAATATTCAACTGCTCCTAATACCAACATCCCAAAACTAAAACGCACATCAAATATGTCAAACATAAATCGATCATGTTTCGTCTTTATAGCAGGTTTTTAGTGCTCCGGCACAAAAAATAAATTCATCCCGCAATGAGCTATCATCTTTTAGTTTAATTAGTCACGTGTTTACGTCAAGGGATGACTTATGGCTTATTGGAAATGTTTCAACGAGTCGTAAATAATCGGTGAGATAGCCTTTGCTGAGAAACGGCAGCCGTTATTTGCCAGTCGTAAGTTATAATGAAGATGTAAGCTGCGGTCCCACGGCGCGTTAACGACGGGCCGCGCCGGATGGCGCTCCGCCTGTGTTCGCCCGGCCCGGCGCGTACAGAGCGTTCCCACGGCGCGTGTTCGTCTGGTTCGACCTGTTGATCGACTTAAAAATATAACATAGGCGAAATTTTATGTAAAAAAAAATAGAGATCCTCACTTAAAGTTGCACACAGCGCGTTCGTACGGCTCTGGCGCGTGAAAACGCGGTCCGTGGGAGTTAGTATTCTTAAAAACGGCGATGGGCTTGCAACAGTTGCAACTTGTCACATGTGCCAAATATGATGTTTGAACGTGAAGGTACATATATCGAAAAGAGAACCTCCTCATTTTTCGTCGGTTATAAAACTCGAAAACTTTTTAAATTACATCGAAAGTCTGTTTAGTAATTCAGTATAATGACGTTGTGAATTTCAAGAAAACACCGGCTTAATTAAACATTGGCGGTCTTTGAACGCACCAATTAAAGTTGGTTTATTTACGCGGACTTTTATGAAGCGATTGAATGCGTTAGTGTAATAACATTGGATTGATAGTGTAATATGCATATTTCTATCTTGTAGGTAGTGGTATCTTGTCCATCTTTGTTATTGATTTCTTTGATTATTCCAGAAGCATTTTAAGAAATTAAAATTTAATTGACAGCGCACACTGGCGTACTGCGCGGAAGAGGATTTATAATTTATCAATTTAATTTAATTGTTATCCAATCGCATAAGGTATAAATAAATAAATATTGGTGGATATTGTTACACGAAATTAATACAAATATTTATTACAATAAAATCACAAGGATCACATTGAAACATCTTAGGAGCTTGGTTAAGCAGCTCCTGTTACTCGCAAGCCTAGATGAATCTTTTTTGATGATCCTTTTCCCATTAACACGTGCTTAAAAACAGTGAATGAAAATATCATGAGGAAACCAAATATCATGAGGCGACGGGCTTGCAGCCTGTTATGTATGGAACTCTAACTACTGTAAAATGTGGGCATGTTTCAAATGTAATGTTTGGACAGGCCTCTGACTAGCCCAAGGAACTGAGTGCCACGATGAACGGTCTTGAGCCGGTCCATAAAGTGGGTAGAGTTCGTCATCCAATAATCTTTTTTTGTTCATCATAATGAAAAATTTATTTTTTTATCTTTACAGATTTGTTCCGGTGATGGTTTTAGTGTGATTAGCAGACCAACGTAAGTTTACATTTTTAAATACTTTTTATTGAAATTGACTCGAGTTAAAGAAGGGATTACATACCTTAATATTTTAATAAGTAATATTTTTTTTTATTCGGAAAACAACATTTTACCGTCTAAATAAAATACACTTAATAGTAACAACACATAAACTATTAACCAATGTTTTCGCCTATAGGAATTAAAAAACTTGTTTAATTAAAAATGAAAAATTTTAATAAATACATTCTAACCTAAAATCTCCACTTAAGGTGTAGAGAAATCCCAAAATTTTTTTTTTTTAATATTTTATTGTACCACTTTGTCGGCGTGACAAATATTAATGTATATTCATGCCAAATTATAGCTTTCTAGCATTAAAAGTCTCTGAGCTAAGCTGCGGACGGACGGACGAACATGGCGAAACTATAAGGGTTTCTTGTGGATTTCGTAACCCTAAAAAACCATACATAACACTACTATTAAGTAAAAAATCCAAATCCCGAATATAATATACTGATATTTATCTAAGTACGGACGTGCCTCTGACTATAATTTAATAACATGAATAATCATTAAATCAAGTGCTACCTATTCCGTAAATAGCCACTGATTAGCGACCGGCCGATGTTCAGACAGATCGACAACTGTACTTGAATCTGCTTGAATATTCACGCACCCGTCTTGTCTTGCTATTTCCAGCTAATGCACTGTATTTACTGAATATTCTGTTTGTGTGTGAACATGGTCTAGGTAAGCCTTGATTCTTAAGAGGGAATGTCAGTAGCAACAAATTTGAAAAATAAGTATTTAAAAATTCTATTGCTAATATAAACGTATAACTGGCCTTACAGCTCAGTTGGTGGTAGCTCTGCCTTCTGCGCTGTAGGTTTTAGGTTCGATCCCCACCCAGGGCAAATATTATGTATTTACAAAAAAAAATATAAGTATTATATCTGGTTTCCATAGTACAAGCTTTGCTTAATTTGGGACTAGATGGTGCTGTATGTAAAGTTCGCAAATATTTGTTTATTAAACGTTTGAGTGGCGATAAAGACAACAACAGGGCGGATACAATATTTCTATTTAAAATTGACGAAATCGCTTATTCCCCTGTTTCCGCCCCCAAAACTGGATCTATTTTAATATTTTTTTCAAGAATAATAATAAGAAAACCACCGTCTTTTTTATGTTAAGTTCTATCCTGTCCATCCAAAGGTTGCCTGGAAGAGATCGCTATTAGCGATAAGGCCGCCCATTGTTTACACTGTTTTTATGTCTTTTTTTGTTGTGTATTTGCGTTATGGTGAACAATAAAGTTATAATCAATCAATCAATCAATCAATCTAGAAAGATTGGGCTCTGCCTGTATGTTTTTTTTTGTTGATTATATTTGTCAAATTTTACTGGACATCTAAGGTAGGCAGTTAAAATAGGTAGGTAAAATATTTCACACAGCGCCATAAAGTAGCCCCAAACTTAACAAAGCTTGTACCATATATAAGTACTTACTATTAATAAATAAGATATAAGTAGCATCCAGACAGAACAACATTTTTATCATACAAATGATTTGCCTGAGAGGCACGTCGTCACATTCCAGTAATTATTTTGCTAGTTAAAAACTAAAGGACTTGTATTATTTATTTACTATTGTTTATTTTTAAAATTATAAGTACACTACGATTTGTCATGAACCGCCCTCATAAACCTACAAACCCTCATAAATAACAAACACACATTGCATTCTACCTTGAACTATCAAAATCAACCTCAATCCCATTTTGTACAGCCAACAAATAGCTAATCGACCTAAACGTAGCTGTCAATTGGCGCTGTCACTCCATTGTCACGTTGACAGAACTCCAGCTAGTCGCGTAAATCATAAGGACACGGATATAGGACGCTGGAAGCGGTGTGGGACGTGTTAGCTGAATAATTGAGCGTGGTCTGCCCGACGTAGCGTCTAAATAGCTGGTTAAAAATATTCCCAGTGTCTTGTTTCGGAGCATCTCGATGCTTTCAGAAATTTTAAAATCTTGTTTGGCAATAGTTGCGGTTTTGTCGTCATGTTGTCTTTAAATGCTATATACCTACGTCTTTATGCAATGCAAAAATCAATTCAGCTGGTTTTTAACCGACTTTAAACAAAGGAGGTTCTCAAGTAATTTTTTTATTTTTATTTGGAAAAATATTTTTCTATATAATTTCTGTTTGGTTCTTTTTAATTTTTTTTTATCTCTTGTGATATTTTTTGGATTAATCCTGAAACAATATGAAGTCGATTTTGTTTTTTTTTTTTAAACATAATTATTTAAGATGTACAGTTAATTCTAACGCGGAAACGTTCGCGAATCCTCCGCACTAAATCACCAATGATTTAGTGTCACATCAAAAGGGAGTCACTCAAACGATGTCAACTTGATGACCATGTCACTGCTCACCGTCATGTATGGAAAATTGGGCTTTATTGCCATAATTTTTAGAGGGGAATTTGCTTTGTGACTATTTACCAAGTTAAATCCTTGCATAATAAGAGAAGAAATACGCTCACGATTGTATCCTCCAAGCATCCTTGCTACCTAGACATCTTCTAAGATTTTCAGACCCTTGAAGTTGTCTAAGGGCACGCCAAAACATGATTTTCTTACATAGTTTGTTACAGGTGAAGCTAATAATTACTAACTAAAAAAATCCGACGAAAATGTTTCCAACAATCGAAAAATCCAAGTTACGATATTAGTTTTTTAAGTTTTATGAATTAACTAACTATAACTTAATCATCTAGATTGAATACAGGAAAATGTGTGACAGTGTTATGGATGGAATCTTATATTCTACATTAATACAATTTTATCTTTATGATTTGGGCGAGACCTTTGCCCGGCATGGGGACGAAATAAGTTTAGAAAAAAATATATTTATGTGGGACAAACTCGAAATCGGATCACTAGGTAAAAACATTCAAGCATAATAGAAAAAATCCAATTTGTAATAAATAAAAAAAATCCTTCATTAAAAACCTCTTTTTTCGTCGGTTAATAAAAGTAACAAACGATCCCCAGTCTCCCCTTATAGTCGGTACCAAAGAGACACTTCTACATAGTCCCCACTCTAATTTGTTCTGTGACTTTACGAGTCCTCGAGACCGTCACACGGACGAAACACTGTCTTATAAATCAATTTAATCTCCGTTGCAAAGACAATTGGAATATTCTCTTGTTCCTTTCCATCCTGTCTATGCGACTATGACCCTTCACAGGCTGTGATAGAGCTGGAAACTGAATGGAAGGTTTGCGGTGCTTGCGACAAATTTTAAAGTTGGCTTCTCGCATAAGTCATTTCGGTTTGTATTGCAGTATGTCTGTATGTCTAATACGACACAAAAGCATGTAATCATAGTATGACTTTTATACTCGAGACGGGAATGTCTTGTAAATCAAATGGACATAATTGTACAAATAGGTCGCTTGTAACAGAGAAACATTATTAATACCTATTAAATAAATAATAGAATCACGACTGTAATTCTAAATCATGTAGATCACTCACATCTACAAAAGCTCAGATCCTCAGATGTCTAAGGAGGGTAGGCAGAGGCACGTCCGATCATTACTTAATACACCAATGTGAAAATTTGTCAGCTTACATTCTTATTTAAATTCTAGGCATCTATTACTGTCACGTAAGGAATGGGCATGTGCCAAATGTAATGCTTGGACGTGCCTCTGACAACTCTTTTAGACATCTTCAAGGATCTGAGCAAGATCTCAGAGGACGTCTACCGTACTTGGGGATTACAGTCGTAGTTTTATTTCTATTTTTTTTTTAAGTTTAGATACTTAAAACATTGTTGTCAAAATTAAGTTTTGAAAAAGCGCTCTGTACAGGCAATAAAAAAAAATGATCACGACTGTAATCCACAAGTACAGTAGACATCCTCTCAGATATCTAGACGTAAAAGTCAATAAAAGGTTATATTAAAATACCTATGACCTATCCAACAAATAGATCAACCTAGACACCGCGTCTAATTCAAAAGCATGTCAGGTCATTACTTTTAGCACGAGTTTCTGATTTACTCAGCGAGCAAGTTCGCTCATGAAATTTTTGTTTTCTTGTCCATACAAGAAATCTAAAATTTCAAGCACCGTTAAATAAGTGATAAAACCGCATTATCTTGAAGACCATCAAACTTAAAAAAAAAACGTCTCTCATTTATGTAGCTGATGATTATCTAACGAATTATAAAAAAAAATAACTGTTTAGCTATTCATAGTTTTGAGTAAAAACTAAATTAGTGTTTTGGCTGAGTGTTTGAGCCAACATTGTAAAATAAATCTATCGAGAAAAGTCTCACCAATCGTATTTCTGTCTATAATTTATCTAGATTAAATCCTTAAGTTATCTCTGTCATAAAAACTGTATGTTTTGCGGTTTGTAAGAAAAAAACGATTCTGCATTCATCAAAATATTTTATTACTCGTCTTAAACGTTAAAGGGCCAGCAACTTTTACTTTGACTTTGAAAAAAAAATGTTTCATAATAATTTACAAAATTCAGGTAATAATAATAGTTTTATTTATTTTTCTGTTCAGGATTTGTAGTCGGGTCACTATTTATTTTGACTTATTGATTAGTAACGTCAGAAACGTGTGCTAGGGGTATAATTGACACCGAAATACGTCGTCTGGTTTTAATTCGTCTGAAATACGTATTCTTGTTCAGGTCAAGCTGCAATTTTGGACACAATATTGGCTTAGCGCTATTGTATGTAGCGGAGTTCGTTATTACTGCTGTAAAAAAGCGGTGAATAACAAAACTTACACTAATTAGTTATTTATTTTGATTTCTTCCGAAAACACAGTATGCTTATAAACTTTTCTAAAAAAACAGTCATTAAAAAAATGGTCTCCCGATTATAAATTCCAAGCAAGACATCCTCTCAAATCGCTCGATCAGGATGGAGTAGTCAGAGGCACGTTCAAACATTACATTTGTTTGGTACCTACATGTCATGTGTGTAATTGGTATATTGTTAACTCAATTGACACGTACATAACACATTCTGTAACGGCTACTAAACGAACTTTCTAAATAAATTTTAGGATCTTCTAAAATTTGTACGCTATAACTTAGCAGGAATAAAATAACATAGTATATTTTAGTTAGTTTATAATGCCAAGCGAATTCCACCGAAATCAAAACAAACATTCAATTTTCGTTCACCAAACAATCAATAAACAAAAATTGAAAGCGAGTGATTGAAGATTGACCTCCTCAACAAAGAAATTAATCGTCTTGTACGCAAATCTGCCCCAATCCATTGTGATAGACTATTGTCCCACCCCGGCTTTGTCTGGACTGCGAAAGCGCAGGGAAACTCATTATTGGAGATCCAGTTCGTGGTTTAGATTGTTACGCACTGGGGGTTTTGACGCGACGTTCAGGAAAAAACTTTTGTTTCAAAAGTTTTTTAGGGAACTGCATAATGTACCTAGAAGACGGTATTAGGTAAATATTTAATATTGTAGTAGTGAATTAAAATTAATATATTTTGATGTATTTATCATCAAAAGTACAAATAAACATGTAATTTAAAAACTCGATTAAAACAAGTTTTATGATCAAAACAAAAAACTCGTTTTAGTTTAGTAAACAGATGTTTTTTTATGAACAAGTTGATACATACTTTAAGACTAGATAGTTTGATAGAAAAATCGTACCTAAATTAGTTTCTTAAAACATTTCTTAGTTCCGTTGACTAGGTAAGGTAACATTTTTAAACTGCGTTAAGGTATATGTAGCCTGCGCAAAACGATTGTTTGCCTAACTAACCGCCAAAATAATTTGATATTTTGCACCTACTTACTCTTCTTTGACTTGACCATCAGTCAAAACATTCGCCGCGTTTTCCGAACCCAGTGCGTATTGTCTCCCATCTGAAGCGATGATCAAATAATAAGGTTCCGATATCGGCTTTGTTCGTTTGACATTACTGTCGAGAGTTTTGAGTCGATGATGCTTTTTGAAGATAGCCGTTTGTAAGTAATGCTTGATTTGTTATTTGTTCTTGACAGTACAATATCAGTCTGGATGTAATTACTAGCGAGCTTCAGATATTGAGTTATTGTCCGTTAATTTTATTAAACTATTGACTGGCGTGGCTAAATATGGGAAAATAAATGAAAGTAAATAAGATCACAATTGTAATTTTCAACTACCTACTGTAAACATCCTCTCAGATCTCCAGGCGCTCAGATCCTTGAAGAAGTCTAAAGGGGTTAGTATAATTTTTTTATGGTTAAAATATCAATAATTTCGGAAATTATGGCTTTCATTCTGTATGTACAATGTACATAAATTATTTATAAGGTAATCTGTAGAAAGATAATTAAAAACAGAACTGAATAAACATACAATAACCGTAAAATAATTGTCTAAAATTTTCAACAAAATCTTTTCGTTATTAGGGTTGCGAATCTCAAAAGAAAAACCCTTCGATCACTTCGTTGCTCGTCTGTCAGTCTGCCTCTCTGGATATTTTTCTGATAGTCATCGTTGCAAATGCAGTGAATGTCGTCTCAACGTCTACGAGCTACGACATTCTCTACGTGCTACGGCGTAGCAGCGTAGCTTATAACTAGGCTTCTTTCTGACGTGTGTTTTGATAGGTGGTATTCGTTTATATCGTGTCATTGGTCTTTGCTTAGTCATAAGAGCTTTTTATAGCCACTTTACCTGGACTGAAATAGTTTTACGGCTAAATAGGTACTTAGTGGTAGGACTTGGTATACAATAGTATTTATTGTTATTTATGAATAAATTTGGTTGGACATTTCATTCAGCGCCATTTAGCCTCAAACTAAGCAAAGCTTGTACTATGGGAAGATAAGGTAGAATACTTATATTTTTTTTATTGTGTGTGCATCTGAATTCTGTACCCTAATTACTAAATGTCTATGTAATACGAGTAAACACTAACCACAAAATTAAAAATAAATAAAATGAAATAGTGTTACAAGTGTAATTTTCTTTCAGATCTCCAGGCGCTCAGATCCATGATCATGTCTAAAGGGGTAGTCAGAGGCATGTCCTTTACATTTGGCATATGTCTATATTTTTATTAAAGCATTCCATGCATAACAGATTGCAACCCTGTCGACGAAGAATACTAAATATCACGATGTTTTCTTTCACGGTTGTACATTATACTAGAAAATTGAAGCCTAGAAGCAAATACCTAAACTAGGTATTAATTTACCTACCTAACCTACCTCTTCGGTCAAAGACCCCATTCATAAAAGAGTTACTAAAATAGTTCAATGTTAACTTTACGATACAATACATACACAATCTTTAATTCCGATTGAAAATCCTTTTTACTAATAAAACCGTACGTACTTCCCACAAGTTCATAAAAACCAAAGTTCACCAATAGATTAAACTGTTGATTAAGTCAAAACTTTATTAATTCTCTTAGACAGATGCTTTATCAACTGGATTTTGTTGCTGTAATTTTTTTTAATGTCTATTCATTTACCATTATTATGGTCAACTAAATGACAAGGTCCTTCGAACCGGATGGTAACGCAGCGGTTTTGGGAGTTCGATTGTAATTAATATTTGCTTGTAAGTGTACAGAATTACTGTGTTTAATGTAGTACCGTAGCAAAAAAAATAATGTGTGTCAAAATACATTCAAAATAAATTGAGTAACATTTTTTTATGACAACAAATAAATAAATAAAAAAAGCTAAATATATAAAATTCTTGCGTTACTGACTGACTGAACTTTCAACGCACAGTCTAGGTACTAGAAGCTTGAAATTTGGAGGGTGTATTCGTTTTGGTGTGTAGGGGTAGTACACTTAGAACGGAAACGCCGAAATTAAACCTTTAGGGGTACGTAGGTACGGAGGTTGAAGTTTGTTTGAAAATGACGTGAATAAAGTCGGGAGGGTCTCCACTAGTTACATTCAAGACTGTTAAACCAAACTGTACTAACCTATGTAGTTCTTATATTGGTTTGAAGTTTAACTCAAGATGAAACTGGGGGCTTAAATTCCAATAGTGGTTTTATGATTTTAAACGTGGTTTACGATAACCGCGGATTATGTTGGTGAGCACGAGCCTAAACGTACAAAGTACACATTACAGTACACGTCACGTAACGTCGCAGGTTTACGACTAGTTTGTACAGTGCCATTAAGTACAGACTTTATGTGGGTAAGGCATAAGCGAGAAGCGATAAAATACTATTTGTATTGTAGTTATGTACAATTTACTTATTACTGTAAACAATTGATTAAAATTAAATTGGTTGTCTTTAAAGCAGTCGTGTTTTAAAGACATTAATTTAATATTTAAACGGCTTTTGTACTCAATCTGATTTGATATGACGTGGAATAATCAGCTTTAGTTATGTAGCCTAGTCAGAGGCTAGATATTCCGAATGCATGTTTAAATTTATGCATTCACAAAGGCACAAGTCTTTATGTTCTTAGTCATGAAGAAAATCATAAAAAAACACAAGCTTAACAGCTTTTATGATGTAAATAATTGTTCCATTTTGTGATAGATATTACGACACGTACTTTCTCATATCAACGAGATAGGAAATCATAATGTGTATATATATAATTATATACTCATGAATCCTTACTATTATAAAATGTGGAGATATATTTATTTGTCCTTCTTTCAAGCATACGGAGCTACTGATAGACATGATTACACTGCTACATAAATATACTTTATGTACCGGTAAGAGACATAGACTCGTACATTAACACGGCAAACACGCACGATGCAAGGGGTAGAAGCTAGTATTGTATATAATAACTAAACATACAACAGTGATATAATCCTGAACTTACACTAGGATTCCTTGTGATATCAAAAACTACGCGTACCATACCATGGTTCCACAAAACTGTCTCGAAAATAAACTCTATAATCTTCCAGTCCACAAATTGTTGAACAAAGTTTTATGAAGAAACTTCGGCTAATTCTAAATTGAGCTTTGAAAACACTATTAATAGACATGTCGCTGATTCTTTTAACTTGCACTGCGCTAACCGCCAACGCACTAGGCGCGGTGCAAACCAAGATTATCAATAGACGCGACGCAAAAGACGTCTTCATCACGCGTGGGCGAGGACGTTATCTCACCTCAACAGTTATTCAGACATCCTTTTAAAATAAACAAAACTGTTGCTATATTGGCTGACTTATAATTTATCTATAACCTAGCAAAGTCCAAATGAAATCAGCGCGCTGCAAACTCATGTGCCGAACATGACAAAATACGTATGGAACCCCTAAGGAAGTTAGGTAACAATATGATTAGGACCCCAACCCCCTTTGCCCCCGTGATTTCTGGTATCGGTAGCGGCCAAAAACACGACCAGCTGGCTTATTTTGTAAAAATCTATACCATCCAGCTATAGCTATGAAATATCAGTCAAATTTAGAGAATACAAATATTTATTTTAGTCTGTTTTAGTACTGTTATTATAGCGGCAACAGAAATACATAATCTGTGATAATTTCAATTATCTAGCTCTCACAGGTCATGAGATACAGCCTTGTGACAGACAGACGAACAGCGAAGTCTTATTAATAGGGTCCCGTTTTTACCCTTTGGGTACGGAACCCTAAAAAGTATGCTGATCATGGTTGTTGATAGCCGTTGCGTTCAGACCGCACAAAATCTGTCTCTCTAGAAATTTCTGGGAGAGGTCTATGTTCAGCAAAGAACGTTTTACGGGGGAAATGATGATGATGAGAATGAACAACACACAACTCTACAAGTACGAAGCTGCAGGAGTCCAATAATAACTGTCGATACCCAAAAATAACATGCGTTTGAAACATAAAATTAAACTAAAATTTCCAATATCTTGTAAGTTAATCGAACTTTTATAGAGAAACTATTTTTGTTATGTTATTTTTATTGTGTTAAAATATGAACGTAAATATTTAAATGGACACCTTGTTTCTAGTTTTGTAATTTATTCAATGTTTCAATTAGTTTTATAGTGCTATGTAAATAAAGCGTATTTAATTTATTTCACATATTTTATCTAAGTAAACCAAAAGGCGTTAGTTTTTATAGAAGAACAATAATCGAAATACCATAAAAGTATTTTTTATGACAGAAACAGACACATGTCCTACAAACTGATTATCAACTCCCAAATATGGACGACATTTTGATGACTTTATATCCACACACAACAAAATGAGTCATAACATTGCGTGCGTCCATATTTGCAAACGCCTTTTATTACATTGACCTTATACCAGTATGTTTGTTTGTAAGTACGGTTGTAGTATTTCGATTAAAAAGTAGTGATCTAAATCAATTAAAATCAAAAAATGTTTGTTTCAGTAGCAGCAATAATCAGAAAGAAAAACCATTTTTTCAGCTACCACAAAATTAAAAAGTAAAAATAAGCCTAGGAATACCTAGTATGAAATGACAAAACAAAACAGTGATCACAAGCTTCTATGATCGAGTGGTGGTGAAATGGCACACAGCTCAGCATAATGCTGCTGCACATTGCCATGCTGCAGTGCTGGTCTTCCGCTGTGGTCATTGTTGACAAAAGTGGTTTTTTTTGAAAATTAACCTAAAAATTGTAGAATTCGAAAAAACATAATTTAAAATGTGCATATAGTACCTACTTGTTTATTTTTTATTTACCTAACTTTTGTATAAATATTGTGGTCGCACCGGTGTGGTCCATTAGCATTCGTGCACACGCGATGTCGCGCCACGTCGTACGACGCGCATGTGTGTACATGTCTTAAGCGGCGCGCTTTGCCCGCTATCTGCTGATAAGCAAATTGAGTTTGACGAAATTGGAATATTAAGTGATTCTTATCTTGGCGGTGAAAAAGGACAATCCGAAGATGTTAGCTCGAGTTTTTTGTAGTCGGAGGCAGTTACACGTTGCACGTGTAACATTGATGATGAAACAAAAAAAAAAAACACGACTGTAATCCGGTATGTACGGTAGACATCCTCTCAGATCTCCAGGCGCTTAGATCCTTTGAAGATGTCTAGAGGGGGTAGTCAGAGGCACGTCCAAACAAATGATGTTTGATATAAGTGTAATCGAACCCACAAACTACAACGCAGAAGGTAGAGAGTTGTGCGTACCTACTTGGTTAATTATTATTCTTGTTTGAGCCTTCACATTTTTCGATCAGCACCACACTGGAGCTCTACATAACACTAAAGGACCATTGAAAAAAATTATAGGCTAGAAAAATGTTATCAATTATCAACTCATTTAAACAATAAGGCCGCTGGTTATGCCACAAGCTCAAACTATAGTAATAGTGACATCAACAGAACAACCGACAATCGCTAATAAACATTTAATTTCGTTGCCACCGCTGCGTGGGTTTTAATTTGCATAGCTTCATTAGGGCCCGTCTACACGTCGATACTGAGTACCCCCTTTATTTCGCTTTATTATTTTTAGGGTTCCATCGAGTTACATTATGTAAGTTTGCATTTTTGCTTTTTTTTGTTAGTTTTCTTGTTAGCGACGACAAGCTTGCACTCTGTCAGTGTGGAATGCTCCTGCAAAATGCGGGCATGTGCCAAATCTAATGTTTGGACGTGCCTCTGACTAAACCCTTTCGATGTCGATTTAAGGTCCTGGAGATCTGTGAGGATTCACAGTAGGCGATTACAGTTGTGATCCTATTTTATTTCCAATCAAAAGGCATGATTTTTATGTTTTGTTTTTAACATTTCTTAGCTACGTTTGTGCCGTAAAAATTAATTTAACTATCCCATAATAAAATAACTAGTTAAAGTAAGTTCGTATGAGTGGTCAACTCTGATGATGGTTTAGACCTGCAGACCTATTATGTAAGCTCACTGATAATCGTAATCGGCTACTGTTACAATCCCATTATTTTTTAACAGTTGACAGTTAAGCTTTTAAAGCCGGAACCTACCTCTTAACGTTTCACCCTAAGCTCGGAAGCGCACAGTTCTAATACCACTAGCGGTCACCCATCCATTTAGTAACACAGAAGGTTACCAGCTACGTCACGACCGTTTCTTGATAAACGTGCTGACAATATATATATTTGGTTGATTAGACAAATTTAAATCAGAGAATACAAAATTGTATTATACAAACAAATAAAATTAACAACAATATTATATTACAATATTTTCAAAATAGATAAGAACCAGTGGAGCCATCTAAAGACCGTTGCAAACAGTCGATAGGTAGCTCAAATGATCCAGATCACTACCAGTCGGAAGCGTTCCCAAGATACTTAAATTACACTTCAATTGGTTAAATTTTCGCAAAATAAGAACTTATGTTTTACTAGACAACTCGTGCGTTTACTAGACGTTGCGTATCATTCATAACGACTGAAAGTTTTTAGTCTGTGATGTCAAAATTGTTGCACACCAGCGCCATTCATACCAAAATCATCCTTTTCCATCTTTTTATAATTTAGGTGTTGTTTTTCGGATTATAAGTTTGTTTATCTGCTTTTTAATCTTCATACTACATTAAATTTCATCTTAATCCATTTTGTCATTTAGGATTGCAGACACAAACATTATACAAAGTCATAAACTTTCGTATTTATAATATTATTAGGATTTTCCAAATTTGAAATATTTTGGGAACCCTCAGTTCGCGAGGTTGACTGGCACTTTATTTTATCGTTAATTAACCGTGTGTGAGGTCCGACGCCTTACTTGTAATTGCGCACAGATACAGAATTAGTTGGCTCCAATTGATGGCCTTTAACGAAGCGCCTGCGAACGAAGATAGTGGGAATGTTTCACTTTTGCATTATTTTAACACAAAATACAATTCTAGATTTTAAAATAAGTTAATTAAATTTAATAAGTTAATATTTTTGAAGTCAAGCTTCAATTCAATTATATTCTTTAAGGCTTCTATGACTTTTATTGTCACAACTCTGCCAGTGTCCATTTCATGAAAGATTCGTAAGCATTAAGGGCTTCACACACAGCAGCTATAATGTAAAGATGTACATTATAGCACGATACATCATCAGTATTCGCCGATCTGCCGTTGATAGCGGTCGCGGGCGATGCTCATGATGAAGAGCATCTGAATTGTCAGCAATACAACAAGAAACGTGGTAGTTAGCCGTATTTATAGTTAAAACGATACATTTCATTACATCTTTCCATAGAAAACGTCAGGAGACCACACACGACAGCTATAATTACATCTTCGTATATTAAGATACAGAGCGATATGAAAATATGTTTTTTTTCGATACATCTTATTACATCTCAATACATTTCCGTATAATGTAATGAAGGGAAAGATACAGTACATAACCTGTTGTGTGTGTATATATAAAAATATACATGTCGTGTGTTGAAGTCCTTTAAGATGGAGGGTGCGTCATTATAAGAATGTGGTCGGTATTCCGAAGGAGACACAACCAAAATGTTAAAAACCAAATTGATCTCTTTAACAAATGACAACTCAACACATAATACAACAGTGTTAAGTTAGTTAAATAAATATAAGCTTTTGTAAAATCATTCAAAACTTGGAGCGCTCTATCACCTGTCACATAATATAACATTGTCATCGGAACTTGACAAACATGCAAAGTTTTTAACTAATAAGGACTTTCGTAGTGAGTGACTGTTGAACATCTCCTGACTTCATCATCAGATCAGCTCGTCACCATATTATTCGATTTCATATTATAAGTTATTATATCAGTTATATGGTTTCCATAATACAAGCTTTGCATAGTATGGGCTAGATGGCGTTACGTGAGACTTCCACCAATATTTACATAAATTCAGCTTTTGAAGAAATAGCCATAAAATATTAACCAATGTGTTGCTAATGCTATTTTAATACATGTACTCAAGTTTCGAAAACACATAATTAAAGTCTGCTTCAGCTTTGATACTCAAGAAGCTGCCACCGTAAAGTACGGTCGTTAATTACTTTTTCATCATTGCGATTCATTATGGTCCTTGTGATTAATTATCCGGTATCATTATCATCTTCCTGCCTTTTTACAACTTAAGTTAAATAAATAAATATTAACTAAACTAAGCAAATCTTGTACTTTGGGAGCTAGATAACTGATAAAATACTTAGATGCATTTTATTTTCTTGTAAATACATACATATTATACATATTAACACCCTTACAGTCATGATCTTATTTTTTTTGTCAGTCTGATTACGTTACACTGAGGAAATTTTACTGGCCCGTGAAGTAACGGTAGCTTTTATTTAGCAAACCGAATCTTAAGCACTGGCAGGTAGCCACTGGCATCTGTCAGCAACTTATCAACTGAGTTGCCTATCTATCTGCCCTTCTATTTACCTACTAGTTTTCACTAAGTATTACTGACTTTTAGTATTGACTAAATACAACTAAGTGTGTCGTAAGGCATTGACCTACTTTGCTTACAACATCGAACAAGTGAAGTTAAGCTTCTACCAAACTGACGCGAATGATTTAATGAAATTAGGATGTAGGATGGTGCTTTAGATGGTTCCTAAACAAAACCAAAATTCGATTGTATAGTTTAATTATTATTGAGACAGTTTAGTTTTAGTAGGTTCTCGAAGATGTTAATTTCAAGAAAATCATAAGGATCATTTTGAGACATTTTAAGAGATAGGTGAAGCTACGCCTGTTCCTCGCGACCAAGCCTAGAAGAATCAGGCAACAAACACGGCTTGGAGTCTATCATTTCAATGATCCTTTCCTTAATGCTACGTAGAGCTCCAGTGTGGTGCCGATCGAACAATGTGAAGGCACAAACAAGAATAAAAATTAAAAGTACTAACCAAGTACGTGTACTTACCTATACCGTTAATCGTTTTCAAGAGTAGACCCCCTGAGCACGAATCACTTTCGTATGTGTCTAGTTTTGACGTTTTAACGATACGATGACGAAACGATACGATTCGTTCTCAGGCCAAATGCTACCCATTAAAACAGGTTCAGTTGCATCCGACTCGCGATCTGAGATCATGGCCGAAAGGGTTGCAATCTCAAGATGAAGTCGATTATTCCGTCACCATTCACTTGCAGCCTCGATTGTCATATAGATAGCAGGTGACCGCGACATGAGATGAGATATGAGATGATACACATTTTGCAATATTTTATTTATTTGGCGATCCGATCAAAAAATATGGTTTAGACTGCAACAGTTTTGATAATGACTGACTGACTTTTGATAATGTTTTGACTGGCCTCACAGCTCAGTTGGTAGTAACTCTGCCTTCTGTGCTGTAGGTTGTGGGTTCGATCCCCACCCAGGACAAATATTTGTGTGATGAACATAGATGTTTGTTCTGTGTCTGGGTGTTAATATGTATAATAAGTATGTATTTACAAAAAAAAAAAAAAAAAAAAAAAAAGTATATATAAGTATTCTATCAGTTATCTGGTTCCCATAATACAAGCTTTGCTTAGTTTGGGACTAGATGGCGCTGTGTGTAAAGTCCGCCAATATTTATTTCAATATTTTATTTAATGATTAGTAAATAAATACGGATTTACTGCGATTGATCAATCCAAGCTGACCAATAGCTTCAACAAAGATTAATCTATTGATTTTATTGATTTTGAAAATGGTCACAATTCAAGCGAATAAGTGCATAAAAGATAATGAAGGTCACGTGTCACGTATGCTACTGCAAAATATGGGCATGCGCCTATTGTAATGTTTAGATGTCATGCCTCTGACTACCTCCTTTAGACATCTTTAAGGATTATAGCCTCGAGATCTGAGAGGGTGTTCACCGTACTTCGGGATTACAGTCGCGGTCTTATTATTTTTTATATTAATAATTCATATGAAAATCAATATAATATTGTTAAACCAATAGAAGAGAGAACTTTTAAATCGAATAATAGACTAATTAAGTAAGTACAAATATTTCACTTTCAACCATTAAACCATGTGCTCACCCTGAAGAAGATTCTCTAGAATCTAGATGAATCGAAATATTGTCGGTGTCCTCATTGACAATTTATCATTTACGTGTATGAGTAATTTCCCGTTGTTGTAATAATGTGAAGTACAAATATGTTTTTAATGAGCAATGAAATGAGTTCTTGGTATCGTTGGAAAGCTTCAAGTATCGACATTCAACATACAAGAAGTAGCAACAGATCCTCTTCCTGAATTACAACTCTCACAAACAAATAAACAAACAGTAAACAATAAATAACTTCACACACGAGAAGTATCGCCTTTCAACGGCGACGCATTCACAAATTTACAAAAACACCGCAACTCATAAAGTTTTGCGATGCCCAACAAAAGTAGCTTCACAATGTATGTTGTCATACTGACCATTACTGCTTTACACTAAAAATTACCTTATCATATTCCAATAAAAATATGTAATATTAGCAGTCTGCTCCCGGGCGTCACCTTGGGTTACATTTTTAAAGTTTAAAAGGGATCCCTGATTTTTAGGGTTCCGTACCCAAAGGGTAAAAACGGGACCCTATTACTAAGACTTTGCTGTCTGTCTGTCTGTCACAGGGCTGTATCTCATAAACCGTGATAGCTATCCAGTTGAAATTTTCACAGATTATGTATTTCTGTTGCTGCTATAACAACAAATACTAAAAATAGAATAAAATCAATATTTAAGGGGGGCTCCCATACAGCAAGTCGAGTCCAATGCTGTATGGTGCGATTCCGACTCGCACTTGGCCGGTTTTTTTTCTAGTAATGAATATGGTCTATGTTAATCAGGGATAATGTACTATTCTAATGGTATTTTTTTTTCAAATCGTCCCTGTAGTTTCGAAGTCTATTCAATGCAAACAAACAATCAAATCTTTCCTGATGTACTTAGTTTATTTTGTAAAGTGGTAATCTCCGAGACCACGGCTCCGGCACCTATTTGTTTCACCATTCGAAAGGTTCCTTATTCTGGATAGACATAGGTTTTTTTTTATTATTTTTTGCTCTCTAAATTTAAGTTATAAAAGTAAAAAAAATTGTTTGTGTTGGATCACTATAATTTATTTATTACTAGCTTTTACCCGCAACTACGTGCGCGTAGATTCAATAAATCCATTTTTGATGTCTTTGTCGATAACAGAATGATTCTGTCTTTGTCGAGACAGAATGTCCAAAATATTGAATGAAATTCCCAAAAATCTAAATAATTTTTGTGGGAAAAAAGTAGTCTATGTCAGTCTCAAGTCTTTAAACTATCTGGATCATATCCATAAGAAATTTAATCACAATCGGTTTGGCCGTGATAACGTCACAGACAGACAGAGTTACTTCCGCATTTTTAATATTATTATAGATAATAGTTATTTAGTATGTGATTACTTAGGGTGTTAAGGTACTTATGACGTAGGTTTAATATTGTACATTACGTACGTATTCAGGGTATTTTTAGCGATCCTCATTCGTTCTCGTCTTGTTCTCGAATTGATATCGAGCGCTGTCAAGACGCAGTTTTCAGATAAAGACAACAACAGCGGTGCACGATTGCAGAATGTTTGAGTTGTAGTGCAAGAGCCACGAAGTATTTTTTATATTTCGTCTAATTTATATAGTACTTCTATGTATTAAGATCCGATGAACTCCGGTTCAAAGTTTATTCATTGAAGTATAAACATAAATTTCTAAATTTAATTTAAAATCTAAAATATACCGATTATTTTTTTCTACAAGTCTTATATCTTTGTAATTTTTGCTTTCTCAAATTTGTTATTAAGGGACCTCGTTTTACACCTAGTTTTATTTAACTTTGCATATTACATAATGGTGGCATTCCATACGAGATAGATTTACTTTATTTTTATTCCAAACGAAGTGTTAATCTCCACACGTGCTCCTACACTACAACACACTCCAGTACTCGTGCATACGTCCGGATATGAAGATACGGTTTGGAAAAACGACTAGAAAATACCCCCCTAAACCCTCCTTCCCCCTTTTCCCCCCAGCGTTGACTGAGATGAGTTATATGTTGTTCTTGCGTTTTGCTTTCGTTGTTTGATTTTTTTGTCACCCATTGTACGGAACTCGTATTGATTTGTGTTCAGATGTTTGCACATTTGCTAATTATTTTTCCGCTCGTTCGTTTTGTCGTCAATTGATTTTGCGTCTTTAGTTTGTTTTATGTTTATGCTTCAATTGGTGAAGGAAAACAACATAGCGTGTTTCAGAATTTAAAGTTCTAACTTTCATAATTTTCAAAAATGTGTATAGGGATTATTTTTATTGCAATTTTAGGCCCGTATTTTAATAAAATAATTATTATTTATGCCGGACAACGACGATGACCGTAGGGAAATTGTCGCAAAAGTCAAAATTAGAATTCATTTTGGTATGTATTTTCTGTCATATATAGAAGTCTTTATTCCATGTTTTAAGTTAGTTTTTAAGTTTTTGTATCTGTTGTATCAAGCCAATCACCATCTTACCATTTCTATTCTTGGTTGGCTGGTAGAAAATTCCTTGGTAATATGTCAAGTGATAATATTCAAGTGATTTTCTGCATTATATTTCTCACAGCCTCATAGATACTTACTTTTACAGCCGCATTACAACAAAAATAATTTAATCCGACTATATCGCAGGTAAGTCCTGAGAATTTTCCCAATTGCAATAAAATGTTTACAGCCTTTCTGTCCAATCAGGCAGTGTCATTCTCTGACATTAGCGACTAACTTATGATTGAGGCGGTGCCATTGCATTAAGGCGTCTTTCACACGAGACACACTTAGCGGCGAGATTTCTACCGGTGAAGGCGAAAATCGGTGACTAATCGGCGCGATACGTGAGTGAATAGCTGAATTCATATTTATTTACTCTGTATGTATGTACCTATATGCGCGTTAATTCGATGCAAATCAGTCGGCGAGCGTTTAGCAGCAAACTGTGTATTTACGCGTATCACTGTGAACGCTTTGTTCACAACTAGTTTTAGCCCGCGACTTCGTTCACGTACATTCTGGTAATCTATTTTTGACGACTTTATATAATTTATATATAAATTTATTTATATTTATATATTATTTATTTATACTAATAACATTGAAATTCCTAAAAATAAAATGAAAATTTAAGTAGACTTTTTTCGTTTCAAGACTTTAAATATGTGAATGAAGTAAATATGTATGTGTATGTAGCGCTCAGTATCGTCTGAACCACAGTCACGCACACAAAATCGCGTGTCTATACATCACATATACAAGTACTGCTCACCGGCCTTCGTGAGATAAAACAACTGATACATTGCGCTGCTTACTGTAAGTCTCGTGTGAAAGAAGCCTATAAACGATAAAATTAATACACCCTTATTTATTGCAAAGATAAGTTCTTTTATAGCGGGATTTCTAGATTATTGGATAGAGGATGAACAAAACAATAATCATACTTTAAGTTTCTAGACGAGGTATTTTCAAAAAGAACTTCGAAAACGTGGGTTCGAATCTCGATCATGAACTGATTTATTTTTATAATTCGATAGTAACTGGGTATGTGTGTATTGGTAGGTGCGTGATGAAACCTGTTATTGTTATTGTAAGCGACGAAAGGCTTGCAACCTGTCGCGTATGAAATAGTACTGAAAAATGTGAACTAAGACATATTCAAGGATCTGAGTGTATGGAGGAAGATCTGAGAGGATTTGTTATATTTGGGATTACAGTCGTGAGCTCTCGTATATTGTAACTTTTAAACAAATCAGCTAGTATATGCTTTAAAAATTGTATGTAATAAAATCAAATGCACCAAAAATTACATACAAAACGTATCAAAAAAGTACAGTAGGCATCCTCTCAGATCACGTGTTTTTGATGCGCATATACATTTTTCGAACAGAAAAATCTATTTAATTGTTAAATTGTTAAACTAATTAAATTAAACGATAATGTAGCCGGAAAACACTACTTATCCTGCATAGATGAAATTTGTTTGGCACTCAGAGCTATTTTATTGCATTAGGTATAAGACTAAGTAAAAATGAAACCCTGCTAAAGTTTTGACTCGTTCTCAATCATCATGCAGATGACTTTGACCACCTGTCTACTGTCAACACAATGCAATAAAACCTCCTTTTTCCGAAGTCACTATAATAAGGCAGCTGTCGAAACCCTCTTAATTACTGTCATAATATCTTCGACGATTAAAAATCGCCCGAAGCAAATGTCAGAGACGGCAGTATAAATATTTAGCACCAGTTTTCGAATAACGAGTCGCTTGTGAGTCAAATGTTGAGATGATTATAGACAAGGGTACGGACCACTCTGGTGTGCTTAATTTTTTATAGTTAATTAATAATACTGTCTGAAATGGCAATCATTGATATTGGTAAGTTCGTTCCTAAGTTGGGTTAACGAATTAAACACATCAGTGCAACAAAGTCAAAGTCAAGTCAAAGTCAAAAAAATCGTTTATTCATTGAAATGACTTGGATCATTTAGAATCGTCAAATTAAAAAAAAAAGTTGGTTCTAAATTCAGTTTAATCATTGTTTTTTTTGGTTTTCTACTTAATTTTTAATAAAAAAATTATCATAATTATTATTGATAGACATAGACACACATAGATAGAGATATAACATTGTATTTGTTTCTCCAATTTACTACCGAGATGGAGCACGGTGAGAGAAGCCCCTACTCTCTTCCAATCCTCATAGATCAAACGGTATAAAACGTATTTTGCATTTATGTACGTCAGTAAAGCATATAATATTATCTATCATTAACAATCAAGTTTTATCAACTTTACTAATACCAGGTTAATTTTACTACCATTTGTAGCAAAAACCGTATTAGGGATGATTTAGAGTACTCAGACTATGAGCTATTGCTCACCGATAGTATACTATATGCTTTACCGACATTCGTAATAGTTATTTGTTATACAAGAGTGCAAAGTTGCTTTTTAACCGCGTGTTCAATTTTGATGACCGAGCAAGCGAAGGATTCTAAAATTAGAATCCTGAGCGTTAGCGAGGGAATCAAAAGAGCACGAGGTGAAAAATCTTTGCACTCGAGTGCAACACGTAACTTTTCACTCCACCTCAGCGAGGAAATGACTAAATGCAAAAAAAAAACGTTTACAATCACAAGATAGGTACTTTTATTTCAGTTTAGGTATTAACTACTACATTATGACAGGTAAGTATTACAGAATAATCTTAATAATGACGTGAAAAAATGCCGCGTAAAGAACCGCGTACAAAGCAAATTGAAAAAAGAACACCAAGAAGGTTCCGAGTCTGAGTTTTTAACAAATAAAAAAAAAGTTGTATGATATATTCGGCACCATAGAGGTAGCAGTAAATAGGTTTAATGATTTTTTTAATTCACAAACTTAGTGCACACGATGTTCTAAATTCAATTTACTTTATCCTCTAGATAATAAAAACGGCTTTTGCACTCAGATATTGAAGAGCAAAAATACTCTTTCCGAGATGGTGGGATGAAAATTGTTTTTAGCTTTTCAAATAAACTTGGTAAAAATGCTAAGTGGAAAATATTTGCAGTTAGCATTCATAATATGTACAGGTTTATCTTGAGAAATGTTTAGGTTAACGAAACATTGACTAGTTTGTACTAACCCTTGTATCAATCACAAAACTTCCTCTTCCCATATAACAAGCAATCTATCTCGCTGCAGCCGTCAATGCAACTATGACAAACAGACACACAGCCCGCGTGTTATTAGCGATGCCATGAATCAGTCCTTTCATTGGCAGTGGCGGGTGACACGCATGAATCTCAATTGTGGCCAGCGGCCACTCAACTTGTGGCAAATTACTTTTTTCAACAACTGATAGTTGGAGAATGTTGGAGTGAATGTTGCTAGTGAAGTTGAATGTTGTACAATGGTATCATTTCTATCAGACATTTTCACTAAGTGATAGGACATAACATTGTTTGCAACGATCTTTAGGTAGTTTTGAACGGTCATTATTATGTATTTTAATATATTATGTAACTATTAGATGTTATTGCTTTCTATAAATAAATATAACATAAAAAAATATTATTTTCTTTCTTATTTTAAGGCTAAGGAGATAATGATGATGATAATATTTTAGAAAGTCTCATAAAAATGTACACTTTGGTAATTTGACTTATATTGACTTAAAATTTGTCAACTCTCAAAGTACCTTATGACTTTAAGACGAGTAATATTTTTTTTGATGAATACAGAATCGTTTTTTTGTTTAACGACAAAGATAAGTTAAAGATTTAATCTAGATAAATTATAGACAGAAACACGATTGGTGAAACTTTTCTCAATAGATTTATTTTCCAAAGTTGGCTCCTCCAAAACACGAATTTCGTTTTTACTCAAAACTATGCATAGCTAAACAGTTCATTTTTATATATTTCGTTAGATAATCATACTAGCTAGCTACATCAATGAAAGACAGTTTATTTTTAAGTTTGATGGTTTTCAAGATAATTAGGTTTTATCACTTTTTCCGTCTTATCCGGACTCAGCTTTTACAAAAAAACAAAAATTTCAAGCATCGCCTTAAAGATTTAAGACTGTTCCTAAAGAAAAAATACACGAATATTTTTAAAATTGTTCAACACATCGTTGACATCTGTGTCGCATCGTGGCGCTTACAACCGATCTCACGTTTAGGTATAATAAAATACTCGTAATCAAAATTTCTTGTCGTTTGAAAAAAAATATCTGTCAAATATTTTTATACATATTTTTTTAGATATAGCCAGCTTTGTTCAACTTGCAAATTAAAGATTCTAGAAGTATCTTTAATTTGCAAGTTGAACAAAGCTGGCTATATCTAAAAAAATATGTATAAAAATATTTGACAGATAAATAACGCATTTTAATCAAATATTGATTTTTTATATTAAGATTTATTGACAAATTAAACAAGAGATAGCTTCTAATGGCCACTTAATGGAAAATTTACAAGTATGTATTAGCAATGTATTCATTTAATATAGTATCATTTTATTTTAACTAGCTGCATTTACGAGTAGAATATTATGATGTGTCAATGGTCAATGTCAATGTGGTCAATGGTGGCGATTCTGTTGTGTTAACGCTAAAGCTAAAATTGCTTAAAAAACGATCACTGTTTTTTTATGTTTAAATCTAAATTAGCGTAACCTCATCGCATATTTCGCATGTACAAAAAAAAAGTTAAAATATCGTTTCAGTCAACATCTTTTTACATTCTGATTACTTAAAACTAGCCTAAGTTTTAAAACTTTCATTTTGAGGTTACGCTAATTTAGACTTTAACATAAAGGGAATAAGAATGTTCGTATTTTTACGAATCTTAGCTTTAGCATGGACACAACAGAATCGCCACCAGCGTCCTACTTAAACTACGCTTAAACTTATAAATCAGTCTTCATAAACAACTTATTCCCGTCAAGTCAGCGCGTTGCCAAACGGCAACAGGCGACGCAATTTGTCTGTCTGTCTGCCTGTCTGATTTGTGCGTAGGTATATAATTGGATGCGATTGGCGATGTCGCTGTCAACGAGATGCGTCCGATTATCTATTTATGCTGTAAATTATGAAATAATTTATGAATATACATTGCTAAAACTGTTGAAGAGACATAGTTGCAAGAAGTAAAGTGATACACACATTAAAACTTCAGATACTCAGACAATATCACCTTAGTTTTGGTTATACATATATGTATAACCAATCTGAGTATCTGAAGTTTTAATGTGTGAGAGAGTGTATTGTATGTATGATGTGGAAACCCTCGGGACTTCGCTAATGAATTTATTTTCTAACAGACTTCAACCCCGGCTGCACCTCCTTAGGGGTTGAATTTAATAATTCCTTAATACGCCTCTATCTACTTTTAAAAGGAACCCTCCGAATTTCATGTTTCTAAGACCGGTAAGTAAAGAAAAAGTTTTATATATTTAGATAGATAATACTTATTAGGAATTAATATATTAGGAATGGTCAGTATATCCAATAACTCAACTTGGTCACTGACCTAAGGCTGGGTGCACAAAACTTGCAACAGCTTTTGTAGTATACAAAGCTTGTTTTAAAAAACCACTTTTTAATTTATCAACAGCATATTTGCATCTCCTCTCTCCAAAATAAAACCCCATTCACCGCAATAAATTAAACAATCATACGAATTCAATCCTCACATGGACAGGATCGTCATCTCAAATTGATTCTTCATCACACTCAATTTTGAACCTTACCGTCTTATAAAAAGGTTTGCTTATCAATTCATATCTAGTCTTATTAACCGTGGAATCGTATCCATCATAATTCTGCCTCATTTTGTAATGCGCAATATTTTCATATGCATTACCAATATAAATATGCGCAGGCTTTCGACTTTATGTTGTAGAGATTATGGTTGATTTTTGTTTGGTTTCACGGAATGGTATCTTTGTTTATAAGATGCGTAGGTATCAGTCCGGTCGTACCACTTTAGTTGTGTGCAGATATGCGCGCTTTCATCTTCAACTTGATCATCCTGTAAAATAAAAAATAAAAAAATATATAGGACTTTAGTTCCCAAGTACCTGAAAGATCTTCTAGCGCTCAATGGAACGATTTGACAGTGCTCCGACATATTCGGCCAAACCGCACTCTTAGCAATCGTCGTCTCTTGTAGTAGAATGTATTTTGCTTGACCTGTAGTAATGGAAAGTAGTTCGGTATCGTTCCGTCTTTCAAAATATAGTCGAAAACAATATTACAGTTGTCCCGATATACATATTATTGATCGTAGACCCCCAGATTCTGGAAGATATCTGATCTAAGAATATGTAAGTCAGTTATGTACATATTACATTTGGCTCACGCACATTTTTTTGTAAAGATTCTTTCACAGTCCAGTTGGTAGTAACTCTGCCTTCTACGCTGTAGGTTGTGGGTTCGATCCCCACCCAGGGCAAATATTTGTGTGATGAACATAGATGTTTGTTCTGTGTTAATATGTATAATAAGTATGTATTTACAAAAAAAAGTATATAATTATTCTATCAGTTATCTAGTTCCCATAGTAAAAGCTTTGCTTAGTTTGGGGCTAGATGGCGTTGTGTGTAAAGTCTACCAATATTTATTTATTTAATTAGTGAAGCTCCAGATAGTGCCTATCATGTAACTTGCATACAAAGTGAAATACAATTAAATATGCAATATGAAAATGAAAGCGTCCTTGTATGGGTGACCATACCACTTTGAGAAAGTTGATACATACGCAAGTCCTATGCAGAATTAGTTTCTGTGAGTGGTAGGTTTCATATTTTGCTGTCAAGTGCAATGAAATCTTTATAGCTTTATGTAACCACTCGCCACTTCACGAGGTACTTTGCCCCTTTCATCTCTCTAAGGGTGTATTTTCGGGATAAAAAGTATTAATTACAATCCAGGTCACATTTATGTGCTTACTAGCAGACACGCCACTGACGTTGTCCAGTCCAAATTTCAATAATCGTATAGAGTAACGCACGTTGCTATGACGACTGATGTCAACACTGATGTCAGTTTTTTTCACAACAGCACCATCTATACCAAAATGGGATTGATGCATTTTTTTATCATTTTGGGGATGTTTTTCGTATTTTAAATTAGTCTATTCGGACATTAAATCTGTATCTACAGCTAATTTCATTTTAATCTGTTTTGTCGTTTAGACATGATTGAGGAATAAACATACAAACAAACTCACAAACTTTCGTATCCAATTTTATTTAAATCTGAGCCGTTATTGTATTGTAGCCATTAATTATTATCATACTTTGAAGGTGACACAAACTGACAAACTACATGACACTCATATAGTAAGTGGGCGACGGGAGATGGGAAAAGTACTTAAAAAGCTATGTGAGTGAAATTGTAGTTCCCGTCACCCGCATACTTACCATCTTTTGTCCAACATAATACCTAAGGTGACTACTGGACATTGGCTTCGAATTTTTTAAGGAGCTGTATTCCTCCTCAATATGTATTGGATCATAAATTGAAATAAATAGCCATAGAAAGGATTGAACACTCAATGGCCAGTCAATGGGGATTTGTGGAAGAAAATTTCATTAAACTCCAGCAGTGCAGTGGGGATTTTTTGGATATCCCTTAATTTTTGGTTTTCACTCTAAATTTCGCACTTATTTAGACTTTAGCGTAAAAAGAATAAATACAAATAATAATTTAAACTAATAGCGATAGTTTGAAAAGTACTTTTTGAATAAAACCGTTCGTAATAATGCTAAATTGAAACTCAAACGGCTTAATAACGTATTTCAAGCAGATAATAGCAGTAATCTATAAAGTGAATAGTGACACCTCAGATGACAGAGTGCTTTCAAGTACTGTCAAATGCAGTACAGGTAATAATTATTTGACGTCATTGTGACTCAATGACGTGTTAATTAGGTACTTAAGGACCCTTTAATATGTGTGCTAATTATTTAAATAGGAATGTTATAAGCCACTGTTCATCGAGTAGCGGTTGTGATGACAGGTAATGAATGAAAAGTCATCATCATCGTGATCATTATCATCTTCCTGCCCTTATCCCACTTAAATGGGATCGGAACAACATGTGTACTTCTTCCAATTCCCTCTATCAGCCGTCGTCTCATCACTCACTCCTTTCGTACCCATATCATCTTTCACACAGTTCATCCATCTTTTCTTTGGCCTACCTCTACATCTACATCCATCCACATTCATTCTTATAATTTTTCTCGTTACATGACTTTCTTCCATTCTCATGATATAAGAAGGTCATCAGTCAAAATAATTCTATAGTTCTAAGTTCAATCTGTAAATATTGAAAAAATTTAATGGAAATGTCGAAAATATTACTCTACATTTCATTGGTTCTTTACATTCTTTACCATCCTTAGTTTTATCTTGATCATTCTACAAGATTTTAAACCTCTTCCAATGTGTACGATCTCCTAGGCTGATGTTTTTTTATGAAATAAAAATAAATAAAACTCAGTTCCAATATGCCGCGGCGTGTAAAAAGTAATTAAAAACCTACTGTGAAGCCAGACGCAAATGCTTTCAGATATTGCCATCTCGTCAATATTTCCATTTGACATGTTTTTAATCAAAATAATTATCCGGTGATCATTCAAATTAATCAGTGACATGCGATATCTTAATTAAGGCTTTATTAATAAAGTCCAATGAGCCAAATAAACTGAACGTTTTTCACGAAAACCTTGTTTAATGGGCTTGTCTTAATGTTGACGACATTTAAATCGTGTCGTCAAGGTTGAAGACATCTGTAGCGCGATTGGCGACTGGATGGCTGATACATCCGATGCAGGTTTCCGCTACGGGTTAAATGATTTCACAGTCTGCAAATATTTTTTTTAGCACTGGGTGTCGTCTACACGTTTCAAAACTAGATTTGATGGTAGACCTAGAAGTTGGTAGTAGGTAGACTTCTCGGAACTTTTTAAAAAAATCTCTACGAGTATCTACCAGAAACTTAAGTAAAATTATAAGGTGTTTAGGTTAGGGTGTTAATTAAATATTATGGTACAAAAAAAAGTATATAAGTATTCTATCAGTTATCTACTAGTATAAAGCTTTGCTTAGTTTGGGGATAGATGGCACTGCGTGTAAAAGTTAAAGAATCATTCTAAACAAGCTACGTAACAAGTGCTTGGCTTGTTTTATTTTATGAAACAAAATTATCTTAAGTTTGATCGTATCGTGAACCTTAAAGTGGTCAGTATCGATATCCGCCGATACCCAGGTAATGAGAGGTCGGTAATTAAATGTCGTCTGTCATAGCCGTCGGCGCGTCAAATTATAAATACAAAATGGCGGCGACACGTGACGTTATAGCGCGGGATTTACTGTTCCAGATTGAAGTATATCGAGCTCATTTAAAATGACTGTTTTGGCATTTATAGATCTTTTATTACCCTTAAGATTGGCAATGGGCAATGTTAATATTATACCTAATGAACGTATTATTTTTAGTCGAGTTCAAAATCAGACTGACATTATTTTCATCGCAATTAACTGCTGTCAAAATTAAATATGATCCTTTTTTATTCTTTTTAGAATTACCCTCATGACACGAATCTCAGTTACCGTTTAGACCAATTCTTGTATGAAAGCTTCCGTCAAATAAAAATATTATGCTAAACAGACGATTAATCTGTAAGTAGTATTGGTGAACTCTAGCATTAGTTATTCGTAAATGTCAGATCTACTCATTTTGGTCTCCAAATACCCACAATTCTAAATTATACTAATTACGTACACCGCACCGGTTAAAACTTTAATCGTGCTAGTAATAACAATTCTGACATTGTCTTTTGTTCTTTCACAACACTACAAGTTTGAGTACACTATAAGTCTCAGGTATCTTGCCCAGTATCTAATACTAACATGAATTACAAAAAATAATGTTCATAAAACGTTCATTCCAATCGTTCACCATTGTCTATTTAAGTCTCATAATTTTTTGCCGTTCATCGCCGCCATCGCACACAAATCACTCAGTGCTCGTCCATAATTTAACTGTTCTGTCAAATTTGACAGATTTATGACGTTTTCTTTCACAAGTTTCACGTGACGAAATTGTACGCTACAGTTTGGTGTGACCCTTGCTAAGCTGGGGTGAAATTGTCGGAAATAGTCATTGGTGAATGTTACAGAGAGTGAATTTTAGAGGGTTTTTGTACCAGTTTTGGATAATATATTTGAATCGTTACCAGGTAATAGAAGGGACAAATTATGGCTGGTAATTAATGAAAACCAAAGTGAACAATTATTAATTATCTTCATTCAAGCATCAAAAGTAGAAAAGGTGAAAAATAATCCCCTTTGTTTTAGTTGTTTTAATGTGATGTTCGATCAAAATTTCGTTTTCGGAAGCAGTTTTTTTGAAATCTGTTTTTTTGTTCTTATCAAAGTTGATGATGACGCTCAACAAAAGCAAAATGGTATACAATAATTTATGTTGGTTTTAAAAATTGAGCCATAATTTCAATAAATCAATCTTCGCTACGGTTTTCAACTGAATAAATAATACTAACAGTAATAGCTTCTTCGAATCAATGGACGATTGGACAACGCCCAATGGTTCTCCCACGGAAATAGCTGGACACAAGTCACAAGTTTAATTGACTTCAAACTATCTGATCGACTCGCTTCTTGTAACCGATGAGTAACCGAGAATGCGACTAATACCGAAATATTCAACGATAAATTAAAAAGAACAACCGTCATTAATATGAGGCAGACACGAATCACGATATCGAATTCAGATCGGTCGATATTCAATTTGTGTTTTGATGTGTTGGTAATAAGGTGTTTATTTCATTGTTTGCTTTTAAAAATCTCAGAACTCGGACGATATGTCACAGAATTTATGAGTGTCGCTCGACGTGAATTGTGACGTTTCTCTGATTCGGAACCCTCTCGTAACAAATTCGATATCAAGACAATGTCGTAACGCGATACGGACGATGCAACGATACCACCGATTTATGACGGACACCAACTGCTATTGTTGCCTCTTTGATTAATCATGTTTTGTTACGAGACACGCATGACGCGCGCTTGATGTGTTGTCGCGTGGGCGTGGGCGTGGGCCCACACAGTGGATTGCGTCTCGCCAAATCTGTACAAAATTACCTGCTTACTTGACCAGACACTTTCAACTTAAATCTCAATGGTTTATCTAAAAGAGTACATATTTCAAAACCGGAAACTTGAAGCTGAATTTTATGTATCAATAGCAATATAGCATGAACCAATTTAAAGCCCATCAATATGTGGAGTATTTTTTCATTACTTATAAGGAATTAACGCGTTTTGTCTTAACGATTATTGAGTCGGTGGCCCGACGGGTCACATCAAACAGGCCTCGGAGTTGGACGTATTCCGCTAAAGCTTTGTAAATCAGTCAGTAACTGCGGACATACGGGTGGGTATCGCGCGCGCGACCGCTCTGACTTTATGGCGATTCAGCTTTTTAATTGGGAATTACGATAAATGGGAGAGTTGGTATTTGTCCCGTGATGTGATAAAACTACTTTGCAAGTTAGTAGACACGGGCGAATACACACTTAAGGACTAAACTAGCAAAAGTTGGCTCTATTTTAATACATTTCCATAGAGATATAATAATATAAATAAACAATAAACATTTAACATTGAAAGCACTAAAGGATAAACTAAATTACTTGCAAGTTCAAGAACCTATAAGACGCAAAGTCAGAACGACCATTGAAACTTTCGCGACAATCTTGATATTTTTCTTGATTATCTCAATTTATTTATTTTCGGCGTCTGACGGACGGACGGACGCGTAAGAGGACCGTATGTTTCCACTTTATAGTGTCAATAAAGAATCGTCGCCGATAACACACTCAAGGGCATCACCATAAACTCTATACTATAGTGTTATTGGTGACTCGATTTATACACTTTTTTTACTCTCCATACGAGATCCAGACAATTTATTAAGTGGTTGGACTGAGACCATATTTTTTTTGTTGCTTTGGATTCGACTTATTTGATTTTAGTAGGTATTAATTGCTCGTAAATGGTTTGAAGAATGGTCGGATGCTGCAACTAGTTTTATTTAATGTGCAGCATAGTAATTTACACTTATTTTTATTGGTGTAACATCTATTTATTTTGTAACTACCAGTTTAATAATCTGTTTTTAATGGTTCATCAATAGATCCGTTTATCAAATGAAATAATCAGATTTTAAATAAGAGATCCGATTATTTTGTGGTAGTAAATATAATGGTATTTACAGAACGCTAGACGAAGTAGTTTATTCTGAAATGAGAATGTTCGAATGCTCAATAATAAACTCATTTGAACGTTTTAAAAGCGATCGGCGTCACTGCACAGTGGGCAGGTGCCGTTTAGGAAAGCCATATCGGCTGTCAAAAACTTGTAAAATATCGCTGTGGCTGGAGTGAGAGCCGCGGGCGTCGCGCGTCCCTCACAAAGATATCTGCAAGATTTATACAGCCTTCCACAATAGGGTACGTTTTAATTCTTTTCATATGCGACAGATTTATGTACGGACAGATGCGCCGTTCTGACTTGTAGATAACGGTTTGCCACCCTTTGCGGGAAGGTTGATAATGGAATGGGAACGAATGACTCGAATGAAGGTATTCGAACAATATTGATAAAGAAATGTACATACGAATTAGAATTGTCGATTTATATAAATAAAGTAATAGCAACATTTTATTTATGTACCATTCCATTTCAATGGAAATCCCAGAAATATTTCAAAAATATCTACTTCCCAAATTAAATAATATATGTATGTTTATTGAAAGTATCAGTAGCCAAATTGATTTTCAACTGATTGGAGTCGATATTCGTATATCGAATGAACGAATAAAAGTATAGTCTTTTAAACTGGTGACTTAAAAGTAAGTTTAAACTAATTAGCGAAGCATGACCGTCTACCTGATTTGACGATGAAGGTCCATAGAAAGTTGCCTATTCTTTGTTTTTGCCAATTGTTTAGATATACAAAAGACTGTTTCCGATGCAATGTTGTGCAAATTGCAGCATCTGAGTAAATATTTATGTCCTTATTTTGCGAATTTGTATCCACTGTTCGATTGGACAGTAGAATAGGCTTTGTATTTGAAGTTTTTGGAAATATGGTGCTTCTGGTACAAAAACCACGTTTTTTTATTGTGCCAATTATTTTTCGTTTAACCTAAGCTACCTTTAGAACTCAACTAGACGCTCTTAGGGGAGCTTTACTGCATCCCCAAGTACAGTAGACATACTATACTCATACCATAAAATATAATCATAATCATTACTTTTATGAGTTTCATCTACTTCTTGGTGTGGTCATCTTTAGATACTTTTCTCATGTTATAAGAAATATTAAGTATTTCTGTGCACATGTACCTACACGTTGCTCTAGTTTTAATACCTTTTGTCGCATACAAAACTGAGCGATCCCGACCCCCAAACTAAAGGGTTCGGATCACGCGAAAAGGACCCCGGCCGACATATTTACGACCCATAAATAATAATTGTCATACATTTTAATTATTATCTAGTATTTTGGGTTGATTTACAGTGACAGCGGGAATCGGGGGCGTTTTTGTTAATTAAAGTACGTTCGGGAATTCAAGATGCTGATTAAAAAATACATTAATTACGATAAACAGCGAGAGGAAGTCGCAAAAAGTCTGACAGATGGCCTCTCTTACAAGTTACACTGCTTCGTAAAAATAACAATGTAAAAAAAGTACTAGTCAACCGACATTGATGATTCTACTTCTACCACTACCTACTTACGGCACTAGACTTAGAAGAATTAGTAAGTACAGTATAGTGTTGAAAGTACTTACTACTTTTTGAATTCTCAAATCGTGCTTAGTTAGCAAATGAGTTACTTGGCAAGTTCATCGTGACGTGACTGTCCTTACAGCTCAGTTGGTAGTAGTTGTTGTAGGTTCGATTCCCATCCATTTGTTTGATGAACATAGACGTTTGTTCTGTTTGGGTGTTAAATAGTATTTATAAAGTAAAGGTATAAATATTCTATTAGTTATGTGGTCCTCATGGTACAAGCTTTACTTAGTTTAGTGTAAAATGCCCACCAATATTTATTATTATCGTTAATGGCATGTCCTTATGTCGCATTCAAATTCACACCTTGTATTTTACATGTATGAAGTATTTTGTTTATTTATTGTTATGTTTGTTACAGATGAGAGGCAGTGACATCGGCGTGCGCTGGTAGAAATGCGCTCCAAGCAGCAACCGCGACCATCCTACCGCTGGCTCAACACTAATGATAACGGTAAGAACCTACCAAAAATAATGAGTGCAAAAAGTGGTTTGCTGCTGGCAGGGTTCGAACCCACGTCACAAACTGCAAAGCATCATTAAAGGCAGATCTGTTATTGTGTGTAATGGTACTAAAACTACTAGACTTTATTATTGTTTCTAATGACATTCTAGATAAAGAAAGTGACATACAGTTATATTGAAACCATGAAAGTATTGTGTGTAATTTAATAACTGATTTGTAGATTTAACCCATTTGCCAGTTAGAATATTTTACTGATTAAAGCATGACAAATCCTCTGCCCTTTTTACCCGACTACAACGAACCGAAGTAGGGTTACGTAATAACAAGTTAGACAAGTTCATACAATAGCAATGCTATAGTTATACCGTCTCAATTACGTAATCAGAAATCCACGGCTATTTAATCAAAGTCGGAACACTGATTTACACGTGATAGCAATTTTTACATGTTTAACAAAGTATTTGCATCTGCGTTCAGGTAAATTGAACCTTATTGGATTGGGATAAGGTTGAGTTTAAAGTTAGTGAGTAGTTCAACTAATTTGTGTAACAATTGAACTCCACCGTGACGTGACGATTCTGAATATTCAACTAAACCCGCAATAAATATGAAGTTATGGCCATAGAAAAAGCGTTTTACAAAACACAAATGTAAAAACTAATAACTCACAGTTCTTTTTGTATGAAACTAAGGCACCGTGAAACGATAAATAATATTTATTTTCGCTATTATACGCGTTTTTGTCAGTTGTAATGGGTGTTGCAGCGCTGTGCAGAGGGCGATGAGTGACGGACTGCTTTAATTACTATTTTCAGGGGAAATACGAATATTTTTGGACATGTTTTTGGGAAAATTAAAATTATAAATATTGGTGGATATCTTACACTAGCTCTAAACCAAGCAATATACTAATATGTACCTGCCAAAAAAACAGAAAAAGAAAAAAAAAATAGGATCAAGATTATAACTAACACTGGCTCAGTGTCAATCTAATCAATCTAAAATAGAAATAAAATATTGGAAATTAAGGAGTTGTTATTTGTCAGCTAATAGTTTTATCGGGAAAATCGATCCCGAAAATCAAGATAATTAAATTATATTCTCCCTAGAATATGTTAAAATCTAGTAACATATTTCACGACAAAATGACCACACAAATAATGAAACTATTCAGTCTAGCTGCGACAAATCGGCATGTCGTACGCACAATGCGCTAACTGTAAAATAATAAAAACTGCGGCATAGTTTAGCCTAATTTATGGGCCTTTGGGAGCTTGATTTACAACTGCTTTCACTTTGCTTATTCTGTGACTTTGTGCCCTTTGTTGGACTTGGTTTGCGCAACTTATACAATTTCTCGGGTTAGTTTTCTTGAATTTTGAGCTTATTGTTTTGCTAGAATGTTAGCCACTGGTGGTCCAAAGGGTCTGGCAGAATAAAAATAATAATATTTTGAATGTTGACTTTTCTTAGTCGCTGGAATCATGAACATAATATTATTCTTATTATATAATTTTTACAATATTAAAATAAATATATACATTTTTCTACGACTTTTTAACTTAATATTATGAAGTAAAAACTCGTGTTTAGTTATTAATTTGCTTATCTAAACACCGAACGTAGATATTTAAATGATAAATACCTATATAAAAACCATCCATTGATAAATTCTTAATAGCTCTTTCTATTATGCAATAAAACCATTTACCAACCATACTATCGCGAGGCGGCGTCTCAGTCCACTTTACGTATTTTACGCTTTAGTAATCATTGACCGTCAGTTTACGGCCAGTTTTTATTCGTGAGAAAACAATTGTTAGCCGCAAACTGCTCGACCTGGGGTTTGATGGTTGTGTCGCTTTTACGACGAGCCGACTTACTTGTGTCACTCCACATTTAATTATTTATCAAATGTACTGTATCGCGCTTGATCTTGATTTTGGAATCAACATAATATTTGGATATTATCTTGGTTGCATGAAAAACCATATTTGAACATTTTGATTTAGCAGATAAAATTGTGCTGTAAGAAAGTGATTATTTTGTTTTTATTATTTAATATCGCGTAAAATCCTCACTTCTGTTGTAGTAAATTCATATTAAATTTTTGAAAATTGTCGTAATTCTTTTTTTGTTACGCAAATTCCAAGACCGACTATCTTCTTTTGCTGACGTCTCGGTGACGGTCTCGGACCTCTCGGTCTATTAAAATCGAATAGTCAGAGTAGCTCAAATAGATATCAGCTTCGTTATGTAGTTCGACCGCCTTGAGGAAGGCTGGCATATTCAGTTCGTTGTAAATGGAGTGAAGGAGCTGTTAGTGTAGATATTAGTGGTTCTGTGACGTTGACTTCCAGTCTTCACGTTTTATTGGTAAAGCTTTAGTGCGACGGAAGTTATTATGGCTCATGATTTGTTAGTTTTACGAAGATTTATTACAGTATTGAAATCAAGTATAAAATATTTGTTAGTTTTGAAGTGAAAAACAGTTAAATCAAAATTCTATGCTTGGTGCTTTAAAAAAAACTCGAAATGGTTTATGGCCGGGTATGCAAAGCGAGTGCATGCTTTTGATCCGATCTGCATGAAATTTGAAAGGTTGTAACAGAAAATTTGCTCTTAAGTATACCAGCCAAATGAGTAAGATATGATAAGATACCTATCAGATGTCTGAAATATAAAAGTACAAATTTGTTAAGTAGAATAACATACGTAATAAAAGGGTTTTGTATATATAGGTAAATTATTATCATATTATGAGTTCAAGACCTTATAGTTTTAGAATTGTTGAAAAGATTTTAAAGATTTGTAATCTACTAGTACAACATTTAAATAAGGTCTCATTAGCACAATTTTATTATTAAACCCACATTGACTGGATAAATCGCAAATCAATAAATATCTTTAAAAACATAACACATAGTTAAAAATGATACGCGTATATCTAGCTCTCCCACAATAACAAAATCAATCACGCAATTCACTACCGAATCATAAAAGAGTTCATATAATAAAAAAAAAAATCTGTCGACATAAAAGTAGTGTTTACAAACATTGAGCGCGTTAATCTTTACGATCGGCGAGTAGGCCCGAGCTTACCCGAATAGGCCCGAACACTCCCGATCAAGATTTATGGACTCACAAATAGCTCCCGTCTTTTTGGTTTTGTGTGACATGTCGCCTTTTGTCGACGTCATCCCAACGTGTTTTTGATATTCTTTGATATTGAAAATGCGTATGATGAAAAACACTAGAGTCAAATGCATGCGGGCGTATAGTGCCGAAGTGTTAAACTCCGTCCGAGGAATTTACGGTTGTATTAAGTTTTATAACTGATTTTATCAGTCGTAAAGTTTACAAGATCGCTACTACATTAATTTATGTCGGTTTTTTGCTTGCTTTTGTTGGTGCAATTTAATTAGAGGCCTGTTTCATAAAACTAACCACCATATTTTTAACTTAAGAGCATCTCTGGGCAGGATTTTTTCTATACAATCGTATTTCCCTGTTTCCTCCCTGGATAATGACACTAGAGCAAATGTTTTTTTGCCAAACTATCTATGAAGACCACTGTATGCCCTTATGTTATGTTTTTGTTTATAAATTAGTTATTATAATAAGAAGGAAAAGTCTAAAATTACAAAAATCGGCCAGTTTCACCGCCCTCTTTAGACGCCCAGTAAACAAATTTGTCGAATTTAATCAATAAAAGGCATAGCCCAATTTTACCTCATATTTTTATTGAAAAAAAAAATGGCGATTTCGTCAATTTTAAATAGAAATTTTAGATCCGTACTGTTCTTGTCTGTATCGCCACTCATACTTTTATATCTCGAGCACAACGCGACAGCAAAATATTTTTAATTACCTATTTTTCAAATTTGTTGCTGCTGGCATTCCCTCTTAAAACCCACCAAAATATACGAGTAAGAATAAACTATGAACGTAGTCTACAACATAATCGATAAATTATATTTTAGGACAAGTTTGATCGTAAAATGCTAGTTTATGGATAATTAATATTGAATCTGCGGTTGTCAATAAATAAATCGATAGATCGCCAGAGTTCCATATGTGTGGTCTTAAAAGATGGCAAGTGTGTGTTGCCTTGCCTAGTCTTTCATTCTTACAAACTTTTAAAACAAGTTTTTGCACACCATCACATTTAATTTTAAATGCATAAGTTTGGAAGTTTGTTTATTTCTCATTGTGTCGTAGCCAATATAGCTGATCCTATAACGATGTAATTTGGTATAAAGATTATGACCTGGACCATAGGTCTGACAAATGATACCAATCTAGTGATCCGATGGCCGAGTGGTACTTCGACTTTCAATCTGAAGGTCGTGGGTTCGCATCCTGGCGCGCATCAATGGGTTTTTCTGTTGAATAAATTATATGCGCATCAAAAACACGTGTTAAAAACGGTGAAGAAAACCAGTTAGCATTCAAAAAAGCGGCGATGGGCTTGCCACGTATGGAATGCTAACTACTGCAAAATGTGGGCCTGTGCCAATAATGTTTGGACGTGCCTCTGACTACCCCCACTAGACATCTTTAAAGGCTCTAAGTGTCTGGAGATCTGAGAGGATGTCTACTGTACTTAGGGATTACAGTCGTGATCCTATTTATTTTTATTTATTTATCTTGTGATACTAATCAAGTCTAATTGGATGACACTGTGCGAAAATTAAATGTCCATGTCCACCATTATTATTTTTTGATCATCGCAAATGAGACAATAAGCTGGTCAGTGCGACACAGGTCATGATTAAAAGTAAGATCGCGTCGATGCGATGACAAGTTGCGTGGGTGGCGACCTCGAAACTCGACCCGCGCCGTCCGCTGCACTTTATGAATGAAACCCGAGTGCTACTTGAACCCGACCACTCAAATTGATACGTACAGCTCCAAATTGGTGGCAAACTGGCGGAGAGGTGAGCAGGAGCAGTATCACTCCCCAAGTAAGTAGTGAGCTAATTTTTACAAGCTTGTCTTGTTAGTTAGTTTGTATTTTTTTATATTGGTGGACTTTTCCCACACTACCATCTTAGCCTCAAATTAAGCAAAGCTTGTACTATTTGAACCAGATAACAGATTTTTGTCTTTATCATTGTAAAACATCTAACATCTATGTCCATTACACAAATATTTGTTCTGGGAGGGGATCGATCCCACAACCTACAGCGCAGAAGGCAGAGCTACTACCAACTAAGCTGTGAGGCTCAATTGTCAACCGATAGCTGAATGAGCTAAAATTGCAACTCTGGTGATGGGGCCCATCAATCCGGCAGTTGGCTTCTGAAAAAAATCAAGCGATATTTTAATAGTGTCCCATTCCTAACCTTCATGAGTGATTTTTCGGAAGTATCCAACGCATCAGTCCAAGTCATAATCAACCAATGTATAAAATTTCGTATCTACTATATATACAATTATGTCAAAATCGGTTCAGCCATTACGACGTGGTTGAGCTAAAATAAAAAGTTAAAAATCCAATTTATAATTACTGTGATTAATAAAACAAATTATTTTTTCACTTGATAAATCGTGTTTAGTTACCAAGCTCTGGTTATAAAGTTATTAAAACATTCAAATGGCAATTAATTTATGGCTATTAAATTACATTTTAAAATCAATATCCGATTGAACTGATTTCAACTATAAAATATAATTTTGATGACGATTGGGCGTGAATACTTTGAATCGAGATCTATTTAAATGCTATAAAAATCTATAAAATGTTAAGATTTATGGGTCTTAAATAAAAAACATGAATTTAAAACAGGTTAATTTGTGAGTAGGCACCAAAATAGATTGACTGGAAAAAAAGGCTAATGACTTCACGGTGGGAAGCACTATTTTTGCTCATTGAAGGTCTAATTTAAACAATAAATAAATAAATATTGGCGGACTTTACACACAGCGCCATCTAGCCCAAACTAAGCAAAGCTTGTACTATGGGAACCAGATAACTGATAGAATACTTATATACTTTTTTTTTGTAAATACCTACATACTTATTATTCATATTAACACCCAGACACAGAACAAACATCTATGTTCATCACACAAATGTTTGCCCTGTGTGGGGATCGAACCCACAATCCACAGCGCAGAAGGCATAGTTACTACCAACTGAGCTGTGACGCCAGAGGTGTCGATTATGTTGGCAACTTGGCACCGTTCTAAAATTAGAATTTTCTAAAATTAAAATAAACAATTTCGCTCTTATTCCTTTAGGTTAAAGTCTAAATTAGAGTAACCTCAAAATGGAAGAATTCTTAAATTTGGAATATTTTAGAAATATAGTTTTTGATGTACAAAAAAATAAGAAAATCAAAATTTCACTTTAGTCAACACCTTTACACATGCTGACTAAATTTACATAAAAAGCCATTAGATTACTTAAAACTAGCCTACGTTTTAGTACTGTCATCCTGAGGTTACGCAAGTTTAGACTCTAACGTAAAGGAATAAGAGCGATGGTGTTTTAGGATTCCGAAATTTTAGAATGGACACAACAGAATCGAATGAATCAGAAATTTAGACTTTAATGTAAAGGAATAAGAGCGAAATTGTTTTAATTTTGTTTTAGGAAATTCTTATTTTAGAACGGTGCCACCAGAATCGACACCTAAACTATAATAATTTTATCCAAAACATAATAACAAGATTTTATTTATTTTACTAACAACACTAATAAATATAATTGTCTTTACTATTAGGTGAAGCTTAGTAACACATAATGTTAATCACACAAAATATTTTTGCTGGGTGGGAATTGAACCCACTACCTACAGCGCATAAGACCTAGCTGCTGCCAAAACTGGGCTGTGAGTTCAATGCACTTCATCACTTAATTACCTACTCTAAATGAGTTTCCGTTTAATACTGTCACTCTTAACTTCAGTCTATGCTTCCGTTTTGTCTATATTAATTGAAAGGTTGTAATTAAACTAATTACCATTTAGGACAAGAGACCAAGCTGTGGGCACTTTAACATTTTAATTTTCAAATAAACGATTTATATTGAAAAAATATGAACACGACGATTTTTAGGAGTTTTTTTATCTATCTATTTATCTATCTATTTTTTATCTATTTATCTATCTCTTAAGTTAAGCAAACGTTTACAAAAGGCGATATTAATTATTTATAATTATGTAAATAGAAAAGCGGGAAATCATTGGTTTTGGGCAAAACAATCTTGAGGTATTAACGCACCACAACTGTCACTAATCAAAACGGACCATAGACAAAGAATTGTATTAACAATAGACTTTAAACAAACATTTGTATGCTACGCTTAGTTATTGATTGCCAAAATTGAATATTATGCCTAAAGCCGGGTTAGGCACTGCAACCAGGTCTATTGCCCTATACATAGGTACATAATTTTAGAACTCGGTTAATTAATTTTCAATTTTCGTCATAAATGTGTCTAGATGATATTCTATAAAGTTGTGTATATCTATAATGCGGCAACTGTCATGACAGTTGTGATTTAGTGGCTACTTAGCAAACGTTAATGATTAATTTGACAGTAGCTTCCGCCGACGTTAAAAATTATCCTATGCTATTCAAGGACATAGGCTATGTATACTCTAAGTTTCATCCAAATCCGTTTGGTTATTTGAGCGTGATTGATTATAAATCCAAAAGTTTAAAAAATACTAAGTTACCTTAAGGTAACTAACACTCGTATTCAAGAACGACACTATGAGAACACGCACCCACAGTGCACGAAATATTTTTTCATAAAAATCACTTTATGTGTTGTGCGACACTGCATAGTGTGACTAGAGGCACATTGTCGTGTACCTCTAGCCAAAGTTGAGCTCTAAAGACACACGGTAGCGTGCGCCATAGTGCCGCTTAACACATAAAGTAATGTTTATGAAAAAAGATTTCGTCCACTATGGGTGCGTGTTCTCATAGTGTCGTTCATGAATACGAGGCTTAGTATTTTTTAAATTAAAATTAAATAGGATCACGACTTTAATCCTTAAGTTCGGTAGACATCCTCTCAGATCTTTGAAGAAGCCTAAATGGGGTAGTCAGTGGCACGTCCAAAGACTATGTTGGGCACAATACCCACATTTTGCAGTAATTATTGTAATATACACATATTTTAAGTGAGGAATGTTAAAAAAAATATCTTAGGACAATCACCGCCTTTTAGGTTATCACTTGTCTATAACATAACAGAAGCATGATGATTTAATCAAATAAATCTGAATATCTAAATCTATAAATCTATAAATCTATAAATCTATAAATCTATAAATATCTATAAATATAGATAGACTTAATTTTTGTATGAATGTATCAACGAAATTATAATAAACCAACCGTTTACATGAAAATGATTGTATGAATCTATACGGTGTGGCGTCACCTCTAATTGACACGGATTTGTACAGTTTTTGATTTGAGATGTTATTATTATGAATTTTACATTTTAATGTTAAGGTGATGTGGAAAATTTCCGGACAAGACGGAATAAGTGATAAAACCGCATTATTTTGAAAGCCTTCAAACATAATAAGAAACTGTCCTTCATTTATGTAGCTAGAAGGATTATCTAACGAATTATATAAAAATGAACTGTTTACATAATTTTGAGTAAAAACGTAAATAGTGTTTTGGAAGAGCTAACATTGGAAAATAAATCTATCGAGAAAAGTTTCACCTAACGTATTTCTGATCTTCGTTATCTAGATTATATCCATAATATGTTATCTTTGTCGTAAAAACAAAACTGTATGTTTTGCGGTTATTGAGAAAAAAACTTATCCAAATTCATCTAAAAATATATATTTCGTCTTAATTGTTTTTGATACATAACACAATGATAAATTATTTATTTTTACCAATTTGAAACTCACTTTTGGTAGAGTTTCCGGTTTAACTAACCCTAATACTTATGACAAAACTCTGTCACCAAAGTTGGCCACTAAGCTCAGTTTCAATTATTAACATTATTAAATGATACCATTATATCTCTGCTTTATGGATCTATTATTTTGATAGATTTATTGTAATTATACGTTACAAGAATATAATTTAAATATATTATAACCTGTTGATACAAAATATTAGTAAAAGTACAAAAATATTAATTCCATGCATAATTTGTGATGAAATCAAATGACATTTGAATATCGTTACAGAAGAATGTGCTTGTTTTCCAATTAATTATATTATTTTTTAAATTATTCAATTCACATCTACTCATTATTTATAGTTTTTAAGGGAATCGGGGCTCAATTCATTGTATGTCGAAAACATTTACTTTTAATTAAGATACTTTATTTGAGCAGTTTTATGTAACGTTTAAATATATTTTTGCTATATAAGTGAAACATAACTTTTAAAAGCTCATACATACCTAAAAATTATGAAAAAAAACGTATTGATTAAAATACAAATAAATATAAGTCCTGAACCTACACTAAGATTTTTAGTACCATGGTCTCACAACCCTCGAACTATTTGCATGTACTTTTTCCTGCACCGAATCAAACCCGCTCCTCTTGTACCCACTCGGGCCACCGAGGTAATTTATTTTAACTAAATGTTTATTTTCTAATCTATTTGTAGGTATTATAGTTTAGTTTTAAAAGAAGTAAATCACAAGACATAATGCAAAAATATGTGCATATTTTCCTGATCTTAATTCAGCGTAAAATAGTAGCTGTGGCCGCCGGCGTCGAAACCTGTTCATAATTATTATGTAAAAATAACTGACGAAAGCACTCACGCGCGAGATAGTAATTTGTCTCCGAAAAGACGATTATCATTCGAAATATCGACTTACAAGCGAATAGCGATGTGACACGCTTCCGCTTGACATGTTTATCATGCCGCTTCACCAATAAATTATTCCAATACACGACATTTTAACTAAAACCAAAATTAATAATGCCATGACGCCAACTTGAGACAAACAAAGAGAAAAAAAAAGATTCTCCAACTGGCAAGATAGAAAACTTTAAATTTAGAAGGTCTAGTGATGCGAATCACGGACGGTAAAGTTAATGTTGTAAGTTTCGATTTTCGATTTAGAGAATCGTTATCGATGGCCTATTCAATAACCGTTTGGTATCGATATAAATTGTTATTGGCGACGTGAGTTACCGTTTCAGAGATGGTATTATACCTCCAGACAATCGCATAAATATCGAATGGGGGTTTATCGTTATTCGTTATCTATTCGCGGAGAGATCGAAAGCTGTTGAAAGTTTGAGTGGGTGATACCTCCTTTTATATGTGGCCGGTTAAGTGCGGTTGAGGTAATCGAATGAAAATACGAGGAAAATGTAATCTGGTTAAGCGTAGTTTTACTTTGAATAGTGCGCGCGTGACTAGCGCTTGCCACGCGATTAGCTTGCTTTTTGTTGAAATTAAATAATGTTGAGGTTGAAAATAATGATGTTAAAGGTAATTTTTATAGTATCCAATTCAAAACATTTCTAAGTCAAAAACTATTAAATTGTACATCTAAAACGTCAAATATTTCGACTCATTTTTTTTTTGGACAGAATATAAACAATTCTAGAATTAAAATATCCAATTCACTCGATTCCAACTCGGAAATAATCGGTAAGACTTTGACGGATGTTAATGTCTATGCAGGCAGGATTGATGGGACGCTCCTCTAAAATAGTGTGGATTACTTATAATTTATTCGAACTGCCAGTTTTTATTGCAGCGACTTTGCGATTATTGAGTGCTATTTCTGTTGTCTTTAATTATAGGACGTGTTTAGTAGTTTAATACTTATTTGATTGGTAATAATAAAGATCATATAAAAATAAAGCCGTGTTGGCCGAGTGGGAGGTACCTCGACTATCATTTCGAAAGTCGTGGGTTCGAATCCAGGCGACCATCAATAGATTTTTTTGTTTGAAAAAATTATATGCGCATCAAGAACACTTGCTCAAAACGCTGAAATGAGGAAAATACTTAGTATTCTTTTATCGAAATGCTAACTACTGCAAAATATGGGCATGTGCCAAATGTAATATTTGGACGTGCATCTAACCAACCCCTATAGTATCTGCAAGGATCTGATTGCCTGGAGATCTAATAGGATGTTTACCGTACTATGGGGATTACAGTCGTGATCCTATATATTTTTTTTTTATTCTCTCTCTTGTTTTTATTTATGAACGTGTTTATTATATAGTCTTTAGCTTTACCTATTTGATTGATTAAAAAAGATGAAAATTATCGAATAAAAAAATAATTTGTCGATCAATAGCCGTTTATAAGTCTTTCTTTTCCTTATGTTTAATTTGATGGCGTCCATGATAAAAACGGAGAAAGATGATGTAAAATTGTTGTTAATATCCTTTTCTGAGTATTCCATGAATCATTATCAATCGTGCGTAGTATGACCATAAAAAAGAATCAGGCAAATTTGTCATAAATTGTGTTTATAGACATAATAGTCAATACTGACTCATCGTTGTATCGAACCCGTAGAAGTGATTTTAAGCATTTTTTATGTCTTACCATTTAGGTAGTATGTTTTTTATCATTTACTTACTAGCTACCGTGCGCGACTTCATTCGCAAGGTGGTAAGTTAATCGGTCTATGTAACCACAAACAAATACAATTTCTTTCATAATTAGATTTCTAGTTATCTGAGATAAATAAAATATACCTCCGGACATTCCTGAGACCCTAAGCTAACAGCTGATACAGCTTCTATGAAAATTGGTTCAGTAGTTTTCGAGTAAAACCCGGTTATACAAACAGACATACAAGGTCTTCAGATCGTTTTTTTTTTTGGGTTTTGTTTTTGCAAAAAAATAAAGGTGTACAGATTATTTTGTGTTACTCTTTCTTTGTATGTTTAGATGTTTTATTTTTGATGGTCTTATTGAGGAAAACAGCGTACACATTTAATTTTCACCGTCGTTTAAGGTCCACAACCGATTTGGTAGGTAGACCTTTCAAACGTCGTAAATAGGTTCTTGAGGCCAATAGGAAAGGGATACTTCACCTTTTCATACGATACAATATAAATTCGCAGTAAAATCAGTGTCACAAAGCCGCGACGACATCACAAAGGCAATTACTCCTTCCCGCTCAAACGTCAGCCACTATTTAGCGCATCCATCGGTTCAAAGATTAAGCAACTTGCAGTAAGACTATTCCCAACTCCAGCGTAGGGTTGTACCTAGCAGGTGTCGCGGGAAAGTAACGCGTCGTGACGGGCGACGTCCCTAGCTCAAGTTGGAAGTGTGGCCCGAGTTTAAGGTGATCGCGTAAACGTAATTCTAAAGTACCGTCAACACTGTTGCGATTGTTAATTGCAACAACGATATCAATTTCCACTGTAAATGCTCAATGGGGCCTAATATGAATTGACTCGGAGCACTTTTAAGATTTTAAAGATACTTTAACAAATTAGGTAAGTATGCCTTTTGATTTTGACTTAAACATACTAATCAAAACAAAATAGTGTTTAAATACTTACAGTTTTTGTGAAATGACATGATAAATCTCAAATGATAGTCATTACCTGCAATCTATACAAAGATTATGATATCTGAAGGTTAATATACCAATAAAAATAACATGTTAGCAATAAATTGTTATTCAAGTCTAATTTATTGCAAATTTAAATCAACACTCGAGCCATTATCAGAACTCATTCCTTCGTCAAGTTTTTCTTTTTTTATTTGAACCTCTGATCAATTAAATTTGACATTGAAACGAATCAAAAGAGTTTATTTTTTGATAATTTTATATTATTTATTTTATCAGTTACTGAAGTAATTTATTATGTAAGTCGTGTATTTTAATTACTCTAAATAATTCACAGTGACCTTTCTAATTAAATTTGTCATTTTGATGTCAGGTTTTGACATTATTATTAGATTACATCCTGTTAATTTACTAATTAACAGACATTCGCTTGAAATAGCTGATCGAATTATTAATTTATTATTAAAAAGTATAAAAAAAATATTTATGATAGAATATACAATAATGACAACTTAAAAATAACGTTTATTTCAAATATAGAGTGGTACTAGCTGTCCCGATAGACGATGATCTATAAAATTTCAATAATTCCATAGAAAAAAGCAATTTCTGTTTTTTTATAAACTTAACGCTGGATTTTCCAAAAATGTGTACAAAATATTCTTTACGACCTACACATACCTACCGAATATATACAAAAAGAAACATAAAATCGGTTAAGCCGTTTCGGAGCAGTTTGGTTACAAAAAATGGGTTTTTATAAGATTTTATATTTAAGTATTGCATAATACAGGAAACATAAAAATTTTAAAAAAAAACAACCTGGTGATTATCAGCTCCGCTCACCGCTCCCGCTTATAACTTGGCCCCGCCTAAGCTCGATCGCTGATAAATTCTATCAATAACATTGTCGAGAGACGCCGGGTGCTTTCAATAGTGTTTACCAGTGAGATGCGCGGTTAACACCCTTGCTGTTTAGTGAATAATGTTGACAAATTAGAATTAAACTCCGGTTAAACGATCTATCGGTCGATTTATCAAATTTTGAGAATGTGGCCCCAATTTAAAGCATTTTGCCATCTAAGTACATAATTATGTTAAAATTGTGTTATCTTATTATGTAAATGTTTGTGACTCAATCATGCTCAAAATGACACAACGATTTTGGATGAAACTTGGAAAGTCTTGTAGCTTATGTCCTATAGCATATCGGTTGATCTTTATAGAGTAAAGCCGCGTGTGAAAACTAGTTTTTTAAATACTGTTCATGATAATATATTGCATGTAATTATAATACTATTAGCATTGCCTTCATACATAAATAAATTTAAAAAAATGCCCACACAATCGCTTGGTCATACAAACGTAGTTTCGTAGTTATTTGTTCATGATTTATAATTAACTTGAATAATTGCCTTACATTTAGATTGTGATAGTCGTACGCAGATTTAACTAGAGTTATATAAATACGGTACCTAAATAATTTATAGTTTAATGCTGGAAGAATCAAGAATCACAAATACGAGTACAAAAAATAATCATATTCATAAGTTTTTTTTGGTTATAATATAAGTCAGTTTGTTTATGTGGCACGGTAGGATTATAAATACCCCTATTTGTATTTCATCCAAAACATAAAATGGCATTAATAGTCTTTATTTCCTTTAAATTCGTTGAAAAATAGGATCACGATTGTAATCCCATAGTTCGGTAGACATACTCTTAGATCTCAAGGCGCTTGAAGATGTCTAGAGGGAGTAGTCAGAAGCACGTCCAAACATTGCATTTGGCACAATACCCACATTTTGCAGTAATTAGCATCACGATGTTTTCTTTCACCGTTTTGAGCACGTGTTTTATTCATTGTTCAAGAAACAAAACGTCAAACTGCAAGATAAAATGCACAACCTAAAGCAATATATCATAGTTACAAAGTAGGACCCCTAAATCAGTCGCTATAAACCAGTCAGCAGGTGAGCCGGCGCACCTATAGATCAAAATGGCGTATATCGAAATCGCGTGCGTACGCGCAGTGCGGCGTCGTGATAGTTCGTGCCAAATGCCGTGATGCCTCTATTTTGTCATGATTGAGGAGTGCTGCAACCTTTTATGAGTAATGTTTTTGTGGCACAATCGATTTCCTATATTTAACCTTATGTATTGTGAAGTTGTATTTATGTGGGCGCCAGGAGATCTATGAGGATGTCAAGTGTATTGTAGGTACTTGGGGAATAGGTACAGTCTTGAGCAACAAAGAGGTAAAATTGCCTATTATATTTTAGAAAAATACAGTAACTTAACAGTAAATTGCAATGTAACCTATGGTATCAAAAATAGTATAGGCTATATATCGCATATTCAATTGATATTAAATCACTACATAGTATAAAGCAAAGTCGCTTTCCGCTTCCCGCGTCTGCATGTCTGTATGTATGTTTGCTTATGTCTTTAAAACTACACAACGGATTTTGATGCGGTTTTTTTTAATAGATAGAGTGATTTAGGAGGAAGTTTTATATGTATAATTACATGCTTAATATATTAGAGAACCACTGATAATTTTAAGATTTCAAATCAGCGCGACTTTTTTTTTAAATTTTAAATGCTGTTATCGAGTATACAAAGACATTCTGTAATATATTTTGGTATCAGCTTTGCACCCGTGCAAAGCCGGGGCGGGTCGCTAGTAGTAAATATAAAGGCAGTATTAAAATAATATACACTAAGGTCACAAACGGTAAAAAAAAACTGGCATGTTTTGAAACCAAAAATTTAATAAGTATGTACACTTCCTATAAGTTACCTTAATCCTTTCACCACAGCGGTTATTTCATGATTAGTCATTGGCCCTTTTTAGAATCAAGTCATTGACTTAATGCAAGATGACCAGTAAGTAAGACTAGGTAGGTACTTCTAATGTCTAGGTCCATTGCATGAGACATCGCTGCACCTGCGCGGAACCCAGTCACGACATGACCAACAAGTTGGGGACTGTCGAGTAGAAAAACGACATAATATTGATAATAATTTTATTTTGATGACGTCAATAGTTTACACGCTCCTTGACCACATTTTACATTCCGGTTCAATTCTCACCCAATACAAATATTTATTTGATGAACATAGATGTTTGTTCACTGTTATCAGTTATCTAGTTGCCATAGTATAAGCTTTGATTAGTTTGGGGCTAGATGGCTCTGTGTGATAATGTCCACCAATATTTAGGTATTCAATTATTTATTTTTGCTCATTCTACGGGTAGAATTGGTTGGAACACACTCCATTAACCTAGGTGAAAGAATCAGTATTGAAAAAAGGTGCTTGGGCGAACTAAGTGAATTTCCATTTGGGAAAAAATATATATACTTGTACTATGTACTTATATGACTATGTATCTTGCTTGATCAATTTTCGACGAACAAACGAAAACAAAATATAATATTGTGTTCCTACCTTTACCTAATAATATATTATAATTTATAATTAGTTTTCGTCGTAAATTTAAAAATACAGGATTTGATTATTTTTATCATGGCAATTAGGTTTAAGTTTCTTGTAAGTGCGGTGTCGGGTAAGTGTTAGGTGTTGTTGCCGAAATTAAGTCACGTAAGCGCCATTTTGTTTTTAAAATCGATTGTTTCGGTAAATCATTATCTTTTTCAAAGGCCACATGTTTTGAGTCCTCTTTTTAATGCATCAATAAATATTGGAGGACATTTCACACAACACCATCTCTTTTTTTTGTTGTAAGTACATACAAAATACATGTAAATCTATACAAACGTTTCAAATAAAAAGCATATCGTGATTCATTGACATATTATTAATTTTACGTTTAAGATATATATAGACTATTTACTTCACAGTCTAAAATATATATTTAATACCTATATTATTTATATCTTGTTTTTTTTACAAAATGTGAGAAAGAAAAGGAGCGTTTTTGACCAAGCAATATTTAAAAAAATCGTTGATTTTATTTTATTCGTAAATACCACCAGAAATACGTCAAAAACACATCAGATACTTGCAAATGAGCATGGTCCAGTCCAGGCTTTACCTTATAAATAATCTTATTCATGTTCGATTTCAGTCATCTATAATTTATTGATAAAAACAATTTAAATTAATGCCTTAAAAAACAATATTTGCTAAGAGATCGATCTTAACAAATTAGAATAAAAGATTAATAATGCGTTTTGCTTTATTTATTTCAACTTAATTTAATTTAAATCGCTACTAGAAGTTATAAATATGTCAATCGATCCAATGCAAATTTTTATCGATTTTTAGGAGCTAATAGCCAATGACCAAAGAATTAATAAAATGTCTTTTCAAATAAATAATTTATTTTTTCTCAAGGGCAAAGATTAAGATTCCCCATTTTAGGAAAAAACATCCCTACTCAATTAAAGTGTAGAGGATGTACCCTAAAAAAAATTCAGGACTTTAACGGCGTGACTAAAATATACTCTTAATGTGTATATTCATGCCAAATTACAGTTTTCTAGTACTAAGAGTTTCTGAGCTAAGCAGCAGACAGACGGACTACTTGACAAAATTATAAGGGTTCCTTATAGACTACGGGACCTTAATAAAAATCGGCTGAATTATTTGTGAGGAACTAGTTTGTTTTAAATAATACAGTCGCCACCAAAAGGCATCATACATAAATCAACTCATATTTTTTTATACCCAAATCATGAAATTTCTTTTTAAGTGATTTATTTACCGACGTAAAAAGAGGAGGTTCTCAATTCGACATATTGAATATTTTTTTTGCTTATTTATGTATGAACGCGAATATTTTTTTAACTGGTGATTTGATTTTAATGATTTTTTTCTATTGGGTAGAGAATAATCTTTAGTTGGTCCCATGTAGGATTAATAGTTCCTTCATAAAACATAAAAACTTTGACTTTTCGATTAGTCAAAACATTTTAGTCGGTTTTCTCTTTAGCTTTACAAACATAATTATTTTTAGATATTTTTTTCTCAAAACGGCATCGCAAAAAATACTTTATGAACACTCAAAACTTTCAACGAAACCTTCCAAACCCAATCAATGAATCGGGAAGCAATCTCTGTGGGTTTCCGCATCACTGGCTCTGTTCTCACAAAGAACCTAGACTCAAAGTACTGAAGAAGACAATGGACTGAGTTCTATGCTTATTAATCTATACTAATATTATAAAGAGGAAAGATTTGATTGTTTGTTTGTTTGTTTGTTTGCATCGAATAGGCTCCGAAACTACTGGACCGATTTTAAAAATTCTTTCACCATTTGAATCCTACATTATTCCTGATGAACATAGTATATTTTCAAAAATGTTAGGGATCCGTATGAAAACATAGTTAATGTAACCCAACGTGTGAAAAAAATCCCAAAAAAATCCTTATACCACGTATCCTGCGGAAATTATTGACAATAGAGCAAAGTGATGTACTACAGTTTTATAGAAAACATCAATATCTACAAAAAAGTCAATAAAAGAATATGTCTAACTATTAGGGATCTCTATTAAAACTTCGATAATGTAACCCAAGGTGTAAAAAAAAATTACCATAAAATCATTATTACACCTGTGCGACGCCGGGGCGGACTGCTAGTTATCATTATAAAGAGCTAGTTATCATTAAAAGTTTGTTTGTTAGTTTGTATTTGGAAAGTAATCGCCAGAACTATTGATCTGAGGACTAGCTCCTCCACGAATCACTATCGTATCGATCCTCGTGCTCAAGAGGTCTACTTTTGAAAACGATGTATTGGAACAAACATCACATCATTTCCGACGATATTTGGAAGGATAAAACGACCGACATTACATTACTTATGTCAATTAACACAATAATTTCTACTACGACGGTGTTTTCTAAAATGCGATTTGGCCGAATATAACGTAGCACTGTCACTGTCATCGATAATGTCGAAATCGTTTTGCAGAGTATGGATAATTATTTCACTAATAGGAAGCTACATTATACTCACGTGCAATAGATTATTTTTTTTCTGACAAAGATTAGTTTTCACGGGGAAAACCGTGGGACGCAGCAAGCTTTGGATAAAGGTGCAGACAGAGATTTAGATTAGTTTTAATCACGGATGATTGGATAGTCAAAGTTAGTTTAAGTTCGAACGTATTGATTAAGCTCGATAAGTCCTCGAAATTTCAAATATTGACCATTAGATATCTATCCATAATATATTACTATCTAATACCTTTAAATAAGCAATTCTTGTTTTAATATAATCTGAATCTTGGAAACGGCTCCAACGATTTTCATGAAATTTAGTATGCAGATATAGCTAGGTTTCATTTTTAGAAAACGTCGTTTTATCCGTGTTTTCAGGCAATGAAATACCAGCTCGGTCATCCAGGTACTTACCATTTATAATCAGTGCCTGTAATATTATGCCTGACTTGCTATTAAGTGTAAGTACCTACTAAAAATTACTGCCATACTATTATAAAACTTTTACAATAATGATTTAAAATAGGTCAAACTGAATTTTCCGTGTTTTACTTTTAAAAACATTACCCAGCTTTAAATACATACAAGTATATCTGTTTCATCGATTACTGACTTTATTATTCTGGTTTAGATAATACGGCCATCATGATTCTATTTGATTTTTCAAGTGCAATCACAAAATAATTATCTTAACCCTCTACATCCGATATAATTGAAAATAAAATTACCCGTACCGGTAAATCAAGGCACAGTACCGCTAAATCATGTATAATACCGGTGATCTATCCCTCGGTAACTACTAAATAATCTGCGGATAGTAATTAAAGATAACACGCGCCTCCTTGTAATGCAATGTTGTGGGTAATAAGGGTTAGGTGCGACGTGTACTGAGTGCAGGGTACGAAATTAGACATTAATTGAATATCTGTTTTTTACATAGAAGTATAGCCAATAATCTGGGCTAAAGAAGGGCTGTAGTCGTAATCGTGATTATGATTATGTAAGACCGTGGACATATTTAACGCACAAAAGTACTGAACCGATTTCAACAAAATAATGCGTTAACGAATCAGAGATAACTCATTGATACAACATGATGTCACAGAAACATCAATCTTTAGAGATTTTATAATATTAAACTTGAATGACATCAAACGTCATCTATCAGTCGAGGTTTATTTTTTTACATCTATCATATTAGTCAGAGTAACAGTTATCGTCATGGAGCGCTATGACGAACTTGAATGCGCTAAAAATTCAATTGCTAATTTTATAAACAATTTATTTTATTTTATTACACTATTAAATAACAAATATTCATAAACTTTTTAATTTCATACATACACAAAGAATAAGATAATATTAATTAATAAAACTAAACTTCAGATCAATTATTTTCTCTAACTTAACATAATGTGAGATATTTAATACTAAACTAGATCCGCAGTACACCTCAACCCTATACAAGATAATAGCAAGTTTTATCGACGCACACGCATCGAGCTCCTTAGATCGTTCCCGCCATAAATTACCCGTCGAAATTGTCGATAATCATCTACCAGCGGATTTCATTACACCGCAGTTATTGCAATATGCGCTCGGTGTGTCGGTTGCAGCTGCGCTATGAAATTATAACCATACCTAAATTAAAGGATCTTATTTCGGTATGCAATAAAAGGTATAATGTAAAAGGGCAGTGTACCGGTTTTCAATTATTGACAGTTAATGATCAATTTGTAAAATCATTATTTTTTCATACTCAATTTATTTTTGCGTGTAAACTGTTTTATGATACGTACCAGTTAAAAGATCAGCAAAAAGATTATGTCGTATCTTGTATTTATTTTAAGTTCTTCAGTTTTTTATATGCTGTCCAATTATGGCCCTGGATTCTTTTAAAATATCTCTACAATCTTCTTATCCTATAAAAGAATCACTCACAACTGAAAATAAATAGGTAGTAATTAGTATTATTTTTACGTGTAGGTAATTCGTGCATTATTTTTTTAATAAGACTACAACTTTGCACCTATTTATCTCAGCCGTGGTTATTCACACAAGTTTTTGAAATTGATTTATATACCAACAATGACACTGTCCAAACCTTTAACGAGCAACAAGTAGACATCCACAGGTTACTTCCCCCCCCCCCACTTTCTCCCCTTCGTCTTATTAGCCTCGCCCCGAGGTAATCACACAAGACAGCGTTGAGCTGAGACTGATTGGTACCGTCTCGCGGTGGTGAAGCGTTGATTCTCCACGGCAGGTTATTGATTGTTACCGAAAACGGTATTCTAAGATACCTCTATTTCGGTGATAAGTTCCTAGTTTCTTAAGACGTGGTGCGTTAACGAATGACAGATCTATTGCGGACCCTAGACGATCATGCGAGATGACATGCCTTACGTGCTGTCATGCATGATCGTTTAGTGCATTGTTGATGCGAATGACATGCAAATTAAGTGCTAGCATTGACAGTTCATTTTATTTTTTATTTTTTTATCATGTAGCCTAAACTACTGATTATAGAAACTTGAAATTTTGAGGTTCCGCTAAATAAGGAATTCCCGAAATTCAACCCCTAAAAAGGTGTTGCGGGTTTTAAAGTCTGTTTGAAAATAACTACACGTGCACTATGTTATCACGCGGCGAACTTTAGCACAATTTGGTAAAATGTTTTATTGTAACACACCTTGCCAGGTTCTGTTCATAGTTTCTGGCGATATCGAGTTGCTTACGACTTTACAACAAAGAGTTCATTAATTTATTCAGTCCGAACTAGCGATACGATATCAGTGAGATTTGATAATAATTTAAAACGGTAGGACTCAAGTCCATAGGTTGCTAGTTTTGGACCTTTTGGAAAACTGTTTTGGAAAACGTTCTATTGATTCATTTCCGTGCCATTTATGAAAGCTACCTCACAATCTAGACCGGACTATATCAAGCCTAGATCCTTTGTCACACAATTTATACATCCCAGTCAGTCTAGAAAGTGGCTAACTCACCAAGTCAGGGATAAATAGCATTTAACTGTATTCAAGTGAGAATTATGAACCGTGGTATGAATAGTTTGATACTGCAATCTGTTACTCATTGTGTCTCTTTCTTTACGTTGGAAGATATTTTGCTGAGACTCTGAATTCGTCATATTACAGCCGTTATAGGTATACACAATTTTTCATGATTACGTAGGTACAGTATCCCAAAATGGGTCACTTATACATATACACGTAATAAAATTTTAGTCTTAAAAAAAATACATTTTATACCATTGATGATTTTAAATTTGATTTTAAATGTCTATAAAAATACTGCTTGAGAGTCAATTCATGCTTGGAGCATAGGTAATATTTATCAGAATATTAAGCTCAGGAGCCGTACCACAAGCTCTTCAAGTAATATTAAATGCCCCCAGAACAGTAGCACGCACCGCGAGTATTAGTACCTACTGTTTTAATGTTACTTTTGAGCTTATGGTAAGGGGGCAGGTCTCCCTAGGTTTATTCTAAGGCCAAATTTGTAAGGCTTGTATAATACCAGTGACGAAAAAGAGAAAGAAACTATGCCATACATCTTTATCAGTAAGCTGTGTATCCAAGAAGCGAATTTTCAAAATTTACTGCCCAACTCTTGTATTCATGAGTAGCTGAGCAGTAGCCATAACGACGTCATCAACTATCCATTCTACTCCTCAGGCCACTAATGTGCCTCGACTCCAATAAATAAACCCTCATCATTTACATTGTTACATCTCCCCTCTCACTTTCACCTGCCGCTGAGGCCGTGCGCCAGAAAGGGAGGTGGGATATTTATGCGGGAACGCCCACGGCTGCGCCCGCGCAGGTTTTGCGACAGTTTTTCTTCAATAAACAAGCGGTAAAGTGAAGGTGGTGCAGAATATATAACAATGCTAGCGGTCAGATGTATCACTTCAACTATTCGGTGAAAACGTACTCGTTAATTCGTTTTATCTGACAAAACTAATACATTACTAAACTTTCAGCGCAATCAAAACCACAAGTCAAAAGTAGCGAGATTCAGTAGTAAAAAAGGCATAATATGGTCATATACTTAACGACCATATTTGGCTAAATTGTACAATTTTGGAGAGATTTCAAAAATTGCCAAAACAAATCAAAGATAGACGCACTTACCTGTAAGTTAAGTAATTTGTTTTGGGTTATTTGTTTTGGGTCAATCATGGTATTTTTAACAATATTAATCATATTTACGATTAATAAGTATTGTGTAAATTCGTGTTACAGAATGGTCTCGGCACCTCCTACATATTTTGAACACTGAATGTTTTTTTGACGAAAATTACCTTCGAAAATGTTTGATTGTGAACAATTTTGAAAAAAAATATCTAGTCTAAGGGATATTTATCTCGCAATCGCTGTATCTTAACTAAATTATAATAAAGCTCATTTTTGCTTAACAGCTGATTCACAATGACACAACAGAAGGCAGTGACGCGAGACTATATATTTCAATTTGCAATGTCTTTACATAGAAATGTCTTTTGATCCTGCAGTAATAAATGTGGGACTTGTTTGTTTTTGTGTTTCTAGTTCTTAGTTAAAGCTAGGGTTTATTGGCTGTCATGGGAGAACAGTGCATTTCTGTTAAACCCTTAAGTAGGTGCCTATTTTATAAGTTACCGAATAGTGGAGTACCTGGGACTTATCTTGTGCGAAGTTTGTCGTAAACAGTAAGGAATATTTATTTAACAGAAAATTAAATTACTAAATTAGATATAAAATGGTGACATTATAACAAACCTTATGCTGAACTTTTTTAAGGGTCTCTAGATTGAAATTAAATTAAGTACCTCAGGTTTTTAGGTTCAAGGACTATAAAATTGGGCTAGGTTTTGGTAAATCCGTAATAGCAAGATTTTTATTCGTAAAGTTCAATGTCAAATTTTAAAATGTCTTCGTTAAGTCTAACATTTCACACAGTACCTATTGCTTAGTTTGAAGCTCCAAACTAAGCAATAGGTACTTTTAATATTAAAATAAATTATATAATTTAAAAAACTTAGACACAGAAGAGCATCTATGTTCATTGTTCATCAAGGTGTGTCCTGGATAGAAATCGAACCTACAACTAACAGCACAGAATTCAGAGTCAAAGTCAAAGTCAAAAATAATTTATTTCAATAAAATCACAAGGATCACTTTGAAACGTCTTAGGAACTAGGTGAAGCTACGCCGATTCCACGCAAGAGCGCTATTACTAACTAAGCTATTACTAACTAAGCTGTAAGGTCAATCCTTACAATTGTCCTTATTGGCTTACAATCCTGTAAATCCAATCTGAGAACCTCAGTTTGGCTTTACAGCAGATTGATATCTTTGGAAGGTAATAATAATAATAATAATAATGTTTTTATTGCGTTTCCAAAAGTACAATATTATGAACAATGATGAGATCTCCTTTTAAGTAAAAAATACTTGTCATAGGAGATTTCGCTCTTGCTTAGGTCTATTTTTAGAGTTATTTGTGTGGTGGTAAAACTATTAAACATTGTAAATTACAATTGGTAGAAACAATATAGATAAAAATGTGCATAAGTGTGTATGAGTGTGTGTGTGTGAGTGCGTGTGTGTGTGTATGTGTGTGTTTGTGTGTATGTGTGTGTGTGTGTGTGTGTATGTATATTTGTGTGTGTGTGGGTGTGTGGGTGTTTGAGTTAGTGATTGATGGTGTTATATTTGCCAGTAGAAGTTATTTTTGTACCTATTTAAGTAATGACTTCGAGAAGTTCTTCAGTATTTATATTAGTTCGTAAGGTAACGCGGCACTTACAATACAAGTCTTGAACTTAGTGTAAGTACTGTAAGCCACATTCAATTCCGTACAAGCCATTGCAAATGTTGTAATAGTTCGTTTTATATTATGTACCTATGCATGATTTTGTAATTTTGCTTGGTTTATTGAAATAAATAAAATTATTATTATTAATAGGTTCTCATAATAGGTAATGCAAAATCCCTCAACAGCCTTAATAAGCGGCTGACCTTAACTAACCTTCAACTCATACAAACATTACTTGGCTGACATCGACATACGACGTGAGCTTGTTCCTTTGTCGTGGGCTTCTCATTTTATTAGCCCCATCAAGACGCTTGCGTTCGCCGTGAGTTATCTGACATGAGGGGGTAAGATATCTGCCGTAGTGATAGCGGATAGCGAGGCTACAGCGGATGGGTAGAGTCTGCGCAGAACACCCGGTTCGTTATGGAACGAAGTAATATAAATCTATAGATAAAAGCTTTCGAAATAACTCTAGTTCTCAGTGAAATTATTATATAGGCTTTTTTTCTTCTATACGTCATCATCATCTTCCTGCCCTTATCCCACTTAAGTGGGGTCGGCGCAACATGTGTACTTCTTCCATTTCCCTCTATCAGCCGTCAACTCATCACTCACTCCTTTCTTACCCATGTCATCTTTCACACAGTCCATCTTTTCTTTGGCCTACCTCCTACGTTTAAGTTATTTAATTCTCATAGTATCTACAAGTTTTGCTTAGTTTGGAGCTGAATAGAGCTGTATAAAATGTCTATCAATATTTATTATCTTGTAGTTTCAATGCATTAAATACTTTAGGAACTTTATTTGGTTATCATTTTACTTTTTATGTCGGCTGTGCTGGGCTTGCGTTGAGTAACCGAGTTGCTTGCAGACTGGCCACACCCTATCCAGCCGTCACTGTGGGTGTACTATATTAGCTTTCTTTACGCATCCTCAATGGTTTTGATTCCACAATAACGTCTAACGTCCATTCATGACGCACTTTATTGCAGACCGTGAATGCTGTATTGTGCTGAATAAAAGCACAATGATTTCTAGTGAGGTTAACTAGTAAGCGGAATAAATGCGAGCGCCATATTGCCAAAGACATGCCTGTATTAGAGTAATTTTAAAACAAAATTTTAAGTAGGTATTCATATTAATATTTTAGTAAGGTAAGTTGGGGAAAGAAAGTCTTATATTTGGGGATGATGTCAGTGTCGAGAAGTGATTAAAACTATGTTTGAAATACGAATGAGGTATCGCTCAGCTTCCTTCAAAGGCTTAGCTTGCGTGCTACCCAGATAATAAGTATCTTATGTTTTAATCCTATTACCTACAAATTTTAAAATCGATTTATCCATTGGGTATTTAGTGGCAAACAAACAAACATAAAACTTTCTTATTTAGAATAATAGATGTGATAAACACAGAGTAAGGCGCGACTTCCTACGTTCTAACCAAACTGATGAAGCATTGTACAATTTGTCACAAGATCCTTTCCATTGACGTAATGTGTGTCAAAGATATAAATCTCATAACTGAATACGACTATAAAAAATGCGTTATGTATGACTGAAGTGGGCAAATATGGTAATTTTTATGAGATGCAGTTACTTACAGTTTTATTGCAATAAGTCGAATTAAGTTAGTCCGCATGACGTCTTTTATTTAATCTCACGTTTATGGTACCTTTCAATAAATTAAAAATATAAGTGAAATGTCAATTATCGTAAAGTGATGCCTTTTAATATTTGTAAGACATTATAATAGAATGAATGTCTCCCCAGTCAATAGTAATGCTTAGTTGCAGACAATACCCAGGAATGTTTATGATTGTAGAATGTAGAATGTGGGCATGTGTCACAGGTAATATTTAAACCTGTCTATAAACCCTTATAGACATACTCAAGGATATGAGCGCTTAGACTTCTAAGATTATCCTGGAGATTACAGTCGTGATCCTATTTAATTTGTAAGATTTAAAAAACAACCGCATGTTTACATGAACCGTTAAAAACCTTGTATGTACCTATTCCGCAAAACCAAAGAACAGCTGCTGTCCACCATAGATTAAAAAATAGCTGCAGTTGAACCACAGTTTACGTAAACATCTACTCGACTACTTTAGTTGTATCTTCTATGGCAGGGATGGCAAACCAATGGCACGCGACACAATATTTTGGGCGCACTATCGAATACAAAGTTCACTATCGCGCTCGTTTGTTATTGGCATTTCTGTTGTCTCGACAAAATTACTAAAATTTCGTAAAATACGATCAATCTTTATCCCATTTACATTAAAGTCTAACTAACTTCAAAATGACAGTTCTAAAATCTATTTTTTTTGTAGTATTGAGTTACTATTTATTTAGTAATATTGTTATCACAATGTCAAAATTATTTGACGGTACGTCTATGGCCTCATTATTTTTTTTTTAAATGGTACGTTGGTCTTTAAGTGTTCACCACCCCTGTTCTATGAGCTCGTTCGGGTATGACCATAGCTTGTTGTGATAGTTACTATTGTAGTTCGTGGGCGGCCACAAGAACTATGACGAAACATAATTAGGCACATCTATCTTTGGGCGCTTCCATAAACTGCCATATTTATGGATCCGTGGTATGCACGTAGGTCGGTTTAATTATTTTTTTAGGCTTAGAAAGTTGTTTATTTGTATATTAAGAAACTATGTACCTTAGACGTGTTTATAGTGAAACTCTGATTTTTATTTTTTTTATTGCGAAAACTAAAGCTTTTTTTCTTATTTTGTCTTTGTTAAAACTTAGTATAGGTAAAAGTATTTTAAAATTCAGTAACTGATTGGTAACCTTAATTTCTAACTCGACTAGTAATCAAAATATGCTACAAATGTCAAATTCTTGCCAATTAACTGTAACCGATTCTCATTGTGTAACTGTCAAAATACAATGAGTCAATTCAATAAGTGAACCCAATTCCGATTACCGGTTGACTAAGACAATAAGGTACACTGATCTGTAAGCACGACGATCAATTCTTGTTTATATAATTATATATAATCCGAATCTCGGAAACAGCTTCAACGATTTTTATGAAATTTAGTATGCAGGGGGTTTCGGGGGCGATAAATCAATTTATCTAAGTTGTAGCATTTTTAGAAAACGATATTTTATCCGTGTTTTTAGGCAATTAAATACAGAGCAAAGCTCGGTCATCCAGGTACTTTTGAATTAAGAGGCTGCCAGTCGCTGATTGCTCTTTTTCGAAACGAAAAAAGAAATACTTCTGAACAAGCCACATCTCCTATTTTTATAAGTATATTACTTCAGGTTCCTACCTAGATTTCTATTAAGCTGAAAACATAATAGCAGAAACTTTTCACGATAAAAATATTATTTCAAAATGATACGTTTTAGAATTTATGATCGAAATATTTTATATACCTACTATTAAAATCAACTTGTGATTTATTGTTAAAGATAGGTAATATGTAGATCTACAATTCTATTAGAATAGATTTTTGATAAGTAATTATACATAATTTATATCATTAATTTATTCGAAAAGCTAATTCGGACCACGCTCCGACGTGTGTTTGTCGTCATTGTAGCGGTCAGTAGGATTATTTATCGAAGTGATTAAAGATGGGTACATCTTTATTCACATATACTATACATTATAAAATAGGAGATGTGGCTTGTTCACAAGTATTTATTTTTTCGTTTCGAACAAAAATAATCGTCGACTGGGAGCGCCTTAAGCAGAACTGAAACAGCCAATAAGAATGAGAAATTCATCCCACAAAACTGCTAATAAGCGTCTTCCGGCGCCATCTACCGGCTACGAGCGGTAATGACGTAACCTCGTTGCATTGAGAGGTAATCGGATATACCCCGCTTTACCTGACTCTGATGAACGCCTGAGTTTTAGTAAAATTTTGTTTTAACTTTACGTATCTTAAAAAAATCTTATTTATATAAAGAAAACTTCTGCAAATCCTTCTAATTATGTTTAATACGAAAGTTTGTTAGAATGTTTGTTTTAATATAATTACGTTTCAAAAAACTAAAAAGAAAACCGGCGAATATGTTTCGACCAATCGAAAAGTCAAGGGACATTATTAGTTTTTAAGTTTTATGAAATAACTTTCTTAATAATGTAAGAATTAATATAATTTAAATGGGACCAACTTAGGACTATTCTCTACACAATAGAAAAAAACATAATTTAAATCGGACCACCAGATAAAAAAGGATGCGTGGTCATACATAAAAAAACACGTCGACTTGTGAACCTGCTCTGTTTTTCGTCGGTTAAAAAATACGGCTAAGTACCACGTTTCAATATGTATTGCTGACGTTTGGGGGCAATTCAGATGGTCTTCATCGCGAACATCACCCGCGACCTCGCCCAACGGTCGATCGAATACCATTTTACGAGTAAAGTCGCAACCAGAAGCTAGTTTTAAAATATATGTTAGATTGAATTAGCTGGAAATCATTATAAATACATACATAGGTACTAAGGATCACGACTGTAATCCCCAAGTACGGTAGACATACTCTCAGATCTCAAGGCGCTCAGATCCTTGACGATGTCTAATGGGGTTAGTCAGAGTCACATCCAAACATAACGTTTGGCATAATACTCACATGCAGTAGTTAGCTTTCCATACGTGACAGGTTGCAAGTCCATCGCCGCTAATTAATACCTGCTCGTATTCGAAACTCGTGTTAACGGCGCTGTCATAAACAAACCCTTTTGTTCTCACGACTTCTTACAGATCGATTAATTATACTACAACAATCAATTAATAACACTATCAATAACGATTGAAATAAATCGCCGTCTACGGCTTCAAGAAAATTGAATAAATCATTGGTTTGTACTATCGACATGGCCAGTAATGGTTTTATGTTCATAAATAAATTACAGTACTTATTAAAATTATGTATTTTCAAAAAAATAATCACCCAGTCATTATACTATTTTTTTGACTAGCACCCGCCACCTTTTTTGTTAGCTTCTTTGTATCATGATAATAGTTAGCCCATAATCATATTGACAGGCCTCAAAGCTCAATAGTAAGCTCGACTCTGCCTTCTGCGTTGTAGGTTTGATTCTTACCCTGGACAAACATTTGTGTGACAAACATACTTGTAGATGTTTGTCTGATTTTAGGTAGGTACAATTATTATGTATATACAAAAAGGCCATTTATTATCATTCATTTCTTTCAGTTAGTATTCTTGTAAGCAGTGACGGGCTTGCACCCTGTCACGTTTCGAATGCTAACTACTGCAAAATGCGGGCATGCACCAAATGTAATGTTTGGACGTACCTCTGACTGACCCCTTTAGACATATTCAAGGGTCTGAGTGCCTGGAGATCTGAGAAGATGTCTACCGTACTTGGGATTACAGTCGTGATCTTATTTATTTATCATCTCAAATATAAATTCATGGCACACATAATAAAATAATTCATTCATCATTCATTATCTCGTAGTTTTCATTAAATTTATTCCCCTGTTGAATAATGAAAACCCTAGCCTGAAGTGAACTCAACCAGGTACAATAGGTACATGTATTATAGTAGTTTTGTTATCTTGAAAACAATTACTGGTGCCCGATACCATCTAGTACCCGTTCGAGTGGGTGGGTCTTTGAACCTGATTGTGCGAGTGGAATGAACGGTCAAGTGGTTTAGACAGCTGTCAATGTCAAATATCTGATGCTTGTCAGCGTAAAAATTCTAATACTTGACGTTTGACCAAAAAGATCGGTGCCAATTTATTGTTTACCGTAATTCTTTTCCCTCTTGACCTTATCCCACCTCTTGTTGTGGGGTCGTCACAACATGTAGATATTGCAAATGGATTTTGCTTGGAATGTTTTTCAACCAACCGCTTGCCTTACGTCAACCCTTCTTGGAAATACTTGCTGGTTGTGCACTTCGTCGTTGTCGGCGGCTTGTTTGAAATTGAATGGTCGCTTTAAAATACTACCATATTTTCATGTGGTTCGAACCCTTGACATTTTGATTGAAAGTAAGAACTGTACTGACACTAGGCTAAACCTGAACTCTAGGCATGAATTGATAAATTGATCAGCCAGTAAATTGAGATCTTGGGAACGCTTCCGACTGGTAGTGATCTGGATCATTTGAGCTACCTATCGACTTTTTGCAACGGTCTTTAGATGGCTCGACTGGGTTTTGGGTATTTTTTAAATATTTTATAATCTATTATATAAAAATGAATCTCTATTTCCCTTGGTCACAGCATCACGTGTGAAAAGCTGGACCGATTTTACTAATTATTTTTTTGTTGTATTCGTTATTGTCAGGAGAAGGTAAATAAAAGAAATCTAATAATTTGACCGAACAACGTCTGTCGAGACAACTAGTATATTATAGTATTAGATGTTATTTGCTTCTGTAATAAATTGATAAACTAGAACACTAGTAATAGATTAACTTTTTTTTCGAATACGCTTACCGATCGCACAAGCAATAGTCTACGGCAGTAAGGCGTGCACACACGGGTCGTTGCGCCAGTAATGTGACGTCTCATTCAGTGTGTTACGGCTTTAGCTGTTGAGTCTCCATTGTTCAGTGCAAATGAGGAGGTTGCTTATGGCAACATGAAGAAGCTACTTATAATACAAATATTATGTGATGATTGTGACTTCTATCGTGAAAAAAGTGATTACTATACTCGTAACTTCAAAACTCGTCGTTTCCACGACTGAGCTCGCTAATGCTAAAAATCCTTTCAAGGGTGGACGCTTCTATAACAAAGTCCCAAATAACTATTGATTTTTACACGAGTCTTTATCACGTATTACTCGTACCTTTAATTAATTTTTCCGAGGTGATCTACCTGCGACCATGGCTATTATACTTAGTCAAACATCACTACATAGTATAAAGCAAAGTCGCTTTCCGCTTCCCGCGTCTGTATGTCTGTATGTATGTTTGCTTATATCTTTAAAACTACTCAACGGATTTTGATGCGGTTCTTTTTAATGAACAGAGTGATTCAAGAGGAAGGTTTATATGTATAATACATGCATAATATAGTAGAGAAACACTGATAATTTTAGAGGTTTCTAATGTGATGTCGTAAATAAACACATTTTTTTGCGCTTACATTGCAAATGCTGGCTGAACCCCACGAGATATATCAAAATAATGTACTACAGTATTGTACACCTTAAAAAAGTCAACGATGGTATTAGAAATGTCTTACGCACAGCGAAGCGGGCACGGGTCAGCTAGTACTCATAGAAAATAAAGTCCAAGCACTTTCCACTAAGTCAGTTTTGCCATCAGTCTGACATTATACGACGACTTCGAATTGCTGCTTTAAATCTCGTGAAGGGAAAAATATATCCATGACTAGTGGAAACCAAGTTATTTTCAAACAGATTTTCAAAAGCCGCTGCACCCCCTTCGGGGTTGAGTTTTAGGAATTCCTTTCTTAGTGTGTCCCTCTACACACCAAAAGAAATACACCTTCCAAATTTCATGTTTCTAAGACCAGTAGTTTAGGCTGTCTGTTAGTAGATCAGTCAATCAGTCAGTCAGTAACGCAGTCAGTTCTGGGTTTGATACCCACGTCAAATGGAATCCTAGTGTGGGTTATATATGCGATCGGTCGACACTATTTATTTATTTATACCCCCCACAACAAATGTATAGTGAAGCTGTTTAAAACAGTATCACCTCTTTCCTTTTAAATTGCGTCCCAGTAAATTAAATCCCGTTCGATACTTAGTCACTCTTCATTCGTTGAAGACCATTCATTAGGCAGAGGGTGGCTAGGGGGTGACACACACCCCCATACATTAACTATTCAAGAGGAAAAAAGTTGTAAGGATGCTGTGTCTTGTGTCGTTGCGTTTTATCAGATAAGTCTCACGACTAAGCGACTTTTAAAATTATTTTTATTATCGTTTATTACACAAATAATTATGTTTAAAAAACAAAAAAGAATACCGACAAATTTGAGCAATCGAAAAATCAAGGGACGATATTGGTTATTTAAGTTTTATGGAACTATTAGTCCTTTATCTTGGGACTATTCTGCACAATAGAAAAATCATCAAAATTTGATCATTTGAGAACCTTTTCTTTTTTTGTCGGATAAAAGTACCTATTCATTAGATAAATAAATCAAGTTCCGTATGATTACACTTTCCCGCTCGCGTCATAGATGGCGTTGTTGGTATCTAACTCACAATACGGCTTATTACCGTACAAGAGCGCTTCACATTACCTCAACTTTTTTGAAATAACTAGCTTTTGCCAGCGGCGTCGCTCGTATTATACCTGGATAAAAAGTAGCCAATATGCTATTCTAGGGTTATAATATTCTTATATCCACCGGAATCCGTTAGGCCAGCCAGAAACATACAATAAACCTTCATAAACTTTTCCTTGTGATTTCAATGAACAAATAAATACATATACCTATTGAAGTTTGGTCATACTAAAGTACTATTTGAAGTCGCGACTTTTCAGTAAAAAGTCGCGTCGTTTGTTCCCCATCCAGGCCTGATCACAGACTGTACAAAGAGTAGCATAATTAAACAGAGAGCCGGACATTCGATTATAAATACGAATAGGTGATTTCTCGGCATTTAAAATTAAATTAAAGGATTTTAGATTAGTAAGACTTAAGTACTATAGGTAGGTAGGTTGAAGTGTTGAAAACATTGAAGTGGTTTTGGTATCATATCCCTGAACATGTCTAACGAGGTAGTTAGAGACACATCCAAACATTACATTTAGCACAAGCCCATTTTAGTTATCATTTACATAAATGAATTATTACTAATAACTATTCACATTATTTAGCCCTGATCACATACTAGAATTAGTATTATCTTAGTCATAGGGATCAGAGAGTACAAACAGAAAAATATTAGCAGATTATCTAAATTGGTCCTACGATGGGTATCGATCATGTATCTGTCTGGTCTCAGCCGGACACTAAACCACCGTGCCATCGAGACCGTTATAAAAAATTGCTACACGTGAAGGGATCGCTTTTATTTTCTTCTTTTTCCTTCAAGTTCAGTTGCCTTATTTTTCCCTTTACGTGGACATACCTTCTTTTTCCCTTCAAGTTCACTTATCTTCTTTTTACCTTTACTTCGTCACTCGAAATGAAGTGGCGTCCAAGCGCTGCGGAAGTGAGCAGTTTGCTCAAATGTAGGGACGTCTGATTGATTCATTTAGTTGAATTTTCAATTTATTAAAACTTATAGAATTAAAACTATCGTGGTTGTTAATCATTTTAAATAGAAATACGGCTAATTACCACTATTAATTAATTGAGTATTCGCCGATCTGCCGTTGATCGCGGTCGCGGGCGATGCTCATGATGAAGAGCATCTGAATTGTCTCGAAACGTCAGCAATACAAGGAAAAACGTGGTAATTAGCCGTATTTCTATTTAAAATTATTAAAACTTATCAACTTTAGGTATCATTTACAAAAATGTGACACATTAGTGTACTTTGGTAAAAAGGTATGGAAATGGAGTTCAATCATCAATCATTAACATACAATCCAAAAAAATGCCGGTTTTTTTTTTCGTAAATTACGACTTGTAGTAACATTTTTATGAATTTAATTTGAACCGATTTTAATAAATTAGAGATTGGTTTGTTTATTTTCTTTATCGAACATAATAACATTTAAAGTTCTAAACAAGGTCTAGAACACTACGTAGACTCAACAGACGGTTAATCGCATTTGTATGTCTTTTAAATATTTATGACAATAATACTATTTATATCTAACGTAGACGTTGTATTACTATAAAACTATCATTTTCTACTGTTAAACTTTTGAATACGTAAGTAGGTGTATAATTTTCTCATTGTTTGACAACCCTACCCTTAATTAAAAACCCTAAGGCTTTACACACCTTTGGAAGATGGCGATTGAACCGAGGGTTAAAAAGGGTGGTATTATCGACGCTGATGGAATTATTGATGTCGTTTAAGGATTTACTGACAATGGTGTGATTGGAAAATCTTGTTTGTTTTGATTTTTTTATACTTATTTTGAACTGATGTCGCATATTTTATGTTTGTATGTAGTATTAATTTTGCTTATATTCTTATTAGATACTGTTTTGAAGTGTACCTCAACCAATTTTCCATTTATCTTTATATTTTAAAGTGAATCCTAATCCTAAGGTTTTCTGAGCCTTCTTAAGGCGGCCCATTAAATAGTTTATTTTTTTTATTTTTTATTATTCATTCATTAAGAAAAAAATTATGAGTATGAGTAGGTAATTTTGTATTAGCCTAAATGAAATACTTAAAAAATTTCCTTCTTGTTACAGGTAAGTCCATGACAAATAACCATCGAAATAGTCAAGTACTGAAGTTACATAAGTTACTCGGTAAGTGCTTTGCAATTATCTGCCTCTTGCACTGTAGGGTATAGGTTCGATCCCCACCCAGGGCAAACATTTGTGTGATGAACATAGATCTAAGTTTGTTCTGTGTCTGGGTGTTAATATGTATAATAAGTATGTATTTACTAAAAGAAATGTATATAAGTATTATATGATTTATCTGGTTCCCATAGTACAAGCTTTGCTTAGTTTGGGGCTAGATGGCAATGTGTGAAATGTCCACCAATAATTATTTTTATTTATTTATTATATCAAAATCTATAAAACAAGATCCAATACAGTTATATAGTAAATCTAATGCTATATAGACAGTTATGTATACCTTACCAGCCTAGACATTACTAAGCTGTGACTATAAATCGGCCTAAACTAGAATTAATCTCTGACCTCATACCCACTCAATATTAATATTCATCCAAATTGTATTAATAAAACCTTTCAACGCCATTTCATTTATACTTTCCCCACAAACTTTAAGATTGACATAAAAGGCTATTGTCGCTAAGCAGCAATACAATCAAAATATACCATTGTTAAACTGTATAATGTCTAAATTAAATCAGAAAAACATGTTACCGATAAGAATTCGATCCGTTGTTTAATTCAGTAAGAATGTGTTTATTTATGGTGCTATTCTCAAGCGCACCAAAACTGGGCCCTCAGAGATGTCGGTTTTATTTTCATAGAAACTGGCACTAAAATAATATGGGATCACGACTGTAATCACTAAGAAAGCTAGAAACCCACAGATCTCCAGGCGCTGAGATTTTAAAGATATCTTAAGGGGTAGTCAGTACGGGTTCACGCATTTTGCAGTAGTTAGCATTACATGCGTGATAAGTAGCAAGCCCTTCGCCGCTTAAAATAATTCTAGCTTGTATGTAACTGCAAGCATTGTTTATTAAATTTGCTTTAATTTGACGTATAACATTAAAAGGTTGTTACCGTGTCTGGAATAAAGTTAAAAAAAAATTGATTTTGTTTTCTATAGATTATTGGAACGCTTAAGAACAAGCCCGTGCCCTGCGTAGGCGCAGGTCAAAGGTGCAATATTTTGTAGGAAGCCATTCCAGTCGGTTTATTATTCACGATATCGGATGGCGAACGCCTCGCTTGGAGCTTGAGGTGTGGTCGTAAACGAAGCGGGGAATGATAAACAAAATTCACCTTATTTACCGCATAGTACAATCACTTTAATATAGTATATTAGCTGACCCGCGACAGTTTTTGTTCTGTCCATATTTTAATAATTGCATAGAAAAAAGCAATTTCAGTTAACTTTTCCCAATAAACTTTGTAGTTAAAAAATTAATTGCGAATTTTGGTAAGATGCATTAGTCAAAACTGCGTTGCTAAGACGACTGAATGTTTTTAATCTGTGATGTCAGATTAATAATGAAAATATTTTCAGAGTCAAAGTTTGTGAATGAACGTTGTTTTCCGAGAACAAAATTAAATACACTTCACGTAATGCGCTGTAACATAAGAATGAAAACTCTGAACGTGAGACCTGAGTAGATGTCTATCGTACTTGCGAATTACCGTCGTGATACTATTTTATTTAGCAATAAAAGTGAATAAGTCGATGTTCAAAAAATAACACCACAATCTTAAAGAACAATGTTCAAAACGTCCCCACCCTTGTAGCACTTTAAAACCTATGTTAATCGAAGGGCCATAACCATCTTATCATTTTATTGTACGACGGCGAAACTGAAATATGCTTCCGAAAAAAGTTATATCGACATGAAGAATACGGAATCAGTAACAATTTATTGTGCCGTTTATTATACTTTTTCGACATGATGTAACCATACCTACTACAATATAATTACATTTTGGTAAGTTTTTGAGAGCAGTATAGAATGGTTATAATAAGAGCCGCACGCGCAGCGCCACACGACGCAGAGCAGGAGGTGGTGGAAGGGCGGGGAGAAGGGAAGTATGTCTTTGTTGCAGAAAATGTTAACAGGCAGCGGGTTGCGTTCAGGACATTGACTGACGAGTCCATAAATATGCCGTTCCCTGAATTGTCAAACGAAGATATTATTTTGTTTAGCTTGGGGACATATCATCTAAAACTGGCAGCTTCCTATGTCAGCGAACATTTACGTGGCGGCGTCTATAACATAGAGGTTTGTGCAACTCCAAGCCCAATTATGAATCAATACGGTATAGACACGGAAGATTGCACTCTTCTAAGGGGTCGAATTTTATCAAGACATAGGTCTAATGCGACCTATTATACGTATTTAATACTGAATAACGCACAGGGAATAAACGCTATTCAGGCATATTACTGCTCATGTTTGACGGGTATGAGGACAGTTGGTGCCTGCGCGCATGTCGTCAGCATCGTTTGGTACTTTGGGATTGGAAGGCGTTTAGAGAATTTCGTTGGGCCAGCCAGTGCCTGGGACAATATTGTAATAGATACTCAAAATACCGAATAAAGGTTTTATTTGTAATTAATAAGGTATTTTATTTGAAATCTCCTAAAAAAAACGTCAATGGTAACCTTACAAAACCAATATTCAGCAGAATTATTTATGAACTTTTTTCTGCTCCGTGAGTTGTTCCCGAGCGGGAGTCAGCATTTAATTCTAAAGAGTTGTTTGAAAACTCCGAACGAAACCATCCCACAGTAAAAAGAAAAGCATCGTGATCGGAAACATAATTATTATTGTGACTGATTCCGGTTTCTTCATGTCGATATAACTTTTTTCGGATGCACATTTCTGTTTCGCTGTCATACAATAAAATGATAAAATGACCATGGCCCTTCGGTTAACATAGGTTTTAAAGTGCTACAAGGGTGGGGACGGTGTCCATACATTTTTGGGCATTGTTCTTTATTTGTAAATATTTCGAAAAACTAATAACTTCGAAGAAAACAGTGCCTACGTTTAGATTTGATAGTCAATACTTTCCGCTGTAAGTATAACCACACCTCAGTCGTCTTATACATATTTTTATCACCCACATCGTCCCCATGTCAATTTCATCTGTGATTTCTCCTGACTAAACAAGTTTTGATTATAATTTTATGTGTATTAAAGTTCAGAATTGATCGCCTATTAGGACAGATACGTAATGAAAGCATTATGATTTATATTGACAAGGCAATAAAGTTGAAATTTGAATGTAGCTTTGGCCGTTGACAAAGTAATGATAGTTCGACTATGGATTGTTGTTTTGTGAAAATGGGAAATTTTGGGTTTTTACGGCGAATAACGTAACATTATGTTTATAATAATGTATATTTTATAAGATTGGATTGGATCTAATAATTTTATTATTGTTATAGTGGTTATATTGTATCAATGGCTATTTTTTATAAACAAATAAAGTAATAATAGTTTGTATAAAACAGCATGTGGATATTTTATGGAGTTGGAATGTTTGTTTTGTTGTCAATATGATGGTGATACACCATAAAGTATTTACGTTTTATTTGTGGTTTAAGATGTTTATTTCCTACAGAACTAAGTTCATTTTAGTAAAGTAACAGTTTCATAGTTCTTAGTTAAACTGGCATTTTAAAATGCTGTTAAAATGTAGCTATAGCCCATGAACTATCTCTGCAAAAATGATGTCTATCCATGTGAGAATATTGTTGCAAGCAGTGTTGGCCGAGTGGGATGTTCCTCGACGTTCAATACCATTTCTGTGGTTTCGAATCCGGCGGTATGCCACTTAAATGTATATTCGAAAAATATATAAAAGCTTTAATAACGCCGAAGAAAAACATAGCAGGGGCTTGCAACCTGTAACGTATTGAATGCTGATAGGCATATAATTTACCTATGGATGGTAGTATCTCTAGGTATATATAATGTACCATCAATATTATTATTATATACCATATACAATAACCGTATAGGTAATAATCGGTAGAGCAGAGCAGTGCAAATTACATCGTCAGCGTCACTGCCGACCGGCGATAAGCGGAGATGACGTCATTGACGCTCCTGACGTCATAATGCATGCTGACAGACCGGATATGGGCAATCACTGATAAGGGTGGATCAGGCTTATAAGGTTATTTATTTATTCGATTTTTTAACATATTTTTTTTCTTTGTTGGCATAGTTGGAAGTATCTCAACTTTCGATGCAAAAAAACGAGTTCGAAATAAAATATAATGTCGATGAATAATCTAGAGAATCTTCATCACCCTGATGAAGAGCGCGCTACGGCTCACTCCCTTTCCAAAACATTATCCATTTATGACTGGACTCAGTTAGTAGTAGCTTGCCTTCTGCGCTGTAGGTTGTGGGTTCGATCCCCACTCATAAACATTTGTGTGATGTACTTAAATGTTTGTTCTGAGTCTGGGTATAATAATTTATAATAAGTATGTACATATTTACAAAAAAAAAGTATATAAGTAAGTATTTTAGCAGTAATCTGGTTCCCATAGTACAAGCTTTGCTTAGTTGGGGGCTAGATGGCGCTGAGTGATAATGTCCACTAATATTAATTTATTTATGTTTATATTATATATAAAAATGAATCCCTATTTTCCTTGGTCATAGCATCACGTGTGAACGGCTGGACCGATTTTGCTAATTCTTTTTTGTTGTAATCGTTAGAGTCAGGAGAAGGTTTTTGTAAAAAAAATATGAATTTGACAGGACAACATCTGTCGGGACAGCTAGTGTATATACATATTAAAACCCAGACACACAACAAACATCTATGTAAAATAAAAATAAATAAATAGGATCACGACTGTAATCCCCAAGTACGGTAGACATTCTCTCAGATCTCCAGACGCTTAGATCCTTTGAAGATGTCTAGTGGAGGTAGTCAGAGGCACGTCCAAACATTATATTTGGCACATGACCACATTTTGCAGTAGTTAACATTCCATACGTGACAGGTTGCAAACCCATCGTCGCTCATAAGAACACTAACTGGTTTTCCTTCACCGTTTTAAGCACGTGTTTTTGATGCGCATATAAATTTTTCGAACAGAAAAATCCATTGATGCACGCCGGGATTCGAACCCACGACCTTCAGATTGAAAGGTACATCCCACTCGGCCAACACGGCTATCATCTATGTTCATCACACAAATGTTTATCGAACCAAACTGAGTTGTGAGGCTAGACAAACGCGAACAAAGTCACGGGGTCCTCCACTAGTTGCTAATATCACAATCTAATAGGCAGCACAAAGCCTAGGCGATCCGTAATGAGATTTCCACTGTTCTAATTAGACGACGTCCATTGCTGGCTGTCCGCAGCGATGACAGATGCATTAACCAGTCGGCCGGTAACCGATAGGGAATTATGTTTCATTGGTGTTATTTGGTGATTGCTTGTGATTATTAGCGAATTATCCTAAGGGCCTGTTTCATCATCTTCAAGTATTGTTGATTAGTTACTTACCAGTTAGCGCTAAATTATTGTATGAAAGTGACAAAACTATCAAATGTCAAATGGTACGTTTGTTTTGCTGAGTACTTAGAGAGACTAGAGTAGACTTTACTTGAAGAGATCTTCAGGCGCTCAGATTCTTGATTAAACCAAAAAGGGGTAGTCAGAGGCACGTACAAACATTACATTCGGCACATGCCCCCATACTGCAGTAGTTAGCATTTCATACGTGACAGGTTACAAGCCCACTGTTTATAAGTATCTACTAACTGGTTTCCTCTCGATGTTTTCCTTCGCCATTTCGGGAACGTGATTTTTCAATTTGAAAAATGTGCATGCACTGTATTCAAACCCACTCTCGAATCGAAAGTCGAGGTACCTCCCACTCGGTCAATATTATTGATTAATTAGTTTTTTTGTTTATATTTTTATAAATCAAGCTTTTATAAATTAATTAGAATTCTAGTACTCGTCAAGACAAATCCAACGAGCCCAAACACGACGTGGTTATGTTGTGTAGTTAGGCAGTTCCTATGGATACATTCGAGCTCCATCATCAGACCAGCTGGCTAGTACCATAATTTTATATTGTCATTGGAGATTGATATTTATGCAAAGTTTTATCTTAATCAGACTATTTACTGAGGAGTTCCGTTGAACAGCTCCTGACTCCATCATCAGATCAGCTCGCTGTCACCATATTATTGCATTGTCACTTGAGGTTACATAAGTATGTCAAATTTCAGCACAATCGGTTGAAGATAACTGCTTCAAAATTGAGTTGCAAGATGGAATTTTAACAGACATAGTACCCCGTTACATACATACTCGTACATTGCAAGTTAAATAAAAGCTTTTAAAAACAAACCCTTTTTCTAGCTATCAGATATAATTTCCAACAGTACTTATCACTTGATTTCTATTGACAATGCTCGTCTGTAAAACACAGGCTCTCAAAGTTTTTATATCCGTCCGTCCACATATGTCCGTCTGGTTTCATGATAGAATTGAAAATATCATAAAACTTTTATAGATAAGAGCCGCGGGAAAGTCCCTTAGCACACGTTTTTAACGTTATCAAAGCGAAGGTTGTGGGTTCGAACCGGTTAATTTATTTATAAAATCTAAAAATGTACAAAACATCAAAAAATCGTGCGGTAACCAGTTAGTAATCTAATAAGCGGCGACGGGTTTGCAGCTTGTGACGTAAGGGAATTCTAACTACTGCGCAATGTAGGTATACGCCAAATTTAATGTTTGGACGTGCCTTTGGCTTTTTATTTTACGTAGACATCTGCTAGGTGTGCCTAGAGATCCGAGAATATTTCTAGTTTCTACAGATTTTTAAGTTAGTACATTTTTTTTATTTTGTTAATGTGCATTTCAAAGTTAATGTACATATTAAATTGTTGAAATAAGAAACAATAATTTGTTAATAATTAAAAAAATCTAAGAGAACATCAAAATATGACTGCATTTCAAATAAAACTGCATCAGTTTGAATTCAGTATGAAATGAAATGAAATGATTGTGATCCCAACTGTGAGAGTGGCAGTGATCACGACTGTAATCCCCAAGTACGGAAAGAAATAAATCCTTTTAGATCTCCTGGAGCTCATATTCTTGAAAATAATATCCAAATGGTTTAGTCAGAGGCACATCAAAACATGAAATTTGGAACATGCCCACATATTAGATTTCAGTATAAGTTGAGGAAACTAGTTAACCAGTTACGACTTAGAATTCAAAGCAGTATGATTTTCACACAAATAAAAGCTTTGAATGGCATTTTGTTGGCCATGTTTTTCATCACAACTTCACGTCCGTCTCATTTCTGTGTTGGTATGTTTTGTCATGGTAATGTTATGTTTTATGGACGCAGGCGGTATCAAGGAGCATTCACACAACGTGCTGTTTCTGACACGGGACCGAGTGTCGTGCAATTAATAAGCTACTAGCGGGACCGCACTATATTCTACTATACTACGTTCCCGCATTTAATTTTGTGACTTTATTTTAAGCGTTTTACGATCCTGCTCTAGGAATGTGACGTTGAGTGAAAAAAAATCGATTAAGTAATCGATTTTCCTTTACTTACGAATAAATCCCTTACCAAAAAATCGGTTTATATAGATTATTCGGGAAAATCGTTTTTCTCTCTTATACATTCACATTTATGTCCTGCTCCCATTTTAGATTAGTTTAATTATAAAAATCCTCCTGATAATGAGTATTGGTCTAAGCTCTCAGTTACCAGCGAAAGTCAAATAATATTATTTGTAAGAAAATCAAACCTTAAGACTGCAAAAATAAATAATTATTGTGGTTTTTGCTTACCTTTTAGCTGTTTAAAAAAAAACAATTACATTTCTTAAATACGGTCACACGCTTATACTCACAACTTGCGGCAAGCCTCCAAGATGGAGACAATTGGCACGTCACCGGCAGAGGTCGCTTTCGCAAGCAACCACAAATCATAGTGTCGCCGCCGCCGCGCCGCCGCGCCGCCGGCCGTCGGACGCCGGTCAAACGCCGGCCGCACGTGCACGGTCCTTTATTCCCAAGGCGTCGAATTGTGGTAATTGTTTACCTCTTTACTAAGTCGTGTCTTTAGTCGTTACTAAAACAAATTAGAGATCTAAACTCAGCAGTTAGGATAAAAATAATTTGATTTTAGTTAGTATAAACAATAAAAAAACCTAAAACCTAAAAAAATATTTATAGCAGTAGCACTAGCTTTGACCCGTGACTTCTTCCGCATAGATTCATTGTGTTTTTACTGATTCTATAGACAAAAAATAAAATTTCTAAAAATCTAATGAAAATTATTGTTAGTAGCCTGTCTGTCCCAAGACTATCTCTATATGGAATTTCATCAGAATCGGCTCAGCGGCTTGGCCGTGATAACGTTACAGACAAACATTTATAATTTTAGTATAGATGTCCCCTAAACCCCTTTTCCGCGACGCGAGTTTGTCATTATTACATGTATAAAAATGTTTATTGATATTGCACTTAGAAATTCACAGCAGACAAATGAAAATATAATTTAGTAAACGTTCCTACTAAGTTTACCGTCTTTTCTTTTATCGATCTTTAATTATGGAGGTGATATAGCGGACCTGCGACCAAGATTAATTTTTATTCGCTATAACGTTTCTGTTATACTGATCGGCATCTGTAGGAAAATGATGATGTATTTAGCGTTACACAAATTTATTTTAGTTCAAATATAACCAAACTTTTTCGATATAAGCAAATTTTATTTAAACTTTCTTTCAATATGTTGTAAAAAAACAAAAAAATTTTGCTCTTCACTTCAGAACGCTACAACTCTATTCCTTAGATATGCTCATAAAAAATCCATTCTCACCATAGATAAATTTACTCCACGCTACCACACTTTTCAAGACCTAAACTGCGTCCGCGCACCGTCCAACCACCATCCAATACCCAACTCTATCCCCCTGATATACAGTTCAAAATCGATGCACTCTGATCGCCGCTGATTTTTCATATCTGCATACTGAAGTAGGCCATTACTCACGTGTGACTCGAGCGGATTAGCGGCTGAGTAAGCGACCCGCGACTGAATAAGCGACCGGTCGCGGCAAATAATTGCCTTGCGGTCGCTCGTGTGTTAAGCGCCTCATTTGTTAGGTATTCTTGCAATTTGAGATGGTGACTTTGGATTTGAATTGAGATCGTCTTAGCCGTAATGCTAGAATTAATCAACTTTGCGAAAGAAGGTACGAAATAAATGGTTTAATATCAAGTTTTTGTAAGAATAGGCTCGTATATTTTCAGGCGAGCTCTCCACCAACTAAACTGTGAGGCAAGTCAAATAAACATACCTACTTTTAATGAAAAAAAAACTAACTGTGCACTTTATATAATACCTAGAACTCTAATTTAATAATTTTACAAAACAAACAAGTATAAATTCACCGAAAACTCGCAACAAACCCAGAAAAATTAACTAACCGAAATTATTTTTTAATTCAACCCTCCACCCCTTCAGGACGAATAAACATCGAGATAAGAAACTAAATACAAAACTTACTTCTCCGAGGTCTTATAAACACTCGCCGTCCGTCCCACGGCGGTCGTCAGACGGAATCACTGCAAGCGTGCATACAGCCTTAGTGAGAGCGAGAGGGAGATACAAACCCGGTTGTGAGAGACAGGGATGGAAGGAAAGACGTTTTGCAGTCGTCATAATTTCGCTCAGCAGACTAATAATAAAGATAAACCGGGGTGTGTTGGGAGGGTGTAAGTTGTAACTTATATACGTTTATGTGTATTACGCTTTCTATTTTGAAGTTGGCTCACTTATTTTGCGGTTTATGTCGGTCCCCACAGATTGTTTAAAATGGGAAATGGGTTTTACTAGAAATTTCAAGTAATTAACAATACCCTAGGTTCTGAAAATTCGTTCCACACTATCCAAAATGTAGGGTCATGTTTTATTCGAGGGTCAAGTTCAATAATTATTGAGGGACGGTATGTTTTTAATTTTGAAACAAAGTCTTTCTTGAAAAACTGAAAATACAACCTTTAAAAAAACATGGTCTCTACGAATACGTTTTTTGTTGGTATTTCGCGTTTTTAACAAAATATCTAGGTATTTTTCTTTTTCATGACTTACTTACAATGGGTATTATTCACGTAGACTACATGAAACAAATTAAGATTTATTTTGAAGCTGTTTTTTTTTAAATTGGAATCTTGTTATGAATAGGCATTCATATCAAGATTATTTCAGTTTCAGGAGTATTCTCATACACCCTGTATTTGCAATAAGCAAATGTAGAGCTATTTTCATTTTCAAAACCTAATTTTGTACAAATACTAAGGTAACGTAGATTATTTGGATGATTGGGTTAGAAAGGAATTATATTATTTTTAGGCACAATAGTCTAACACAATCTATAGTTTGTAGCAAAGTACAGAAGCTACCTTTCCATTTCATTTCCCTTAAGGCTCTATTCAAAGTTGTGAAGACTCGTAAAAACGAGCTCGGTGAAATTTTATTCCATAAATTCTGAGAGTAGTACTTTGGTAGCTAGAGACTACGTTACCGACCGCTTATGAACGATATGATGATTCGGGCTGTCAAATTGATACCTAGCGCTATTATCCTAGTATTTAACCTATATCCTATATACTATCCACTATATACCTACTGTCAACATAATATTTTGTTAAGTGTGTTTTTGTGTATTAATAAAGAAATTATTCTAATGAAATTATAAAGTTAACACAATTTACTCTCTAGTGTACCTATATTTAGCACCATATGAAAGTCAATGTAATACCTAATGTCGGGATGATAATAATGTCTTAACTGTGATGAAATTTGACTTATCTCACACTTTTGATTGACAAGATTTCTTTTTCAAACGTATTCTTTTATGATCATCACAAACGTACAAGCTTTTTATAGTAGATCGTGGATTTCATTGGCATATTACATGCGACTGACAACGTGAATTGAACCATGGGTTAAACTGACATAACCTGTCATTTACCTGGTGAATGATTGACTGATAAAGATTCATCGTATTTTAATTTCCCTTTCCAACAGTCATTCGTCATTCATAACTGATGGAATTGACGTTAACTGTTTGAATATAAGATTGTTGTATGGTTTTGACAACTTTGGTTCTTTGCCAGATCTCAGGTATGAACACGAACAAGGCTTGATCACAATAGTTCATAGTTCCTTTTCTATAGCTTACTTTATTACTCTTAGCCATGCCCTATGCAGTGCATGCAGGCTGTCTATATGCGAGTTTTGAAGTTCGTCTGTTTGCATAAAGAGAAGATATTAAATACATGTGAGTTCGCATTTGAATGCAGCTTTTAAATGAAATAAGAAATACTGTTAAACTTACACCTTGTTATCAAAACCTTAGGCCAGGAAATAACTTTAGGGTTTTTTTATAGCGATTTATGATTCGTTTGACAATGGCTGACAAACAAGAATTTAAGAGACAGAAGGAATTTATTCAACTCCCTGTCTTTTAAAAAAAATGGTTACAATAGTTCATAGTTCATAAAGAATCTAACTCTATCTATAACTACTAATTTGTCTACATACTACCGCCTATGTTTTGTCGTTTAGGCCTGTTTGACCCACAAACATTCACATTTATAATATTACTAGCTTCCGCTAGCGGCTTCGCCCGCGTGGTACCTGGATAAAAAGTAGCCTATTTGTTATTATGATGTATATAAGCTACATACATATGTTACTGTAAAGTTTATCATCTAAATCTGTTCAGTAGTTTTTGCGTGAAAGAGTAACAAACACACATACACACACACACACACACACACCCACCCACCCATACACACACCCACCACAATCTTTTGCATTTATAATATTAGTAGGACTAAGATAACTAGCTTCAAAAAACCTTTGGAACAAGTGTATTACTGATTTTATACAACAATACAGAATGCTTTTTGCGATTTCGATGAATAAAATTATATTGACTTTCTCTACATCTGTTATCTTAACTTCTTGAAGTAACTTCCTTCCCGGACCAATCGTACACAAACAAACCCATTCCGTCTTCTAACAAAAGCCTTAGTACCTAAGAACTATAAGCCAGTCCGGATCAACCTTTACTATTGTGCACGGTTCTGTGGCAAGTGAACATTTACATGGTAATGGAACCTCCGCGGAAAGGTGATCTGAAGGGGTCTAGATTGCTTGCATTTTGAGTAGGTGAAAACTAGCTAAAAGTTTTGTTTGTTTTTATAAATTAAATTATTTTATTTATACTTTTACAGTTATTTTATAGTACTCATACCAAAAGTTATTTTGGAAGTGCCTCTGTCTACCCCTCTTTTAGATATCTTCGAAGATTTGAACGCATGGAGATCTAAGAGGATGTCTATCGTGTTTGGGGATTTTAGTCGCGATCCTATTTCCATCTATGTAGGTAAACCTTAATAAAAAAAAGTTACACAAATGATTTAAAACATTTTTTTGTGAATCTTTTGCACACCGTACTCTAGACGACGAACGGCGTTAGATAAAAAAAGAATTATCTGGGTAAAACTGCTAATCTTCGCGTTTCAGTATAATGTTTTTACTGATTTCAGTTTCAGGGGAGTCCCTGAAACTGAAATCAGACTGCTATCATTGTAATCAGGACGTCTAACGGCAAGAGCTTCGATGAACAAACAAACTGTCTAAAGAGCATACATTATTTATTCCCAGTCTGACAACCTTCCCTGAACTATTTCAGCTTAAATATCAGGTTTATCTAATCCTCTTTTGAATAAAATATATCTAAACCCGGCCGCGTTCACGTCACTGTCACACGTCACGTCAAACGTCACAAGTCGCTTCACGCAGAGTGACGTCGCGTCAAACGAGTCGCGTCAATCGCGTGACACGTGACTTGTCACGCCTAACTTATTTAGGGAAAACGACGGCAATTAGGGTTGAATGAGGTGGGTATCAAAATAGTTTTGTTGGTATTGGATAAAATAGAATTTAGCTTTAATTTTTTTATGTTTTAGGTTACATTATTGCAACTTTTATCGGGATCTATAATTTTTTGTTTAACAAATAGTTAATTTAACTCGCTGATAATGATGCTTATGATAAGTAAAAGTATTTTTAAAATTGTCCAGTTGTTTTTTAGTTAATCCGGTACAACTAAAAAATACAAATATTATCTTTTTTCATCTAATATGTAGTAGAAGAATAGTGTATGTAGGAAGATAATTATAAGTTTTATAAAACACAGAAGGTCAGATACTTAGCCTAAGTATGGGACTAGCTAAGGGAGAATGGCAAAGATAGAGTTTATTTAAGAATTTTATTTGAAGATTTTTTTAAATTTTAAAATATCTTTTATTACAGGTAAGTGCAGTACCAGTACAGCACACATCATTCAAGGGTATCTATCAAAATGCTATAAATAACAGGATACCGTAAGTAAGTAATTACTAGTTAATTATTTATTAGTTACTATCAATTACCGTACCGTTACGTTCGTAACTTACGCGACGTAAAAATAAGATATTTATAAAAACTTTATTCTACAATGTGCAAAAAATCGTTATTTAGACCCAGGACCTAGTTTTAAAAAAAAACTTAATCTTAAAAAAAAATGGATCTATATCTATCGTTTTTAATTTTGCAAACTTTGGAGATACCTAATGAAAAAATACCATTTATATTTTTACTGTTATATTTTGTAGTTTTTCGAGAGATTTTTTGAGTGTCCAATGGCGCCCCCAATGAAAGTATATACCTATTTAATAAATTAATAATCAATTGGAGGTGCTATCAAAAACAGAGCAAAACAAAATAAAAAAAATACATAAAATTGAATTTAGTTAAATATGTGTTGCTGAAATAACAGAAGGACAGACTGACGAAATCGCACCGTAAGGGTTTCGTTTTACCGTTTAGTTTCGGAACCCTAAAAACGTCCTAGACAATGGTCGTATCGGGGCATTTTAAGGGCACACTATTTAAGTACAATGGCATTCACATCCCACAAGCCAGGCGTAGCTAATTAGAGCGAACATTACCGGCTAAAACCTTATTAATTAATCAAGCAAGCCGCACCTACGCTCACTTTCGTTCCTTTACCGGCAAATCATGTCTTGTATTTAATTAGATGGCAATGAATGCTCTCGGGTACACTAGATAGTCTAATTAGTTTCCCGAAAAACGGTTGCCGGAACTGTGACGGTCGTAATGCTGCAGTAGGTGCGTCAACGTAAATTTCATCGTATCGTCGTTTCTGACTGTAGAGGCTTGTATTCTGATTTTGTGCTAAAATGTGAAAGTAAAGTGTCAATCAGTCACAGAATCTCAATTAGTGTTTCCGGAACCGGTATTCTTTGTAAGAACCGGGAATTTCGGTACTTTTTTAAATCGGTACCGGGATTTCCCGGTTCTTTCGGTATTTTCGGTTCTTGGCAGTTTTTGATTTATAAAACAAGTGATAAGGTTCAAAAGTCAACTACAATTAAGATCGACGAGAATATATAACATTAAGAATGAATATGTATATCAGAAAAATGATATAGAGCCGATAACAGGACCAGTGGTTCATCGCGCGCTTGGCAGCATGAAATATAGCAAGAGCCCAGGTGCAGATGGTGTTACCACCGAAGCCTTAAAAATCGGAGAACCAGTACCACTCCCACACCTTACGAACCTTTGTAACTACATTCTTCAGACCGGTTCTTTTCCTCATAATTTCTGCCACTCCACCATTATACTCATACATAAAAAGGGTGAAAAGTCCGACATTGGCAATTATCGTCCCATCAGTTTTATCTCACACCTTTTTAAACTATTCATGAAAATTATCGAAAATCGAATATCCGGTGAGCTCGATTTACATCAACCACCAGAACAAGCGGGTTTCCGCCGTGGCCTCTCCACGACGGATTATTTCCATTCCCTTAACCAGCTCTTAGAAAAAGGGAGACCCGCTTTCTCCTAAATTGTTTACAGCTACTTTGGAAGAAGTGTTCAAGCGATTGAAGCCCAAATGGGCTGAGAAGGGCATCGTCGTCGGAGATAGCAGGCTAACAAACCTGCGCTTCGCCGACGATATTGTCGATACGATACGACGATATTTTCTGAAGGACTGAACCAAGCAAGCCGACCAAGATGTGGGACTCCGAATGAATATGAGCAAGACCAAGCTGATGACCAATGGCACGAAGAGGAGATTGTACGTGGAGAACGTGGAGATTGAGTATGTCCATGAGTATGTGTATCTCGGCCAGATAGTTTCATTCCAGGCACAACAAAACGAAGTTGCTCGACGCACCGAAAACGCCTGGAGAAGCTTCTGGTCGATGAAACATCTTATGAATGGCGAACTGCCACTCTGCAATAAGCGCAGACTTATGGACATGTGCATTCTCCCAATTCTAACGTACGGTGCACAGACTTGGTTCCCGACCCGACAGCTCATGAGAGATACCAACTCGAGGTTTGCCAAAGAGCCATGGAGCGTAGTATCTTAGGAGTCAGACCGCATACGAAACACGATAATACGCTCCAAAACAAAAATAGTTGACGTCACCCATAAAGCGGCCAAACTCAAATGGGATTGAGCAGGGCATGTCGCTCACATGCCGGACGATCTTTGGGCCAAAATAACAAACGATTAGTCCCCACAAACTACACGCCTTCGAGGCAGACTCCGGAGGAGATGGCAGGACGATCTCGACAGATTTAAATGACTGGCGCAACTTAGCTGGAGATCGAAAGGTATGAAAAGAAGGGAGGGAGGCCTTTGCCCTGCAGTGGGACGATATAGGCTAAGATAAGATACCGGCCCCTAAAATTACTGTGGTTTTGTTTATAATATCACAAAAATCATATTAGGAGTATGATAATACGTCGTATTTGAAGTAAATTACATTCTGTCACCATTGTTTGGTATGAGGAACAACGTAATACTTACCTTGGATTCAAACGCGCGACACTTTTTTCTTACTTTTCGCACGTGGCGAATCCTGCGAGGCCCGCCGAGTTATAAAAATAAAATTCCCGAAAGTACCGAAAGAACCGGGAATCAAATTAGATTTCCCGGTTCCTTTTTACTGAAAAAAGAACCGGGAATTCCCGGTACTTTCGGTACCGGGATTTCCCGGTTCTGAACCCTAATCTCAATCATAGATTTGATGACAAATTCTCATTAAAAAAAATGTCACAAAATATTAGCGTCGCCTAAAATTCCCTGTGGATATCAAAAACAAGAGCCTCCATTGCCTCCATCTCCAGACGCGTTGATGTCTATATAGGGTAGTCAGAGGCACGCCTAAACATTACATTTGGCAAATAGGTACCACATTTTGCAGCACGAGCAACAAAAAAGTAAACATTTATTTCGTGGTTTTGCTGTCGTCACATTACGGTGGCCGCATTGTTTAGAACTAGGGCTAATTAAGGCGACGCGGTCGCAGCGCGTTTTACGCGCGTACATAAGGCGTTACGTTGCTAATGTCACATTGGGGGTTACAGGGAAATTAAATATTGGTTTAATCCTGACTCATCTTAAACCTTCGTTATATGCATATGAACCTGTTATTATAACTGGTAATATAACCGTGACTACGTTCGCGTAGAGTTATTTAAAAAAGTGCTATGACGCCGGCAATTAAAAATGGTTATTCAAACAAACAATGTACTCTTGCTTACTACTGCAAAATGTGGATGTTGTGCCAAACGTAATGTTTGAACGTGCCTCTGAAAACCCCCTTTAGACATCTTCAAGGATCTAAGCGCCTTGAGATCTGAGAGTATGTCTATCGTACTTGGGGATTGCAGTCGTGACCCTATATTTTAAGGGTTCCGTACCCAAAGGGTAACGGGACCCTATTACCTAAGACTTCGCTGTCCATCTGTCTGTCACAAGGGCTGTACCTCATGAACCGTGAGTTAGACAGTTGAAATCTTCACAGATGATGTATTTCTGTTACCGCTACAACGACAAATACTAAAACAGAATAAAATAAATATTTAAGTGGGGCTCCCATACAACAAACGTGTTTGCCGTTTTTATAGATAATGGTACGGAACCCTTCGTGCGCGAGTCCGACTCGCACTTGGCCGGTTTTTATTTTATTCGAGTGTACGATTTTGGTTACAAAAATATCCCAGATAACGATTTAATTCTATTTTACCTATTGATACTGACCGGGTTTGCACAACCCTCTATTCGAAGCTTTTGTTTATGAACAACGAAGACATTTTCAAATTAGTTAACATTTATTAGAACGTACCAAGAAGGTATACCAAGATACATAATCATAATGCCTAGGAAACTCTGAACGCGCAGTCATTAATAACTATCACCTAACAAGCGGCGAGGGAAAGGAGCCTATTTATCCGATCGACTCGTTATTTAGATCAGCAAGCGACGATAGATGGCGCTGGTTGCTATCTGATGCACGAAGCAGGTTTCATACCGTGCGATATGTTTCGCCTTAAATGGCACGGGAGCACATTTGCGGAGATCGGAATAGTTTTTATTAATCAGTCGTTTTATAAAGGTTTTCGCGGAGTTACGAGTTAGGGGTTCAATGTATTCTTAGCTTTTAGATGAGTTTTTAGTCGAGTTTGGAACTGTTAGAAGTAACTTTTAAGTCTGGATCAAAGACAGCGTTTTTTGAATAAATAGCAGCATGATATCTACCTACTGAAGTGGAGTGAAAAAATCACTATCTACCTGAAAGGTATACCTAATTAAAGTTTTGCTTTGTAGATTCCAGTGATCTTGTGGTATCATTGTCAAAAACAAGTATGTAGGTAGCCATTTAGATTAGTCAAGTCAAAAAAAATTGGATCACGACTGTTATCACCAAGTACAGTAATAGCCATCCTCTCAGATATCCAGGCACTCGGATCCTCGAACATGACTAAAGAAGTTAGTCAGAGACACGTCCAAACTTTACAATAACTCTTTTATCAAAAGGGGCTGGACTACTTTGAAAGGCTGTCACTATTGTAACATTGTGACAGCAGTAAGCCGAAACAGCGGCTGACCCCGCCATAATGTTCTGTTTTTGTCTCCAGCCTCATAAATAATTCTAAATCGGTCCCTATTAGATATTCAAAGGTTAAAACGCAAAGCTGGTGCATTTTACTAAAACATTCTGCCGGCCCGATCGTATATCAATCGACTCGATACCGTCTCGCAGTTTCGGTGTACAGGGTGTCCCAGGTATCGCTAGTGGTGCCTAGTCTGCTGATCGGTTAAGTTGAGCAGCTTTCAGCGCCGTCTTCTAATGGTTGGATGACTGCTGGTTGCATTAAAAAATCACACAAGGAAGCAAGCAACAAGAACTACGAGCATAAAAGCTCTTTTTCCTAGAAGCTGTATTAGAAGTGTATGTACAAATTAGCGTTTAAAATAGATACCAGTAATATCCCAATGAATAGAAAGATTCTAAAAACAAATTAAAATGTTAACCCCAATTTAACAGTTTACATCAATAAAATTCTGATAATTTCTAACTCGACGAACAAACACCTCAATTAGTTAATGCAAAAATACATCTTAAAGTCATATTTTACTTCGGAATCCCTAGCTTAACGTATAACTTTGGGACACCCTGTACAGCATACTAGTGTTTATTCTCTGACTTTGGTTCGTGGAAACAATGCGTGCGACTGCTGGTCTGCTACCTGTTGGCTGTCGCTAGCGATTTGTGGCCGCGGTCGCTGGTGTGCAGTATCGCTTACCGAGCGGTCAGGGTAGGGGTGTCTCACACTACATTCTAACACTAACAGCCTATGGTATTAAAAATAAGAAATATAATTGTAATCCTTGAGTAAACAGACCTTTCAGATCTCTAAGCGTTGAGGAACTTGAGATTGACGAGATTAACACAACCTTCGTTTTAAAAATTTTGCTTAAACTCTCAGAAAAATACACTCAACTAAACTTCACTAGCGTGGTTTTAATCAAGGGGGACTAGTGCGTAACTAATTACCTAAACTAAAATTAAATATCTAATAATTTTATCGATATTGGTTTAGTAACTAGTTGTACTACTGTAATTTCAAAAATTTTCAATTTCTCGTATTTATAAATATCAAACTGAAAGACCATTTTAGGAAATGTCAAACGTTGACAGCCCTGCCTGTCGCCGAAGTGGCGGTCACACGCGACCGGCACATACGCGCGACACTGAGTCGCTCTCAATGATATCGCCTGATCTCGGTAACGCACCAGATTCACTTTTGTTTTCAGTCCAAGCGGACCTGTGTCACTCTAGCTTTCATACATTGAATTACCAGTAAGTAATCCTCTAGACTGGTTCTATAGGACAAGGATGAGGATTCTAGATGACTAAGGGTGAGTTCCCACCTAAGCGGAGTTCTGCGAAGCTGGGCGGAGCGGACCAATGGCAGCGCTCAAATATTCGAGTTTGAATATGTCGAGCGCTGTGTTTGGTCGGCTCCGCGTTAATAGAAACTGACCCTAAGACCGAAAACAATTCGTCTACGAAAGAGTAGATAAAAATTACATTTAGATTTAGAATAAATATTAAATAAATAAATACTGGTGGACATTATCACACAGTGCCATCTGGCTCCAAACTAAGCAAAGCTTGTACTGTGGGAACCAGTTTTTTTTGTAAATATATACTTAAGATACAATATAACACCCAGACACAGAACAAACATCTATGTTCATCCATGTTCAACCCACAACGTACAGAGCAGAAGGCAGAGTTACTACCAACTTAGCTGTGAAACCAGTCAATATAGCGCTATCAACATAATTTTTAACCGACTTTAAAAAGGAGGAGGATACCAATTCGACTGTATGTTGTTGTTTTTTTTTGTGTATGTTACGCGATTACTCCGGCGTTTGTGGACGGATTTACAAACTTATTTTTTTATTTGAAAGCCTATGCTTCTGAGGTGGTCCCATTACCACCAAGTTAGCATCTGATGATGGGATCCCAGGGAAATCGAGAGAAACCTTTAAAATTTATAGGCATTGATAGTGCTTTTCAACTTAGACCTTGCCCTTCTTTCATTGGCATACACCGAGTAGAGGGCTAGCCGGGGTAGGGCTACTAGATCTCGCGGAGGGGAGAGCCCCCCCCACTACAATTTTTATTTATAAACATGAAGTCGGTTTTGTTTTTAGTTTTTTAAACGTAATTAGTTCGCGATTGCTCAACTGATCCCATGACCAGCAAATGTTTGTTCGTGCTCGTTGTTAAAACGAAGATGTCTGTTTCATATTAATGTGAAACTGCACTTCGCGACTACTGTTTATACATTCTGTATTATTCGCATTTCTTTCGCGTCCGTAAGTCCCCGTTCGCATTAAAATATTTTGTGTCCTCTCTTCGCGCATAATTAAGGCGGCCCATTGTCCGCTGATCCGCTGATACTAACTACCAGTCTTTTTAATATAAACATGGACTTGAATGTATTGAAGAAACCTCATAAGTATTGTTAAAAATAGTTTGATATAGCATTCAAACCGGGGTACTCACTTGCGAGTTGTAACTGTGAAATGAAATGAAATACACTATTTGATACTCATACAGATAAATAGGTTCATATAACACGAAGAAGAAAGATACATAAAAATACAGACTACTACTGCGTGGGCCAAATAAGCCCTACCTTGGCTTTATGCTGTTCTACATGTATGAACTATAACGTGTATATGAACTGTACTAAGGCATGAGTTCCTGGAAATCTGAGCATGTGGAAAACTATGATCTCTGCCTACCCCTCTGGGAAACAGGCGTGATTCGCCCCCGGCTTCGCACGGGTAGTATAGAGCATATTGAGACGAAAGCTCCCAGGCTTGACTATTTCCGACATTTTCAACAATTATCGTCACATTTCAAACAATTTATACACAAAAACGTAACAAATTATACACCTAAACCTTCCTCATGAATCACTCTGTCTATTGATGAAATCCGCATGAAAATCTGTTAAGTGGTTTTTGAGTTTATCGCGAACAGACAGACAGACGCAGCGAGTTTTATAATATGTAGTTGTTTGAGGCTATTTTATTTTCTACGCTGTTGTACGTAGGAGTAATATTAATAAGAAATTTTACCTTTATGCATCATTAAGGCTCCCTCAAACGTGTCGTGTAAATGAAGTCTTAAATTCAGTCAGCGCGTGACAATAACGTCATGAAGTCACGCTGTGCGATGAACACTCGACATGTTTATTCAAATCGAAATGTCATAACATATTTTAGGAGTACCAGCGCTTTCTTGGCTGTACTTTTAAGCTGTGTTTTGGTCAATAACAGTCGGTATATGACGGCTGTAAAAGAGCGGAAAGCAACTGTGCTTGTTAGAGAAATAATTGTTTGCATTATGGAATAATTATTGTCTGCCGTTTTCAGAAGATAAAGAAAAGGCTCGGAGTTTACTAAGTTGACAAGGCGGGTGTTTGAGCAATAATAAGTTCAAAGTTCTGGTTTATTCTTAAAAGTTCCTTAAATGCTTGATTCCATGACAAAGTTAGGTTAGTCCAGTGCCAGCTTTAAAATGCGAGTAAAACCTACTGCATTACTATTTTGTTCAGGTAAAATTATTTTTAAACATATTGCAACCTCTGCTGTACACTCTTAGGGGTTGAATTTTGGGAATTTCCTTTCTTATCGTGTACACCAATAGAAATACACAATCAAAATTTCAAGTTTCTAGTATCAGTGGTTAGCCAATCAGTCAGCAACGCAAGAGTTTTATAAAAAAGGATCACGACTATAATCTTCAAGTACGGGGTAGACATCCGATGCTAGACGCTTATATCCTTTGAAGATCTCTAGTGGTAGTCAGAGGCACGTCCAAACATTATATTTGTCACATGCCCAAATTTTGCAGTTAGCATTCCATACGTGACAGGTTGCAAGCCCATCGAGTTTTATATATTTTGTTAATAAAATTAACTTTTTGTAGTGGACGATGCATTAGAAGTTCAGGCTTATAAACATCGCCACATCGCCAAAGAGCGAATCAAACAAGCAAAGCCACTAATAATCGCATATTGTTACTAATATTATAAATGCGAAAGTAAGTCTGTCTGACGTTATCACGGCCAAACCGTTCGTTGGACCGATTGTAAGGACATAATGCTACTTTATTCCCAAAAAATCTTTACATGATTAGGAATTTCAGTGATTTACGATAAAGTCGTCAAATAGAATACCTGAATCTAAGCGGACATAGTCGCGGGCCAAAGCTAGTGGTACAATAAAAACATGAATGATCGTGATTGGGCAATTCCATGTCTAATTTGTTACGGTATGATGTGCATTATTTATGCATGGGACCAGCGAGATCCCGGAAAATATTGAAGTAATATAAAATAATATAAATATTAATAAAACGTCAGCGCAAGTTATGGCTTTTAATATAACTTTGATGGGAATGAGTTTAATAATTAATATTCTGGTAGTTTATTGACGGGTTCCTTCTAAAACCCTTGAAATTGTCAATTAATTTTGTTGTGATAGAAATTGATGCTATTTATTAATTATAACCATCTGGTCATTATCATTGAGAAGGATTAAAATTATTATTCATAAGTTATTGATTTGTTCTGATCGTGTAACATCGCTATCAAATGGTGAGTGATAGAAATTTGTTTCGAATTATCCTTGTCGTAGCTTCGGTTAACAAAATCGAGCTATATGTATATATATAAATATTTTTTTTTATACGTAGCCTCAAAGTCAAAATAAATAAACGTTGAGCGGTAGGTATATCATTTAAAATGGATTTCAATTTAAATGACGGTAGGTATGTCATTTAAATTGAAATCTATTTTAAATGATTATAGCTACCTACCGCTCAACGTTTTTTATTAACTTGAATTATAAATAAATAAATAAATAAAATTCTTTTGTTTTTCAATACCTACCATTTAATAGCATGATCAACAATTCATCCTAGCCTATCCATAAAACCTCATTTGAGAACAAAATGTAAAAAAAACTTTAGCCAATAACGCACTGCAAAATACAGCTTACATTTTTAAATAATTGAAACGTTAAAAATATCCATCTTAAACCTTCAGAATAATATTAAAATATCGTATGAAAATAATCTCAAAAGAAACTGAAACCCATTCCATCCGCCTATAAACAATAAATTCAACTTAGCTCCGAAACTTATTATGTTCGGACATAAGTTGGATGATATAGTAAGTAATAAATTGGTCTGTCCCCGACATTGGAATCTATCGACGTCGACAGGTATCAGGCGCAGCTTGTTGAGGATAGCTGGTATACTACTAACACTATTAACAAAAATAATTGATAGAAAAAAATTGCTTTAACTGCGTGTTCGTCCGCTTAGATTCAGGAAATAACGACTTATTGTAACACATTAAAAATCCTAAATATAAAAAGAAAATTTAGGATAAAAAAGGCTATATCCGCCGCATGTATGAAAATGTATGTATATGAAATTTCATCACAATCGGCTCAGCGGTTTGGCCGTGATAACGTCACAGACAGACAGACAGAGTTACTTTCGCATTTATAATATTAGTATAGATAAGAGGTCCGCACTGTTTCTTACCCGATTCTTCGGAAAGTCGCGAGAAACAGACGTAGCTTCACCTAGCCTAAGGCAAATCTTGGCGTGTTTCATTGAAATCACTTCTTGAATTCGACTTGTTAAGTGTATGAAGTTAACCAACTGTTTACCGAGAGCTGTCATTCAGAGGACATACTCGTAAAATGATAAAATTAAATTATTTTGAGCGGCATCGCGCAGTATTTATCTGTTCTACATAGTTTATCTATTTTACTGAGTAGATGGATATTTTTTGTCGTTTACGACAGAAGGCGGGGTGACTGATTGATCTGAAGGCTAGCACCAGTTACTAACGTGAACGAGCTTGTGCGGTCTTCAATGATTGCGAATGATATGCCTCGAGGCTACGTTTGGATAATAACACTTATTTAAAGCTAGCGAGTTTCTTTCATTGCAAATGTCAAAATATTAAAAACAAACTGGCTAAGTGCGAGTTGGTGTCGCGCACGAAGGGTTCCGTAACATTATCTATAAAAACGGCAAAAAAAATCACGTTTGTTGTACGTAAGCCCCACATAAATATTTATTTTATTCTGTTTTTTAGTATTTGTTTATAGCGGCAAAATTACAGAAATACATCATCTGTGAAAATTTCAACTGTCTAGCTATCACCGTTCATGAGAGCTTGGTCACAGACAGACAGATGGACAGCGGAGACTTAGTAATAGGGTCACATTTTTCCCTTTTTTGTACGGAACCCAAAAAATTGCCACCTAAATTGTAAAAGCAGATAGATGGTCAATTATATATAATTAAAACTATCGTGGTTGAAATGTGGTGAATTACTACGTTTTATCTACTATTGCTGACATTTCGAGACAATTTAGATGCTCTTCAACATGACCATCGCCCGCGTGTAGATATACCTAATCTTATCTTGTCGGTATTTTGTGGTGGAAATGATAATTATTAATAAATTTATTATATTTTATATAATAAATTTGTTCTATTCTATTCTATTACTAATCGTCCAATATCGCTCAACGCATTAAAATGCAACCTGTAGGTACTAGATGTTTTGAGAAATAACTCGATAAAGAGCTTTATTATGGGATCTATTTTTGAAATTATTTTCTTGTAGTTCATTTTGTATTCAGTTAGGAACAATCTGCACTTGTCCAGGAGGTGGGCGTTGGTAGCTGTGACTCAATTTTAATAACTACTGCAGTTATCATCGTTCTTTCTATAAATATTGTACCTTGTAACTTGTTCCGAAATAAACGATTATTATTGCCGTGTTGGCCGAGTGGGAGGAACCTCAAATTTCAATCTGAAGGTCGTGTGTTCGAATACCCGCGTGCATCAATGGATTTTTCTGCTCGATAAATTTATATGCTCATCAAAGCACGTGCTCGAAACGGTGAAGGAAAACATCGTGAGGAAACCAGTTAGTATTCTTATAAGCGGCGATGGGCTTTTGCAACCTGTCACGTATAGAATGCTAACTACTGCAAAATGTGGGCATGTGCCAAATTTAATGTTTGGACGTGCCTCTAACTATCTCCTTTAGACATCTTCAAAGGATCTAAGCGCTTTGAAATCTGAGAAGATGTCTACTGTCTTTTACCTTTTGTACCTCCGCGGGCACTGCGACCACTTGCACCACCGAGGTCGTCAAACTAATGCTATGGGTACTGGTGATCTGTTTACGTTATTTACCTTATAAAATTGTAATAAAAATGGTTGTAAAATAGGGATTGGATCAAAAAAGAATAAACCATTTGGTTTAAAATATTTTTCTTTCGTTCTAAATGTTGTTTGGTAGGTAAATAGCTTTGACAAAACTGAAAATACATAAATTTAAATTGTACCTATCTAAAATATATAGTTAGGTACAACCCGTACCACTAAGGAAATAAAGTTTTTAACCTTTTAAAACGTAAACAACCAAATAAGCATTTAAATTTATGATATTGACGTGACTACGTGTAGGTACGCCATTTTGAAACACGTTTGATTCGATATTTACTGTGAGGTAAGTTTTAAAGAAACCAACCACCAAAAAAAACTAAGAATTAAATTAATAATTATATTCCCCTACAATTTGAAAAAAAATATATAATAGAAATAGGATCACGACTGTAATTCCCAAGTACGGTAGACATCCTCTCAGATCTCCAAGCGCTCAGATACTTGAAGCTGTCTAAAGGGGTAAGGCAGAGGCACGTCCTGCTTGGGGTTTACAGTCGTGATAATACTTATTTTTTACTAAATACTTTCTTCAGTTTATCATCTAACTATAGATTTTGATACGGGCCCTTATCATGTAATTTAACAATAAACTAATAACGATAGTTTGAAAAATAATTTATTTCATCTATTACATCATATCCTACATAGTCCACTTGGCAGGACTCAAACCTATCCTGTCGCCTCTAATTATTTGGTTACGTGTATGGGCGTACACTTGGCGGCCGATAGATGGCGCTCTGACAACTGTCACAAAGTATTTATAACATGCGACAGGTAAGTGAAATATTCAATTTCAGTTAGAGGATGATTTTGAGAGATGACTGAAAAATGACAGTACCATTGGCACTAGTGTGTGACGTTGACAGACATAGGATGGTTTGTATTCGAACTTTCGAATATAAAGTTAAGGTACCATTAGGCCGACATAGCTGTAAAAAACCGTAGAGATTAGAGATGGAAAATTGTTCTTAATTCTACGCAAATAATCATCTTTCAAGAGCTTTTTATTGACCAAACTCATTCCCATCGCTTGTCAAATGAATATTAGGTTGGTACCAGCAAACGGTACAGTCGTAAACAACCGTCCACTACCACAATCGCTATCAACGTGACTGTACTGAAAGCGTCATAATTAGGGCTGAGAGGAGAAAGCTATGACAGATTGGCTAGGGTTGGTGCTTTGCCACGGGATAATACATAATTATATAAAATACATAGTATAAAGCAAAGTCGCTTTCCGCTTCCCGCGTATGTATGTATGTATGTTTGCTTATATCTTTAAAACTACACAACGGATTTTGATGCGGTTTTTTTTAATAGATAGAGTGATTCAGGAGGAAGGTTTATATGTATAATACATGCATAATATAGTAGATAAACACTGATAATTTTAGAGGTTTCTAATGTGATGTCGTAAATAAACACATTTTTTTGCGCTTACATTGCAAATGCTGGCTGAACCCCACGAGATATATCAAAATAATGTACTACAGTATTGTACACCTTAAAAACGTCTACAAAAAAGTCCACGATGGTATTAGAAATGTCTTACGCACAGCGAAGCGGGCACGGGTCAGCTAGTAAAATATAAAATTAGAACGGTGATGGAAAATTGCAGACATTACTACTAAGCCAAATATTAAGAAGGAATACATTTAAAATACAAAATTGATATTTACTTAAGTACTTATTTTTATTTTTATTATGGCACGTGTGGCCAAGGTGGCCATAAAAAAATAAAAAAATAATCTGCCTTAATGCACCTTTATTATTCTCATTGTGAATCAAACTTATGTAAAGTTTTTGATAAATCTAATACATAATTTGTCAGTAAGATCCATAGCATGTCTACCTAATATTTTCAGCATAATTTATTTCTAGAATGTAAAACAAATCTTTACTAACAGGAAGTTTTTGTTACACATACATTTAATTGCATCAGATACATTTAATTTTACAGCATTACACTGTCAATGTTTATTTTATAAATGCCACAGTCAAACCATAATACAATTCAAATTAGCGCATGACAGCCCTATTTATAATCAAAATGGCGTCTGGCAATTCGCGCGCTAATCGTGAGCTATACATCAGTTGACACGCGTAATTGCGCGCGCGCACCTATGACACCGGCACTCGGGGCATGATCCAGTGCGCATGTGATGATTGTACAGCGTGATTAACTGTCCTCTGGTTCTTTACCGTTTCACTGGCGCTTCTCAGGATGGCCTCAATGGTCAGCAATCTGTCTATGTACCTAGTCCTTTAATGATTTTTCTTGGTTTGGTCTTATATTTATGTAATCCGATAGAAATGTTTGTTGCCTGGCTATTAACTTAAAGAAATTTATATCAACTGGCTGCCCATTTTGGTAAATTTTTGAAACCTTATGTTACGTTATTGCAAATTGTGTGGAGCCTAATTTTTTTTTAAATATTAATATATTCCACCTTACACGATGATATTGTGAATGCTTAAATGCTGGCTTAGGTGCAGTTTTTAAGATCTTTTATTTTTAGTTTATTCATTACAAATAGCGTAGGTAGGTTAGTGTAAATTTACAAAACAATATGATTCGTCCTATTTTTTATATTTAAATTAAGCACTTACGTTTGAATATCATTAAAAAATGAGGAAAAAAAATATGTTTTAATATAATTTCTCGCAACAATTTAAATTCTAGATTGTTTGTGTGTCACTTTGATTAAGTCAGAGTATCGTCAACCTAAAACTGTACTTCTCAAAGGGTTAGAACACGTCTTAAGCGCAGCTGTCATTATGACAGTGACAACTACACGGCAACTTGCGTACCTTACGACAAAATTACCTCGAGCGCCGCGCAAGGGAAATTCGCCAGTATTGTCTAAGTGGTATGACCAGATAGATGGAATAGTGGAACGTAGTATTTCTATCAGAGGCGTAAAACATCTGTCATTGGTTAACAAATGCGGACAGGAATTGATGCGCGCTCGGACAGTGAAAAACGCGGAATCTCGCGACTGACGACTATTTTTAGTCGCAGCTGTCGCGTCGTGTCGCACGGCATCAAGACGCCCGTTTTTCAACGGGTTACGCGGCTTAGACTAACCTTTAAATGAGGCGGATGTGTTTATTAATAATATCTTGTTGGCTAAGCATGTTGTCATACATGATAGCGAATATTTCCAGATCTTAAAGGTTTAAAACTTTTAATTGAAAGAGTTTTATTGCAAAAAGCTTATTTGCCTACTACAATTATTGCGCACGCAATTGCCGCGTAAAAAATAACTGATGCAATTTTATTGTTTAATAATATGCAATATATTTTACTGCTCTGTCTTTAACACAATTACACTTAATAATAATTTATAGATATTTTATTCACAATCACGTCGTAGATTCTGAACCAATTTTGATGTAATTTTGTATATCGATAAATATATGACCAGAATTTAAAAATAAGATAGGTATTTTTTATACTTAGGTATAAATATATATCTATATAACAAATACAAAAATTGAAAAATTACCTTATTAGGCCATGATAATTCATAAGTATATCGTAAGGTTAAATAATCTTTAAAAAAATACACATTATTAATATAGAATCTTGTCTGACTTAACTAAAGAGGTTTTACTGGCACTTGCTCTTAGTGACCAGGAAAAAACAAAAATATTTGACAGATGTCATATTATTTTACTCTCACCTCTATTAGTAGTGACAGTTGAGCGTACCGAAATAATCGAAAAATCCTTATGCTGTACCATTAACTATAATAATTGAGATAATATTAAAATAAACGATTAAACATGAACACTACATAATGAAAACTATTATAGTTTTCAAGAACCATTAAAATTCTTTCGAAAGAATATACAAATCGTTGTTTTGGGAATTCGGAAAACCCAAGTGTCAAATTATTTGTTGAGGAAAATCGTAACCTATTTATAAAATGTTTTTATTGCTGTACAATCGCATAGAAAACATTAGATCACGTTTTTACTAGAACTCGTTCCCATTTCGGCCCAAGATTGATATCTTTTTTATAAACAAACTCGACTTGCAAAAGTGTTTTTTTTTGTATTACCTATTATTAGTGGCACTACTGCAATGTGCCAAATATTATGTTCGGACGTACCTCTGACTACCCTCACTAGACATCTTCAAAGGATCTAAGTGTCTGGAGATCTGATAGGATGTCTAACGTACTTGGGGATTACAGTCAGTCGTGATCCTATTTTATTTTTTTATTAGTAATTTAAGCTTTACTATGTCTGATATCATGAGCAAAAAACTGATTAATAGGTACAATTAATAAGAAAAGGATGCCGAAAACTGGTACGAACTGGGAATCCATAAAAAAATAAAAATATATTTTAAAAGAGGCACCTACCCACCTACAAAAGCTCAGAAGCAAAACAACACCACCCAAAACACATAATAGTAAATCATAAAAAAATCAAAGTGACCGCTGAACACCAAATCAGAAAGAAATGGCTCGGAATCTATAAATCCAGGCGTCTTACCATCACAAATATGTCAAAAACGGCCATAAATGTCCCCCGATGTACCCTAGAGATAGTTTATTAGAAGGAATACAATGAAGCCAGGGATATGTTGGATATAATGGCGATTGATGAAATGAGATGACTTTCTGGGGAACATTGGTTTACCGTGACGGATGTGAGTCGAGAGCTTGTGCACTTTAGAGATACATTTTAAGGGATATTATTCTATACCTGGTATCCTGTATATTCAATCAAACTTGTTTATGAAGCAAAGATCCTTGCTCTATCATTTTATGGTAGAGGTAAGAACTTGGTATATAACAATAATTTATTTTAACTGGGTACAGACGAATAAAAAAGTAATAGGATTTTTTAATAAATATAATATTGCTACTTTACAACGGTTGAAGATTTTTACTCTTTACAAGGCACATTATCATAAAGTGTATCTCATTACTATATTTTAATAAACAAGTACTCAACTCATCTTTTATTTTTTTGTGTGATTTTAAGTTTGTAATGCTATTTGAAATAGTAAGGCTAAAAGTATTTGCAAATTTTGTGCCAAAATGACAACACCTGTGTCTGTGTAGTCTACTCTGCTGGCACTAATCAAGAAAGTCAAGGTGTCATAATATTCTTAAAACATCAGATTTGTCATTAGTCAAAATACATAAAATGACTCATAAATGTTTTTCAGTCAAAATGCTCCGGGTACAAACTATCTACATGTCTAACATGTTCTACATGTGAAAGTGGTTTCACGAAATACTGCAATAATTTACAAAATGTGATAGATAATATTTCCCTGAAGAAAATCACGGCATCTTCCAAATGAGATTCCGAGGACATAAACTGCGAGATGGTTTACCGACTTGTGTCCCATAAACAATATTAATACGGCCCGAATTAAAGCAACGAAGCGAAACTCCACAAATTGCTAAAAGCCCACATTTTTTATAAAAATCTGGCAGTTTTTGGTACTTTACCTACCTTACTTTTATTTGGTTTGTAATGAGGTTTTTTCCTTTTGCATTAGAAGGAATAGGAAAGGATGGTGTTTGTATCGATTCAAGCCGGGCCGAAGTTCGACTCCCAGGCATGCACCAATAGATGTTTCGTTCAAACTCTATTATGCGCATTAGTATATGCTGAGAGTGGTGAAGGTAAACATCGTGAGTAGGTAAATCAGTTAGTTTTCTGATAAGCGTCGATATCTGCAACCTATACCAAACTGTTTAGATGTGCCTCTGACTACCTCCTTAGACATTTTCAAGTTTGACTATCTAACCGTGATATACTCAAAGCATCAGATCGTACAGTCACTTAAGACACAACGAATTTTTTCAAATAAAATAACTTTGTCACATTTGCGTCCTACGTAATCCCTAATAATCATAACCCAAAATCGAAATAATATATAATCGGGCACAAAAGTCATTAGCCATCGACCGGACTTGATAAATATAAATAGGTGCAATTAGCGTTGATTTATCCCCGGGCGGAGGGATTAAACTCGCCGATTAATACCGACATCTGCGGCCATCGATCCTGGGCCGACCTTTAACTTTTCTCCGTGACTGTACTTATCGAACAACTCGCTAAGTACTCGTCATTTGTGCTGATAGTTAATCGGTCGAGATTCGAAATGACGAAAGCGTTTAGTAGCTGCATGCTTAGAATAGGGTACTTTTAAATAGACTATTCAATAATAGAGTATTTATAATATATAAATATGTAAATAAATAAATAAAACTAATAATGGCGGACATTTTACACATCGTCATCTAGCCCCAAACTAAGCAAAGGTTGTACTATGGGAACCGGATTACTGATAGAATATCTATACTGTTTTTTTTTTGTAAATACATACTTATGATACTTAAGAAAGACATCCTCTCAGATCTCCTGGTGCTCAGATTCTTCAATTTTCCCAAAGGAGATAGTCAGAGGCACGTCTAAACACAGCATTTAGCACATACCAAAATGCATTCCATACGTGTCAGGTTGCAAGCCCATAGAGTTAATAAACTTTTTAATATAGGATCACGATTGTAATCCCCAAGTACGGTAGACGACAACCTCTCAGAAATCCAGGCGATCCGACCCTTGAATATATCTCAAAAGGGTTCGTCAGAGGCACGTCGAGACATTACATTTAGCATATGCCCAAATGCAAAGTAGTTAGTGATAGGTTGCAAGGTCATAACCTATAAGAATGCAAAAGTTTTCATACATTTTAATATTAAAGTCGTCGACGCAATGAGCAAAACAAACAAAATGATAAACAAAAACTGTCTCGTGAGGTCGCTGATGATGCTCCGACGAATTAAGCAGACGATGGACACAGCCAGCTGTGGAGTATGCATATTATATTTATTTTATTTCAGTCATACAGTAGGTATAGAACGCCGTCAGGCTAACATTACAAATGCAAAAAAATAATAATTTATTTTTTCATTATTACATAAATAATGTGGTAATGGTAATAAACTATTTTCAAAGACGGTTAACGTCAGGCAGGCTGCGCCGGTTGTAAAACACCTACCAAATCCTTTTGTAACACAAGAAGATGATGGTGGTAATATGAAATATTGGATACTTTTTGTTCCGTAAAGCAACCTTTAATGATATAGGGCGAGAATTCATAAGAATTTGCATATTTGCAATTCTTATAAAATAATTAAAAATAAAAATCTTTAGTGTGATTTGTTATTTAAGATTCTTCGTTGCAATATGAATATGACTCGATAAGAAAACTATTTAGTTATAAACTGCTACTCTTCCTCTTTTGTGTCCAAATTCCTTACACAACAGTCACCACACATTTGCTAGTCACAGTTCGTCTATTCCACGACAATGTATGCGCCTAACCTTACATTATTTCACGCGGGAAATCTTTGTTTAATTTTTAATTTAAAAATAACTGATTCGACAGAAATTATTTTTTTCAAATTCCATAATCCACTACGAAAAAGAAATCGTAGTTTTAACCAAATTAAAAAAAAAAATTGTATTTTTTTTGGTTATTAATTAGTTACTTTAACCGTTTATGCTGATAAATTTTAATTAACATTTTACATAAAAAATACTTTGAAGTAAACATTCTTCACGCTGCAGCGAACTTACTGATAGACAAGATTTTTTGCATACAAATAGTTCAGCTGGAGAGTGACATAGGCTGCTAATAGGCTAATTTTATCCATGCATTTTATAACATGCGTGTGAAGCCGTGGGCAGAAGCTAGTATTATTATATCTTGTACTTTCTAATTTGTATAAGAATAATTTATACCACCACTTTACATAAGTGAAAACTGTTTAGCTCCACACTACTCCACGCCACACTTGTCCGCGTCACAGCTCGTCTATTATGACATAGTATGCGCCAAGTTACTGCCGTGTAGTATAATGTGCCCTGTTACTGCCGTGTAGAATAATGCGCCATTTATAATACATGTTTATGTAGGTTAAATATTGTGTGTCATACACTTCTGTGGATGGTGTCATAAAATTGCCGTTTTTATAAATAAAATAGTATTTGGCCGAGTGGGTGGTACCCTAACTATCAATCCCGAAGATCGTGAGTTCGAATCCTGGCCGAGATCAATGGTAAAAAATATGTGCCCACATTAAAACATCATGAGGAAATTATATTGTATTTTTAAAAGCGGCGATGGGCTTGCAACCTTTCGCGTATGAAATGCTAACTACTACCAAATGTATGTGCCAAATGTAATTTTTGGACGTGCCTTTGACAACACTTATTAAACATCGCAAGCGCTTTGAAGTCATCTTCCACTCAGTGTAAAATCATAAGTATCGGATCACATTGGTTAAAAATATTATCCTTTTTTTCGTAGGTTGAAAAAAAAAAACTTTGATAGCGCTAAACTTTGAACTTAAGCGCTACCCTAGAATGTCATAACTTGACCGTTGTCACAATCGAATCGAAAACGAATTACAAACGTTATATTTATCGCAATCGTGCTGCCAAGTTTAGCAATCTGCAGTGCGGCCACTAAATCGATGGGTGACCGCTGCACCAAATAATAATGACTCACAGCTCAGTTGATAGTAACTCTGCCTTCTGCGCTGTAGGTTGGGGGTTTGATTCCCACCCAGGATAAACTATGTGATGAACATAGATGTTTGTTCTGTGTCTGGGTGTTATAATGATAAGTATGTACTCGTATTTACAAAAAAAACGTATGTATGTATTCTATCAGTTATCTGTTTCGCGTAGTACAAGCTTTGCTTAGTTTGGGGCTAGATGTGTGTGTGTATTAGGCGCTGTGTGATAATGCCCACCAATATTTATTTATATTGATGCACAGCCGGGGTTCGAACCCACGACCTTCAGATTGAAAGTCGAGGCTGCACCAAGAATATAGCACCATTCGATGCCAAAGACAAAGTGAATAGTCAATAAATCCAGTGGAATCCGTTTCAGACACTTGCATTGTGTGTGACAACCGAGATTGTGGTCTTGAGACGTCGACTAGCTTACTTCCCCCCGACTCCCCTAAATACTAGTCGAAACATCATAAATACTAGTCTACAAGATAACCCATACATAATAATAGTAAATCACTTTGATACGTCTTAGGAACTGTAGGTACTATAACTATAACAAAAACTGGCCAAGTACGTGTCAACGCGCAATGTAGGGTTTCGTAGTTTACAGAGTTAACAACGTTATGTAATTTTCAGTGATATTTGTACATTTTTTTTATTATTACTTGATATTTGTACTACATTTTAAGTTTCTAAGTTGATTGAAGATTACTCATAAACTTACTTAACCGTGATAGTTTTCCTTTCAAATTCGTTGTATTTATGTAAAATGTATATTTATTTATGTATGACAAATAATAGCACTTTAAAGCTTAATATTAAAAAAGTAAGTGGCCAAATCAGCTATTGCGACTGATCACTGATAATCGTAATCGTCTTCAACTGTCAAAAACCATTGTCTTTTGACAGTTACGCAATGGGAATTTGTCAGTAGAAGGATTAAGGCTGTTGATGAATGAGTGGAGGTTGCCTTTTCTTTGAGACTATAAGAAGACACAGCGACGCGATACGGAGCGTTTGCCCATTTTTTTCGATAATTCTTTCTATAAATGGTATTTTGTAAATCAATACGCAACTTTGTTCATTACTTATTGTACATTTAATAATAAAATTGTATAGAAACAGAGATTTCTAATTTCTCTATTTCTCTATTTCCCACACATCAACAAAATAATTAGTGAAATCGTATTTCGATGCATCAATTTAACATATTTACTCTTCTCCACGTTTGCGAAACGGTGGCATTGCAATAGAAAATAAACAGCATTTAGAAAGGAAACTCCTATACACCTATACTTCATTTTATACAAAAATAAATGGCTTTTGCCATACTAATTTTATAAATGGAAAAGTAACTGTCTGTCTGTCTGTCTGTGACGTTATCACGGCCAAACTGCTGGTCCAACTGTCATGAAATTTCAAATTCTTGAAATAATGTCGTCAAAAATCAATTTTCTTAATCCAATTTCCTGAAGTCGCTGGTAAAAGGTCGTTTGTTTGTAATAACACAAAGAACATTAACTTTATTACATTGAAAGTCAAAGATAAAAGTTATTTAATTAATAAAATCACAAGGATCGCATTGAAACCTCATTTTATTATTATAAAATCACGTGTTTTAGTTAGATCCAAAGTTTATTTAGAAGAATTTACTCTTCACAATTTTTGTGTAAGAGTTTCAGCTCTACGCTTGAATTATTAACTTTCAACGATAGTTTCAGCAAAATTTAGAAGTCAGGATATGTCCACGTATTTTTGCCTCTACCATCAATAAGTAATGGGCAACCGATAGTCAAGTCTGAAAGCTAATGTGTGTTGATCTTAATCTAGCTTTTGTTTTATGCTGATACTAACGGTTCGATATAGGAGAGTGAGTGTAGTTCGAGTTAAGAACGAAAGCAGATTTTTTTAAAGACTGTATATTGTTGGACATTTCTTTAGCGCCATCTAACCCCAAAGTAAATACTATGGAAACTAGTCGATTATTTTTATATTTAATTAAAAAAAATGATTTAATTTGTCGTAACTACTAAGTACTATTTACTCAATCAAGGATAAAATTGATGATCAGTTAACTGATACAATACTTATATACTCTTTTCTGTACATACATATTTAATATACATTATTAACACCCAGACACAGAACAAACATCTATGTTCATCACACAAATATTTGCCCTGGGTGTGGATCGAACCCCCTACAGCGCAGAAGGCAGAGTTACTACCAACTGAGCTGTGAGGCCAGTTGAAACCTTCATCGAGTTAGGTTAATATTTATTTACTCATCTCGAATCTTCATAGTAGTGGTGTCCAGCATCAGTGTTGTAACAAAACATGGTGAGTCGCAGACGCGGGTACAATTACTGAAATAACTGGTATTGACTTGATTGTGAACTACGAATTGAATATATAAGACAGCTCGCAGCTCAGTTGGTAGTAATTCTGCCTACAAACTGAGGCAGAATTACTGAGGTTGGGTTTTTTCTGGGTGGGGCCCAGAACAAACATTTTCGTGATGAACATCGATGTTTGTTCTGTGTCTGTGTGTTGTATAATAAGTATGTATTTAGAAAAAATAAAGTGTATAAGTTTTAGCTGCTCGCCCCGACTTCGCACGGGTAGTACCTGGATAAAAAGTAGCCTATGTGTTATTCTGATGTATAAGCTATATTACTGTAAAGTTTCAATTTAATCCGTCCAGTAGTTTTTGCGTGAAAGAATAACAAACACACACACACACCCACTCACTCACTCACAAACTTTCTCATTTTTAATATTAGTAGGATTCTATTAGTTATCTGATTCATAGTACAAGTTTTGCTTCGTTTAGGGCTAGATGGCGCTATGTGTAAAGTCCACCAAAAATATTATTATTTTTTATTTACAGACCATATTGTAGTTAAGACATTTGAACCAAAATAGGTACATTGATTTATATCATATTATGGAATGCGACTGCAAAATGTGGACGTTTGCCAAATGTTTGGAAGTGACTCTGATTGCTCCTAAATATCTTCAAAAATCTTAGCACCTAGAGACCTGAAATGCTTTCTAACATACTTGAGGACAAATGCTGTCGTGATTCTATTTTTACAAACTTACAATTATTAAATGAAAATAGCAATAATGTTGAGCGACTTATGTAAAACTAACAACAATATATATACAAAAATAATAATTATAACATAATATACATAATTATATTACATTTAGGTATCTACACAAGAAATAGATGAGTTACTCGCATCTAAGGACTGGAAAACTATATTTCCAAAAAGCAACATTGAAGGTGCCTTCCTAATTATGGCAACGTCTTTTGCATTTATAATTTTACTTCTAACCTTTTAATTATGTCAGAATACTTTTATGAATATGAGATTAAAATTCCTTTTGGTCTAGGTCTTGGCTGTTGGTCTTTCACCTATCGCAAAGTGCCAGAAAAATAAATTGTAATAAGACGAACGAATCATCGTAAATAGATGCGTGACTTTGAGGTACAGGGTACTGAACGGACAAAGATAGTATGTTGATACAAATTCCGCTAAACTGCGTCCAATCTAAGGTAAACTATACCTTCTACCCTAATGGATTGACCTAACTGAATGTAACCCATCTTTATTTTAATTACTTTTTATTACAAAAAATTGCATATTTACGTATATAATACGCGCTCAAATGTTTTTAAAACAGTTATTTAAAACTCGTAAAATCGCGTTAAACATCTAATATCTGACTTTATTTTTAGGGTTCCTTACCCAAAGTGTAAAAGCGGAACCCTATTATTAAGACTCCGCTGTCCATCTGTCTGTCTGTACCACGGTTCATGAACCGTGATAGCTAGACAGTTGAAATTTTCACAGGTGATGTTTCTGTTGCCGCTATAACAACTTAAACTAAATACAGGAAAAAAAAATCCAGTGGGGCTCGCATACAATAAACGTATTTTTTTTGTTTTCTTTTTTAAACATTGGTACAGAAACCTTCTTGCGCGAGTCCGACTTGCACTTGGCCGGTTTTTTTTTAATGTGATTATAGAAACCTAAAATGTGTCGCGACTGTTTTTGATGATGTTCTGTGATAAGTTGCGTGGGTTTTTATTGTTCGTATGGTATTTTAATGGGCTTGATAATTTAGGAGGAAGTTTTGAAGTGAGATTTCTTGATCTTTAATATCACATTTATAAATCGTTATTATATTTGTTTTGTTTCAGGTTAAGCTTTTTTATTGATACTGTTAAAGTTTTAGGTTAACCCAATCTTGACTGGCCTCACTGCTCAGTTGGTAGTAACTCTGCCTATTGCGCTGTAGGTTGTGGGTTCAATCCCCATCCAGGACAAACATTTGTGTGATGAACATTGATGTTTGTTCTGTGTTTGGGTGTTACTATGTATAATAAAATGTTTTTTTTTATAAAGTACCTCTTTATGTATTATATCAGTTATCTGGTTCCTAAAGAACAAGCTTTGCTTAGTTTGGGGTAGGTGAAGCTGTTTGTTATATCCACCAACATTTATTTATTTAATCTAAACTATTCAAATGATCAACAGGTTAAAGAGTCCTATAGCAAGTAAAAGTTACTATAAAAAAAATATAAATGGGATCACGACTGTAATCCCCAAGTACGGTAGACATACTCTCAGATCTCCAGATGCCTAGATTCATCCTTTGAAGATGTCTAGTGGGGATAGACAGAGGCACGTCCAAACATTATATTTATTTTATAAAAGTTACTACCTAACCTATTTATATTAAACTAGAGTTTAACTAGTTCGAGTTAAGTTGCACGTCATTTTGGTGACTGTCTCCTATTCTCCCAAAAACTACAAAGATTTAATTGCAGCTCTGGAAAGCCTTGGAGCGGCACCCGTCACGCTACTGGAACTTAGTGCGACAGACAGACTGACGTGATTTTAATTATACTAGTTCAGATAGTCGGTTTGGATAGGAAATACAAGCACATTGTAGCTTTAGTTTTGGTTTTCTTAGAGTTTCTACCCGTTCTATTTAAATTGTTCCTTAAATGCCAATTTATTCTGAATTTCTTTTCTGAAGAAGTGTGATATGAAGCTGCCAATTTAGGGTACATAACACATATTTTAGGGTTCGTTATCTCATAAAAAAACAGAACCATTATAGTATCTCGCTATTATCCGTCTGTCTGTCTGTCCGACTGTGACAAGACTATTTTTCAGAATTGGTAGAGATTTCAATTTTTTTTACTAGTAAGTAAGAACGTATATAGGTAGGTCCATATATGTAGATGAATAAGTTTGTACAGAACCCTCATAACAGAGTCCTACACATTTGTCCAGTTTTCTTAATTAACGTTATGATTATTTATCAATTATCTATTTATCTAATACCTTAAAACGAGCAATTCTTGTATATATATAATATATAATCTGAATCTCGGAAACGGCTCCAACGATTTTCATGAAATTTAGTATGCAGGGGTTTCGGGGGCGATAAGTCGATCTAGCTAGGTTTAATTTTTAGTAAACGTCGTTTTATCCGTGTTTTCAGGCAATGAAATACCAAGCAAAGCTCGGTTATCCAGGTACCTACTTGTTATTAAAGAGTTATATTCAATAGATACTTATTCGATAAACCTATGTACAGAATCACACCAAAAATATTTGAACAACATTTGCTAATGGTATTTCATAATAGACTAAACTTCGTCGCTGTCTTTGAAAAGCGAGTTGAAAAACCTAAAATAAAATTCATAACATTCCAGTACATGCACAAATTGCAGAATTCGCAGATGCGGCCAAAATTAACTTGTCACGCTAAGCAAGGCTCATGTCTTGAACAATTTGCCTCTTCCGGGGGAAATTATATTTTTTGTCTCGTTTATTTGCTTATAATAATGTTTTCTGTTTCAGGTAAGCTTGTTGTGACGACTTGCCTCACGAGCACCGGGTATGTTTAAAGGCACATTAATTAGTCTGTATGTTAAGGAAATAATCATTTATTATTATTTTTGTGCAGAGTATTATACAATTCGTTTAGTAGCCACTTAACCACACACAAAAAATATGATTGTGTCACAAAAATAAACATTTAAAGTTTTTTTTATTTAACATTGAGGTATTAAGTAATTATTATCCTATATATTCATTCAATAAATAACATAATGTTGTTAAAAAATAGTTAAATCAAAGAATCCGTAGAATTTCACTCACGAACGTCAACTATAACTTTTATTGCTTCAAAAACAGTAAAGCAACTTCATAAAATACAATCGATGTTATATAAACCATCAAAACAAAAAACCTGCCAACCAGCAAGCGGTCGGACTCGGGCACGATGGGTTCCGTACCATTATCTTTAAAATCCGGAAAAAAAACACGTTTGTTGTATGGGAGCCCTATTTTAATATTTATTTTATTCTGTTTTTAGTATTTGTTTTTGTAACGGCAACAAAAGTACATCATCTGTGAAAATTGCAACTGTCTAGCTATCAGATACATCCTGGTAACAAACAGACAGACGAACAGCGGAGTCTTAGTAATAGGGTCCCGTTTTACCCTTTGGATTCGGAACCCTAAAAACTTATGTTAATAGCTATCTACGCGTTCTGATAAAGTCACTTTCCTCATAAAACTATTAACGTATATTCCTACTATAAACATTTATTGAGTTTAAATATTTTCACTGCGATGGGCGGTGTTTAAAGTAGTAAAGTTGATCGTAAACTGTACATAAAAAGGTAATGGTCGGTGACAGATGTCAGCGTGCGCCGGCGCAGGGCATAGTTGAATTATTACTCAGTAAACCTACATTGACGCTAATGCAGTTATGGCTGAAACAGGTCCCTATAATAGTAATGGTCTTCGACATTAATTTAATATTAATTAGTATACATCCTATATATATTTTTATAATAAATTTAAAATAAATTAGGAATGACACAAAAATATTAACAAATAATTCAGTTTTGTGAAACTAGTTTTAAAGTAATGTATTTTTTTAGTAATTTATATATTTTTTTATTTAATCATTTTGAGTCAAACAAAATGTGTGATAAATTTAAAGTTTGGAGACTTGCGCTACCGTTTTCACATTACCATGTCCATCTCGTCAGCCAATCGCACGCGCTGCGCATACGCGGCCATTTTCCCGCTCTAGTGTTGCTTCCGGGTATCGATGTTTCTGACGATAAATTGTACCGATAGACCTATCGAATACCCACGACACTTAATAAGCCGATCTAGTGACGCGATTGAGTGTCTGTTTTGAGTATCTTTCCCTTTAGTGAGTAGTATTTTCTATTTACTTCCCACATACGAAACGCAAGGCACCTCTCTCGACTTGTTTCGTATCGATACTAAAATATATTATAGCTTATCGATAAACCGATATGGAATACTTCTTAGAAACTTATATCCAACGATTTAAGATAAAAAACGATCGCAAACCGCCATATTGCAAGCAGTATTTCAATGCCATCTCTATATCTCAGCAATGAATCAACAAAAAGAGCTATATATTTACCGATCGACGTGGATTGATAGCCTCATCACACTACAATGAGGCTGCGCACGAGTCGAAGGGTCGTACATATCAGTTGTCAGTTAAAAAGCGGATGAGTTCGCGGCCAATCGGAGCGCGGGCTATGAATAATTGTTCGTACGGCCGCGTCCAATCGGAGCAGTTCTTTCAAATGATTAATGTCTTGACGTATTCACGATGATTTGTACGAGTGACGTGTCAGTGCTGAGCCTGATTTACGATTCCTTCACAGAATTAATCATAGTTCTGATGAAGGGAACTCTCTTGCGACACGACAACTGACCCTTCGTTATGAATCATTGTCAGACACACGAGCGATTTGGAACTTAAATTCAGTGAAAACTAGCTCATTTCTTCAACATTTCAAATTGTGAAGATACAGAGACATTGCGTCTATTTCCATACTGAATCTAAATACATCGTGATATGGTTGATTTCACATTGCAGTCTGAAACAAAGTGACACAAACCCGATTCCGTGTCGTGTCGTGCAGTATACGGCTTTACATGACGGATAGCGTACGTTTATCATTATTTTATAATTCAGTGGGTATGTAAAATAGTTACGTTATTACTGTGTCGATGTGTGTTAAAAAGCCACACCATTTTATACAGGATGAACGAGTCATAAAGTAATGTAGGTAATATACGTAATATACGTCATCAGTCCGAGGAGATTTTCATTAAACAAACCGACACACGTGCGTCGCTTAGAAGCTGTCAAGGAATGTCAAGGTACATCTGGAAGTACCTTTAGTTGAAGTTCTGTTGACTGAGGAATCTTCTACTCGAGGCAAACTGGAGGTAATAGTCGAGGTGACACTAAAAGTATGGGGATCAATCATTGTATCAGTTTAAGAATCTAAAGAAATGATTAGACGTTTCTCTTCCAAGGTAAAGGCTATGTATATTCCAAGTTTCATTTAAATTCGTTTGGTCGTTTGAGCGTGGTTGAGCCACAATCATATTTTTTTCCAAAAGAAGATACCTAGTACTTACAAACCTTCGGATTAATAATATTACTAGGATTTACAAAATGCTAATGATACTAAAATCCTAAAAATAAAATAAAAAACCATTATTATATCTATAAGTTACAGAAGAAAACTTTTGTGGGGCAAACAATTATGATCCCTTAGCGGAAATCGAACTCGCACCTCTCAAGACAGTAGCTATAGAAAAAGATTAAGTAAAATGTCTTTATTGACCATCTAAACACCCTGTATACAAACAGATAAGCTGCGCGATGAATTGCCTATTAAAGTTGTTTATGAGTGGGGCTGGCTTTATTTTGCATCGCATAGCGTTTGGTGTTGGATTAGCTTTATATTTTGAGTCTTCAAATTCGATGCTTTACTACGAGTGTAGATATTTAACTGATTTTAACACCTTTTTAAGCGGCTATGGGCTTGCAACCTGTCACGTATGGAATGCTAACTATTGGAAAATGTGGCCATTTGCCAAATATAATGTTTGTGCCTCTGACTACCCTTACTAGACATCTTCAAAGGATCCAAGCGCCTGGAGATCTGAGAGGATGTCTATCGTACTTGGGGATTACAGTCGTGATCCTATTTATAAACTTTGATACAAGTAAATAATGGGTAGTTAGTTGGTATAAAAACCCAGTAAGATAAAATGCCAAAAATAAAAAATTAGCAACATCTTATCTTACTATATCTACTACTAGCTGACCCGTGCCCGCTTCGCTGTGCGTAAGACATTTCTAATACCATCGTTGACTTTTTTGTAGACGTTTTTAAGGTGTACAATACTGTAGTACATTATTTTGATATATCTCGTGGGGTTCAGCCAGCATTTGAAATGTAAGCGCAAAAAAATGTGTTTATTTACGACATCACATTAGAAACCTCTAAAATTATCAGTGTTATACATATAAACCCTCCTCTTGAATCACTCTATTTATTAAAAAAAACCGCATCATAATCCGTTGTGTAGTTTTAAAGATATAAGCAAACATACATACATACATACATATTACATACAGACGCGGGAAGCGGAAAGCGACTTTGCTTTATACTATGTAGTGATATAAAAGAAAGTCGGGTTTGTTACAACATTTATAACTCAAGAATGGCTGAACCGATTTGGCTGCAAATTGGTGGGGAGGTAGCTTAGAACCAAGAAACGGACATAGGATACTTTTTATAACGGGAATGAGAACGGGAACTTAACACATTGTTAATTCTAAAGCGATACGAAGTTCCCCGGATTAGCTTTTTACATATAAACACAAAAAATTCTGTTCAAATTTGTTATTTTAAATTTTTGAAAAAAATCAACTGTTCACGGACGGATACAGTCGATCAAACCAGAACCCGCACTAATTACCAGCATGTCCTTTAAAAAGTTAAGGCCTCTGTCCACTGCAGCGCGTTAATTATCTAATCGCACACGCAATCGCCCGGCATACTGACGCGCATGCGCAGAATACAAATAAAGTATTCTACAAAAGTATCACTACCAGATTACACATACACACTGTTTGGTGCACTATTGATGTATCTGTAGTGCGCACGCGGCCTAATTTGAACCTTAAAGATAGTAGGAGACAGTTCAATTTCATTTGACAACAGCAATATTTTTTTATCTTTTTACCTAATAAATATAAAATAGTATAGGTACGCTAAATGAACTTGTTATAATCTTTTGACTAAATCGGTTTAATTGTTGCAATGGAAACACATACCTTATCAAAAACTCGTGAACTGTCATATTAAAAACACACGTAGTTAATTTGATAATTACTTAAAAATTGCATCTAATCCTAATAATATTAAAAATGCGAAAGTTAGTGAGTTTGTATGTATGTTTGTTCCTCAATCAGGCCTAAACGAAAAAACGGATTAAGTTGAAATTTCTGTAGATGTAGATATAAAGCCCGCATAAATAATAGACTACTTTAAAAATTAAAACATCCTCAAAACGATAAAAAAACGCAAAAGATATAATTTCCGTATAGATATCGCTGGTGTGCAACAAATCTGACATCACAGACTAAAAACATTCAGTCTTTTCTATTAGATTATTGAAATTTGATAGGACAACGTCTGTCACGAGTCGGCTAGTACTAATCTATTACGAAATATTTACAAAATACATAAAAACCAGTTAAGCCATCTAAAGACCGTTGCAAACAGTCTCTAGGTAGCTCAACTGATCCAGATCAGTACCAGTAGGAAGCGTTACCAAGATAATAAATCGAGTTAGTTTTTTTTAATCTATTTTACTCGATTTTGAAGTGACACAAGGTCCGGCGCAGATAGCGGGTAGCGGAAAGAGAGGTGGGGTAGGGGGGACTGATCGCGGCCGTCCCACATAAATCTGTCAATACGCTGCGCGAGCGCACGGTAACGCACACATCTTGATCTACGGTAGGGACGCGCAACCTTTTTTTTTGTCTCGTAATTGGATGAGCTTTGTGAGAACAATGTTGTGTTTGGTTTGATAATGTATCTAGAAATAAAATAAGATATACTACAATAAAAATAAAAGTTAGTTTTTTAGGGCAAAATTATATTTTTTTAAAAGTTCGCAAAGAGGGTTGTCACCAGGCAGGTGGCCGGATATAAACATTGCCAAATCCACTTTGAAAGTTACTTTACGCGAACGAAGTCGTGAAGGTTTTCACTAGTAATAAAATAAATAAATATAAATAATTGCCGGATTTTACACACAGTGTCATCTAGCCCCAAACTAAGCCGAGCTTGTACTATGGGAGCTAGTTAACTGATAGAATACTTGTGTAATTTTCTATTGTAAATACATACGTAACATAAATTATAACGCCCAGATACAGAGCAAACAACCATGTTCATCACATTCTCATCAATATTGTCCTGGGAATCGAACCCACAACCTACAGCGCAGAAGGCAGAGATACTACTAACTGAGCTGTGAGGCCAGTCAATTTGAAAATAACTTCATGTGAACTTTCTACTACTAGTAGGTACAAAAAGTTTCAGTTATATGTAATCTGAAATGTTGTCAACACCTGTTATTTGTGTGCGTGTTACAAACGGAAAAGCTGGTGATTTGTGATTAGAGACCTTTGGATTTATGCGACGATTGAGTGTGGAAATTCTTTGTGTTTTATCTGCTCTTTATTTATATAACTTTGTTTAATAGCGACCGTGGGATTACTGTCCTAATATTGGGAGATTTATATAACTAGATGTTTTTACTTCCTAATATTGGCGTGATAAAATAAAATAATGATAATTGGGATGACACAGTCTAGCACTTGTGCACTGTGCAGGCATCATCTTTTTTAACTGTTTTTTAACCTATGTTCTTGTTCCCAATTAATCTCCCATTTAATTCATTTCATATATTTCATGTTTGGACATTTTGACGATATTTTTACGTTTTCCTATAATTTGATAGTGAATAAGATGGTAAATAGAATAATAAATAAATAGCTTAATACATTCGTATCTAAGCTATTAAGATGGAAGTTTTAAGACTCGTCCGTCATGGCTTAATGTTTATCATAGCCGATACAGTACAGACTGCTACTCAGCTGTTCTATTCATTGCGGTCACCTATCGATGTCGTGACAACTCTGAAGGTTGCATCAGCTAATCTGTTAGGACTAGGCAAACTACACCTGGAGCGATTTAATTAAAACAAGTAAAAAACTTACCCACATCACAATGTCCAGACCACAACAAACAATCGCAAATCATACATAACTAGAATAAAACCGGCCAAGTGCGAGTCGGACTCGCAAACGAAGGGTTCCGTACCATTATCTATTAAAACGGCAAAAAATAGTGTTTGTTGTATGGGAGCCCCCCTTAATTATTTATTATATTCTGTTTTTAGTATTTGTTGTTAGAGCAGCAACAGAAATACATAATCTGTGAAAATTTCAACTGTCTAGCTATCACGGTTCATGAGATACAGCCCTGTGACAGACAGACGGACAGACAAACAGACAGCAAAGTCTTAGTAATAGGGTCCCATTTTTACCCTTTGGGTACGGAACTCTAAAAACCACGCCTCGCTCCCATTAAAGTAATGATTTATATCGAAATTTGAAATTAACTGGCTCATACGAAATATCATTTACAATAACGCATTAGTTGTCTGTGAACGATTTATGGCGATAGTGTGACCCCACCTTAACGTACCGGCAGGGTATCAGGCCTCTTTTGACAGGTGATCTATCGATTAAAGAGAGCCTATAAAACTTCGTGATTATATGAAAGAGGTCGCTGAAGATTTGAATTATTGAAACTGTAAATTAAATCGTCTTGATAAACGATTATATTTATAGTATTCTTATAAGTGACGATGACCTTGCAACCTATCGCATATTATGTAATTATTTTCTCTGAAAAATGTGCCAAACTTTCTGTTTGAACGTATCTTTGACTAACTTCCTTGACTGATTAATTTTTGAATTCTTATAACTTAATCTACAATTCTACACTAATACTATAAACAGATAAAATTGGTATTTATATTTATGTATGTTTGTAATGGATAAACTCAAAAACTACGGCACCAATTTTAAAAATTCTTTAATCTATTAAAAACTACATTATTAACGGGTAACATTATTTTCAAAAAAAGTTATAAAAATTTTGTACGCCCGTACGAAGCCGGGGCGGACAATTACTAGCTAGCTAGTAGACAGTGCTAGCTAGTAACTAATATAGTTGTCAGATATATCTTTGTAGCATGCCGTTACCAGATAGTTAAATCTTGGTTCGTAAATGTGAAGCGATAATTGTAGTTAGAAGTAAAAATAATTACTTTGTACGTGAGAAGTAAAGTATAGACCCTTTATCAAAATAAACTTGATAACGAAGTTGTTTTGAAGTTCAATATCGTGACAAGACACCATTTGTATTAAACTTCTGTCTATTTAAATATATTTGTATGGGATTATGGATTTTGTATAATTCAGTAGACCAACCATTTGTGACTGGCCTCACAGATCAGTTGGTAGTAACTCTCTTCTGCGCTGTAGGTTGCTGGTTCGATCTCCACCCAGGGCAAATATTTGTGTGATGAGCATAGATGTTTGTTCTGTGTCTGGATGTTATAAAAAAAAAGTGTCAGTTATCTATTTCCCATAGTCTAAGCTTTGCTCAGTTTGGGGCTAGATGGCTTTGTGCTTAAAGTCCACCAACATTTATTTAGTTTATTAATTGAAGTTTTTAATTAACCAAAGATGGCAAATGATAATTACGTTTTAATAACTAAAAATATAAAATTAGCGAATATGTTTCGACCAATCGAAAAGTCAAGATATTGTTTTTTATTTAAGTTTTCTGAAAAAACTATTAGTTTTTTCAGAAAACTTCCTACGTAAATATAATTTAAATAGAACCAACTTTAGACTATTCTCTATTAAAATCATTGTTTTTGAATTACCTGAGCACGAACTACTATCGTATCGAATTTGTATCGTCTAAATGCCAAAATTCACTCTTTTTGTATAGTAAAAGTAGGTATCAGTTTTGGCATTTGGACTATACGTTGTCGATACGATAGTGGTTCATGCTAACCCCCCTGGTAAAAAGATATGCGTAGGCATATCATATTTATGGTAGACATGGTATACATAATGGTATACCTACAAAAAATACCAAAAAAATATATACGCGTCGAATTGAGAACCACCTTTTTTCGTCGATTGAGAAATCATACACAATTTAGTTCTCAAATCTAAAAGAGAAAACTTAAAATCCATACCCATTACGAGACAGACAGACATACCAATAGCAATAAAGATATCAATCAAACAGGCAGGATTCGTTAGAACCAGGTTCGTAATAAAATTAGCATCGGAATGGTCACCTTGCATTCCCATAAGATCAAAGGGTTTGGCCTTTGTGAAAGGAGACAGCGAGTTGGGGGCGTTAGATCACAGTTTAGAAAGTTTGTAAGCAATGGGGCTAATTAGCGTTTTAGACGTTGATGCTTAAGCTGCAATTGCACTAAGGGACATTTGTAATGCGAAATCGCCCGACATCGCAGGCGCTATCTACAGGTCTTGGCACAGACGCTATTTAGTCGTACGACATTATATTAGTGCAAATTCGGTTTTATGATCAATGTTGGAAAACATGGCGGATAAATTTTCAATCATTAGAAAGTAAAAGGACCGGCGCGGCGGCCTGGCTTTTAAGACATTTCAGAGTGAGTGATTTTGAGTTTGGATGTGTTTGTATGTTTGTGTTTCAATCATAACGGCTGAACACAGTTGTTTACATAGTTCCTATAGTGTAAAGCTTTACTCTATTTGTGGCAAGATGGCGCTATTTGAAATCCATCAATATTTATTTATTTTTGTAAAGTTAGGAAATTAAATAAATAATAAATATTGGTCGACATTTCACACATCGTTATTTAGCCCCAATATAAGCAAAGCCTGTAAGTACTATAGGGACCAAATTACTGGTAGAATACTTATAATTATCCTTAGTTTTGTTAATGCATACTTAAGAGGCTGCCAGTCGACGATTGCTCTTTTTCGGAACGAAAAAAGTAATACTTCTGAACAAGCCTCATCTCCTATTTTTATAAGTATATTACTTCAGGTTCCTACCTAGATTTCTATTAAGCTGAAAACATAATAGCAGAAACTTTTCACGATAAAAATATTATTTAAAAATGATACGTTTTAGAATATATGATCGAAATATTTTATATACCTACTATTATAATCAACTTGTGATTTATTGTTAAAGATAGGTAATATGTAGATCTAGATTTCTATTAGGATAGATTTTTGATAAGTAATTATACATAATTTATATCATTAATTTATTCGAAAAGCTAAGGCGGACCACGCGCGGACGTGTGTTTGTCATCATTGCAGCGGTCGGTAGGATTATTTATCGAAGTGATTAAAGATGGGTACATCTTTATTCACATATACTATACATTATAAAATAGGAGATGTGGCTTGTTCACAAGTATTTCTTTGTTCGTTTCGAACAAAAATAATCGTCGACTGGCAGCGTCTTAAGATTATTATCTCATAAAATAAATAGGATCACGACTGTAATCCCAAGGTACGGTAGACATCCTCTCAAATCTCCAGGCGCTTAGATCCGTTGAAGATTTCTAGTGGGGGTAGTCAGAGGCACGTCCAAAAATTATATTTGGCACATGCCCACATTTTGCAGTAGTTAGCATTCCAGGTTGCAAGCCCATCGCTGCTTATAAGAATACTAACATTAAAAGTCAGACTCAACTGGAGAGTCAACTGGTTAAAAGTCAGAAATACAAGGAAAAATGTGGCAATTAGCCGTATTTCTAATTAAAATCTCAGTTACAGTTGACTCGCTCAAACCTACACTTTAGACCACACGTACTAACGACATCCCGGGACCCTAAAGATACCCACGAGTCTATAACCGAGTGTATCGAATAAGCTACCGTTACTGCAGTTGATACATCAACATTGACTGGCCTCACAGCTCAGTTGGTAGTTAGCTCTGTCTACTGCGCTGTAGGTTGTGTGTTTGATTCCCACCGAAGACTAACATTTTTTATTTATTTTATAAACGTCTTAGGAGCTTGGTGAAGCTACGCCTGTCCCTTGTGACTAAGCCTAGAAAAATCAGGCAACAAATCTTGGGGCCTATCATATTTTTCAATGATCCTATGAAATAATTGAAAGTGATAATTGAAATTTTAAACTTTTTGTATGGGCTGAGTCTACCCGGATAAGACGGAAAAAGTGATAGAACTGCATTATCTTAAAAATCATCAAATTGAAAAAGAAACTGTCTGTAATTTACTTAGCTTATATGATTATCTAACGAATTATATAAAAATGTACTGTTTAGTTATTAATAGTTTTGATTAAAAACGAAACTAGTGTTTTTGAAGAGGCAACTTTGGAGAATAAATCTATCGAGAAAAGTTTCACCAATCGTGTTTTTGTCTGTAATTTATCTAGATTATAACCTTAAGTTATCTTTTTCGGTTATTGAGAAAAAACGATTCTGCATTCATCAAAAACATTTATTACTCATCTTAATGCTATGTAGAGTTGTAGAGCTCTAGTGTGACACATTTGTGTGATGAACATGGATTGTTTGTTATGAAATTTCGTTTTCAGTTACAATTAGTAATTACTTGTTTTTTTTTTAATCTGCTGAAGACTGCTATACATTATTATTCAACTGATTTGGAAAGCATAGTTTTGGTCGTAAATACCATGATGTATACGGCACCGTTCTAATTACAAACATACTATTGTTTTACTCTACTTCCTTGCTTAAGTTACACTTACACAACTTATCGCACACTTAAACAAGTCGTCGACCCGAAGAACAATACCTAAACACAGAACACAATAGGGCATAAATTCAGAAAACGGCCACAGAGCAAACACGCTAATGAACAGAAGAGGCGGTCTATTTTTCGAAGCTGATTTACCTACAACATTAAATAATCTCGCCACATAATCCTATGATAATATACTTACTACATTTTACATAATGGTATATTTTATTTACTATATTTCATCAGAATTAGATTTTTTATAATAAAATAATATTCTCCAAACATGAAATGAATAAAAAGACAACCGAATCCTCATCAGATGAAGACCTGTGTAAAAATTTATAGATATCATGCTCCGTTTTTGAAGTCGGCTAAAAATATCATAGAGCAAAATGTTCAAAATAAGAAGAGGGATAATATGTACGATAATATTTGCCTACTCATTAATTAGATTAGAAATATAGAACACTCAGAGACGTGCAGAAGATTCATCATTTCTAAATTATACTTTTTGATTAATGGGACAAGAAATGGTGACCATCCTAAGATGCCCATAATTACAGTGTTTATTTTAAAAAATATCGTTATGAGTACACTTATCTAATGATTTTTACAAAGTCTTTATAACGTAATGCCTTTAATTTTATTTCCCAACAACGTTTCGATGACAGCAGAGTCTATTGTAACATACTGAAAACTTAATTGTTTATTATGTAACATTGAAAAATGCAATTACCGTTATAAAACGGACGTCATAAGTTCGCCGCTCCAGAAACAAAGGCTTTAATTCTATTTAGTTTCGTTATCCGGTCCTTAGTGCGTCCGTTTTCGTTTATGGCGCTTCTCACTTAAGACAATTGGTTTCGCGAAGGAAATTGTGTCTAACTTACTTTTTAATACAGGAATTGTTTACATTTCCTCCTCAAGATTTGACTTCTATAATTGTTATGCAGAAGAAAATTTTGTCAAAGAGAATTACAAGGAATTTTAATATTTAGAGCCGTAGCTCTCTTTCAAAGCGTACTTTGAAAGCATAATGGTGGCAATTCTGTTGTGTCCATGCTAAACCTAAAATTTCATAAAATAACGATCGCTCTTACGACTTACTTTTATACGCTAAAGTATAAGTTAGAATTACCTCAAAATGGAAGTTCTTAAATTAAGAATATTTCAGACATTTCGTTTTTCACTTCGGTCAACACCTTATTATGCTGACTACATTTACGTAAAAAACAGTCAAATGACTTAAAACTAGCCTACGTTTTAGAACTGTCATCCTGAGGTTGCGCGAATTAAGACTATAACGTTAAAGGAATAAGAGCGATCGTTTTTAGGAAATCCTAGGTTTAGAATACACAACAGAATCGCCACCATTATGCAGTTACTTTAAAAACAACAATCACTTTTGTAGGTAATGCTCCGCTATGGCACATTGCATTTGAAAGGCTCACCTATACCTCGGCGCTCTTTGCAATAGCGGGGCTATTCCCAAGCCTTTTATGGCAGTTTTCACTCAACTCGATTGGTCGCTCAATACTAGCAGAATGACCCACACCATTATAGTGCATTGTCTTGTATTCGCCTATTAGGGACATTGCTTGACGGTGTTTAAAGGTGATTGTTTTCTGATTGAGTTGAATGTACTTTAGCTCTCTTTACTAGATACTATAACTAAGTACTCTATTCGCTAGTAAAATAATAAAATAAATAGGATCACTACTGTAATCCCCAAGTACGGTAGACACTAGACATCCTCTCAGTTCTCCAGGCGCTTTGATCCTTTGAAGATGTCTAGAGGGGGTAGTCAGAGGCACGTCCAAACATATTTTATATTTGGCACATGCCCACATTTTGCAGTAGTTAGCATACCATATGTGACCGGTTGCAAGCCCATCGCCGCTTTATAAGTATACTAACTGGTTTCCTCAAGATGTTTTCCTTCACCGTTCGCTAGTTTCAACGCTAAATTACACAAAAATGCTTCATTAAAAGATCTGATTACTTAAATAACAAAAATGTTTCGGACTGAATATGCTTCCACTCATTCTATCAGTACACAATTATGTATATTTCTTTTATTTATTATTGTTTACAAAATACGCAATAAAAATCTAGAAATATTCAACTGATTAGTGTACTCATAGTTTTCTGTTTTATAAATTCCTCCTAAGACTTTTCAAACGTGGTCCTTGTAACTTTATAATAATAAAAATACGTTTTTAATTCGTCTAACGAAATTGGTTTAGACTTCATGAGGCTTACAGGAAAGTTGTAGGAAGCTTTTAGTTTGTTTTATTGTGATACAATTCTTGAAATGAAAAGAGAGAAATGTTTATTCCATTTCATTCAGAACCTTGTTTTTTTTTCAAATCCTTTAGCCTCCAGGTCAGTGTTTTCGTACAGGCTTCAATGGCAAACAATTCCGCAGGAACTTCTCCGCTTATTTCCTTATGGCATTAGCTTAGAATTATCATTACCGCGCTGGCCTACTAACTTACAAAACAGTGTCTTACACGCGACTAAATAAAGTCCACTTTACGTCAACCTATTTGAGCTGCCAATTTTCCACTTTCTCGGCTATGGGACTTATTGAGAAGAGGATAGAGCTCGTTTTTGTTTGGCTGACGGCAGACGCGATGGTATTCTCTCGCAAGGGATGACCGGTAATGCGACAGTTTGTAAGCATGAGCTCAGAACGGTGAAGGGGGATGGGGGGGTAATAGTAAAGAAATATGTACAAGTTGTTGTTGTGTAGGCAGGTCGGAGTTTACTGGATATTTTATTTATCCAGTTCTTTTGGGTAAAGTAAACATACATCATCAATTTTTTTATATGCGTCTACTTCGTGATGTCAGGTGGAACGGTTATGGGTACGCTTTTTGCAAAGGTACTAGCGAATTTTTTACTAAGCCGATACAAGTTTAGATATTTTTTGCCGAATTTTGTCTCACAGAGTAGTTTATGTGCGTTTGTTTGTACAGTTTAATTTGCATATTTTTTTAATATTACAAGAATAATACAATCTCTTTTTATCAAAACTACAAATAGGCACAATTTCAGTGTAGATAAAAACCTAACGTAGGCAAATTGGCCAACAACAAAACTCCCTTCTGCTTAATTAGCTTCTCTTTGACAATCAACAAACAGAGCTAGATAATTACAGTCCACATTATCTAAAATAGGACTGTGTAGAACTGCCTTTATTAACAAGACTAAGGGGGGTGTACAAAAGTAAAGACAGTAACAAAAATCGTTCGATATTTAATTAGCCGACGCCCGCGCGTGATCAGAATGAATTAGTTGCATAACTCTTCATGCATCAGGCCGAGCCCACTCAAATTTGCACTCTGTTTTTAATTGCATAAGGGTGGAAATCGGATGGGGGCTGCCTGGGCGTGGAATTAGGAGAAGAATGTAATGGAGTTAGGTTCGATTTGACTGTGCAATTAGCGATTGTGTCTAATGAGAGTGGCGTGTTTTAAGAGTTGCTTTAAGATGGTTGTTTTATTTAGTCGTTTAAATTCCGCGACAGTACAACAGAAAGAATATTAAGGCATTAATAAGGCACAGAAAAACTTTTGAGTTTTGAGTCTTTTGAACTCTAGGAAAAGTTATATTAGTTACTAGCTGTTGCCTGTGACTTCGACTACACACCCTTTCCTAGAATGTCAAATTTTATCGAAATATGTTCAGCGGTTTAAGCGTATTTAATAGATAAACTGAGTAACTTTCGCATGTATATATGTAGGTATTAGTAAGGATAAGGATATACTATACAGAATAAATAAATCACTAAACTAATAATAAGTAAAATACCTACTGAAACGCCATAATCTAAATATATTACGGTATTTTAAAGGAAGCTTTCAAATCACCTAAGCAAGATAGTTTTTGCAACGCAATTCCAGATTACAAAAAAGTGTAAAAAATCCTTCAGAACCCCATCTCATTATAAAGTGCATGCCCACAGTCCGGTTCAAAGGCTGTCCGGCCGTCAGTCACCCCCTCCCCCACGTAAATAGCTAAAAATAACACCCCCTCGGTGGTTTCTTTGAGCTTTGAGGCGATTTTAACTGGTTTATTTCGAGGTGTTGAAAGAGCGACTTAAAGTTTCATTTATTTTGTCGTATTTTGACAATATTTTCAAAAACTCATAAAACGATCAGTTCAAGAACAATTTGGTGACCATTAGGTTCAAAACTGCCGTTCCGATTTTGATTCAAAATCAAAAAAAGTCAGTGACAAAAGAAATTTATTTCGATAAAATTACATGGATCACTTTGAAATGTCTTAAGAGCTAGATATAGCTACGCCTGTTCCTCGCGACCAAGCCTAGATCAGATTCAAGATCAAATATCAATTACTAGTAGAAACCCTCGCGACTTCTTCCACATTATTTTTAAACAAACTTTAAACCCCCTGCATTTTCTTAGGGGTTGAATTTCGGAAATTCCTTTTTTAGTGCACACCAAAAGGAATACAACCTCCAAATGTCAAGTTCCTATGACCAGTGCAAATTCAAATTCAAAAATCATTTATTTCAATAAAATCAGAAGGATCACTTTGATAGATCAGTCAGTCAGCCAGTAACGCAAGTGTTATATTTTTAGATAAAGAAAAGCATCGGGTCGCAAAGGGTCGGTAATACACATAGAAAAGCGAGTACCTAAATATTGCTCTCTGCAAAATACATAAAATATGTCACTTTCCTGAATTACACACTCAGTTAAACCATATTTCAAAAAACCATTACAAAATCTCTGCACCAATCAACAAGTCCACAACCGGGAAGTCTGTGTTTGTCAGCTCGATTGTAAGGGTGCGGCTGCACTGAGAAAATGAAGTTTTGATGCCAGTAAAGACGCGGTCTTGGTACTGACCATCACCCGCGTGGGAGATGACAGCATAGATTGTCCCCAGTCACAGTGGATAAATAAATAAATATTGGTGGACATGGTCACACAGCACCGTTTACCCCTAAATTAAGCAAAGAAGCAAAGTTTGTACTATAGGAACTAGATTACTGATTGAATACTTAAATACTTTTTTTTTTCGATGGTGAAACCGATTTTTTTATGTGGTAGAGTTTCTGGAGATCACGATAACCATAGTTTTTTTTATATAAAGATTGTGTGACACCATTCACCGTGACAGGTGACAATTTATGCTGTCATCCCTCGAGGTTTAGCTATGTTTTTAAATCGCTGTTCAAAAACAGTACTTTTGTCTCGAGAGTCTATTTATTAGGAACATACTAATTTTATTGAACTATAGCCAGTTTTTAATCATCGTGAATAATAAATTGGATAACTGCGATTAAAATAATGTCAATCCAAAGTCAGTAAGGTAGAGTAAAAAAAATCATTGTACTAAAAGTACAGGAGAAACCTTTTAGATTTTTATTAATATGTACTTAAACATTTAAAAAATAATAATAAAAAAAAAAAAAACGATCACGACTGTAATCCCCAAGTACGGTAGACATCTTCTCAGATCTCCATACGCTTAGATCCTTTGAAGATGTCTAGTGGGGGTAGTCAGAGGCACGTCCAAACATTATATTTGGCACATTCCCACATTTTGCAGTAGTTAGCATTCCATAAGTGACAGGTTGCAAGCCCATCGCCGCTTATAAGAGAACACTTAAAACACTACGAAAATACAAAGACATGAGATTTATGTTCAAACGATATTTTTATAATAAACAAATAATATACTAAGAAATTTATATTCTCATAATGTCGTGTAATCTAGGAATCATCCAAAGCTTCCCCACAAATCAATTAAAAATAAAAATATAATGTTTTTTTGTTCTACATAAATAAAATACAAATTCAGCGTCATCTCAATGTGGCTTGTAAATGGACACTAACACTAACTTTTTATACTGAGTGTACTACTCAGTATAAAAATATAAGGATTACACTCTATACTCACAAAGACGTACAGTCGGCTACGTAACCCATTAATAAGTAAAGCTCGTGTGGAGACAGAGAGGTGGAATTCAGCTGTGAAAAAGAAAAACACCGCGGTAATGCAGGGTTGTCAAAACACCTTGAATATGTTTAGTTTACAATCTGCTTTCTTCATTATAAGTCTATATTATGGTAAAATACTTTGACCAAACTATTTGTTTATAGCTCAAAACACACACACATACACTTTCCGAATAAATATATATTTCATTTCATTAAAAAACATTAAAACTAACATACTCGTGTCTTAAGAAATGAGTTCCTAATAGACCCTGTTATTCTTATTCGTAGCACATCCATTCAATCAGGTCCTATTATTAGTATTATCTATAGATGTCGTGATGTTTCTGGCTATTTTTTTAAACACCACTGTACTTAAACACAGTTCAGGGACCAAACCACAAGGTCCTAAATTAATAATAAAAACAATATTACGTGAAAACGCTATACGAGTTCGTATTACGTTATCACTTTCGCACCATGAGTAATATTGTTTTGATATTATTTTTGAGCTTGTAGCGTACTACAAGCGTACTTGTAGCGTACTAAAACTTATAAGTTCTTTCTCAGCCTTTCAAAATGTCATCAAAATACATGCAACCCTAAAACTAAGCACATTTTAAAGTGCAAATGAGAGCAGCAACCCTACGAGACAAAAGGAATTAATGGGACGGCACCTTGCAAAAAGCGTTGTCCAGTCTTGATTTGAAGGGGGAATACAAAGATGGGTGGGCAGACTTGCTCTGTTTGTGGAAACTCTGATTAGAAAGGTTTTGGTATATACACGTTTTATATATTCTTACTATTGTTTTTTTATCTTGCATCTGTATTTCTTGTTTCCATCGGTTCATTTGGATTTATTTATGAAGGATTAAATTATGCCCGCAGCTGCTTTGATCGCGTGTACCTGCTAGCTTATTTCATAAAACATAGCTATGAGAATAGATTAGAATTAAAACTATCGTGGTTGTTATTCATTTTAACTACAAATACAGCTAATTACCACGTTTCTTGTTGTATTGCTGACGTTTCGAGACAATTCAGATGCTTTTCATCATGAGCATCGCCCGCGACTGCGATCAACGGCAGATCGGCGAAATATTCGCCTCATGATGATAAAAAGAATAGGTTAGGTACATAGATTCTATAACTAAGCTAGCTAGAGAAAAAGTAGCCTATAATGGAGGATGTGTTGTGTTTATTCCAAATTTCACCCAAATCCGTTTAGTCGTTTGGGCGGGATTGAGGCACAAATATCCAAACACCCTCACAAACTTTCGGAATTATAATATTAGTAGGAACACATTCAGGGCAGAGTACCTACCTCTGTAAATTAATAAACTACAACAAATTATTTTATTGCCATTCAGCGTATAAGAAAAAAATATGAATATTTGTAATACAAAGTACTTTTATGAATACCTCCTAGGTTAGTTTAATGATACTATTCAGAAAATGCCCAAAAACAAAAACCGGTATTCTATTTACTTAGTAGAGCTAATAATTATAAGCAATTACTTACCATCCCCGTCAACAATTTCCGTTTGTTATAAAAAACAGCACAAATCATTGTGGAACCAAAAAACACCTTATCATCTACTCCCGCCTCCACAAATTGGATCTTATCAAGCTCTGTCAAAGATAATACTGTAAGAAGTGTAGATACACCGGAACTGACACTCAGCTGTCACAGTGACACGCTGCCATAGTGACGTACATCCGTCACTACTCTTGACGCTTAGCGTTTGTGACAAAATGATATACTATCATGCATGTGAAATTCGGCTGGAACAAATATTTGTAAAATTGTGTAAAGAAAATTTGTCTTATGGCGTCAGCGTGATTATTAGTCTATGGAATATTTTTTTCTCATGCTATTGAGAATGAGGTAACGACAACTTTTGGGTTTACTCATTGACTGCCTCTGACAACCACCTCCTCAGAGAATTATTCTTAGTTTGAGTTGAAATCGATTTATTTCTGAAGGTTGAGAAATGCTTTAATTATTGATTTTATGCAATTTATAAAACATCTAGTGATAATTCACACACATTTATATAATAGATACAAATAGATAATAATAAGATATTTTTGCGTTTTTGTTTTTTTTTTTGTTTAGATACTGATCTCATACATTTTAGGGTAAAGATAAGCGAGCTTTTACTTTTTGTTATCAGTGACCCTGATTCGAATTTAAAGATTTTTTTCTCTCAATCTTCATTTTGACTAATCTACAACAATATTATATTATGGTTATCCAACCAAACCCGGACAGACATACATTACCAGAATCCCAATAATTCACCCAACAGCAATAATTTTCCGCGAAAATCCCGCTCAAATGACAGATATAGATCACGGAGATGACGTGTTGCTGTCACATGCTTCGCTGTGACGTATAGGTGTCATCTCGACGCGACGTCTATCGAGATGGGATGAGGGGGTTGGCATACCGAGAGCTGAATTGTACTGTAAGAGACAGCGAAATTGTATTGATAGGTATTTTTTACAACAACAGAATATAATTGAAAAAGTTTTATTTACACCACACAATACAGACAATATACAGAAAGATGTAGAAGAAAGATGATGTATTTTGGATGTTCTTGTAAAAGTACGTATGCCTGTTTCTTTGGCTCATCCTGTTATCAATAGGTATTGGATTATTAATAATATGGTATCACACATTATAAAATACACAAAATAAACCAAAAATAACCTAGAAAATTGCTAACGAGTCATCCCTAATTAAAAAGATATCCTCTGATATCATCTGTCGCTCAAATCCTTGAAGGGGTAGTCGGAAGCACGATTTAGTTTGCAGTAGGCATTTTTACTCCAAAATGAATAAATCAATTTGTCTATATGGTCAAACCAACGTCATTCTAAATTGTGAAAATAGCTCAACACTTTTATAGAGCCTCTTTATTCCGTCAACGCTCCATGTGTGGGGAAACCCTAATGTTGATTTATGGATTTGTTATACTGATGATGGCTTTATTTTGGTGAATAGTATGAATGATAGCGATGATAGGCTTAGATCTATTTGTGTCTCATTTCCTTGGATTTCGTCATAGAGAATTGAGAAAAACAACAATGATATATTTTAGTTTTTGCACTAGAAAAACAAATATCTACTTCATCTACGAGGATAGAAACGAATTCTCAACAAACTGTTTTATGGCCTCTCCCTAGCCTCAAAGGTTTGCTGGTAGAAAACTTTTCCTTGTACAATAAAAATAAAAATATATATAAATAGGATCACAACTGTAATCCCCAAGTACGGTAGACATCCTCTCAGATCTCCAGACGCTTAGATCCTTTAAAGATGTCTAGTGGGGGTAGTCAGAGGCACGTCCAAACATTATATTTGGCACATGCCCACATCTTGCAGTAGTTAGCATTCCATACGTGACAGGTTGCAAGGCCATCGCCGCTTGTAAGAATAATAACTGGTGTCCTCACGATGTTTTCCTTCACCGTTTTGAGCACGTGTTTTTGATGCGCATATAAATTATTCGAACAGAAAAATTCATTGATGCACGCTGAGATTCGAACCCACGACCTTCAGATTGAAAGTCGAGGTACCTCCCACTCGGCCAACACAGCTTTACAATAAAGTACTAAAGAAATAAATAAAAACATCTTACAAGTCACATCTACTAGTCCTGAGTCCCACTCTAGGCTTCCCTGTGTCGTATAAGACATTTTGTATTTTGATACAACACCCAGACAAAACAAGTACAAGGCAAAGAAATACGTCAATTTGAGAAAACTTGGCCTTAAACGTTTTTCTGGAAACTTGGTAACTTCAGAGCAACTTATGGTCATCCTAAGCCATCCCATCCCTAGACTAGATTGATGTGTGTTGTAGATACCTATCTATAACACAATTCTTCTTTCAATGGTTCAGTTGTCCTGTTTCCATATCTCGTCCACTCATTATTCCCATTGATTACATCCCCCCGTAATCACTAATAACGGTCACATATCCGTCACAGTCACAGCTCCATCTGTCACTGAAGTGACGAACCAAATATTAGCTGCCGTTGAAAGAACTTTATTTCCTGACGCATAGAATTTATTTTTCGATAACACAACTGTCTGGATAAATTCTTTGAAATTATGCGTCTGATCTTCCTAGGCCCATGATCGGGAGATGAATAGGTGTACGCAGAGGCCTTCGAGAGCTGGACGTGTGTGGCGTATGTCACGGTACATTATCTCTGCCTCTTAATTGAAGATAATAAGGGGAGACATGTGTCTTTGTCGTGTTTTTATGGAGTGTAAGAGAGGGATGTGTTTTGCTTTTTTCAAGTCTCGTTAGTAACTTGGGCTATTAATTTGTGTCAGTCATTTTCATTAGGTGTGAAGGGAAAGTAAGTTGATTTTCAGCTTTTAATTTTAACGGGTTATCTTTGATGTGTTTTGTGACGGAAATGATGACTGATTTGTGAAGATTGAGGTTATTTACAACAAAAAACTCAGTAGAGATTTTTTTTTTATCAATCTATGTTGTCCCACTGCTGGGCAAAGGTCTATATATAATCTTATATATAGACCTTTGCCTCGATATCAATATTATCTTACAAGCAGCAAAACAATGACAGTACCAATTTTTAGACAACTCTGTCGTCGTATGTCAGCCCGTCACCCGCTTGATGTGCTCTTATCCTTGACATTTTTCGGTATCGCCGTAGCTGTCATTACATTAGACGCTCTACCACTGCCTCAGTCCACCTGATGTCAAATATCTTTGAACTACCGGAAGAAGTTTGTCAAACCAAACAGCTTAGAGTTAGCATGCATTTTATAAATTTTTCATCATTCGAGTATGTAATCATAAAAAGTCATATTCTGACAATGAAATACTCCGTAACATACACCGTAAGAAGGTACTTTATAAATCGCCGTTGTTCCAAGATCGTTGCCCACCTGCATCGCGGGGCAATATCAATCTATCTGCTGCGACGTGGGGTGGCGTGGAGGGGTGGGGGGTGGGGGGTGGTTCGTCCGGTGAAGTCGACGTCTTGCGAGCTCAGTTTTGTGCAAATGACGTGACGGACAGAAGAATTCTAGCTATATCTACAACGTTGATATTAGAAGGAAAATGCTGTGTGCTGTTGATGGGTATGACTGGCTAGAGATTTGATATTAGAAGGAAATGCTGTGGTGGGTATGACCAGATAGGTCTGTAGCGACTAGCGAGACGGGAGACTTGTTAAACAAAATGCAAGGTACGCGGGATTGTGTCCATCTGATCTATCAAAGTTTGAAGCAGGAAAAAGTTATCGCTTTGGCTAGGATGTTGAACATAATTATAACACTATACTCGTCTTAACCCTAAAGTAACCGCTATAGTTTCTTTGTCGTGGGTACATAGGTACCCACGACAAAGAAACTATAGCGGCTCGACCTTTCTGATAGCAGAAAGGTCGAGCCAGGCCAGAAAGGTGTGTGAAAATTAACAAATTCTCGAAACTTGACTCTCGAATTCGAAAAATTATATTTCAAAATTAGTTTATCATATTTAACGTGTGTCTGGTTAAATTAATAATAAGTGTATTAAATTAATGAAAAAAGTGCTCAAGCGCATGTAACATTCCCTATATCCTTTGTTTAATGTACCGAGCTAATGATCAAAGCTACATTTCTCAAACATTTGAAAACGCCATTTCAAATACAAGTCCACAAAGATGGCACGACTCAGTCCATAGCCCCCTTATTATCCAGGGTGGGGGTCAATATGCACCCGACTCCCCCCAACCCCCGAGGCGGGAGGGGGGTTGTCACGTCACTGTCTCCGCCGACCGTCTCGTTTGCGTCCATCGGACTACTTCAAGTTGATGCCTTGTGAAATAGAAATGCTTTGCTTGGTTTTATATATAAGGATGGCGCATTGTTGGATTTTTAAAGAGTTTCCTTTAAAGATATAGGTATCATAAACTTTATTTATTTCACTCACAGAAGTTTACAAATAGTTGTTGAAGCTTTTTATCTTTGAGCTAGATTATAATATAACCTGCTTTCAAGAGGTTATCAAAGAGGTTTTTTTAACAGGTGTTAGATTAAATATGTAATATTATGTCACCATACCTTCAGGAATGTTTGTCTTTTCTGAACTTTAAATTATGATTAAAACAAAGTTTTTTAATATTATGTGTCAATGTCATTTATTTTATGAACAGAACTATCATTATTTGTCTCGTAATTTTTTACAAAATGTGTGAAAATTTTGTTTTCTAGCAAAAAAATCTAAACAGAGTTATTGTAAAGGAGCTTTGAAAAAAATAACTTTTCGTACAATTCTTTTTTGTTATTATAAAATTATCATCGCTTTTGTTCATTATGGATTATAATGATTAATGCCTTCAGTATAATAGATATTGGATCTGCAATCATGAATAATGACAACAATTTTGTTTCTTTTTAAATTTAAACCTGCCATTAACCCTCGCCACCCTAAACATACGAAATGCAATATATATTTTTTTACTACCCGTATGCAATCGCTCCATCTTACGTTCCGGCAGCAATATCAATCCGTCTGGCGCGAGGGTGTCCCCCCCACCCCCTATCCCCCCTTCGCAGTGTCACGTCACTGTCTTAAATGACTGTCACGGGCGAAGAAGTGGACCGACGGCTTTACAATCCACGGTTTGAAATTACGTCGTTATTTGTTATTGTGCACTACTCGTTTATGGCAGACTGGGGAGTGGGTCGGTGCAGTGTAGGTGGTAACTGGATACGATTTTGACGCGAAGTTCGTGCATATCACAAAACCTCTTGCGCACTCAGAGCTAAGTCAGTGAATGAACAAAACAATAATAATTGGCTCACACTTATCTTCTGGCGCCTAAATCCTTATAGATCTCTAAGGATTGTCAAAGGTACGTCCCAACATGCCATTTTTGCATATATCTGGTTTTCTCAAGATGTTTCCTTTCGCAGTTTTGAGCACATGTTAAGCGCATATTTAGCAAAGAAAAATCTATAGATACGGCCACGGCTGGGATCTCCTGAATGAAAGTGGAGATATACCTCAGGTCAATGTGGATTTTAAGAGGATTAGTGATCTTGAATAGAAACTTGTAAAGTATGATGGCTGATGTTTAGCTAAAAATTAATACACGCTGGTCAATCTTTCAATCGTTTGTATCTAAAGCGATTGGATCTGGATAAAGTGGCAGTGGTTGAGTTATAAACAAGAATACAGGGTCCATACCGCTTATTGGTACACCTAGTCTAGGTCCGTGTGTAATATAATAGAATTAAAACTATTGTAGTTGTTATTCATTTGCACTATGAATACGGCTAATTACTACGTTATTCTTGTATTGTGCTATCGTTTTAACAACTTTTAGATGCTTTTCATCATGAACACCGCCCGCGACCGCAATCACCAGCAGATCGGCGAATACCGAAGAAATAACGTGGTAATTAGCCGTATTTATAGTTAGAGTGAGTAATATTGTTTTGATATTACTTTTGAGCCTGTGGTACGGCCTCAGGCCTCAGTCTGTATTGTCAACATCAAAGCACATCGCAAGTTAAAGCGTGGCAGTTCGCGTCACACCGACGCCGATGTCGCGCGCACTCGCGTTATCAACACGCTGACGCTGTCACTGCCACGGTCTCAAGTTTGTGAGGCTGCAGTGGAAATTTCACTCTAGACTTACTGTGCATTTGTGGTCCAAGGGGTAGACCTAGGCTATTATTATAATGCCAGTTCACAATTGGCGACAGTTGACCCGTAGCTTCAAAGGTAAAAGAAGGAAAGACCGGCTTAAAGAATAACAGAGGTCCTGATGGACTATAAAAATGTTTTAGAAATATTACTATCTTCTTTTAAATACAGATAATGATCTCTTTGTGAGTAAAACTACTCTAGATTCATAAAAGCCTGTGTATCTTGGATCTTGTCTCCTGGATGAAGGTATACCTTCGGAATATGCCAAATCAAGATGGTATCATTTTTCATTGCATCGTATTATTCCTTCAATCTTGTGTTGCTATTAGGGATATTTTAACTTGTTTCGTCTCTCTTGTCGCCTTGGAGTGATCTAGACTACCTCTACAATGTCCTAAAATGTCTCTTAGCGTTTAATATCAACGTGTTCTTCATCATCTTCCTATTGTTTCTTATTTATTGAATCTTGTATGGTCTCATGGTGTTTGTCGCTCATCTCTTGTCTCTTGGGTGGTACCCTCGGAGTCAGTCCCGTCACGTCAGGTTGTCTTCGCCGATGACAGCCACGACTGAATTGTTCCGCGGTAGTTTTGACACCCTGCTCCGTCTTAGTTTATTCTAGGTGGCGGGTGTTATTGATTGTGCACCAATTTTGCTGGCTCTGTTAGGTTATGAGTTTATCTGACGGAAACTGTTGTGGTTTATATAAAGTTTAGTTGTGAGATTGAATATAATAGAAGATGGCCGTGTTGGCTGAGTGGGTACCACGACTTTGAATCTTAAGATTGTGGGTTCAAAAGGTGCATCAATGGATTTTTCTTTTCTAAAAATGTAATACACATTAGCACGTGCACATAACGGTGAAGAATATATTCGTCAGGCGACCAGCTAAAACTCTTATAAGCGGCAATAGGCTTGCAACCTGTCACGTAAGGGATATTAAATACTGCAAAATGTGGACATGTGCCATAAGTAACGAAGTAGCACGTGACTTTGACTACCCCCTTATATAATGTCAATATTCAAGGATCTGGGCACCTGGAGATCTGAGAGGATGTCTGCCGCACTTGAAGAATACAGTCGTGATTCTATTTTTTTATTTCATTTTTGAATAGGGACGCTTTCTAAGTGAAGTTACTTTTATTTAAAAATGTAACTAACGTTAAATTATATATACTCAAAATTATTTGTATATTATTATTAAATATTGCGATCACTTCCGCATTCGACAAAAGATATATGCCTTTTTTACTGGCTTTTATGTAAAAATTTGATGTAAATTAATGCATATTTGTTACACCTTGAACTTTCAATATTGACATTTTGGAAATCGGGTTTATTGACATCATAGTTTGACAGTTTGATGATTTAAGTAATTAATTGAACATCTATTCTAAATGTCAATTCCGAACGCTGTCACAATAAAGTGGGTAGCTTCATTTATCAAAATAAATGATGCTTTTGGTATGCAAATTAATATTTTTTTAAGTAAATAAGAGAATTCGAGCAAATACTATTGAATGTTTCTGAATCAGAGTGAAAAAATATATATTTATCTTTAGCTTTTACTTGCGACTTTGTCCGCGTTGATTCAGGAATTCGAATTTGACGACTCGTAAAATAAATATGCATATTAAATTGATAAACTCCTCTTTTTTCGTGAGTAAAAATCAAGCGTACCCGTTATCTCACAAGCAAACAAGAATAATCTTAAAATTCAATAACTGTTTCTTGTCAATAGCCGAAACATAAAATGCAGCACGTTGCACTAGCCGCAAGTGGGCGTGCCAGTGACAACTTGTCACGTCAGTCGAGCGCAGCAAGGAACTCGCCTCAGTTCCCAGTAAACATTTTCAAAGGCGAATTTAACCCGTCAGCTCGGAACAGACGACGTTGACGGGGTCGAACAGACCCGACGATTAAAAACAAAGAGTTAGCTGATAGTTGTTTGAAGACACGACAAGATTTAAGAAAAAAAATGGGTATATTTTGTGAATTAAAAAAAAAATGGTCTCAATAAGAATTATTTCTAGAAGGACAGCTTATTATATGAAATATTGTGGTTCAAAATATTGTGAAAATGACAAGCACTGTCGTACAATCAGTGCATGTACAAACAGCCTTAGATAGCCTCACCGATTTTATTTATTTCTTATTGTCAAAAAATATATTGTACCTTAATAATATTAATCTAGCCAGCTTTACTGATATGAGCTAAGTATAAAGTACTACATGTTCATTCACCCTAACGCGTATTAACACATCCTTAATGACTTTAATCCCCAATTACCTACAGTAGAAAATGTAGATAATATCTTCTCAGATATCCAGGCACTCAAATCTTGAAAGATGTCTAATGGTGGTTGTCTGAAGCACGTCCAAATATTATACTTTGGCACATGTGCACATTTTTGCCTTACATCTAAGTAGTTATCACACAAGGATGCTGATTAAAATCCCAATCGCATTCAGTTATCTCATGTTAGTAAGCTGAAAATAAATTCAATGTTCACTTCTAAAAGTTCCTCAGTCTTCGGTTTCAAAGACTGTGACTGACGAGCGAGAAGTTCAGTTGATTTTCTTTGGTTCCAACTTATTGTTTTCCACTTTTATGTCCTTGGTATTTCTAGATTTAATTATCTATGTACGCATAGCACCGGCTATACGGTATACTCTCATTTAAATCCTACTAATCCTAATTAAAATTATTTTTCAAACTATCGTGATTAGTATACATAACTATAAATTTTGACACATAAATTACCGATGTTACAATCTACCCGCGACCATGGCTATTATTGTAACATAGTCGAAACGACGGGAAAGTAAATTAAAGGTAATAATTACGTGATAAAGACCCGTGTCAAAATCTATAGTTAATCCTAATCTATACTAATATTATAAAGAGAAAAGTTATGATTTTTAGTTTTATTTGTTTTTTTGTATGTTTGTAATGGATAAACTCAAAAATTACTGAACCGATTTCAAAAATTCTTTCACCATTAGAATATTAAGCCATTATATTAAGCTACATTATCCCTGAGTAACATAGGCTATTTTTTATTTTGAAAAAGTAATAAATTCTTTATAAGAATGACGATAGTTTGAAGCAAGGTGTAAAAAATTACTAAAAATTTTGCTTTCTTCGTGTGCGCTACAAAAACTATTGAACGGGAACGCGAACGGGAACGGGAACGGGAACGGGAACGGGAACGGGAACGGGAACAATATTTGATAATTCTAAAGCGATACGAAGTTCGGGTCAGCTTGTTATATTATAAATGCGAAAGTTTGTGAGTTTGTTTGTATGTTTGTGCCTCAATCAAGCCTTAACGACAAATCGGATTAACATGAAACTTGCTGTAGATAAAGATATAATGCCCGAATAAAATATAGACTACTTTAAAAAACGAAAAACATCCCCAAAATTTAAAAAAACGCATAAGGTATGATTTTGGTTTAGATTGTGTGCAAAAAATCTGAAATCAGTCTCATAGCAACGTGCGTTACTGTATGCGATTTTTAAAATTTGGACAGGACGTCTGTCACGGGTCTGCTAGTATTATAAATGCGAAAGTTTGTGAATGGGTGTGTGTGTGTGTGTGGGTGTGTTTGTTACTCTTTCTCGCAAAAACTACTGAACGGATTAAAATAACACTTTACAGTAATAAAGCATAGATATCAGAATGACACATAGGCTACTTTTTATCCAGGTACCACCCGTGCGAAGCCGGGGCGAGCAGCTTGTCTTTTTATAAATGTGGTTTTAGACTTTAAAATATTTTTTGCGTGCGTGCGTGCGTCTGTCAAGTGTCAGGCCTGTCATTACAACGTCAATAATATGTCGGACGTAGCTGACTTTTTGTTCAATGACACGTTTCGACTAAAGCAGCCATCATAATATTTGGCGTACCTCGAAATAAATTCAGTTAGATTTTAATTATCATTTTATTTAGTACCTAAGTTATGGGCCATCATACTGAAGATCTTTGAAGGATAGGATAGTCTAAAGGGATAGACAGAGTTCCATCAAAATAGGGTCACGATTGTAATCCCCAAGGACGGTAGGCATCCTCTCAGATCCTTGAAGATGTCTATGGGGGGGTAATCAGAGGCAGGTCAAAATATTACATATAGCACATACCCATATTTTACAGTAATTAGCATTCCACACGTGACAGGTTGCAAGCCCGTGTAGTGTGTGTGTAGTTTTAAGTACCTACTTAGTAATAGCGTCATAGTTCTAAGTCAGCATATATGTAAAGGTGTATGAATCGTAGAATAAACGGGGAGACCCAAACTGTGCGGACGTGTTTATATTTAATACCTCACCAACCTATTAGGATCATGTAAACTACTATAACGTACATTCACACAATACATGGCGACCTTGCCAAAAGAACTGGCGAAAATCGAAACTCTGGAGGCCAACTTGTAATTACTATTTTTGGATCTACTACCTACTGAGCTGACATGGGGAAAGGCCAAAGTAAAGAAGATACCAAAGAGCAAGTGATCATCGCGCAAACATCTTCTGGTGGAGATAACCATGCCGAGGCGACTGTCGAGCATCTGAAGGCGAACAACGTTCTTCTTTCGATTATTTGTGGCTGTATGCTGTTGGCTGTGCTTATTGGAGCGTTCTACCTATACAAACGGTGCCATCAGAGCTGGATGCAAAAGCAGCTGAGGAGTGCTGCCTTGGAGCGTGTCCTGTCACGCGTGAGCTACCGACGTCGTCCCAGGGAGGTGCGTACCGGCGATGACATCGAGCCCAAAGTGTAACGTGAGTGGAAATAAAAGTGCGTTGCGTGTGTGTTTTATACGTAAGATAATGATTTCTTTTTTTAATTATTTTTGGTAATATTTACGGATTATGTCATTAGAACTTAAATTAGAAAATATATATCAGGAGTTAAAATATCTTAAAGATAACTTAAGTAAATTAGGTCCTAAGAGACGAATTGGTAGTAATTATGAGAAAAAGATTTCCGATGCAAAGATTGTTTATAAGAGATTTAAAGAAATATTAACTTGTTTGCCAGAGGGCGCATCTAAGAAATTAATTTTACTATGTTCCGCTATTGATGAATGTTATTGTAAAATATTATTATTTGAAGAAGAGGTAAATTTTGTGTTGTGTGGTACAAATAGTAGTAAATTAGAATCTGATAACATGTCAGGAGAAAAGTTTTGTCTAAAAACGGCTGTAAGCCTGTTGCCTAAAATGAATGGTGAGGAGCAAGTTACGAAAGAACTTATAGATGCTATAGAGCTGTATGATTCGATGCTTTCTGATGATGGTAAAAAACTGTTAGTAAATTTTGTTTTGAAAAGCAGATTAACTAATGGAGCAAAGATGCGTTTAGCTACTTCTTATAGCTCCGTCGATTTACTTTTAAAGGATATGCATACACATTTACTCACTCGAAAATCGGATACGGCCTTGCAATCGCAATTGCAAAAAATTAAACAAGGTGATAGGTCAGTAAAAGAGTTTGGTGAAGAAATAGAAAAGTTATTTGTAGACTTAACCATTTCTCAGGCTAACGGAGATCAGGCTGCGTACAAGGTTCTGCAACCTATAAATGAAAAAAATGCCATAAAGTGTTTTTCGGATGGGTTGAGAAGCCAAAGAATAGGTACCATAATTGCGGCGCGTAATTTAAATGCATTAAAAGATGCCATGAGAGTAGCAGAGGATGAGACCAACTCATTTTCAAACCAACAGGTTTTCTCATACAATCGTAGGAGTCGAGGTAGGCATAACAGTTTTAATTACAGCAGTCGTTATCGCGGTAATAATTGGTATCGACCGATGTCGCAATACCGACAGCAAGGCACGTGGCAAGGAAGCGGCACGCGTGGAGCGTCAAGTTACGGTGCAGCTGGTCACGCGCGAGGTGCTGATGCATCAACTCGAGGTACCAGGTATGTGCGCGGTAATCGTAGTAACTACGTCAATCGTGGTAATTTTGCCAATCGTTCTAATTCTAGAACTTTAAATCATTTCACGACAAACGAACATGTTGGAAATGATAGCAAAGAGGAAGAAAATCAGGAGTTAGACGAATTTTTTCGTACCTAATCAGGTTTTAGCTTGCGATAGCATTAATTGGGTTTATTTTAGTTTGAATAATTTAGAGTTAGAGCTTTTAGTAGATACAGGGGCCTCTTTATCAGCAATTAAGTATGAATTATTATTAGATATGGATAGTTTAGTTTTACATAAAAGCGATTTAAGTATAAATGGTATCGGTGGAACTTTGAAATCTGAGGGATTTGTTTATTTACCATTGCAATATGAGGGATTTGATTTTAATCATAAATTTTATGTTTTTAAAAACTTACCATGTAAAGCGATAGGTATATTAGGTCAAGATTTTATTAAGAAACATAAGGGCGTCATAGATTATGACTCAGATACTCTATCTCTAAGAACGGGTCAGAATAAAGTAACATTACCAATGAATTATTATCAGCATATTTTGAATATCGCACCGCGATGTGAGGTAATCAAATATTTGCCCACACGCGCTAGTTATGATTGCGTTATTTACCCGAAAGAGATACAAGAGGGAATTTTTCTTGCCGGTGTAATAACTAGGCCAATAAATGGTAAAATACCAATACGACTTATGAATACAACGGATAGAGAAGTATCAGTCAGTTTGAATGAGCTCGAAGTAGATTCATTAGAAAATTATGACTTTTGTAAGTTTGAAAGACCGAAAGTGAGTGTGGAAAGAGTACGAAAGTTATTTTCAATTCTTAATTTACGTTCATACTTAAATAAAGACGAGGAGCTATCAATTGAACAGATATGTGCAAAATATTCTGATATTTTTCATTTACCAGGCGATAAATTGTCATTTACAAATACTTATGAACAATCTATTCATTTAAAAGAAAATGCAACGCCTGTTTACAGGAAACAGTATAGAATACCTTTTGCACAAAAAGAGGAACTCAATAAACAGATAAGTGAAATGTTAGATAATGAGATTATAGAAAAAACAAGCAGTGAATGGTCAAGTCCATTATTGTTAGTTCCTAAAAAAGAGGATAAGAATGGTAAACGTCAATGGAGAGTAGTAGTTGACTACAGACAGTTAAACGAAAGGATTCAGGATGACAAGTTTCCTCTTCCAAATATAACTGATATACTAGAATCCTTATCAGGAGCAATTTATTTCAGCCACTGCGACTTAAGTCAAAGTTATTACCAATGTAAGTTAAAAGATGAGGCTAGAAAGTATACTGCATTTACAACAGACAAAGGGCAGTACCACATGTGTAGATTACCTATGGGTTTAAAAATCAGTCCTTCAGCTTTTAGTAGATTAATGACTATAGCTATGTCAGGCCTTAACTATGAAAAATGTATAATTTATTTAGACGATTTAATCATTTTTGGTAGAAATTTAACAGATCATAATAAAAATTTAATGTCAGTGTTTTCAAGATTGCGAAAAGTTAATCTAAAACTAAATCCGTCAAAATGCGAATTTTTAAAACGACAAATTCTTTATTTAGGTCATGTAATATCAGCGGAAGGTATTTTACCTGACCCCGAAAAAATTCGTGTTGTAGAATGTTACCCAACACCGACATGTGCGGATGACGTCAAGCGCTTTGTTGCATTTAGTAATTATTATCGTAAATTCATTCATAACTTTGGAGAGATTGTTTTACCATTAAATAAATTATGTCGAAAGAATGTACAATTCGAATGGACATTAGAATGCAAGAATGCTTTTGAAACCCTTAAAAAGCTACTTTCGAATCCACCTATATTAGATTATCCAGATTTTTCACCGAAAAACGAATTTATTTTACAAACAGATAGTTCTGGATTTGCAGTAGGAAGCGTTTTGTGTAATTGTAATGAAAAACCAGTTGCATACGCTAGTCGAAGTTTAAATAAAGCAGAGTTAAATTATGCAACGATAGAAAAAGAGCTGTTAGCTATTGTATGGTCAATAAAATATTTTAGACCATATTTGTATGGAAAAAGGTTTATTATACGGACCGACCATAAACCATTGCTGTACTTATTTAATATGACTAATCCATCCAGTCGATTGACAAAATTTAGACTTTTATTAGAAGAGTATGACTTTAAGGTAGAGTATGTCAGAGGTAGGAACAATGTGGTAGCAGATGCCTTATCTAGGATAATCATTACATCAGATGAGTTGAAAGAAATGAATAATAAGGTGATGTGTGTGATGACAAGAGCACAAGTGAGAAAGAATGCGAGTGAGACTAGTGAGATTTCAAGTGATAATAGGACTGATCACCCTAAAATCGCAGAGGTACTCAAGAAAAGCGAATCAGACGTAGAATTAATTATATTACCAGACCAGAAACTGCGCAGAATGTTAAATAATAAAGTAGAAGATATTTTAATATCCAAGAATCGTAACTTATGTTATTGTAAAAGTAAAGATAGTGTACTTGCAAGCCAATCTTCTTTATCAGTAAACTCGCGAGACGATTTATTGAAAGAACTGGCAATTATGTGCAAAGATTTAGATATAGAAGAAATAACAGTTATAAAAAAGCGAGAAAATAAAGCATTTATTGAATGGTTAGCTAAAATTATTGCTAAAAATGAATATAGTAATTTACCAAGAATATGTATTGTTAAAGACGTTCAAAGAATATATACAGAAGAAGAGAAAAAAGTTATAATGAACGATTTTCATTTATTACCAAGTAGTGGTCATGTAGGAGTGAGAAGGATGGTTAATAATATTAAAAAGTATTATTACTGGCCATCGCTAGAAAAAGACATAAGGTGTTACGTAGGTAAGTGCGTTGAATGCCAAAAACAGAAATATACTAAAATACATAAAGAACCATTAACGGTGACAACAACAGCATCTTCATCATTTGATAAAGTATTTCTGGATATAGTTGGTCCAATAGACAGAGATGATAATGGCTACTGTTATATCTTAACACTGCAATGTGAGTTGAGTAAATATGTTGAAGCTTTTCCTTTAAAAACTAAATCGACCACAGAGGTTGCTAAAGTATTTGCAGAAAATTTTGTTTTACGTTATGGAATTCCAAAAGAAATAGCGAGTGATAGAGGTACAGAGTTTGTCTCTAAAGTAATGTCAGAGATGTGTAACATTTTGAACATAAAACAAACAATAGCATCAGCTTATCATCACCAAAGTATTGGAGCGTTAGAAAATACTCATAAGGTATTAGGAGCTTATTTAAGGATACAAACGAATAATCATTCATCATCTTGGAGTTCATGGTTACCATATTGGTGTTTTTCTTTTAATACTACTGTTCATTCTGAAACAAAATATACTCCATACGAGCTAGTATTTAGTCAATTGTGTAGACTACCAAGTAATTTATGTCAAAATGTAGAACCAATTTATAATTTTGATAATTATGTATCAGAATTCAAATATAGATTGCAAAAAGCTCAAAGTGATGCAAAAAGTAATTTGATTAAGAGCAAACAGATAAGGAAAGAGAATTACGATAAGTCCATCAATCCAATTGTTTACAAGTCAGGTGATTTCTTGTTATTGAAAAATGAAACCGGTAGTAAATTGGATACATTGTACTTAGGTCCATATGTTGTAATTGAAGACTTGGTTTCAAATGTAAAAATTAATATGAATGGAAAAATTGTAATATTGCATAAAAATAGAACAAAATTATATAAGGAATAGTTATAAGATTGAAATGAAAAAAAAAAAAAATGTTTAGTAACTATTTTTTTTCTTTAAATTTTTAGGGGGTTGATGTAGTGTGTGTGTAGTTTTAAGTACCTACTTAGTAATAGCGTCATAGTTCTAAGTCAGCATATATGTAAAGGTGTATGAATCGTAGAATAAACGGGGAGACCCAAACTGTGCGGACGTGTTTATATTTAATACCTCACCAACCTATTAGGATCATGTAAACTACTATAACGTACATTCACACAATACACCCGTCGCCGCTTACAAGACTTGTATTTTGTATCTTGTGTTATTAAGAATGTATGCATAAATGATTTTCAGACTAGCTTTTTAACCCCCTCGAGGTGGGGCTACATCTCTAGTGTAAACATGCCTCATACAGCAATGAGCACTAATCAATACGCTAGGAAGGTGGCGAAAAATAACGAATGTTGTATTACCAATGCTCGTGTGTTTCCGTGTTCCGTTCGCACGTAGTGGGTACTGATTGCAAAAAAGTCTTAGATAATAAATATTAAAAAAAAAATAGAAGCCGAGTTTAACTACTGCAAAATGTGAGCATGTGCCAATTGTAAAATTTTGGACGTGTCTCAGGCTACCCCCTTTAGGCATGTGCATAGATCTGAGTACTTGGATATCTAAAAGAATGTCTACCGTACTTGGGGATTACAGTCGTGACCCTATTGAATTTTTTAAATAGAAGCACAACTTGAATCCCCAATTACGGTAGACGTCAAATACGTCGTCCAGGAACTCAGATCCTTGAAGAGTACTTTTTGGGGTAGCCAGAGGCATGTCAAAAATACTTAATAATACATTTGCGAGGCATGTGTGAATCAAGGTGTGTGGTGGTTTCCCATGACGGTACATCTTTGTTCAATAATGTTAAAGAATTAACACGACAATGAGGTAATTAAACTAAATTGGTGCTAGAAGTTTTGAGCTTTTATGAAGCCATAACATACTTAACTACTCGTAAACTTGTAAAATCTACTTAACATGATTGATTTTTTATTGTTGGTAAATATATATGATCATAATAGTGCTCGTTTAATACAGAACTAGTGAACAAATTATTTACGTTGCCATGGCTACTTACACATCATGTCGTTTATAACTTTAGAAAATCAAATACTAGCTTCTGTGAAGATTAAAAGTAGCCTATGTCTATCCAGAATAAAATACTTTTTAAATGGTGAAATATTTTTCAGATAGGTCCCAAGGTTTCGGACATTACACAATATCCATATAAGCTCACAAAATTCCTACTCCCTTCAATATTAGTTAGTTAGATTTTTTTTCCAAGTTGTTACGTTGATTTGCTGACTGTCCCCAGCCGTATGCAGCCGCGTCCGTAATCGACGGCCGACCGGGGACGTATTGGGCCGTCGCGGAGACGCCGACTCTGTTTTTAAAGCTTTCTTCTCCCCCCTTCACCCCCCAATCGATGGACGCCGTCATGTTAGCGCCCGATCAAGTGCATACGTGAGGACTTTTCTTTGATGCGTCTTTGTGTGGACTCGGGGGGTGGGCGGTGGGGGGTTAATTGTTTTTTTTCTGCCGTCCGTTTGAAATATTGATGGGAGCTAATGCTGGAGTGAGTTTATGGAAGTTAATTAAAAGGTTTCAGTTGATGAAAAATTCAGGATTGTAATGGAAAATATAAACCGGAAGTGCATTTTGAAGAAAAACCGCTTTTAATTACTTCGCTGTTTTTTTGCTACACTTCAAAAAGCCTTCTATATAACCACCATATCTCTACTAATTAATCTTGAGTGACTAAAAATTAACCAGTGATGTGACGTACAAAATGTGAGAGGTACCTAAAATATATTCAAGGGTTAAAAGCTAAAAAGACCAAAAATGGGAAACATACAAAACTACGAAATAAAGAAAATAATTAGTAACACTGGTTATGATATAAACATTCTAATTGCAATTTCAAAAGCGCTAATTACAAGTTATTTCGTGCAAACGACTTTTTGCAAAGCAACATGAAACAACTGGCGGGGACAAGTCGCGACCAAGTTTGTGATAGCAAAACGAAAAAACCGGCCAAGTGCGAGTCGGACTCGTGCACGGAGGATTCCGTACTATCTATAAAAAACTACAAAAAAATCACGTTTGTTTTATGGGCCTCACTTAAATATTTGCTTTATTTTGTTTTTAGTATTTGTTATTATAGCGGCAACAGAAATAAATCATCTGTGAAAATGTCAACCGTCTATCACGGTTCATGAGGTACAGCCTGGTGATAGACAGACAGACGGACAGCGGAGTCTTAGTAAAAAGGGTCCCGTTTTTACGTTTTGGGCACGGAACCCTAAAAATCCGAAATGCTTATTACGACGGACAGACAGGCAGACTTACACGTCAGGGTTTGTAATAAGTTCGTTGCAGTTGTTTCAGTTGTTTTAGCCGAAATAATAATAGCAGAATGAATTGATACTGGTTTAATGCAAATAAGTATTTTTGTATTTGTGTATTTTTTTTTATTTGTTCATCGTTATACCCAAGTAGGTATCTATAGTTCGGCCGTTCAGAGAATGCGTTCCTGACACCTATCAGTTAGTCACGTTATAGTGACTATAATGTTGTAATAATGTTGTTTTAATGCTCATCAATTGTTAAAACGGTAAACAACCAGCAATAATATTTTTATCGTAACTGCAACGTCATTACAAAGTTACGTCGTCATACAATCGCGACGTGTCAGGAACGATTCTCTGAACGGCCGAACTATAAGGATGCCATTTTATCTGATCTCTAGGTGCTCAGTTCCTTGAAGATGTCTTATGGGGTAATCAGAGGCACGTCCTAACATGACATTTGTCCCACATTTTGCAAACGCAATAAAAATAAAAATGTTATGAAGATTCTAATAAATGATACTGGTATTTTCAATGAATATATTTTGAATTTGAATTACTTAAGTAAATCTTAGTACGACTGTTACAGACGAAGTCACAGGCAACAGCAAATAGCTCATGAGTAGTTCTGAGCCAGTTAATAAGTGGGGTGCTATTTGGCATATTTCAGAACTGTTTCTTTCCGTTCGACAGTTTTCAGAGCAGACGGTGGCCTACGATCGAGTGTGGTTCAAGTCATAGACTAAAGTCGCTTAAAGTCGTAAGCACTTTGGAACGCTGCGCTTTAGTAATATAATTCTAATCATACTAAATGTATGGAAACGATATGCTTATAGCACGTCACGACACTCCCCGACTTCTTACTAATAATGTAAACTAGCTGACCCGTGCCCGCTTCGCTGTGCGTAAGACATTTCTAATACCATCGTGGACTTTTTTGTAGACGTTTTTAAGGTATACAATACTGTAGTTCATTATTTTGATATATCTCGTGGGGTTCAGCCAGCATTTGCAATGTAAGCGCAAAAAATGTGTTTATTTACGACATCACATTAGAAACCTCTAAAATTATCAGTGTTTCTCTACTATATTATGCATGTATTATACATATAAACCTTCCTCCTGAATCACTCTATCTATTAAAAAAAATCGCATCAAAATCCGTTGTGTAGTTTTAAAGATATAAGCAAACATACATACATACATACATACAGACGCGGGAAGCGGAAAGCGACTTTGCTTTATACTATGTAGTGATGCGAAAGATCGTGAGTGTTTGTTACTTTTTCAAGCAAAAACTACTGAACGGTTTAAAATGAAACTTTACAGTAATATAGCTAGTAGGTACCACCCGTGCGGAGCCGGGGCGAGCAGCTAGTAACAATATAATTGAGACTTAAGGTTTTAGTTCTGTCAAAGTAATTCCTTTCGATCCTTTCCGGTATCGAACCCGCTGCAGTGTAGAAGGCAAAGTTACTACCAACTGAGATGTGAGACTAGTCACTAATAAATCTTATCTTAATATCATAATTTAGTTATATCAACATTATATTTTAATATAAAATTTATAGACGCGTCAGCTTACTCTTCGAACCAAACATCGAACTCGGCTTTTAAATCTCCAACTTTTCGCTGTTTTAATTAAATTGACGTCGCAGTTACGACTGTGTTGATTTGTTAGTTCGCCCGGAATTTCCGAGGTCCTTTCAATGCATTCTTTTACTTCAACTCCGCTCAACTCCGCTCAACTCCGCTCAACTCTGCTCCGTCTGGATCCGCTCAACTTCCACCATCGACACATAACGTGTTAAGTAATTTTCGAGCTTCTTTTTAAGTCTAAGTCTTCTCTTTCTTTTAGTATTGACGAAAGTGTTTATTCATTATACTTTTGTGCTAATTTAAAATCAAGGTAAAATTTATTTGAAATAGAACTTTAAAACTTTCCCCCATTTTTTTTATTTGAATATTATATTACCTTAGAACTTACCTCCATTTTTTTCAGTACCCGCACACTGAAACTGGACTGTAATTTTTCTGTATGACTAAATTCTCGTAGGTACAACCGACTTTTCTTGGTCAGATAATAGGTTAAATTTATCCATATGAAGACTCTTATCGGTCTTTATAACTCCTATTACCTGCAAGTTGTAAAATGCTAAAAATACCTACTTTAATATAATTTACCAAGTCTTAATCAACATTATTCCTACTTTAAAACCACCTCTTAAATCAGAGAACTATTATTTTTTATTAATCCCACAAGTTTAAATTATTCCCCATTTTGAAACGGTGCCAATATTGCAGTAACTGTTAGCTAATCTATGGGGGGTATAGAAAACTACCCTCAACTCAGTAAAAGTTAAATTACGATGTAATTTGGATGGCGCTTATAAGCACATAATTATTTTGTTGAACATGTTGACGGAACTGTTGAATTTTTAATGGAAATTGTTGGTAGAGTTTTGTTAATTATTTTAACACGCATTTATAATATTTATTTAATAGAAGAGTTTATTTTTAGTATCAGAAATACCAGTTTCCCTCTTAAAGAATCTGAAATATCCACAAATTTTCAGTATAATGGATAGTCTGCCATGTTATCCAGCAAACTGACTTCCAAACAGGCAGGTACTTGAAGCCACTTTTACTTTTCACAATTCAAACCTTTTAATGGTCAAGTTCTTTTTAGTGTCAGTTTCCAACCTCTTTTTTAGGGTTCCATACCCAAAGGGTAAAAACGGCTGTATCTCATGAACTGTTTTTTTTATAAATATTGGTGGACTTTTTACACAGCGCTATCTAGCCCCAAACTAAGCAAAGCTTGTACTATGGAAACCAGATAACTCATAGAATACTTATTTGTGTATGAATACTAATTAACTGTGATAGCTAGACAGTTAACATTTTCACAGATGATGTATTTCTGTGTATTTAGTGGGACTCCCATACAACAAACGTTTTTGCCGTTTTTTATAGATAATGGTACGGAACCCTTCGTGCGCGAGTCCGACCGCACTTGGCCGGTTTTTTATACTGTGACAAATCTGCCTAACTACTTAGTGAGTTAGATTGTTCTGGGTTTGAGTTTTAGTTCGGTGTGACAGGTCTGATAAGTTTCTGAATAGACAATTCGAAAGGTCTCAATTTGTTGCCAAAGCAAATAAAAAAATATACTTTAACACTAGCCGACCCGTGACATATGTTGCCCTGTCAAATTTCAATAATCAGACTGAACAGACTGAATGTTTTTAGTCTGTGATGTCAGATTTGTTGCATACCAGCGCCATCTATGCCAAAATCATCCCTTTTGCGTTTTTTTTTATCATTTTGGGGAAATTTTCATGTTTAATGTAGTCTATGTTTTATTCTGGCATTATATCTACATCTACAGTAAATTTCAACTTAATCCGTTTTGTCGTTGAGGCCTGATTGAGGAACAAACATACATACAAACTCACAAACTTTTACATTTATAATATTATTAGGATTATGATTGTAAGGAGTCAAGTTAGTACTTATTTTTATAAACTGGTTGTGGAATAATGACTACTGTAAAATGCGGGTCAGTAGACCCTAATGTTCGTCTTTTGCCTTTCACAACTCTCTATAGAAATCTACCAAGATCTGATAGGATGTGTACCATGCTTACAAACTACAGTCGTGAGCCTTTTTCTTATATTTTTTGTTTAATTAAACTGCCTAGGTTTACATCTAATAGCGACGAAAACAATTTAAAAAGGATCTATATATAAATCTTTATTCACAAAGAGTCCACAAATTGTATTCTACCTTCATTCAGGATCATTATCTTATCTCAAATATACCATCGACGTAATCCAATATCATATCCAATAGGATATTGTGCAACAAAATATCCAAAGAAAATCCCTCCGCAAAATAGAAAAAACAGCTGCGTATAAAAATCCCTTCCTCCATGAATACAACATACCTTAATTAACACTCACAAAAAACAGTTTGACCCTCCTGAAAGATACCTCCAAAATAAGTAACTTACCGAAGACATAACCCGAAATTGGATGGCTGTACAGAGGCTCTCATCGTGGGCCGTTCATAAATATTTTAAAAAGTTGCCCCTCCAACCCTATCAGTGATCTTTTAACCCCAAAAAGGCACACGTACGAGCCGACCGATATTGGGGCCAGGTAGACTCGTTGAATCCCATCACAGTATTGCGAAAGAAATCAAATTAGATATACAATAAGCGGGGTAGTGCCCCGATTTACATAAGTATCCGTACTATTTGGCCGGCTGATCCGAGATTGCGGGAACAATATTGTCCGTGTAAAGGCGTTGTCGTGACTGCCGCTGTGATGTGGATACGGCGATTTGTTTTTTCTCCCGATAGTATTTGCATGCTAGGCGATTCAATGGCCTGCACCTGGCTACAATCAGATTGCTTATAGACGCGAATTATCAGAGCCGATATTTGTCTGGAAGAAACACAAAGGCATTCGTTGAACACGTTATGCACTCGTACGAATTGTAAATACAAATAATTGCAGGATAACGAAAATTGATTGATATTGAACCATTTTAGACTAGTGCTACAACAATTGGTTCAGTTTGGTATGTCACGAGAAACAGTTCATTCAAATGGCTTATCATAAACATAATTGTATCGAATTCCCCATTATCGGGAAATAATTTCCCACTCAATAAAAATTTAAGCGATAATAACTAAGAATACAGAAAAGAGTTAACCCAAAACTATTGGGGAATGGGGACGAAATCCATGCAGATCCGAAATGCGGGTATATTAAATAATACATAAAGTGAAACCGGCCTGTAACTGGGTCCAATGGGTTCAATAAAAAGTTGCTAGTACGTAAAATAAAATTCGGCGGAAGATGGGTTGTAGAATTCACCGCCGCCGGTCGGTGCAAGGGTTAAGTTGATGTGGGGACTGAGCAAACTTGCAATTTTAATTTTTGAAATCATTCATAATATAGTCATTGAGTTTTTCGGTTTTTGTAGCATAATGAACTTAGATAAACTTCATTCATAAGGTAAAAATGGTTCTAAATAAAACTTACATGTATATAAATAAACGAATGGTTGTTGCAACTTTTTTCCCGTCGTACAATCGACTGCGACGTAGTAATTATTTAATTCCTATTGGAGTTTACAATTAAGTTTTGAAAAAGCAAGAAACTTTCAAAAAATTAAAGATGGAGATCTTAAGTCAGATCTTTCAATATTTTTTAGGAAGTAGTCAGAGGTACATCCAAACTTAACATTTGGTACCCTTAATAGGGTAGAATACATTGATACCACAAAATTATATTACCGACAGAGTTTGTCCTGTCAAATTTCAACCATCCCACAGAAAAAAAGCATTTTCAGTTTTTCCCTAACTTTATGCCACCCTTATTACTTAGGGGTATAAAAACACCCTACGACCTATTTTCATACCTGCCAAATATACACAAAAAATCATAAAAATCGGTCAAGCAGTTTCGGAGAAGTTTGCTTACAAACACTGTGACACGAGAATTTCATATACCTATTAAAAAATCAACATCTTTGTTTTATATGATTCAGCAATAAATTAATAATTATTTATGTACTGTGACTTTTTTTTGACTTTGTATATACACAGTTTTGCAGTAGTTATCATTGCATGGCAGGTCTAAGTCCATCAACGACAAAAGTCGCTCAATAATGTTATGTCGCAAATCCGCAATAAAAAATCGCTCGTCCGACCGACCCGTCCCGTCGGACACTATCTCTCGATGCGACATTCCAACCGATATTAAATCCACTTCATTCTATAAAGAATTCCAATGGACTCCCCTGTCCCTTGTCTGGGCGTGCGCGATACATAACTGCGGTTTGTGATGTCGGGTAAATGTTGCCAGAACATATCTATAGTATAGATAGTACTATCTTCCACCCGCGGCTTTACCCTTGTGGTACCTGGATAAATTAATTAATATTGGCGGACTTTACACACAACGCCAATACTTATATCCTTTTTTTTTTGTAAATACTTATTATACATATTAACACCCAGACACAATACAAACATCTATGTTTATAACACAAATATTTGCCCTGGGTATCGAACCCACAACCTACATCGCAGAAGGCAGAGTTACTACAAACTGAACTGTGAGGCTAGTCAAAAGTAGCCTATGTGCTATTCTGATGTATAAGCTATTATTACTGTAAAGTTTAATCTAAATAAATTTAGTAGTTTTTGCGTGAAGGAGTTACAAACATACATCCATACATTCGAATTTATAATATTAGTATGAATGATAAGATAGCGTCATATTGCTGGACATTGTGGCACTAAGTCAAGGGTCATTTATTTTAACATAATCACAAATACATCTAAGGACTATATATAAAAAAATGGCTTATAACTTTTGTCACACTAATAATTGCATTTTTTTCCAATGTTTATTATAAAATTGGCTACTGGCTACTCTCTATAAGATAGTAAAATCCAAATTAACAACTTGTAAAATACTTAAATATTTTTGTTTTATTCCAGGTAAGCAAAACGGCTTTTACAGAAAGAAAAAAAAAATGGAGAGACAAAGTAAGTTAGCTAAAAAAATCATTATTAAATATTTCGTTATTTTAAGTTTCATAAAAAATACTTTTCGATGCGAGCATTCTTTATTATGTTAAAATATGACATCATCATCATCATAATAAGCCGTAGACGCCGTAGCCTTAGGGCTAGTAGCCTACTAAGGAAGAAACTAGAAAATAGGGAATGACCTTGAACCTGATATTTATTTATTTATTCAAATCACTCAAAAACTTACAGTAAAAAAATAAAAACTTTTAAGAGCACAGATAATAAAGAGATAGAATACAAATAGTAGAACAAAACATATTAAAGAAAATAATAGGTACTAACAATATTATATAAGGCCTAGTAGATTACAAAATGATTAAAACTTATAAAATTATCCTTTCATAAAAGAGTTCACATAAGACACAGTGACGATAGATTGATTTATTTTTTACAAAATTCACACTCAAATTTAACTGAAACTCACACTGCTTTACCAAATTCAAACAAGACTCTTATTAGAGTTGGGATCATGGGCTCCGTGATCCCGGTATGATTGGCAATTCCGGGATAATGCGCCAATTTTAATGGGATCCGTCATCTTGATAAGATCCTGGCGCTTGTGCAGGCAAATTATTAAAATACGGTTACATTGGTATCGATACAATTTTAGTATGAACCATTATATTTTTACATTTATACTGGTTCATACTCAAATTTAACTTTTATATTAACTTACTTGCTTATGCTTCCGGCTTCGCGTGTGGTACCCGGATAAGATGATAATACATACATATTGGCTTGTCAGAGACTGTTAGATGTTATTCTTATAAGCGACGATAGGCTTGCAACCTGTCACGTGTGGAATGCTAACTACTGCAAAATGTTGGTATTGTGTCTAACATGTGTGAACGTGCCTCTGACTACCCTCTTCAATCATCTTCAAAGTTCTAAGCGCCTTGAAATCTGAGAGTATGTCTACCGTACTTAGGGATTACAATTATAATACTATTTTATTTATTTATTTAAATTCAGGCTCTGTTAATTTAATGTGTAATAATTTATGCATTGGAAGGTACTCGTTATTATTCGCAGTTAAAATTTAAAAATATTAAGAAGCCATTCATTCGTTATTTTCACATAACTCGTACCTACCATGCTGACATGCGCCTTCAATTCTTCCGCAAACCGATGCGGCGTTAGTGAGGTGTAACCTTTATTCGGTACGACGAATTGTCTGTCTTTGACGCGGTTAGTCTACCCCCTTGGACGTCTGTCGGCAACAGAACGACTTTAGACGCGACTGTGACTTCGGAACAACTTGGGATGATGAATAATTTGTGACGTCAAATTCAAATTTAAATTAAAAAAACATTTATTTCAATAAAATCACAAGGATCACTTTAAAACGTCTTGGAACTAGGTGAAGCTACGCCGATTCTTCGCGACCAAACCTAGAAGAATCAGGCAACAAACACGGCTTGGGGTCTACCTTTTTTTCAATTATCCTTTCCTTAATGCTAGTAGAGTAGCTAGTAGTGCTCCAGTGTGGTGCAGATCGAATAAATTAACTAAAGAGCTTCAGCACAAACTCAAAAAGCAGCACACGCTACACTTGATTTAGAAATAAAATATTTAACAAATCATATCTGTATGTCTGTGTGTTTGGGTGGTAGTATGTATCATGTGTATGTATTTACAAAAAAAAAAGTATTTAAGAATTCTATTAGTTATTTAGATCCCATAGTACAAGCTTTGCTTAGTTTGGGGCTAGATGGCGATGTGTAAAATGTCCACCAATATTTATTTATTTATTATATCTAAAAATGGAATAGAATCACAGCTGTTAGGTAAGTCCCCAAGAAAAGTAGACATCTACTCTAGGTAGACTCTCTCAGATCTCTAGGTGCTCAGATCCTTGAAGATGCCTAAAGGGGTAGTGAGAGGCACGTCCAAACATAACATTTCGGCATGCCCATATTGTATGGTTTGTGTTCCATACGTGACAGGTTGCAAGACCATCGCCGTTTATAAGCATACTAACTGGTTTCCTCACTATGTTTTCCTTTACAATTTTAAGCAGAAAAATCAATTGATGCACGTCCGGTATTAAACCCTCGAGCTTTGGATTGAAAATCGAGGTACCTCCAATTCGGCTAAATATATTTGAATCATATTTATTTATTGAAATATTTTTATAAATAACTTTTCATAGATTACAACACTTCAGACACAGAACAAACATCTATGTTCATCACCCAAATGTTTATTGTACCACCCACAACCTAAGGTGTAGAAAACAGAGCTAACGCTGTGAGCTGTGAAGCCAGTCAACTGTTACCAGCCATAAAACTATTATTAACTGACTTCAAAAAAATGAGGTCTCAATTCGGCTGTATTCATGTTGGTTTTTAGAATTCCGTACCCAAAGGGTAAAAACGGGACCCTATTACTATGATTTCGCTGTCCGTCTGTCTGTCACAGAGCTGTAACTCATGAACCGCGATAGCTAAACAGTTGAAATTTTCACAGATGTATGCCGTTTAAGTTGGGCTCCCATACAACAAACGTTATTTTTCTTTGGCGTTTTTTTAGATTCGCACTTGGCCGGTTTTATTATATACATTCTTTGTTAAGTTCTATCCTGTCCATCCACATGTTGTGTGGAAGAGATAACTCTTAGCAATAAGGCCGCCTATTATTTACACTGTTTTTATTATTAATTTATCAATTTTATGTTGTTTTAAGAGAATTAATCTCTTTGTGAGTCACATTTTGTAAAATTAAAACGCATAATTTATAAACACAAGTCTCCATATGGAAACCTTCACATTACAATCTCTTATAAAAGTCTGACGGACTGTCCTGGTTTATAATACCTTGGGGTGGCGCCCACCACGATGGTTAGCACCAGTTTGTGTTCGTTGGGACGATCGAGTCGGTCACAAACTCAAAAGTTAACGTCATTTGATTTATCAATTATACTTAATACACGTGCTCAAAACGGTGTCAGGTATGGAATGTTAACTACTGCAAAATGTGAGCATGTGCCAAATAAAATGTTTGGACGTGCCTCTGACCACCCCCACTAGATATCTTCAAATGATCTAAACACCTGGAGATCTGAGAGGATGTCTACCGTATTGGGGGATTACAGTCGTGATCCTATTTATTTTTATTTTTTTTATTATTTATAGAATCGCTTTTTGTTTGGGTTTTTAATTTTAATTATACTAGTATTTAATAAACCTTATACCAAAATAAACTAATTTAATGAAATCGTATGAAATAACATGGTTTATTTGTAAGCTTTTAATACAGATATTATCTAATCTGGGGTTTTTACTGTGTAAAAAGTAAATTAATCATTTGGTTATTTGCCTCTGACTACTTTTTTAAGTAGTAATGCAAGGGTATATCGTCTAAACTTAGGGTTTTTAGTATTAATTTTGGATAATATTAATATTAAACTTAAAACCAAAATTAATCCAAATCTCTAAAAAGCAAAGTCGCTTTGTCCCTCGACGGGTAACTTTTTAATTCACACTTTTTATTTTTTTGTATTTTGAACTAGTTAATCATTTGGTAGCTATTTTTAAATGAATTGTAGCACAATAGTCTTTTGAACTTTTTCGAAAGTACATTAGATTTATTTTCTTACCATTTGTTTTTATATATTATTGTCTGTGCCTTATTTATATCGCGAGGAACAGGCGTACTATTTTTTTTATATATAATTGCGTTTAGAAACCTAAAAAGAAAACCGAAGAAAATGTTCCGTCCAATCAAAAAAAAAATTATGGGACCAACTTCGGATACATACCCTATCCATTAAAAAAAATAATTATCAAAACTGGTCTAATCTGTAAAAAGTTATGCGAATTACATAAAAAAATATTATATACGTGTCGAACCTCCTTCGTTTTTTTCGTCATTTTAAAAATACTTTTGTCATTGACTTTGTCTCGCCTCCACCTCTGAACCGGTGCTCAGGGTTCAGGTGGGGTAGGGTGGCGACATAATTGGGTATTAACAGATAAAACCTGTCACTCACGCGGCTAGAAATTGAATTAATTCGATTAATTTTTCGTTTTGAATCTCGATTGTACACGATATGGATTATTAAACTTCTTGGCGAGTCTTTTATTCAGACGAGTAATCAATGGTTTTGATGAATGCAGAATCATTTTTTCTCAACCGCAAAACATAGTTAGTCTTCTTATAAGCGGCGATGGGCTTGCAACCTGTCATGTCTGGAATGCTAACTACTGCAAAATGTAGGTATGTGCCAAATATAATGTTGACGTACCTCTGACTACCCCTTCTAGACATCTTCAAAGGAACTAAGCGCCTGGAGATCTGAGAGAATGTCTACCATACTTGGGGATTACAGTTTTATAATTTCATCCCATAGTGCCTATAAATACTAGTCTGTTAACATTAAATAAATATTAATGAAAATTTTATACATCGCCATCTAGCCCTAAACTAAGCAACTATGGGATTACTGACCAGATTACTGATGGAACACTTATTTACTTTTTTGACAATACATACTTATGATATGTATAAAACCCAGACACAGAACAAACATCTAAGTTCATCACACAGAATCCGGGAATCGAACCTACAACCTACAGCGTGAGGCCAGTCAAATGACAGTCATTTCCAACATAAAACTTTGGATAAACTAATGATCGGACATGTCTTTGTCTACCACCCATAAACATCTAATATCTGAGCAAAGTCTACCATACTGCGAAATTACATTGAAACACATGTAAGTCCTTCCCAAAGTCAACTTTGGAATTTGGTTAGTTCTTATCAGACTTAAAAAGTAGTAAAACTATAATCCACCCTAATGTAACTAGTGTACGAGTAAAGGAGAACGCACACAACGGTTGTGTCCGGCGAACCGGAACCGTCCGGTCCCCACGGAAGCAGCATTAAAACTTTTGAGTGATTTCGCTCACTCAAACGGTAGAAGACGGGCTAGGTCCGGGCGGGCCGCCATACCTTCTGTGTTTATGGGGACATTGATAGAGGGACAGTCTCTTGTTTAGTGCATTCTCTTTAGATTGGAATTAGAGAGTGGGTTGGGGTGTTGTATGGAGTTGTGCGATTTATTTTCTACGTTTCTTTATGGCGGTTGTAATTGTGTTAAAATAAAAATACTGTAATAGTGATTCCACCAACGTTCACTTTATTCACTTTACACTGTAATACCACCAATTTACTTCACAGCTCAACCACGACTGCCGTAGAAAAATGTCTCATCCCAGGTTAAGAAAAAAATGAGTCGAGGGTAGTAGTTGTTTTAAAAAAAAACTCCAATAGTCTTTCTTTTTACTCACAGTCTTATCGTGTCAATTGAGCTATTAAGTAAATAATAATCAAATACTTTATTTCTAAAATTCTTAAAAATATAATCTTAATTTACGATTAAATTAACATGATTTTATACAGATAAATTAATAGACTATTTTCGTATCCGCCAATACTGTTTAACATAAAAAAAAAATCATTAAAAGCTTATCGAATTGCCAGAAAATTAACATTATTTATTTAAAATACCAACTTAAATTTTAAGAGAGCTAACAATTCGTCCATCCTGATAAATGGACGCGTCCTCGCGGGCACAAAAAAAATATAACTTTTATGTTAAAAGTAATTAAAACTATGTGCATATCGCACTTACAAAAACAGAGGAATGTTCGTAGCATTCGTATACTTTATACTTCTTACGCTCATAGCACCACCTAAGATAAGAAAATGTGCACATTGCACTTCCATAATTATATACGCTCATAGCACCACTTAAGATAAGAAAATGTGCACATTGCACTTCCATAATTATATACGCTCATAGCACCACTTAAGATAAGAAAATGTGCACATTGCACTTCCATAATTATTATACGCTCATAGCACCACTTAAGATAAGAAAATGTGCACATTGCACTTCCATAATTATATACGCTCATAGCACCACTTAAGATAAGAAAATGTGCACATTGCACTTCCATAATTATATACGCTCATAGCACCTCATAGGATAAGAAAGTGTGCATGTTGCACTTTCAAAATTATACCCGCTCATAGAAATTCATATATTTTTAATTAGATAGGTAATCATGGTGTACATTACACTTTCAAAATTATACACGCTCATAGCAATTCATATTTTGTTTATTACATAGATAATCATGTGTACATAACACTTCAACATAATTTACTCATTATTATTACACTAAATGTACATTTTATTTTACACAATACTGCTAAATATTATATTTAGCTACTCATCAGCGCTATCGCAACTCGATGACTCGCTTTCTTTACCGTTGAAGCAAAGCCAAGGATGTATTTTATCAATTGAAAACACACCCTTATACATAGATTTCCCCTTTTTCGTAATTGGAGTATCTATGACTTCGTACCTATCGTTTTCTAAAACTTTTGTCACCCTATAAGGTCCAGAACATTTTGATAATAATTTTCTACTTTTACCTACTATGTGCGATGCCCTTTCTACTCTAACGTAATCTCCCACTTTATACTCTAATGGTTTTTTCCGCTTTTTATCAAATCTACTCTTTTGTTTGTCTTGAGACTTCTTTGTATGTTGATCTACTTGATCCCTAATTTGGCGTAAGTTATCACATTCCGTATTAGTATGGTCTACATGATCCCTTATTTGATTTGAATTATCAGATTCTAAATTAACATGTGTATCGGTTTGTTGATCCCTAGCTGTATTCAAATCATCAGAGTCCATTCTCATTAGATCATCCTCATCACCTCCGTTAGATGCTGTATCATTTATATCAGAGCTAATATCCGAAATTATGTTACCCTCATTAATTCCTGTGAGCCTAAGACCAAACAAAATTTCAGATGGAGTTTTACCAGTCCCTTTGTTAACAGTGTTGTTCAACCCCCATTGTACTTGTAATAACCTATCATCCCAAAGCCTTTCATCCTTGCCATGATTTTGAGCCGCTAATGAATCTAAAATGGTCCTGTTATATCTTTCTACTTGGCCATTGGCTCTAGGCGAGGCAACCGCATTCTTTATGTGTTGTACGCCTACCTCATTAATAAACATTTTGAATTTTGAACTTGTAAAGGAAGTGCCTCTATCACTGATTAAACGTTTCGGTAAACCAAATGTCCCAAAATAATCCCTGAGAACTGTTATAGTAGAAGTGGATTTTGTATTTTTCACCGCCTTCAAGACAATAAATTTTGTGAATGATTCGACAATAACCAATATATAACAGTTCTTCCTCTTAGACCTCACAAATGGACCGACGTGGTCAATGTGGACAGTGTGAAATGGTGTAGTGTCTTTAGGTATAGGATGTAAAAAGCCCTGTTTTTTACCAGACGGCAATTTATTATGAGCACACTCTAAACACGCATTTACATACTTTTTGACAAACTTTCGCATGCGAGGGAACCAATAATGTTGCTTAATTTTATCTAATGTCTTATCAAACGCAAAATGTCCGATCTCATCATGATTTTTCTGCAGTATTTGCCATCTACATCCTTTTGGCACTACCCATCTCAATCCATCATCAGTGACTCTATACACTCGTTCACGCTTAAGCACAAAGTTTTTACGAATTTCAACTACATCATTAAATTCCTTATCAGATAATATCTTTTGAATGCGTTGTAATTCAGAATCTGCTAACTGAACTGTAGACAGCCAATCATCTGTTATGTTCATTACATCATATGATTCTATAGCTCGAACTACACCTTCGCTATTGGAGGTCGGATTTCTACTTAATGCATCTACGTGAATCATGCCTTTGCCAGACTTATACACTACATTACAGTCATATTCCTGGATTAAACTCCACCACCGCGCAACCCTTGGTATCATGTCACGCTTTAAAAATGTAGCTCTGAGGGAATTACAGTCTGTGACAATGGTAAAGTTTAATCCAAGCACATACGATCTGAATTTTACAAGTGCGGCTATGACAGCCAGTGATTCTAACTCGTAAGATGAGAAATGAGACTCTTCAGGGGAGGTCTGTCTACTGTAATAAGCAACAGGTTTAAAAATGCCATCGAATTGTTTTTGTAACAATACGCTTCCCACTCCGTGTTTGCTAGCGTCCGTGTGAATTTGAGTCTCAAGTTTAGGGTCATACAACGCTAATACTGGCCGTGATACTAACGCGTTTTTCAACTTATCAAATGCATCCTCTTGTTCATGTTCCCAAACCCAACCAGAATCTTTTTTAAGCAATTTTGTGAGAGGTCTAGCCGTTTCGGCAAAGCCCCTGATAAACCGTCTAAAAAAACTAGCTAAGCCAATAAACTGCCGAACATTATGTACGTCTTTAGGTTTCGGGAAATTCTTAACAGACTCAATTTTTTTACAACCTGGCCTTACACCTTCTTTAGAGACAGTAAATCCTAAATAATCTACCTGACTTTGAAAGAAGTGACATTTTTGTGGTTTCAAAGTTAGTCCTGCATCTCTAAACTTCTGCAGTATAGATTCTAATTTTTCGATACCTTCCTCAAACGACTTACTTGGTAACAAAACATCGTCCATATAAGCCAAAGCACTATCGAACCGCGAGTTGCCCAAAACCATATTGATCGCACGCTGGAAGACTGCTGGCGCGTTTGCAAGCCCAAAAGGCATTCTATTGAACTCAAATTGCCCATCGGGCGTGACAAACGAGGTCTTACTTTTAGATTCTTCGGACAATGGTATCTGGTAATAACCAGATGCCAAGTCCAAAGCGCAAAAATATATATTGCCAGCTAAGCGATCAATCTGATCCTCCATGCGCGGTAAAGGATAGTGCTGCTTAATAGTTTTTCTATTTAGCGCGCGAAAATCAACACAAAGTCGTTTGTCCCCAGTCTTTTTTTTCACCAATATGATAGGACTCGCGTATGGTGATTTCGACTCCCTTATGATATCATTTTTTAAAAGATCCTCGATCATAATCCTAACTTCGTCGCGTTCAGGTTGACTTAACCTATAGGGCCTGTAGACGACTGGTTCTGTATCCCTTAATTGAATTTCCATTTCTGTAATAGCTGTATGTCCTAACTCTGATAAATCTTTTGCAAAACAATCTCGATATTTATTTACTATGCCCAACAAGATGAGTTTCTGATCATTATTTAAATTATCATCAATGTTAAGATCTTCCATAGTCAATGGGAGCGAAACATTTTCAATTTTATTTATAGTTTTTATATTACTTATACATCCTAAGGGTTTTTGGAGAGTCCATACTCGTGCCAAAACTTCATTTTCTTTGAATTTTATTAAATTGTTATTATCGTTTAAGACAGTCAAATAACCACTACCATTTTTAATTTTGTAATTCCCCAATTTTATTTTATAGTTTAAGCGATAACCATTCTCTACTATTACAAAACCATCAAAGTCAAGATCAGAGTGAACTTTTATAGAAACACTACCTTCTACTACTACATCTTTAAAAGATTTCAGAACCAGTCGAGTACTACCTTTACTTCTATTATCCGTAATTAATAATTCTTTGTTTGATTTATAGACCTCTATGTGCGACTGCTCTGTGGCAGTTTGACCAATAAGCAAATGATAATTTAAATATGTGTCGGGAACAATAACTACTTCTACGTCAATACTAGTATTATCGATGGTTAATGATACATAAGTTTTACCTATCGCATTCACAAACGTATTGCCAAATCCTTTTAGAATAGGTAAATTCACAATTTGCCATTTTTCTGGCGGTACTATTTCTTTTATGATCGATTCCTGTATTAAGCTACATTGGCTACCAAAATCTATGTACCCTGTCAACTGAACATTATTTACTTTGATAAGCTTGATGAACTTGTCGTCTACTTGCAAATCAATATTGTTGGCTAGTCATAAAGTTTTTACTTCAGTTTTATCTAACCACATGTTTCTATTGCAAATAGGATCATCGTGGCCTATACGCTTGCATTTTTGACATTTGATAATAGGCTTTTTACAATTCGATACAATATGACCCGTTTCATGACAGTTAAAACATTTTATGATTCGATTTACTTCATTCTTGAATGGCTTGCGCACGACTTCAGTGACAGGCTTTTTGTTGAACTTATCAGTACGTTCATGCTTAACACTTCTAAGATACCCTAAAAGTTTGTCTGCGTCTTCAAAACCTACTGCCTCTGCACCGTACCGAACCGATCTATCATCTATCCCATATACAATACAGTCGATTGCGTTTCTGCCAACTATGCCACACCTATTCAATCCTATTAACTTCTCATAATAATACTCTTCTAAATTGTCCCCGAATTTTGCCCGTTTTGATAACATTTCTGTAAGTAAATGCCCATAGTTTTCATAGGACGGAAAAGCAGATTTCAGCTTATCTACCCATTCGTCCCACGTATGCAAAACCGATGGTTGCCCTTCGTACCATTTTTTTGCGGTCCCAATTAGTTTTGGGAGAGCGTAATGACTAGTTTGTTTACTATCCCAACCGTAAATCTCAGAGCATTCTTTAACTTTATTTAGCCATGAATCAATCGTTTGATTTTTTGCTTTTGGGTCAAATTCCGGCACAACATTATGATTTGAAAATTTATCTTTACCATGCGGATTTACGGTTGAGATAGATTGCAAGGACTCCTTTATACATTTGAGTAATTCGCTATGCATCGAATTCTCGTTATGAGACGGCTTCGGCGTTATAAATGAGTACCGATCATCACGTTGAGACCTAATTGGACTGCGTGATCTGACATTACTATTTCTACGAGGGGTACGCAGCCTATGACGACTCTGACTACTACGACTGCGATTTCTTGTTCGATCTGTATGCGTCTTATGTAAACGTGGAGTGACTGACCTATTTTGGCTTCTCGGCTTGGCTGCAGAACGTGACCCTCCTCTGGATCGGCGATGCTCCAGATGACCTGAAGTGTTGGCACGTGACCTTCCTCTGGACCGGCGCTGCTCCAGATGACCTGAAGTGTTGGCACGTGACCTTCCTCTGGACCGGCGCTGCTCCAGATGACCTGAAGTGTTGGCACGTGACCTTCCTCTGGACCGGCGCTGCTCCAGATGACCTGAAGTGTTGGCACGTGACCTTCCTCTGGACCGGCGCTGCTCCAGATGACCTGAAGTCACGGCACGTGACCTTCCTCTGGACCGGCGCTGCTCCAGATGACCTGAAGTCTCGGCACGGGTTGAAGCACGAACATCCCGTTGACTCCGATCTCGCGTCTCACTTCTAATCCGGGACCGGCTGCGTTCTGGTTGAACGTTACGTACACTGCTGTCATGCCTCCGATCAGACTTTTTTTTCTTTTTGCTTTCAGATCGGTCACTGGGCATGTTTTTGTTTTCTAAAACAAAACGACAATAAAAACAACAATTAGTACCTAACTAGAGTAGTAATTGAAATACAAAGGAATATACCTTTATAAGTATCTAACTTTGTACAACTATGAACCTTTTCATCGGTACGTTCTAACGTAACCTGCTAAATTTTATTTTAAAACTGTAGGTAAGCATATATTTTTATGGTAATACTTTTTAAAAATATCTAATTTTGTACAACTGTGAACCTTTTCATCGGAAGGTACGTCTTAACGTAACCTGCTAAATTTTATTTAAAAACTGTAGGTAGTCACTTATTTCTATTGTAATAAAGTAAAATAGATTTAAAAACAAAAACGAAACCATGAATTTAAAGATGATAAAAGCAAGCTGTTCTAATAAGAGCATATAATATTAGTATAAGATACTCGTACTTAACTTTCAATGTCCAGGGCGTGCGACGTTTCACTTCTGAGTTGTAATTGTGTTAAAATAAAAATACTGTAATAGTGATTCCACCAACGTTCACTTTATTCACTTTACACTGTAATACCACCAATTTACTTCACAGCTCAACCACGACTGCCGTAGAAAAATGTCTCATCCCAGGTTAAGAAAAAAATGAGTCGAGGGTAGTAGTTGTTTTAAAAAAAAACTCCAATAGTCTTTCTTTTTACTCACAGTCTTATCGTGTCAATTGAGCTATTAAGTAAATAATAATCAAATACTTTATTTCTAAAATTCTTAAAAATATAATCTTAATTTACGATTAAATTAACATGATTTTATACAGATAAATTAATAGACTATTTTCGTATCCGCCAATACTGTTTAACATAAAAAAAAAATCATTAAAAGCTTATCGAATTGCCAGAAAATTAACATTATTTATTTAAAATACCAACTTAAATTTTAAGAGAGCTAACACGGGATACGAGGAATTTGACTAAATTGCAGATAGTATTCCCGAAGTTTGAAGTATTTGACCACCATAATCTCAGTATTAGTTTTTTTTGTTACTCAGTCACATCGCAACGATTTTGATAAAATTTGGTGTGTAGATAGATCACGGACTGGATTGAAACTAAAGACACTTTTGATCTTGATAACATGCCTTAACGATGTTGGCAGTTAGTAATCAATTTATAAAAATGTGTTTTATGTAATGTTTGAGGTAAAAAAGGATTCTAAAAATTGTAGTACTTTCTTAGGAGCGAAATACAAGCAATAGTATGAATAAGAAAATTCTCTCGGGGTCAGATTGGATCACATAAATACTGCCCATTGCCCGCTACCAATTTTATCCCGTTCACTAATATCATATTGGTGCCCCTAACGGACGGGTCGAGTGTGGACGAGTTAGCTGAGCGACTAATTTGTGAATAGTTAGTCGTCTGATTCAAAGTTGATAGTCGTTTTCTGCGCTTCATTACAATACATTGTTGGGTGTTCTCCTTTTGTTGGAAGTTCAGTGACAATGTAAAAGTGGAATGGGAATTGGGAGATAAAAGTTTTACTGTTTAATTCGGCTATAATCATCACGTTGGCCGAGTGGGAGGTAGGATTGAGCCTTCACCTTGTTTGATGGGTACCACACTGGAGCATTACTCATAGCATTTACGAAAAGGATTATCGAAAAAAATGCACCGAGATGTTTTAAACACAAAAATATAAATGTGCATTTTATTACACGTGCACAACGTGTGTTACATAAAGAATACATCGTGAAGAAACCAGTTTTTTCTTACAAGCGGCGATGGGCTTGCAACCTGTCTAAATGCTAGCTCGTAAGTTCTGTTAGGAATCAAGTCTGGAATAAATATAATTTTCTCAGATGAAAAGAATAATTGATTTGCAAAATCACAATAACTTAATTTACGCGATCCAGCAATATCCAATCTAAAATCCTTCAACATCTCTAATTAAAAGTCGAGAGCACTCTCAATCCATTACGTTACAATCCCATTTCAGTTCCATTTAGCGCAAAAAACGAGACACCATTATCAATTCGACATCGCTAAGCATGTCCACACGTCCTTACACTCTTCCCCCTGCCCCCCTGGGGTGTAGGATAGGGGGTGACGTCTCCATCGTCCGGCGCGTCACCGACAGATCAATGCCGGACAGCCCCCACCTGCACTTTTAATTCGCGAGACGCTAGTGTGCGCACGCCTTTGTCTCAAGAGTTTATCTTTTATGTGGTATTGTATAATAGCTTTAGTACGATTTTGGCTACTGAAATAAACTATTTTTATTTGTCGTGACATTAGACGTTAATTTCAGTACAGTTGTCTTTGTTTAAATAAAATAGATTTTTCATAAATAAATACAGTTATAGTCTTGATCCCACACGATATTTTTAGAAGTTAGAACGGAAGTCACTTACAGATTAGCAAATCAGTTGTCATGTCGCGGGAATCGTACCCGCCTCTTGCGGCAACCAGACGCTAAGCCAACTAAGAGTCCGTGCCCCGTCCGGGCCACGTACACGGCACGCTCCGGGCACGGCCCGGTCTAATATAAGTCAACCCTAAAAGGGTGAAATAAAAATGTATTAAGTTCATGTCAGTTACTTTTGTGTTAAAACTTAAATATCAAAACTAACATAAAAATACTTTCAGGTTAAAAACTTTAAAGTGTCGTCGGACATCGTTGAATCTGCCAAAACTCCGGATTGTTTTTCAACTACAATTGATTGTTGACAGGTCGACGTTCCCATTGTCTGTCCCACGGGTGGGACGAATAAATTGAAAGGATTTAACGGGAGTTTGACTAGTTGGAAGTTGTTGGGTTGGGCCTTGACGTGCGATAAGTAGTTTCTGAACATTTACTTTGGTTTTATTATTGCTGTTGGCCGAGTGGGGTACATCGACTTTCATAACGAAGGTCTTGGGCTCGAATCCCGGTTCAATTCGAAAAAATCAAAATGGTGATGGAAAACATCGTTAGGAAACTAGTTAGTATTCTTATAAGCGGCGATACTCGTCCATATATTTTGTCGGTTGAAAATACATTTTTAAGAGACGGTTTATTTTTGATGGTAATCATTTCGCGAGAAACAGTTTTTTTGGTAATTATTCTTTGAGTTTCATAACGTTGTTTACTTTTAAACTTTTTTAGTCTCAAGACAATCACCTCAGAGATAAGAGATTGGACATCATTCCTTTTAATTTTTTCGGCGGAACTCAACCCGTTTGACGTTATCTCGTGACGTCACGGGTCTGTCCCGCCGCGGGAAACATAACATTTTATACCATTGTCTCGCGGTCTGATAAAAATGGTTTCGTGTTTTTCTCAAAAACTCTTTCTGCGTTTACTTTCTCAAGAACTTGTGTTATTTAGATTTTTTGGGAATTTCTTGAAAAATATGAATCAAAGAAGTTTACTATAGTCTTTTAGAAATCTTTAACTTACCATCACCTTCTTCATTTAAAACTAGTGGCCTACGCGACTTACTTCGCATGGTTTTGAACGCGAGTATTCATCTTCGTATTATCATTATTTATTTAATTTCATCGACGTCGGATTAGTTTTTTATACATAGTTCTTTGTTACTTTGTTTAAAAAAAAATACAGAAAAAAACCCTGAAAATAATGAACTAAGAGCGTTCAGCAGGCAAATAACCCGAACGAGGAAACGGGGTTTCCTAGTTGTAAAGCTCTGCATCTGTGAAACTTAGTGACTATATCTGTATTTACGAGAATTTACCAATTTTATAGAGTAATAAATGTATTACCTATAACAATGTTCTGCAGTTAAAAGCAATTCAATTATCGCAAGCCTTTAAACTCGCTTGGAAACAATAGGTACCTCCCCCATCCCGTCCGCTTCGTTATCACGTGCCGGACATCATTTAAGACGGACACCGGACGGCGCGTCCGTTCTGTCGCGTTCGTCAGCGGGTGGATTGATTTCGGAGAGAAGTAGCCCGTAATATTATGTTGTCTTACTCTAGCCGTGTTGGCCGAATAGGAGGTACCTCGACTTTCAATCTGAAAGTCGTGGGTTCGAAAATTGGCGTGCATCAATGGATTTTTCTGTTCGAAAATATTATGTGCGCATTAAAAACACATGCTCAAAACGGTGAAGGAAAACACCGTGAGGTAACCAGTTAGTATTCTTATAAGCGGCGATGGACTTGCAACCAGTCACGTATGGAATGCTAACTACTGCAAAATGTGGGCATGTGCCAAATATAATGTTTAGACGCGCCTCTGACTACCCCCACTAGATATCTTTGAAGGATCTAAGCGTCTGGAGATCTGAGAGGATGTCTACAGTACAGTCCCACATTTTGCAATAGTTAGCATTCCACACGTGACAGGTTGCAAGTCTGTAGCCGCTTATTTTACAAAATACAGAAAATATTTATGAATATAAATTTACTGAGTTCTGAGAATATGTCTACCATACTTGGGAATTGCTGTCGTGATCCAATTTAATTTTAATAAGTTTACCAAAGGAAAAAAAAAAGTTTTTTTTTAATATTGGTACAATTTATTATTCAAAATTTGTATTTACGATTCTATAGAAATATTGGTTAGCGTGTGATATTTAAAATAAAATTATATTTATTGCATATCCTTTACCTTTACCTCTACGAGTATTTTGAAAGCCAAAATTATCACACTGGAGCTCTACATAGCATTAAGGAAAGGATCATTGAAAAAAAAAGGTAGACCCCAAGCCGTGTTTGTTGCCTGATTCTTCTAGGCTTGGTCGCGAGGAATTGGCGTAGCTTCACCTAGTTCCTAAGACGTTTCAAAGTGATCCTTGTGATTTTATTGAAATAAATGAATTTTGAATTTGAATTGAATTTGAATTTGAATCCAAAATGACCAAAGTAAACTTATCTATCTTATGTAAATTATTGTAAATTTTCTTTCTAAAATATTACACTGTGATTTTTGACAGACTCGTCTAGAGTCTAAGACGTTATGTCTTATTAAAATATTTCGGATCTTCGCAATAAATAATGAACACTATGACATTTACCTTCTAAACCGCAATAAATTACACGCAAATAATAATAAAGTGTAAAACCACTCTGTTAAGACCTGGATTATCTAAAAAACGGAAACCGTCACATAAAGTTCTTTAAATAGTTAACACTCAACAATCACATACATAGTTCTAATTCTCTGTACCGTGGGTATCAAAAACTACAAGTACCATGGTACCAAAACAGACATAAACAAATATAAAATATTTACAAATGATCGCGAATATTCGTTCTACCGCAGGGTTTCCGATTTACAAAAAAAAAGTATAAACGTATGCGTATGTATTAATAAATTCAAATATTATAAGCATTGCTTAGTTTGGGAATAGATGGCGCTGTGTGAAATGTCCACCAATATACAATTATTATTATTATTAACATCATAATTAGGCCGTGAGACATCAAGTCAAACTAACATTTCCCCTAGTTTTCCAGAGTGACCGATCTAGTGCGGACGTATTATAACGATAGTCAATTCTTTGGAAACCACACTTTACCACTCAAAAAGGTAAACATGAATATTTATTAAGTTTGCAAATGGGATCCGTCAATCGAACGGATGAATTATGTGACATTTCGTGAATTATTGTACACAATGTAACTGAAAGGTCTTGGTTTCCAGAAACTGTTACCATCATAAGACGGCCGTATATCGTTATAACCGCAATTTACTTTAGAATAAAATAGAATAGATATTTTAATATTTCCTTTACTATTTTTTTATAATATTTTAATATTTATAATATTGTACCTGGTATCTACTTGCGTTGTTGTGCTTTTAAAAATGATCTGATCTATTCGTGAACGCTTATTTCAACTTTCGAGCATACATCTAAGAAAATCTAGCGCGTAACCGCAATAAAACGGTTGTCATAACTGAGCCCGCTTTCTAGGAACCGAGACTTGAGGTTTATGCAACATTGTGATGGGTACGAGTGACGAATACGAAATTACGTAATTTTATAAGTAAAAAAAGCATGTAAGTTCGTATAAGCTAGTGGCCAGTAGCTAACTCTGGTAGCTTATACGGACAGACGGACAACTGAGTCTTAGTAATAGGGTCCCGTTTTTACCCTTTGGGTACGAAACCCGATAACGTCACAAACAGACAGACAAATAGAGTTACTTTCTCATTTATATATATATATTTATTATGTTTAGTAGGTACACAAAATTATGTAATAAGCAATAAAAAAATAAAACATAAGAAATATATAGCTAATTAAGATCTAGCTTGAGACGTAACCTATGTACACATAGCAAATAATATATTTTTAAAAACTACTTGTGCATTGGATTCACTCATTCCGAGTTCAATTATTATAAATATGGCGGCGATGTGGGTCAGCTGCGCTGGATGCAGGAGAGTGGGGGGTGTGGGGTGTTGGGGGGGGGACACCCGTCAATCGATTGTCAAGGGGTATAAGAAGTCTGCATGCTCAGGTGGAATGCAAGAGTTTTGTGATGTTTTTTAGCACTTTTCAGTGTTCAGGCGAATATTTTAGTTGATGTTGAGGTAAAAAATAATAATAAATAGGATCACGACTGTAATCCCCAAATACGGTAGACATCCTATCAGATCTCCAGCCGCTTAGATCATTTGTCTAGTGGAGGTAGTCAGAGGCACGTCTAAACATTATATTTGGCACATGCCCACATTTTGCAGTAGTTAGCATTCTATACGTGACAGGTTGCAAGCACGTTGAGGTAGGTTTTGAAAAAAAAACATTGACTCAAAATAAAACACCACATAATAAATACCAACATATTACAGAGCATTAACTATATACCTAGTACAATAGGATATGCTCCTAACTACCTGCCTAAATCTATAAAAAAAAATATGGTGAGTGATGGTAGCTTATTTACAACCCGGTCACAATATCTGTGCACCTGACCTCGTGACGTCATATCGGCAGTCTGGGTACGGGCGAGCGGGAGAGAGAGAGAGAGAGAGCGGGAGAGGCGCCGCATTCCAGCGAGGTGCACAGATATTCTGACCGGGTTGTACATAATGTGTCTCGTGGGGTCAAATGGTCTCTGTGTCATCAGAGAGTCAGAAAGTGACAGTAAAAAAAAACAAGCCAAGTGCCAGTCGGACTCGCGCATGAAAGGTTCCGTACCATTATCTATAAAAAGCAATAACAATCATCACGTTTGATAAATGGCTTTATTTATATATTGATTTTATTCTATTTTTAGTTTTTGTTGAGAAAGCGGCAACAGAAATACATCATCTGTGAAAATTTCAACTGTCTAGCTATCACGGTTCATGAGATACAGCCATGTGACGGACAGACAGACGGATAGCGAAGTCTTTGTAATAGGGTCCCGTTTTTACCCTTTGGGTACAGAACCTTAAAAATAAGTAGCCATTCGTGAAACATTATCACATCATCATAAGAGGACCGATTTAGCTGGTTATTTTTTGTTTTATTTGGAAAATTTAAAAATTCGGGAAAAACTTAAAGGGCTTTTATAAACGATTATTAAGTTTGGGGCAGGACGTCTATCGGGTAAGCTAGTATCTACCTTGTATAATATTATGCTTGTGACTGATGTTGAGTCTAAATAATTCCCGCAGTTTTTCGTCATTCACGGTATGACTGATGTAATTAACTGACGTTAACATGTCAAATGGACCTCATTGAATCAGTATCATTATAGATAAAGACATGAAGGTCACACGCTGATGACAATAACGTGTGCTTTATTGATGTTATTTTGGCTCTTGTACCCATAGCACCAGTTTTAAATCAACCAGTCAGCGTGGAAAGATTTAAGACTCTATGTCATCGTCCATGTTTGGTACCTGCAATTTACGATTGGCAGCGTTAGAAACTGGTGCTTAAGGAGGTGAATCGTGGGCGACTTCTGTTTACGACATTATCGCCACTCGTGTGTGACAGAAGTTAGGAATCAAATTGATGTGGCAGTTTTGCAAAAGCTTACACAATTTTTTAGGGTTCCGTACCTAAAGGATAAAAACGGGACCCTATTTCTAAGACTACGCTGTCCGTCTGTCCGTCTGTCTTTCACAGGGCTGTTTCTCATGAATCGTGATAGCTAGACAGTTGAAATTTTCATAGATTACGTATTTCTGTTGCTGCTCTAACAACAAATACTAAAAACAGAATAAAATAAATATTTTAGGGGGGCTCCCATACCACAAACATGACTTTTTTGGCGTTTTTATAGATAATGGTACGGAACCCTTCAAGCGCGAGTCCGACTCGCACTTGGCCGGTTTTTTTTTTCAATTGACATGACTAGCTTAAATGTGCTTTAATTGGCATGACTGGCTTGGTTTCGCCTTTCACCACTCGGATTCTTTTATAATCTGTCTTCCAAAATTATCTAAACTTAACTTAGTTTTATCTGAAAAGGATCGCTACAATGAGTCCGACATAAAAATCTACTCTGCAGAGTTTGGGCATATGCTAAATGCAATGTTTGGATATGTCTCTGACCATCCCCTTTGGATATTTTCAGGGCTCTGAGCCCCTGGAGATTTGAAAAGATGTATCTACGGTAGACTAGGTTGGCTCACAGCTCAGTTGGTAGTAGTTCTGCCTTCTGCGCTGTAGGTTGTGTGTGGGTTCGATCCCACTCAGGACAAAATATTTGTGTGATGAACATAGATGTTTGTTTTGTGTCTGGGTGTAAATATATCATAAGAATATATTTACAAAAAAAAAATAAGGTATGTAAGACTATAAGTATTCTATCAGTTATCTAGTTCCCGCGCTGTGTGATAATGTCCACCAGATTTTTTTTTTAATTTCTATTCTATACTGTTTATGTTTATGGCTAAAACTCTAATATATCCGCGAGAAGAGCCAGTCGCACGACATAAAAGCATGATAGCCACATCCATAGAAACAAACATCACGCACTGAGCGACACGCATCACAAACTGAAACTATTCCTGCGACTATTAATATAGTTTATAGCTCTATCAATCCGTAGACAACAGCTGGGGCACTCGTTAAGAAACCGATGATTGATTTCAAAACTTGCTGTGACACTGCCTCGATGTTTATAAAAATTTTACGACGGTTTAGAACTAGTTGTCACATAAAGTGACTCATGTTTACTCACCACTGTAATTTTGACGTATCGTTGGATTTCTCTAAGTAAATATGCAACAAGAAAACTTGAATACTAATCTAATATTCTAGTTAAGAGTAAAAAAAAATACGATTGACTGGCTGACTGACATTAGCGTACAGTCTAAACTATAAGTCCTAGAAACATAAAACTTTTTGTTTTCGCATTTTTGATACACACACGGAAATAAACAATTCTAAAGTATCTAATAAGGTTATTTTATATATTTTATCCGCTCCACTATTCCTTTATTAGACACTAGAGACTTGCATCTCAGCAAAATCTGGACAAACATACATGGAAATGGACAGTAGACAAGTAGAAAATAATGTAATTACAGCTAAACGATAAATAACAAGAACAAGAAAAACAGAGACATAAAACTAGGATACTGGTGAAGTTAAAAGTAGTATTCAACTATCGAAGGCCCAATAGAATTCCAGCTTTATAAGCTCTCTCATATATTCTGTTCTCGAAAGACAGAGACAAAATCAGGCCTATACCGTAGCCTCAATTTAGAACGCGCGTGTTTCTTTATAAATAAGAGAACAAGAATTTTCAATCTATTATTGTTGAAAACGTTTGAAAATGTGACAAGTTTTTTTAGTGTGTTCTTTGTTAGACTATAAATTAGGCTTTATTCTTGATCTGATGATAGTGATGTTGAAATTATATGATTTTTTAACGGGAGTTTAATAAGATGTTTTTGTAAGGCGGAAATGTGGTGCAACATCTTGATTGATATCTGATTATCTTACTTATATTATAAATAGGAAATTGTGTAAGGATGTTTGTATGATAGTCACGCCAAACGATCAACTGGGTTTGGATAAAACTAGGTATACTCATAGGCTATCTAGTACTTGTATACCTAAAAAAAGATAGGCACCAAGTAGTATTTACCTAATTCTTAAAGGCGTTTCAAAGTGATTCTTATAAAATATAATTTTTGACTTTAATAAATTTTGTTCGTGACCTGGGATAGCATAGATGTAAGTTTTAGCAACGGATTAGTAGAGCTAGCTAGCTAAAAGCTATAGTGTAAGTTAGCTAAACATAACCGACGACCTAGTGATGGATGATGAAGGATCTAAAGCCGAGTTTGATTTTTCAATCCTCACGTGCGTTCTTCTTCTCACTGCAAATTTAGAAGTAACATTTTAAATTCTTCTACTGTCTTTTAAACAAAACCCAATTATAAAAAAAATAGATAGGATCGACTGTAATCCCTAAGTACGGCATTCTCTCAGATCTCAAGATCTTCTTCAAGGTGATCTCCTTGAAGATGTACATATAAAGTATAAGGTGCGTTTAGCACAATACCCATATTTTGCAGTAGTTAGCATTTCTTACGTGACAGGTTAAGCCCATAGCCGCATATAAGAATACTATCTGGTTTCCTCACGATGTTTTCCGTTACCGTTTTGAGCACGTGTTTTAATGCGCATATTAATATTTCGAACAGAAAAATCCATTGTTACACCCACCACCGAAAGTTGAAGTACTACCTACACGGCTCAACCCAATTAACTTTGTATTTATTCCTTTCTACTTTATACTGCAGCTTACCGCAGCCTAGCCAAGGTACAATGAGTTGTATTCTCCATAAACCCCAGACAAAACGAGCGCTAACTCCACTCGCCTTACCCAAGAAGAGTTTCAATAAATAAGTCATATTTGCACGCACGCAGCCGCCCGGCTTGCCAACTTGTGTGTGCTCTGAGTTAGGTGTTTTGGCATGCGGTGGGATTTTTAAACTAAGGACATATAAACTTCTAAATATAATAGAGTATACGTTATATAAATATATCGGTTTAAGATGTTTATTTTCTCTTATGAATTACAAATTCACTTACAGAAAAATCTAAAGCTAAATATTATCTAATGTGTTAGTAGGCGTTTTGCATTACCAAAATATCAACAAAAGGAAAGTTAAATACATGAAAACAACAAAATACGAGTACATACATACTTATATATTATGCATTTTTAATATATAACATAAATGTTTACTGATATTCTGCAGATTGTAGAATGTCACTCGATGCAATTTCTGCTATAAAATGTGTGGGAGGTACCTTGACTTTCTATCTGAAGGTCAAGAGTTCGAATCCCAGCCGTCAAAGGATTTTTTTATTCATAGAAAACATCGCGAGGAAACCATTTAGTATTTTTATAAGCAGCGGTATTTAAATAAAAAAAATTGATGAATAATTATTAGGTAATATTTAATTCATATTATGAAATACTACCTAGTATCTACCTGGCTGACTGACGCTTAACGCAGAGCCCAAACTACTGTTCCCAGAAATTCAAAATTTTGGAAAGTGTAGTTCCTTAAAAAAAGTTATTTTAAAAATTGAGTTCCTAAGGGGCTGAATAGGGATGAAAGCGTTTGAATCTTATTACCTGGATTTATAATCTTGAGACTATAACTAAAACGCAGTTGAATAAGTAATTTCCTCATTTTCATCAAAAACACGTGCTCAAAACGGTGAAGGAAAACATCGTGAGGAAACCAGTTAGTATTCTTATAAGCGGCGATGGGCTTGCAACCTGTCACGTATGGAATACTAACTACTGCAAAATGTGGACATGTGCCAAATATAACGTTTGGACGTGCCTCTGACTACTCCCACTAGACATCTTCAAAGGATCTAAGCGTCTGGAGATCTGAGAGGTTGTCTACCGTACTTGGGGATTACAGTCGTGATCCTATTTATTTATTTTTATTTTTTTTTCTCATTTTAGAAGTCGGTTAAATATAATATTTTCCCGCCATCAAAACAACCCCGATTATTTCTGTGGCGAAGTCGCGCTTCCGGCGACGCGTCGCGACGTGACAGATAGAAGTCAGATTTATGTGTTTACTGTATAAATCACGACTTAGACGTCAACTTTTGAGCGGTTCTTTTTTCGTGGCGGAGCACGGCTATATGTCATACCATGTCATAGGAGTGGTTTTATGTCTTCCGTGGTTTTGATGTTTTTTGCCGGTGTCGTATTATGTGTGATACATGTGTAAGCAAGTTTCAAATTGTCAGCTCATTTTTGATTAGTTGCATTTCATTTCTTTGTGGTTTTCTTTGAGAATTTATCCGTCGCTGTTATAATTTTCATGAAAATATCGTTGCCTGAATGCTGTCTTATTTATGGTTTATTAATAAGTCCTATGAAAAATAAATTTTAAAATTGTTATCATTAATATTTTCAACATGACGAAATCATATAAAAATGAAATAGGATCACGACTGTTATTCCTAAGTATGGTATCTGAGGGGATGTCCCCTCAGATCTCCAAGCGTTCAGATTTTTAAAAATATCTGGAGGGGTTAGGAGGAAGGGGTCAAAGGCACGTCCAAACAATTCGATTCGGCACATACTCACATTTTGCAGTCGTTAACTTTCCAGACGTGACAGGTTACAAGCCCGTCACCGCTAAAATCATGTGCAATTATAATTATTCGTCATATGATGTTTCTAAAACGAGTTTAAAAATGTTTATTTATTTATTTTTCAGGTAAGCACGTGATGAATTTTCTGCATAAGGTGGTAAGCAACATAAAATTCCCAAAGATCCAAAAATAATGGTTACCATAAAACAAACATTGTCTCTATTATTTATTACAAAATCAATACCATATTTCAGGCACAACAAACACCCATGAAGTTCACAAGTAGTAGTTACGTAAACGTACATGTAAAGTACGTAACGTAAGGCTGTATCTTAAATCATTCACGTTCGAGTTTCATAGCCGCCCGTAACGAGGGACAAAGATTAGCTTATTGATACAGACGTGACGGAGAATTCATTTAGTACCTACCCAGTACGGGTGTGCTATCTACTATACTTTGCAATAAATTATGAACTTTATTTTGCTATCTGATTAAACCATTTTGACCACTAGATATAATTTAAATTCGGTTGTTTTTTTATGAAAGCAAGGACACAGGACATCTAAGAAAACTTAAGGAAAAACTCTATTTTCTTCAACTTATATCTAAAATACCGATTAGAATTCACGTAATTTCTCATTATATCGACGGTATAATTTAAGCTAAGTTTATTATACGCACAACATTATCACAAACCGTTTTCAATAATTTTCTTTGCATTTTTCGAAAGACCTATCTATTCCATTTAAAACTCTAATCTTTACCTACTGAAAGTGCAACAATCGTAGACATGTCGTAATTCAGGCGCCCGCTGGGATTTACAGTTTTTTACTTAGCACTGACTTATGGGCTCGCGCCGCGCCGGAGGTGCACTGACGAGTGATTGAGTGCCCGCCTCTGTGAAGCTCTATGTTTGTAGGCGATTCTAGAAATAGACTGTCTTATCTTTTGTTAATATTTTTTTATATAGTAGGCGTGTTTTACCTCGGTTACTGGTGAAGAAAGTTTATTAAGCATCCTAAAGTTATTGAAACAAGAATTTTTCAAAAAAAAATTAAGTAGGTATCTAGGTACACGTAGCTCTACGTACGTAAACATCTGACAAAACCTACATTAAATTGTGGTTTTAATATATTTTATATATTAAATCAGAAATTTTAAGTTATATAGTTATTGATACAGGTTAAACACAAAGGCACAGGAACATAATAAGATATTATAATATTCTAGACATACAACATTTCAATTACAATTTCCATAATGAAATACCTCGTTACCGCAGATAACGTATACCTTACGTCCAAGTTGAACCCCCGCACCGTAGTTCCTGTAGTTCGCTTTTAATTATAATACTTTATAGCCCAATAAATCACGCCACCCCCTCCCCCCACCCCTCTTTGAAGGGTATCAGTTCAATTCTCGCGGTCGTAATAATTTATAAGAAATTATTCGCTTTTTGTGAAGGGGTGTGTGGCTTAAGTAGATGACTGGGAATGCTATCCTTTTTACAAGCTTTTATTTAACTTGCTATGTATGTATGTAACTATGTTTGTTCGGGTGGAATCTTGCAATTATATTTTGAAGCAGTTATCCCCAACCGATTATATTGAAATTTTGCATACCTACACCTTTAGTCGGTGACAATATATTAATATGGTGAGGACGAGATGATCTGATGATAGAGTCAGGAGCTGTTTAACAGTTACCCACAACGGAACTAGTAAATACTTCGATTGAGTAAAAACTTTGCATTCTTGTCAAGTTCCGATGACAATGTTATATGATGTGACAGGTGATAGCGCGCTGGTGCTCGATATAAATGATTTTACAAAAGCTTTTTAATGAAAAATATTTTTCAACAGAAAACTTATTTATTTTACACTAGCTTCCGTCCGCGGCTTTGCTTAATTTGTAGATCAGATTAAATAGTGTTATGTTTTAATCAAGATCATAATTATCATCTGAGTATACTACACATTTGTTTGATATTTGTATCAAACCATCTCTGCAAAAACTCTCGACTTGTTAATTCATTACTATAGATTTTGACACGGGTCTTTATCACGTAATTACCTTTAATTTATTTTTACTTTTCTGAAGACCAAGTGAGGGTAGTTTCTTCAACTGTCTCCGCTTCTCGACGGTAGCTCCGAGTACTCTCCAGTCTATAGACCATGGCTATTGTAACATAGTCGAAACGTCGGGAAAGTAAATTAAAGGTAATTACGTGATAAAGACCCATGTCAAAATCTATAGCTATGTCTACTAATAACGATAGTTTGAAAAATAAGTTTGTTAATTCATTATTTCTGTGTATCTACAGATTTAAGCATGATAATTATTGAAAAGGGCCAATAAGACCGTTGGTGTAAGAGTGGTTACCACCACACCACCAGCGCTCTCAAACGAGTAGGTATAATCATTGTTTTTTTATGAAAATGTCCACTAAGTCGAAATTCTACGTCGTAGATATTCTTATTCTCAATATATACCGTATATTAATATGACGTTATATTCATCACTATTCTTGATCAAAATTTATTAAGTTAAGGCTACCTATACAAGGTTTAGAAGTAAAATCTACACTAATAATGATTAGGTAAAATTTGTATTTTTGTTTGTAACGAATCAACTAAAAAACTACTGGACCAATTTTTAAAATTTCTTTTATTTATCAACAGCTACATTATCAACGAGTAAGTGTAGTTTAAGGTATCAAAAAATTGTTGAAATCTTCATTATTACAATAAGACTCGCAACCAAAGTTTTTATGAGCGTCCAAAACGTATCAACAGTAAGTCTTAGTAAGTATTTAGTTTTAATTAACAGACAGAAGTTTTGTTATAAATCGTGACAATGATACTAATCAACCTTCAGCGCGATTAGGTACCAAATAGATGGTTGACCGCTAAACAGATGCTTCGGAGTGTATCAGGAATTGAACCAACTACTCATTAGGTTGGTCCTTTACTTCTCGCTGAAGGTTATTGTACGAATTCATGACCTAATGAATTCATGTGTGAATCGTATTTTTTCATCAATTGCTCGATTAAGGAATTGTTTTTAATTAAGCCTCACAGCTCAGTTGGTAGTAGCTCTGCCTTCTGCGCTGCGTAGGTTGTGTGTTCGATCCCCACCCGGGATAAACATTTGTGTGATGAACATAGATGTTTGTTCTGTGCATACTTATTATACATAACACCCAGTGTTATGTATAATAAGTATGTATTTACAACAAAAACGTATTATATGTATTCTATCAGTTATATGGTTCCCATCCATAGTAAAAGCTTTGCTTAGTTTGGGGCTAGATGGCGCTGTGTGAAATGTCCACCAATATTTATTACTATATTACTTACCCAGAAACCCTTTGGACTGCTTAAAAGCTCCATCATCCGAGTTGGCTAGAGACCTAACTTATTTCCGAGAGCGAAACCGCGTTCGGAAGCTAGTTTTGCATAAAACTCTGACCCTGTTTGACCACAACTTGTGACAAACAGCAAAAGTTGTGCCACGATCACCTACGGTTTAAGACCACGGCTCTGTTTATTAAAGTCAAAACATAATGGGGGGTAGTTGTAAATCATGCGCTATTGTCTCCCCCTCCCCCCCACACGTCCACTAATTTTCAGGAATGGCCACTGAGGTTCAGACGGTCCACGCTTTTGTATTTGCATGTGTGTGTTTTATGAATTTTGTCTGTGTGTCGTGTTGTATCTACGACTTTGTCTTTTGGCATTGTTTTCATAATACTGCTTGCATAATCTCGGACTATGGGAATATAAATTAGATGTGTTGGCCGAGTGGGAGGTAGCTCGACTTTGTCTTTTAATCCAAAGGTCGTGGGTTCGAATCCCATGGTAGTTTTTCTGTTCAAAAATTCACGCGCCAAAAAACAACGTGAAGAAACCAATTTGTATTCTTATAAGCGGCGACGGGCCTGGAACCTATCACGTATGGAATGCTAACTACTGTAAATGTGGGCATGTGCCAAGTTTAATGTTTGGACGTGCCTGTGACTAGCCCCTTTAGTCGTGATCCTATTTTTTATGTGGAATAGCTGACTCTAGATCAAGATTCGTTCCAGTCTCGCTAATTACTTCGTAGATGTTCGATGCCATTTTTAATTTATCTAAAACTATAAGATTGAAAGATTCATTTTTGATATAATTTTATATAATATGGACAGTTTCTGTTATAAAATGATTAATGGACGGAATTTCGATAATATATAGTTCTGTCGATTATTTTCTTTGATAGTTAACATAGTGGTTTTGAAATAACAGTAGCAAGATTTTGTTTCCGCATCCAAAAGTGTGTTTTGTAATTTATAAGCAGTTAAAATATTGACATTTGACACACAAAGAATTGGTCACAATCTGATAACTATTCAAATACCTCGTTTTATTATCCGACTATAAAAAATAACAAGATGTAAAGAATAGACCGATTTTAGATTTTACTTTCATAATTAGATAAAAAAACATAAATAATTCATATTCTCTTGAAATCATTTGAATACAAATTGATCAATATACCAGAAATCAAACACAATTAAAATTTAAAATGCCATAAAATCATTTCGATCGGCGCCTGCGTCGCTTTAACGTGACGTTTATGGATAGACCTGTGGTTTTATTGGTTAAAAACAAAAGAGGAAGATGGGCACTACAGATATCGCTAATTATATTTAATTAGCATAATCGGCCAATAATGTTTTGAGTGCTGAAACAAGAGTCTACTTTTAAAAAGAGTAAATAGGCATTAATGGACCACGATACCTTATTGTCGGTGAAGAGAATCAAACTCATTGGATTTGGTTTCTTTTTTTTTTTCACAATAAATACATAAAATACATAAATCACGCCTGTTTACCAGAGGAGTAGGCAGAGATCACGGCTTTCCACAAAAATAAATGCTTTCATAATAGAGCACATATTTTGGAGTTATAATATCTAGTTTAAAAGTCAATGTGCTTTCTGCTGAGCGAAGCTTTTAATTGAGTATGCCCAAATTTGAATCATTAAAATAATGTAAAGATCCACAGTGGCCACCTCAGCGGCGCAAAATTAAATTCTGTCAGATCGCGACAACAAATCATGTTTATTTAGACCTAAAAATACCTCGGGCGGCCATTACGGACAAACGCGGACTGTCGCCCGCCGAGGAGATTAGGCAAGAAGGGACATTAAAGTGAAAATTATTTATTTAGGGCCCGCCGAGCTAGATTACATTACTCCATACACATAAATAACGAAAACAATAAGAGCTATTCTAATAAATTATCTTTTTATTGCCGGATTGTGAAAATTTTAGACACTTATCCGGAGGGGGTAGCCCCACCTCCCCTCTCCCCGTTTTGTCCCAATTATTTATGGGCGCGGAGACACAGCGTTTTGAATTCGTCCGTCGTTGTCGTCCGCCATTCTTATGGAAAGTTACGTTTTTTTAATTAAAACTTTCGTGTGGGTTAATTAATGGGGGTGTATTGCCGACGTCATTGAGAGACTATTATCGAAATGACTTCCGGTGACAGCCATGTCTAGGTGGTATCGAGATCCCGGATACACTCGTTATTTATTATATCTATAGGTAAAGCCACAGGTGGATAATTTCCCATAGCTAAGCATGGTTTTTTAAATGCCTTTATGTTCATTTTGAAATGTCACCGGAAAGGGATAGTTCAGAAGAGCTAAAAACCGGGCTCAGTGGCCAGTCTTGGAATGATGATGATAATGAAGTAAATTTTACTTATATCATGAACTATCGATAAGATTAAAAAGTTTTTTAATTTATGTCCCTACTCGAACAAAACTACAACTAGGTATAAAACCTATCCCTTTATATAATTAGAATCACGATTGTGATCCCTAAGTACGGTACATAGATGTTCTCTCAGATATCCAGGCATTTAGATACCTTAAATGTGTAATAGAGATAGTCAGAGCCACGTCTAAATACTACATTCGACGCATGCCCACATACGTGACAACCCCATCACCGCTTATAAGAATACTAACTATCCCTTTAAATGGAAAAGGAAATTCAAAGCCATGTTAAAAAATCCAATGGCCACATCTCATTCATAATCAATCGTTCCTTATTCAAAAACAACTACCACAATCGTCGTGTCCGTCTGTACAGTCCCACCACAAATCAATCACTCCCAAAAACGTCTAAAACAACAATTGGGACATTATGTCCCAACCAATACGCCACGGAATACCATGAATAATCCAATAAACAATCTTTTCAAGCGTAATTTATCTGCTTACATTACCGCGGAAGCCTTAGACGAGAGAGATAGACATAGATCTTCGCCTGCGATAGAGAGAGATAGGCTGCCGTCATAAATAACAGCGGACAAAACAATGGACAATGGATGCGGTGGTGAGATACGTCTTCTTTAGGAATCCCCCTTTTTGGGGAGTATTCAAAATATGGACAGGACTCTTGGTTTTGTTGGACGCGTGCGCATATTGGTGCTGTATATTTATTACCCTTAAAATTATTTAGAGTTCAAGAAATATATCTCGCCTATTGTGCACATACAGTATGTAACAACTATAATGTATCAATATCTACTGGTTTGCAACAAACTCTAAGTTCATACCTAACCTTTAAGAGCCTTATTATTTCTGTATAAACACCGCTAAGTGCGCCCTTAAATGTCAAACAGTAGAGACATCCTCTGGAATAAAGTAACACAAATTGATTGCAATTTAACTGGTCATTGGCTTAAAGGTTGTCTAGTTCAATTCATTTGTAGAAAAAAACTAACCAATCAACTCGATAAAATGTCCCAACCAACGAACGGAGGTAACATAAGTCAGTAAATCTCCTTTTACTGCACTTAATTCGTCGTGAATTTCACCAATAAAAAGCTAAAAGAACCTAGATAATTAAGTCAACACGGCTACCTTACCTGCGCGTACGCAGCCCTCACAGGTAGCGCATTAAAATTCGAATTTGGAACATGAAAAGTCAATTAGTACGCAGCGTGGGGTTCCAGCGCCATTTTTAATTGCGTTTGACAGCTGCGCTTGCGCATACTCGTAGTGTGGGCGTTACAAAGGGTAGTAATGTTTTAATTAGAGGAAAAAACAAACGACTTGCTAAATAATACATTGTAAATACATAGTAAACATAATGTTTGTAAATTTATAGAAACAAACTCCGACTTCCGATTACTAACGCTACTAAACTCAAACTTTGGAGTTATGCGTAACTTTAGGTCGCACTTAACGCGCTGATTTTTCACGACACGGTGCCGGCGCCGCGTTGTGGTGATATTATATTACCAGGTTCTAATTCAACAGTGGTCTGGAAGAGATTACTTCCGAAGACCATCCATGATATAATACTCGTAATATTCATGCCATTTTATTCGTATAGTTTTTCATACTAACATTGTCGTTCCATTTTAATCTCTTTATGACTATTTTTTGACATAAAAAGTAAATCCATTTACTAAATTTCATCGATATCAGTTCAGTAGACTTGATTGAGTAACAAATAAGCAAACATCAGAACTTTTGCATTTATAGTAACTTGGATAAACAATTAAGTCTGCAAGGTTCCAAAGGCGAACAAAAAAAATGTTCATTCATTAAAAGTCAGAAAACGCCATCCCGCGAGATTAGACTTCTCAAAAAGCTATTTCTGACTTTACGAGTGACAGACAGACACACTCGATATATCGACTTTAAATTCCGCTTTTAAGAGGTTCCTGAGTGATGTTATTAATTAGGGCACTGTAGGAAATGGACTCTATTTAGGGAAGATGGTTGGGATTGAAATATTACTCAATGATTCTGATTTATTGCGGTTTTGATTAGAAAAACATTTGTCCCGTCTTTGCTGTGCTATCGTTTTCTAAGAAAGTGGTGGCCGTCATCTAACTGCCATTCGTGAATGCATGTCACATACAACCAACCCATCACATACAAGAGATCTTTAGCCATGTTGAAAGATGCATAGCTCGATCTTTTCTTTCTTTTTCTCTTGTATTGTCGGGTTTTTATAAGTAATTTTAGTGGAATTACTATAAAAACTTACAATAGTTTCATTAAAACAATTAAAACGGGAGTAATAATTGGCTTTTTCATGACTAAAAATATTATTCGGAGTTTTGAAAAAACCTCCAATTCTCAACAATCTGTTATTTATGTCTTGACTTTTACAATTACTTGACATTTACATAATTGTCTTAGATCACGACTGTGATCTCAAAGTAGCTCAGATCTCCAGACTTTCAGATCCTTGAGATGTCTTGAGGTAGCCAGAGACCGTGAATTACCATAAAGATTTGAACATTTACTACAACCTTGTTATTGATCTTCGCATAAAAAGAGTCAATATGAATTTATCCAAATGCCATTGCCTAAAAAAAAATAACTCACGACTGTAATCCCCAAGTACGGTAGATAGACATTCTCTCAGATCTCCAGGTGCATAGATCCTTGATGATGTCTAGTCAGAGTCACGTCCAAACATTTGCCACATTTTGCAAGCCCATCGCCGCTTATAAGAATACTAACTGGTTTTCTCACGATGTTTAGCTTCACCGTTTCGAGAACGTGTTATGATTTTGCCCTTGCCTTACTCGTATATTTCGGTTAATAGACCGGAGCTTAGAACAACTCCAACAAACTATAAAACCCAATATTTAATGTGTTCCACATCTAATCCAATAAATGTCAGTGCGTGACGAATCGTCAGCGTCATGTCGTGACAATTTGCGTCTTTTATATTAAATCCGACGTGTTTTATTGACGAAATTTAATGATTCACGTCGCGAGTCTCTAGTTGAGTGATGATTATTGTTTCGAAATTATTCGCTTTCACAGTTTCGGTTTATTTCGGTTTTCATGTCAACATGACATTTATTTATTTATTTTTATTTATTTATTTTTTACTTTAATCAACACGGTTGAACACCAATTACATTAATCAAAGATTAACAGAATAACACATTATATATTAATAACACATGAACAGAAACGAAAAAATAATAATAATAATAATAATAATTGTAACAATAATAATAAGTTAGAATAATCAATTTTGTACAATGTCAACACTCAGAAATAATAATAATAATATAATAATAAGGAAAAAAAAAGGAAAATAAAATAAAATAAAAAAAGAATAATAACAAGCAAATAGAAATGTCAAAAGTAGTAACACAAAATTAGGAAGAACGCTCACAAAAACGCATACAGTCAGTCAATATTTTTGCCCAGCAGTCAGCGAACAAGTCACAGTCAGGGTTAGAGTTCAGGAGAGCGTTGAGCGCAGCAAGAACACGCGGAATAGGTGAACCTGCTCGTGCCACCGTACGGGACGACGGCACGGCAAACAACTTGTGCTTCCGAAACCGGCAATAATTGTTTGGGACGTAGAATCGACACAACACGTCCGTCAAGTCCAAGGCGTCAATTTTATTGTGCAATACTTTGCAGACCGTGGTCATTTGGTCGTAAGCACGCCTTACCTCCAATGAGTTATACCCCAAGCAACCCAATAGAAACTTAGTGGGGTAAAGAAACGGGTAGTATCCATAGCAGCGCCTGTATAGGAACCGTAGGAATGCTTTTTGGACTTTTTCAAGCATAAGCACATACGTAACTTCGTGCGGATTCCAGACACAAGCACTGCTCTCCAACTTGCTCCTAACAAGCGCTGAAAAGATTAGGCGAATGACCTGATCGTTCTTAAAGTCACGGGCATTTCTGAGGACAAACCCCAGACGCCTGAACGACTCCTTTACCAACAAACATATGTGATCGTGAAAAGTGAGCCTCCGGTCGAATGTGACACCCAAGTCCTTCATTGCGCTCGTTCTGCTTATAGACACGCTATTAATTTTGTAATCGAAACAAATTGGGTGCCAGCCACGGCAGAAAGTCATCACATAACATTTACTTGTATTGAACTCCATTTTATTAACGATACTCCACTCATAAATTGCATCGACATCGCCTTGCAGCGCCCGACAGTCTGCCTCTGACTTAACCTCTGTAAAGAGTTTTAGGTCATCAGCATACAGCAGGCTCTTTGCATGCGATGCCACAGCCGGGAGATCGTTAACCATTATCAAAAAAAGCAGAGGTCCGAGTATCGATCCTTGACTAACTCCGGAACGCGTGTGATAGGGTCGAGACTCGTACAAACCAAGTCTAACAAACTGCTGACGATCTCGAAGGTAATCAGCCAGAAGCCTAAGCAGACCCGGGGCGAAACCTATTGCAGATAGCTTTGATAGTAGAATGTCATTATTAACCCTATCAAACGCCTTCCGGAAGTCAAAATAGAGAACATCTACTTGGTGTCCCCGGTCCAATTTTGCAGAAATATATTCAACGAGCGTAATTAGGTTGGTATTTACGGATCTTTTACTTCTGAAGCCATGTTGCTCGTTGCACAAGAGTTTATTGATCTGCGCATAAATATATTTGTGTAGGATACTCTCAAAAACTTTCGCAGGGGAAGAGAGGATCGCTATTGGGCGGTACTCCTCGACCAGTGACTTATTAGAGCTCTTGGGAATAGGAATGACTCTAGAGAGCTTCCACAGTGGAGGATACACCCCAGATTGTAAACCCAGGTTAAATATGTGACAAAGAGGACCGCACAACAGCTTTTCCGCACTCTTGAGTATGTCTGAAGGCAAATTGTCAGGGCCCGAGGCACTCCTGGGCTTAAGCCTTTTAATACCCCAGGAGACATCATCATGAGTGAATCTAATAATGTTGATGTCATTACTGTTAGCAGAGGAGTCATTTGAAATAGCCCTAGAAGAATCTAGCTGGGGTATTTCAGGCAGAAAAACACTAGCAAAGTAACTCGCGAAAGCCTCGGCGGCCTCAGGCCCAGACAAAGTTTTTCCCTGGAAAGTTACATTAGGCTCAAAGCCACCCTTAGACCGCAGGTTAGAAATATGTTGCCAGAACCTCCGCGGATCAAGCTTAATATTGTCTTCAATCGTTTTTGTGTGATTAGCATACAAGGACGCCACCCGTGATTTGAGGTCGGCTCGAAGGTCGGAAAAAAGCCTATAAGTGACTTGAGAACCTGAACGTTTCCATGCAGTATGTAGTTTTAATTTACGTCTCGTGTCTTTTATGATATCGTACGTAAACCAGACCGGATAACGTTTAGACGCATTATCTTTACGGCACTTCTTAGGCATACAGATGTCAAAAATACTATATATTATGGAATAAAATTGTTGGCTGGCACCGAGTACATCCGTAGCCTGCAAAACCTTCGCCCACGAGTTTTCGGATAGCAGAGAATACAATAGACCACGGTCGCACTTGTTAAAATTCCAGTCTTTTGATTTTTCAATATTACTCGGTGCAATACGGTCAGAGCGGTGTGTAGTGTCGATTCTTACCTCGATATCCAACGGCGGATGGGGCGCATCGATGTTTACAATACCATCAGTACCCACCACAGATATCCCACGTACATCATCGCTCTCCTGAACTAGCACAACATCCAACATTCTTCCAAAAGAGTTCAGGACGACATTATTTTCAGTCAGAGCACAGAAAGATATAAAATAACAATAGTAATTTCTAATATTCGAGGAAGCGCTGTTCATATTTAAGTCACCTAGGATTAACACTGTTGCTTTGGCAGATGCATTAATAAAACTCTCCACCTTAGAGAACCAACTCATATATACACTGTCGCACGCACTGGGATTAATATAAACAGCACACACAAGAAAGGGATGTCCATGCCACGAAAAGCTTGCCCACAAATCTTCTCCGTCCTCGGTTTCGAGCTCATGTCGCCGCTTCAATACTATGGGGGAACGGGCGGCGAGTAAGACACCTCCACAAGGAGTCTTTCTGTCACGACGCAAAATACTCCAGTCCATACATGTCACCTCTTGATCCTCAACGGAACAGTCAAGAAAGGTCTCTGTTGCCACAATTAAGTCTTGTTCAATTAAAGATAAATTATTCCGCCATTTTGTTAGCTTTGTCTTCAGGCCACGCACGTTCTGGTAGAATACTTTAAAACTAATAAGTTTATTGGATGGTATTTGCGCCACGAAAGGGCCGGGGTGTCATCCCCAAGGAGCCATTAGATGGTAAAGGCCTTTGGCTGTAAACAACCCAGGCCTTGATTCTTGCATTGACCGGCCAAACTTCAATCGACATGCAAGTGTCATAGTAGGCTACCGGAACTCCAATTTTGTAGGACTTATAGTCACCTTTAGAGGTAAGTTCTACAACGCTGCAAGAGCCGGTCGGGCAAAGTTGACGAAGATATGCACGAACCTCATCGGCGCTCGACTCCATGTTCCATAAATGTATGTATTTACGGGGCTCAACGGCTTTCAGGGTAGTTATGGTAGGTCCCGCAGTCCCACACAGTGAAGGCGGCCGCCGATATTCGCGATTGCGCGCCGGGTTTCTTCTTACCTCCGTCCATGGCTGCTGGTCGCCAGACTCTAGGTTGTTCGTGGCTACTAGTGGTACCACTGGATCATCTGAATTAGTGTCGATCGGATTTTGGATCTTAGCTTTGTTTTTTTTTTTGGCAATAAGCGGTTGTGCTAATAGCTCAGGTGACTTTGAAACGGCAGTTTGCCTTAATCCCTCCTCGGATCGTGACACCGGTGCATCCAAGGGTGTGCTAATCGCTGGCGAGGTAGCACCAGGAGTGGGGTGATGGTCAACAGCCGCGGTGGAAGAGCACAAAGCCCCATTAACTTTTATACTGCTATGTAGCGCTTCAACATTAGATGCGTAGTCCGCAAGCTTAGTTTCATAGCTCATAATAAGAGCAACCGCCCTAGTAAGTTGTTCGCGCAATAAAGAGACTTCTTCACGCAGACAACTAATCTCAGATGATAAAGTGCTCTCGATTATGGGCTTATTGATATTGGTAATATCGGCCGTAGGGATCTTTATGCGGTACGTTACATTTGGATCACGAGTCTTCTTGGAGGCTCCAACAGGTGTGAGACTATTGTCCCCTCCCTTTTTAGACGCACAACTGCATTCCGGACAGACCCAAACACTGCCTGGTACAGAGAGCTTTGGTCCTCCCATGCAGAAACAGTGATACATTTTGCCACAATCGTCTATGGTACATTTCAAGTAGTCCTCGCCATCCAAAACAGCAGTAAGGCAACCTGCACAACTCATTTCAAGCGTGAAAGAGGTGATTCGTACAAGTGCATCAAAGCCAGCGAAGATTAGGTAAATTAACCCGCAAACAAATATTAATAGTGCAGTGGTCGGTAGAAGCAAGCGAAGCGCCGGCGATGTCCGTTAGCGTGATGACTCACCGGCAGGCACAATAGAAGCGGGCACACTGCGAGTTGTCGTAGGTCAGGAATTTGACCACTTTGAGCAGAAATTTGCAAATAACTTCAGTGTTCTTGGATGGACCTCCACCAAATAAACTTCACCAGACACATCGGTGAATTCACCAAACAATGATATAAGTTTCACTACAAGAACTAAACTTTGAACCACTTTAAAATTAAAATATTTACGGAGCAAACGAACGAGATGTTGACTGCAAGAACAACGGTATTATATCTCTTGTACGTCAGTAGAGCTTTAGTTAATGCCCGTCATACACTAAGGTCGGCTTGCACAACAATGCTAAAAGTGTTTAGGGGCTAATTTTATTTAAGTTTGACGTATTTGTGTCATACAAATACTTGCCTGCTAAACACTTCTAGGAATTGTTGTGCAAGCCGTCCTAAGACAGCGGAAAATCAAGACAGGCAGGCAGACGAGTCAAATTTTCCAATGACATAATATTATAATTATTGTAGGTATCTATCATGTATAATCTACCTATACCTAAATGCAGTTTTAATGTTATAATATTATCAACTGGCCTCACAGCTCTGTTGATAGTTACTCTGAGTATAGCTAGAGACGACATCTTCGCCCTTTGCCTAAGGAGTGTGATAAAGGGCGGGGTACGTTCTTGAACCAAATCAGTGATGTTTTGGAAAAACCAGGTCAAGAGAAGTAAACCTACTCTAAACAGACGAGCATGCATGAAGAATATGGAAAGGCATGGTTTGTTCCTAGCCCTCCGGGAATCAAGTTTGATAAATACATATAACTTGCGTTAGTGACTGACTGATCTATCAACACACAGCCTAAACCACTGGTCCTAAAAACTTTTATTATGTCGCGTCAAATGTAATGTTTGGAAGTGCCTCTGACTAACCTTTAGATATCGTCTTGTCTACCACATATGTGGATTAATTTGGAGGGTGTTTTCCTTTTGGTGTGTAAAAAAGGAATTTTCAAAATGTAACCCCTAAGCAGGATGCAGAAGTGTTAAAGACTGTTTGAAAATAACCTCTCGCGAATGAAGTCGCAAGGGTATCAACTAGTGTAATCATACAATTGACTTATTTCATTGTAAGATTTGCTCCAAATCGGTTCAGGCACGTGCGTTTCTTGGTGGCATACAGTGATTATGATGATGATTTTTGTAGAACTTGGGTAATATAATCCATAAAGTCAGTCACTGGCTCAGAACGAATTATCTTACACTAAATATACAAAAAACCAAATATATACAGTTTCACATTGCTAAAGTTATACCGGAAAATATAGAACTTAAAATACATTCCTGTTCCTTAGCCCATGGTACAAATTGCCAATGTCCTACTCTCGGTAAAACTCCTGATATTAAATACTTAGGTGTAATCTTAGACGAGAAAATTTCATGGTACAAACACATTGAGCTTACTACTTCTCGGATCAGAAAACTCATATGGGCATTTAAAAGGCTGAGGCATGCCACAGACTTCAACCTGTTACGTACAGTTTACTTTTCTCTTGCCCAATCTATTCTTGGATACTGTGTTGGAGTCTGGGGGGGAGCCTGTAAAACTTTTATGTTACACCTGGAAAGAGCACAACGATCCTTACTAAAAGTGATGATTTTTAGTCCTTTTAGGTTCCCAACTAAGGAGTTGTACGAAAAGTGCGAAGTTTTAACCGTTCGGCAACTGTACATCTATCATATTACAATAAAGCAACACATGACTACACCCTATGACAAAGTCAAATATAACAAAAAACGAACAATCACTAACGTATGCAATCTTCCTAAGCATCGTACAGCCTTCGCAAGGCGTCAGCAAACATATATGTCTAGCTTCATATATAACAAAGTAAACAAACATGTTAATATACATCCACTGTCAAAACGTGAGGCTAAATTAAAACTCAAAAACTGGCTATTAAAACTGGACTACCATAAATCAGAATCACTACTATTACCATAACCATTTTTTACTATAGTTATGTTGATTTAGTGGCTTTAAACAAAACACACACACACACACACCACACACACACACATACACACCTACACCCACACACACACACACACACACACACACACACACACACGTTTAAACACTTTGTATACATACATTTATTTTAATTTCTTTTTGTTTATTCTCATCATTTGTTAAACCTACTCATTATTATCTTTTTTTTTTCTTCTTACTTTTAAGTTTGTTAAATTTCTTCACTTGAAATTAGTGTTAATAAGGATGGAAGAGGAACTTGATTTCTGAATCACAGGTTATATATTACCTAGCTCAGAGATCAAGGGCTTTAAAAACTACATGTATATCTTGTGAGTGAAATAAATAAAGTTTATTATTATTATTATTATAATATTGATCACTGGCTCAATAAAAAAATCAAGTTCAGAAACAAAGTACAGAGGAAACAGATAACAGATAGAACGATGAGACCCGCAATACTGTTACCTCAACGCCCGCCTCTTAGACACAGAATGACTGGCCTCACAGCTCAGTTGGTAGTAACTCTGCCTTCTGCACTGTTGGTTGTGTGTTCGATCCCCACCCGGGATAAACATTTGTGTGATGAACGAACATAGATGTTTGTTCTGTGTCTGGGTGTTAATATATAATACGAGTAAGTATGTATTTACAACAAAAAAAAAACGTATATTAGTATTCTATCAGTTATCTGGTTCCCAGAGTACAAGCTTTGCTTAGTTTGGGGCTAGATGGCGCTGTGTGAAATGTCCACCAAAATGTATTATTATTATATTGTTATTTATGATAAGAAGCTAAAAGTAAATCACCTGTTGAGATAAGAATGCATCATTTTGACACATTCATTATTATTTATATGATCTTCATATTTCTGTTCTTACCACACAATCGTATACAGTAGGCGTCTGACCGCGATTCCGTCTACATAATTATTTATCATCGTAAAATCATACGCGATGTCATAAAACATGAAAAATATGTGTCGCTTTAGTATTTTATTGGTACGTGGGCGAACAATATACAGACTGACGACGGATTGAAATGTAGTCAGGAATAGATAGTACGTCGATAATTATACATAGCCCTATTCAGGGGCATCGATTATTTTAGTTTATTTCGAAAAATAGATATAATGCTAGGTATATTAATAGCCAGTAGTGGTATTCGAAGCAGGTTGATATTCACGTGAATGTACTCGTAACGTCAGTTATTCACACGTTGTTTTTGCGTTGCGCGAACTTTAATATTCAGTATATCATGTTGACATTTCTTTTCTTTTCGACTTAGGTGCGAACAAAACACATTTTTCGGTCATCCTTAGTCACGTGCAGACTCATTCACGTGACAGTTGAAGGACCTCTGACTGGTGGAAAGTATATATAAATATATATAAATGTATAATGTATATATAAATAAATTTATAATTATTGCGACTATTAATGCTGTATTAGGTTATACCTACTATCTTGATCTTCCGACTAGTAGTGATCTGGATTTGTTGAGCTACCTATAGACTGTTTGAAACGGTCTTTAGATGGCTCAACTGGTTTTTATAATATTTTGTTTATATTCTGTAATTATATTAGTATTAGATGTTATTTGTTTTTGAAATAAATATACCTACTGCCAGATGACGGTAGATAGGTACCTAATAATTTTGAGACAATCTTCCAAAACAGGAAATTTCTGATATCATATCCTGTTAATAAAAATATCTTACTATCTTGCAGATTAACCGTTAATAAACAGATAGTTTTATAGCATTATTATCGTAAATCACTTAGAATTCACGTTTAAAATATCAAAATAATACATTAGTTTTTATGATTTTGATAGACACGCGACAGAGAAAACTAAACTTTAAAAGGTATACTTCAAAGCTAGTTTTAAAATTGCGGTTGCCGCTTTATGACTACCAAAAGCAGTGAATGCGATTAAATAACTGACAACAGTTAGTTTCCGACACATCAACAAGAACATAGAAGACATCCTAATGTAGAAAGATTTGAATAACAATACTAAGACAAAACTATTTACATATTATTACAAACCTGGGACTTCGTTCGCGTGTAGTTATTATCAAACTTTTTCCACCGAATGTAATTTAAACCTGGATTGCGTTTCATTCCGAGTCTAATTCCCATATTCTTAGTTGTAATTTCGAAATATCTCCACCTCGACTCGATCTCGAAACCGTGTCTTGGTAGCTTTAGTTGATAAAATTACCTCGAGTTTGCCTCTAGTTGAAGATTTCGCATTCAATAGAACTGTCAACTCAAGGTATCTCGAGATGTACCTTGATATTGACAGTTCTATTGAATGCGAAATCTTCAACTAGAGGCAAACTCGAGGTAATTTTATCAACTAAAGCTACCAAGACACGGTTTCGAGATCGAGTCGAGGTGGAGATATTTCGAAATTACAACTAAGAATATGGGAATTAGACTCGGAATGAAACGCAATCCAGGTTTAAATTACATTCGGTGGAAAAAGTTTGATAATAACTACACGCGAACGAAGTCCCAGGTTTGTAATAATATGTAAATAGTTTTGTCTTAGTATTGTTATTCAAATCTTTCTACATTAGGATGTCTTCTATGTTCTTGTTGATGTGTCGGAAACTAACTGTTGTCAGTTATTTAATCGCATTCACTGCTTTTGGTAGTCATAAAGCGGCAACCGCAATTTTAAAACTAGCTTTGAAGTATACCTTTTAAAGTTTAGTTTTCTCTGTCGCGTGTCTATCAAAATCATAAAAACTAATGTATTATTTTGATATTTTAAACGTGAATTCTAAGTGATTTACGATAATAATGCTATAAAACTATCTGTTTATTAACGGTTAATCTGCAAGATAGTAAGATATTTTTATTAACAGGATATGATATCAGAAATTTCCTGTTTTGGAAGATTGTCTCAAAATTATTAGGTACCTATCTACCGTCATCTGGCAGTAGGTATATTTATTTCAAAAACAAATAACATCTAATACTAATATAATTACAGAATATAAACAAAATATTATAAAAACCAGTTGAGCCATCTAAAGACCGTTTCAAACAGTCTATAGGTAGCTCAACAAATCCAGATCACTACTAGTCGGAAGATCAAGATAGTAGGTATAACCTAATACAGCATTAATAGTCGCAATAATTATAAATTTATTTATATATACATTATACATTTATATATATTTATATATACTTTCCACCAGTCAGAGGTCCTTCAACTGTCACGTGAATGAGTCTGCACGTGACTAAGGATGACCGAAAAATGTGTTTTGTTCGCACCTAAGTCGAAAAGAAAAGAAATGTCAACATGATATACTGAATATTAAAGTTCGCGCAACGCAAAAACAACGTGTGAATAACTGACGTTACGAGTACATTCACGTGAATATCAACCTGCTTCGAATACCACTACTGGCTATTAATATACCTAGCATTATATCTATTTTTCGAAATAAACTAAAAGCATCGATGCCCCTGAATAGGGCTATGTATAATTATCGACGTACTATCTATTCCTGACTACATTTCAATCCGTCGTCAGTCTGTATATTGTTCGCCCACGTACCAATAAAATACTAAAGCGACACATATTTTTCATGTTTTATGACATCGCGTATGATTTTACGATGATAAATAATTATGTAGACGGAATCGCGGTCAGACGCCTACTGTATACGATTGTGTGGTAAGAACAGAAATATGAAGATCATATAAATAATAATGAATGTGTCAAAATGATGCATTCTTATCTCAACAGGTGATTTACTTTTAGCTTCTTATCATAAATAACAATATAATAATAATACATTTTGGTGGACATTTCACACAGCGCCATCTAGCCCCAAACTAAGCAAAGCTTGTACTCTGGGAACCAGATAACTGATAGAATACTAATATACGTTTTTTTTTTGTTGTAAATACATACTTACTCGTATTATATATTAACACCCAGACACAGAACAAACATCTATGTTCGTTCATCACACAAATGTTTATCCCGGGTGGGGATCGAACACACAACCAACAGTGCAGAAGGCAGAGTTACTACCAACTGAGCTGTGAGGCCAGTCATTCTGTGTCTAAGAGGCGGGCGTTGAGGTAACAGTATTGCGGGTCTCATCGTTCTATCTGTTATCTGTTTCCTCTGTACTTTGTTTCTGAACTTGATTTTTTTATTGAGCCAGTGATCAATATTATAATAATAATAATAATAAACTTTATTTATTTCACTCACAAGATATACATGTAGTTTTTAAAGCCCTTGATCTCTGAGCTAGGTAATATATAACCTGTGATTCAGAAATCAAGTTCCTCTTCCATCCTTATTAACACTAATTTCAAGTGAAGAAATTTAACAAACTTAAAAGTAAGAAGAAAAAAAAAAGATAATAATGAGTAGGTTTAACAAATGATGAGAATAAACAAAAAGAAATTAAAATAAATGTATGTATACAAAGTGTTTAAACGTGTGTGTGTGTGTGTGTGTGTGTGTGTGTGTGGGTGTAGGTGTGTATGTGTGTGTGTGTGGTGTGTGTGTGTGTGTGTTTTGTTTAAAGCCACTAAATCAACATAACTATAGTAAAAAATGGTTATGGTAATAGTAGTGATTCTGATTTATGGTAGTCCAGTTTTAATAGCCAGTTTTTGAGTTTTAATTTAGCCTCACGTTTTGACAGTGGATGTATATTAACATGTTTGTTTACTTTGTTATATATGAAGCTAGACATATATGTTTGCTGACGCCTTGCGAAGGCTGTACGATGCTTAGGAAGATTGCATACGTTAGTGATTGTTCGTTTTTTGTTATATTTGACTTTGTCATAGGGTGTAGTCATGTGTTGCTTTATTGTAATATGATAGATGTACAGTTGCCGAACGGTTAAAACTTCGCACTTTTCGTACAACTCCTTAGTTGGGAACCTAAAAGGACTAAAAATCATCACTTTTAGTAAGGATCGTTGTGCTCTTTCCAGGTGTAACATAAAAGTTTTACAGGCTCCCCCCCAGACTCCAACACAGTATCCAAGAATAGATTGGGCAAGAGAAAAGTAAACTGTACGTAACAGGTTGAAGTCTGTGGCATGCCTCAGCCTTTTAAATGCCCATATGAGTTTTCTGATCCGAGAAGTAGTAAGCTCAATGTGTTTGTACCATGAAATTTTCTCGTCTAAGATTACACCTAAGTATTTAATATCAGGAGTTTTACCGAGAGTAGGACATTGGCAATTTGTACCATGGGCTAAGGAACAGGAATGTATTTTAAGTTCTATATTTTCCGGTATAACTTTAGCAATGTGAAACTGTATATATTTGGTTTTTTGTATATTTAGTGTAAGATAATTCGTTCTGAGCCAGTGACTGACTTTATGGATTATATTACCCAAGTTCTACAAAAATCATCATCATAATCACTGTATGCCACCAAGAAACGCACGTGCCTGAACCGATTTGGAAGCGTCGTTCAAAAGACTTTTGAACGACGCTTGCGTGTGATGGTTTGTTTGATGAAAATCTCCTGAGGAACCCCCAAAATATCGAATTAAAATACCATAAATGAGGTACTTTTCGAGGGCCTCGAACGATTTTGTGTCAAGGTAGAGTCGAGGTTACGTTTACGTTCGTCATTTTATTGGCTGCCGTTTTATGAGAAACGAAGGTAGATTTGAAATGCGTAGGAAACCAGGAACCACATAGGTTGGATTAGCGATATAATTTAGAATTTCAAACTAAATCTCTCTGAATGTGACTTGTTTATTGTTTTATTTCGTAGTAGCAATGACAATAGCAGATTTAGAAATGACGCATTTTTGAAACGGCCCGGATCAATAAAACTAATGACTTATAACACGTCATAACATCTAATTCTAACAGGTTTTGGCACTGTATCACAATGCTATCTATACTAATATTATAAATGTCAAAGTAACTTTGTCTGTCTGTCTGTCTGTGACGTTATCATGGCCAAACTGCCGGGCCGATTGTGATAGAGATCGTTTAAAGTCTTGGGGTATAGGCTACTTTTTTTTCCAAAATTTTCTTTTGATTTTCGGCAAGTTCAATGTTTTATGATAAAGTTTTCAAAAAACGATTTCCTGAATCTAAGTTGCCTGTTTATTATAATAATTTATAATATCATAATAATAAACTTAATTGGCAGCATTATTTAATTTTGAGACAATGTATCAGCTATCGAGCCCTATTTCACTAAATGTACAAGCTAAGATGGCGAACTTATGGTGACGTATAACAAATAATTATTAGTTATATTAGTCGAGTAGGTACGTACATGGTGATATAATATGTCATTGAAATTTTATTTTAAAGTCATTGTTAAAATTTTGGATTTTGTATTTGAGAGGTAAGTGATGTAGTCGAGATTTATTAATAAGTCATGTTGAAACTGACTAATTGAATTTATTAAGTAGACAGATTAATCTGCAAATCGCAACATAATGTATGCAAGATCTTTAAAAACATCTTGTTTTATATATTTGAAGATAAATATGCATGTTAAAAAAACACAATATCATCAGTCTGCTCTATGGAATAGTCATATCAGACGTTTGCTCATATCAGATAAGCAGCATTTTGTAAAATTTCATAATATCTTCAGTTTTGTCTTTATCGACCATTACAATCCTAACTATTATTTTATAATATATGTAATTCTGTATACATAATTCGCAATTTGCAAGTTACGTGTAACAGGGCCCTAACCCTTCCATGAAAGTAGCCAGGTGTAAGTGCATAAATTACAATGCCGCTGATGTATGCACTCCGTGAAAATGTGCAGCTATGTAAACGAAGTCTATACCATTTACACCGAAAGCTTTTTGATGGGCCTTGTAGCCGGTACTGGGGTACCGGGCAGGGCTACCGGTACTCAAGCCGGCAGTATTATCTATCTTCTACTAATATAAAACTAGTAGGATCCTTTCAAACACATATAGTATCTCGAGAACCGCTAGACAGATTTTCATGATTTTTGGTTTGTGGTGAGATTCGTCTCGGTCCTTAATGAAAGAATAACTATAGCGGTACGAAGTTCGCTGGGTCAGCTTTTATGTTATATTATAAACTTGCTTCTGATTGAGGATTGTATCATGCATGCATTCTCCCAAACTGTCAGAATTATAATATTAAGTTTTCAATAATATTGAAAATGAACAAATAAATATTGGTGAAAATTTCATACAACGCCTTCTAGCCCAAAATTAAGCAAAGCTTGTACTGTTATCATATTAAGACCAAGGCAGGAAAATGATGAATGAAAGCAAACATCTGTGTAAAAATTAATAGTTATTTTTGTAGAGCACGTGTTAATGAGCATTTAAATGTACCTATTGACACTTTATACGGTTTTATGTCGTCGAGCCAGCGCCGGTAACCTGCTTTCCGTGTAAATGTGTCTGAGAAGCAGGTCAATCAGCAGAGTGATCCGTTAATGTGCATCTGGAGAGTGTAGAGTAATTAATGGCGGAAGTAAAGCAATTGTTGAGGAATTGCATTGGCCAACGAACTCTTAGTATTGCACAGCACATCCTTCCGTTTGTTTTCCGTATCCGTTTATATCACCTAAAAAAACTAATTTTACTTTATTTTTAAAGTTACCAAATAAAATGACTGAATAAAATAATTTAATGACTGAAATTATAATTTAGAAAATAAAATCAAGTTACGTTATTTACGTTAGCAAGAGATTTCACTGGACCGAGAAAGGTGATGGAGATATCTTTGCCCAACTTAGATATGGGTAACATAAAAAAAATACAAAACGTATGATAAACGTATAATTAGGTATGCTGTGGTACTAAAAAGTCAAAAAACATTCGGAAAACTTCAACTTTGTACTTGTTTTGCCCTATTTAAAGGAACAAATAAAGAATAAAAATCATTGTACGAATATCTTTCTGATTATACTAACTAAAATCGTACGAACTGCTTCGAATTCGTACAGTAAACACCTCAACCTACATTATTAACATCTCCATGCAATCAACACATAAACTCCATTTAAAACCAGTCATAGCGATAGGATCCCCCTGATTCTCCATAACTCAACTTTGGTATTTCCTGCAACTCCTGGCAACTGGCCAGACACCTTATGACATTAGATGACCAGCGGACAGATTTTCAGAAGCGTTTAAACGGGCTATTAAGTTTCCCCATTCAGGGCAACACCTTATCATTTTCAACAGAAAAATCGAGTCTTAATTCGACGGATGATATATATATATATTTTTTTAATACTTATGTAAAAAAATATGTGAGATCATACACATATTTTTTATCTGTTTATTATGTAGAGTTTAGACCAAAGTGGGTCCTATTTAAATTGTGTTTATGTACCTAGAACTAGACCAAAACATAGTTCCTTTTTAAAATGTAATATCTTATCATTATCGACTTCATCGGTCATAATCCTTGTGTAACTGTCAAAAGACAACGGAATATTGAAAGTTGAAACTGATTTCCACTACCACTGAACTTACGGAATAGAGGTGAAGGATAAGTGTGCATCCACACTGCCGAGCCTAGCGCGGTTGCGACGACGACGACATATCAATATGTTTATTACGTTATTAGCTAACCTTTACGTAATAACTTAAGACAGAATCACCCTTAAAGTAGGGACTGAATAAAATAACCGACTTGGTATTACATGGATCTCACAACTCTTTACGGTAGAAGAACTGAGTTGCGTTGCGAGTTGCGCATGTACTTTTCATCTTTAATATTCATGCTATACATGAATATTAAAGATGAAAAGTACTTTCTATGTTGCTCTTCACTATGCATGCCGTTGGGACCGAATTGATTGCTTGAAAAATTGCTCGTGTAGGAACAACGTCGCATGACAGATTTACGCGACACCACTCCAGATGTATGGGCGAATCGAGATTGGCATCTGGCAGGTATTAGCGTGTGAGAGACGTGCTCATAATGTGTGATGGACGTAGTTTGCGGCAGTTCCACATTATAGTTTAAAGGACAGAATGCTTGCTGACATTTTCTTAGAGGATTACATAAATATTGATAAATATTTTACACTGCCATCTAAACAAAGCTTGTTATTATTAGACCCAGATAAGTAATAAAAAATAAATTAAAAATTAATTAATTTTATCCAATACCCAAATAAACACTCAAGGGGTAGTCGGAGGTACGTCCAATAATAACATTTGATAATATGCTCACATTTGGCAGTAATGCGGGATTTCCTCAAAATTCATTGATGCACGACCGGGATATGAACGCACGACCTTCGGATTGAAATTTAAAGCGCTTCCCACTGAACCAACACTACTTTTAAATAACTTATAGAATACCTAAGTACTTCAAAACTTTTTTTATTTAATTACTGAGTAATTCAATATATTTAGTAACTATTAGTCCGCCCCGGCGTAATAATGATTTTATGGGTAATTTTTTTATACCTTGGGTTACATTATTGAAGTTTTCATACGGATCCCCAATAGGTAGACATATGGTATTACATACTTTTTTGTAGATTATAAAACTGTAGAACATTACTTTGCTCTATTGTCAATAATTTCTGCAGCAAACGCGTTATAAGGATTTTTTTCACACGTCGGGTTACATTATCGAAGTTTTCATATAGATCCCTAACGTTTTTGAAAATATTCTATAACCTATGTTCATCAGAGATAATGTAGGATTCTAATGGTAAAAGAATTTTTCAAATCGGTCCAATAGTTTCGGAGCCTATTCGATACAAACAAACAAACAATCAAATCTTTCCTCTTTATAATATTAGTATAGATATAGATAAACTACTCGCAGTAACACCCAGAAACAGAAGATAGTTTTACTTTCATCAGACATTGTAAAAAAAATGTTGTCTACCTAGTTGTCTTGGGTCAATAACTCATGTTAATCACAATTCTATTACCATCGATTGACTAACAAAAAGCAATCTATAATTCTATATCGAAGATTGAATGTTATGTCAGTTTGTTTGAAATGTTAAGTTCTGCGTAGCGTCTCTTGTTCGATCAGTTTTGATATTTTACTGTATTTGCAACAGTTTCGGACGTGGTTGATGGCTATTCAATGTTTTGAATGAGTATAAACCGTTTATTTGGTAACTAGCTTCCACCCATGGCTTGGCTTGTGGTAGTACTTTTAATACTTTTAATTATTATTTTTGTTTAAGCCTTCACCTTGTTCTTACGGCACCACACTGAAGTTCTTCATAGCATTAAGGAAAATTCATTGAAAAAAATGATAGTCTCCAAGCCGTGTTTGTTGCTTGATTCTTTTAGGCTTGGTCGCGAGGAACAGACGTAGCTAACTAGCTAAGTAAGAAGATTCAAAGTGATCCTTGGGATTTTCATTATATAAATGCCTTTTGAATTTAAATTTGGTACTTGGATAGAAAGTAGTCTATTTGTTATCCCAGGGTATTGCTATACTTAGAATAAGTTTCATCAAATTCCGTTTAGTCGTTCAAGCGTAATTGAGGCACAGACATCCAAACATACAAACATCCCCACAAACTTTCGTATAATCTCAAACATGTACGTAAATACAAATATTACCATTAGAATATGCCAATTTAATTTGCAATAGTAAGCGATACACTATGCCTCGGAACAACAAAATGGCTACTTTTTATATACTTAAATAAAAAAGTACTATGCAAGCGAAGCCGCGGGCCGAAGCTAGTGTTCTATACTTCAAAAGGTCAAATTAAAAGGTCTTACAGTACAACATTGCAAGATGAAACGGACACAAGTTGGCAAAGAGGCGTAAAAGACGTGAGATGGGAAGAAACTGACGATTCGTCATACAAGTGACAGTTTTACGAGCGGATTGGAACAAGATGTGGGACGCATTTACTGCCCACTTTATAGCTCCATAATAAGGGTGACACACCACTGTTGGCTGTATGCGAAGCTATAAAGATGAATTAATATACCTACTATGAAGCATGAAAGCATATTTGAAATAGGGAAAATAAATATTATTCTTCGATGACGGTATATAAGTTTCATTTTACTTTTAGATTACAATTAGGTTACTGCAAATAAATTTGTAGGTAAGTGTATATTATAAAAAAACTTTAAAGGCTGTATGAAAAGCTATAAAGATGAATGAATATACCTACCTTATTTTCAGTAGTCTATAGTCTAATACAGCGTATTGTGGCATGACAGCATATTTGAAATAGCAAGAAAAAAAATTTTACTATGGCGAAATAGTTGTGACGTCGACACTTTTAATTTTATTACGAGTATTAGTAAGATTATTTTCGGCTACTGCATAATAAAGTTGTAAATGTAAAAGTAGTATATAATCAAAATCAAAATCCGGCTTCGATTATGAAAAATAATTTATTTTGATCATAATTCGCGAACAAACAATTATTCAAACTTTCGCAGTAGGCATAGCGATTATAAAACTGATGTTACGCATTATTAGTATTTTTTAAAAAACTATATAAGTAATACTATAAAATAAATATAACTATATATTCAAATTAAAAATAAAATAAATTTCACCGAGACTTTCGCGTTCAAATATAAAACAACGTCTTTAGTGGACACCAACCTTTATATTTGATCTGCGTCGACAAGTCCGCACTAATCGTTGCGAATACGTAGCGTTTCCGCGACGTGAGTCACCAAGTGAAATGCTTTCGGACATCCTCCCTATCTGTTGTGACAAAATGTCATTTGTCTGTGGGTTTTTTTGGACACCCTACCGATAGATGATTTATTGAAGCCTTGAAACACATTGCATTGTAATTATGATATTTTTTAAGGAGAACTCTTCATTAACTTAAAAAAAATATATAGAAATACGGCTAATTATTACGTTTTTAGGGTTTCGTCAACAATAAACCCTTATAGTTTCGCCATGTCCGTCCGTCCGTTTGTCTGTCCGCAGCTTAACTCAGAGACTATTAGTGCTAGAAAATTGTAATCACTACATAGTATAAAGCAAAGTCGCTTTCCGCTTCCCGCGTCTGTATGTCTGTATGTATGTTTGCTTATATCTTTAAAACTACACAACGGATTTTGATGCGGTTTTTTTTAATAGATAGAGTGATTCAGGAGGAAGGTTTATATGTATAATAACATGCTACCCGTGCGAAGCCGGGGCGGGTCGCTAGTTTGAAGAATAAAATTAAAAAAAAAAAATCTTTTACCTATGATGAACATACAAATATTTGTCATGGGATCGAACCCACAACCTGGCAGAGCTAATAAAAACTGAGTTATGAGGCCAGTCTTAAATTCAGAAATTAAAAGAAATGTATGATTAAAATGACAACTTGTGTAAAAATGACAACTAGTTTTGTAACTGTCATGACTCGCCGCCAACAATCGATTATATTCCCAAACACAGACATCTTTTTCGCTAATTTGATTTATTTTATGACATTTCACAAAACTTGTTATGTCTAGAAAGTATGATTTATATCCTTCAGCGATAAGGACGATTATCGCTTGGATGACACTTAACTACAAATTGCTTTGAAGACGTATAAATAATTCATGCTAATCTGATCCTTGGTGACATTGATTCGGGGACGTATTTTCCACGTTATGTCACTTTGGAATGATGCTTGTCATTTTGCTTATTTAAAGTTATATTTGTCTGTCTGTATTCAAATATATGCAGTTTCTAATAAATATTGTGATTTGTTATCCTACAAAACTTTGTAATTTACTATCGGTCAACCACATTAGGTTTATCATAATAAATACTAGCTTTTTCCAGTATTTTCACTTGCACCTTGGATAATAAAAAAACAGCCAAGTGCGAGTCGGCCTCGCGCATTAAGGGTTTCGTACCATTATCTATAAAAAAACGTTTGTTGTATCGTAATCGGTTTCAACGTTCTATTCCCATTGAATAACTGTCAAAGAACAATGGGATTTTGACAATTGAAGCCGATTACGACTATCAGTGATAGGGCTGCTGGGTGAAAATTTTTCAGCGGCCTAAAGCCGCTCTCCGTCATGGCTTTACAAACTTTGTAGCTAGAATTGACATCTTAACTTGCTAATACTGCATTACTTGCATTACTACAAAGCACGGAAGCAGTAAATGCCAAAAGCGGTCACCCATCGGTATTTGGTTACCTGACGGTTGCCTAACTTGGCCGAATCGAACGATTTAATAAGCATATAAAAACTTTTAACAAAACATATTTTATTATCTTCTTCTTCTGATATATAAAAATTAATTAATGTTCGTTAGTCTCGCTTTAACTGAAAAACGGCTTGACTGGTTAAAATAATTACTTTTTTTGTTTTGTTCGATGTTGTAGGATAGGAAGTAGTCTGGAAATTGTAAAATTCGGTAAAAACTGAAAGTGTATTTTTCTGTGGGATTATTGAAATTTGACATGACAGCATCTGTCGGGACAGCTATTATCAAATTGAAAAAATATCTACACATTAGTGCTTACTTCATAAACTAGCCGTAGACAATTCGATATCGCTTAAAAGCGTTCGCCACAAACCAAGCCATAAAAAAATAAATTGATATCTGTACTCACCACTCTAATGAGGCACACCGCAATAAAACGATAGTTTTGTTGCGACGCTTATTAAAAGAAATAATCGAACTACCTGTCACAATCTACTGCCTACTTCTAGGCTCCAGCACAGAGAAAGACCTCCTCGCACGATCAACCACCACCCAAAAAGGCGTACAACACGCTCATATACACACAAACCAGACCTTTCGAACTCTTAAAATAAGGCACTGATTCCGCTGTACCGGGAACATCGGATGAGATTTAAATTTGGAGCGAACCATCGCCGTCATGACATTAAATTGTAATCGAACACTTTACAGTGACGGTCGCCGCGAAATATCGCGTTCGGATAGTATAAATATGCACTTATCTTTCTTTTTAGTTAACGTACGTTTGCATAATGCAGGCAGTGCCCACGTGTGCTGCGAATAAAATTTTAGCACGCTCGTATTGTTCTATAGAGAGGTTTGGCACAAGAAACTACGAACTGGGGGACTACTCCGCTAACTAATAACGAAAACGAAATATCGTAAGTGTTGGCCGAGTGAAAGGTATCTCGACTTTCATTTCGAAAGTCGTGGGTTTGAACCCCAGCGTGTATCAATGAATTTTTCGGTTCCAAAAAGCTATTATGTGCATCAAATCACGTGCTCAAAACGGTAAAGGAAAACATTATGAGGAAACCAGTTAGTATTCTTAAAAGCGGCGATGGGCTTGCAATCTGTCACGTATGGAACGCTGACTACTGCAAAAATGTGGGCATGACCGTAAATACTTTTGACAATCATCGGTGTTCGTAATCGTAATCCATCTTATAAACTGTAGTCTGACAATTAATTTTATTATTTTAAAATTTGTGCATAATGTTATTTTACTATTGTATAGATGTCATTAATTATTCTTACTCAAATTTTTATTACATTTTTAACTTTGACCCGATTATTTTTACGATTTTGGTTTTGCGAGTAGACCCCTTGCACCGGCGTATAGGCCATTTTGAAGTAATAACGTAGAGGCGTAAGTGACTATACGTTGAGTCGACGTCGAACTTGGAATTACCGTTTTTTATCGGAACGAAGGTGGATTTCTTTGATTTTGCACACTTGGAAGTTTTAATAGGCACTTGAAACCTTTTTAACGCTGGTAGATTCGATACGGTAAGTTTAAAGTTTGATTTCCACTGGTGAAAAATTTGAGAAAATGAAATAGAATCACGGCTGTAATCCCCAAGTACGGTAGATATCCTATCGGATCTGTAGATGTAGTTAGAGGCAGGTCCGAACATTACATTTTGGGAAAATTTTGGAAAAAATGTACTAACTATTATGTCCGTCCTAAGACTTTAAGCTACATGGAATTTCATCAAAATCGGCCCAATGGTTTGGTCTTCATAACGTCACAGACAGAGCTACTTTCACATTTATAATTTTAGTATAGATAGTATAGATAATCATTATAACAAAATAAATATAATCTAGAACTTAGAATCCAATTCCCGCATTACCTACTTTGCTTTAACATAACAACATTCAAAAACTTTATTAAAATATTCAACTTAATTATTTTACGTAAAATTATTCTGCTTGTAAAACATACAATTTCAATATAAAATAATCTCTTTGATACTCGAATGTAATCAGAATTTCTTAATTACAAAAGTATGTATTTCGTTTTGATTGACATTATAAAATGATAAGCCGAAAAACGTCATTCCCTCAATCAGTTGCGTGATTGACAGATTTTGGCTATAATTGACATAAAGAATATCAAACTGCATGCCTGTCCGTCATTTTTTTTGTTAAGAACTTGACTTTTTATTGTATCACTAGTGCTTTATGAGTTCATAAAGCACTAGTGATACAATAAAAACTGATTTTTAGGGTACCGTACCCAAAGGGACCCTATTACTAAGACTTCGCTATCCGGCTGTCCGTCTGTCTGTCACAGGGCTGTCACGAAATTTAGTTTATTTAGTCCGAGAAGCAAGACTGGTCACTACGCCAGCGCTCATAAAACATAAACACTAAATTTCAATTCGATAACATCATTATTCTACACGACCTTGAATCTTGATCGTTGTAATTGAACATCGTTATATAAATCGAAATTATGTCAAGTGCAGTGGGCCGATCAATAATCGACCGGCGTTAGGCATAGAGTTAAATATGCACAGACAGGACACATTGACTGACCCACAGCTCAGTTGGTATTAACTCTGCCTTCTGTGCTGTAGGTTGTGGGTTCGATTCACACCCAGATCAAATATTTTTGTTCTGTGTTGGGGTTATAATGTATATATTTACATAAAAAAATAAATAATATTAGTCTTTTATTAGTTATCTAGTTCCCAAAGTACAAGCTTAGCTTAGTTTGGGGTTAAATGGCCATGTGTGTACTGTGTAATGTCCACTATTATTATTATTATTATTTTAAACTTTATTATGACCTATAAATTGGTTTTATCAGTCTACTTGTATTTACAAAATGCTGAATGGTAACCAAGGGTTGACGGTCAGGTAGGCGGCCGGCTAAAAAACATAAGCCAATTTTTTTCGCAACATGTGCCGATCCCACTTTAAGTGGGAAGAGAAGAAGAAAATGATGATAATGGATATTAACCTACTGTTTTGACGTTTCCGAGTCGTAAGTGACAAATTGTAAAATTATAAAGCTTTCAAGTAACTATGATATCATTTTGATTAATAAACATTTGCGCATTAACATAAGTACTAGTCGACCTTCGGATGACATAATTCGTGATTAGAGTTTAGCTCATACAATAAAGCACGAAAGGTTTATTGTATGAGCTAAACTTTGGTGTCATAAATCACCTACTTATTTGTAATTTCCTCAAAAAAATATGATCAACATTAAGAAAAGCACCTCAGCCATCCATCACCCATCACGACTGACATTGCCAAGCGAACGCGACAGGTCAAGGGTCCCCCCTACCCCCCCTTCACCCCTGGGGAGGGGGAGGTCCGCACTTGATTGATTCCACATTGACGTCTACACGTATTTGGTGAGTTACTCCGATACAAAGATCTTGGTCGTTTATAATCGTTTATAATATCAAGGTAAAAAATAATTCGTAATTTTTATTAGTACCTTCTTCATGAACTGAATGTTAAAGTAAATATTGTTATGATGATCTACGAGTAACCGAACACTTAAAGGTTGCATTACTAAAATAATATTTGAGCTAATCATTAATACAACAAAAAAAGGTTGCCTCAAAATTAGCATGTCAACGCGTGTAAATTCTAACTTTTGATATAAACCTTTCGAATTAAAGTTGGAATTGACTTGCGCTACCCCATAGCTCATATTGACAGCCGCGTGATCAAAACTTACTTGTTTGATTAGATGATCTACGAGATGGTCTTGGGTTTGAATCCCCCACTGTCAGTAACTTTTGCGATCTTGTAAAAAAATATACATCAAGTACCAAGACATCTCGCCCGCAGTACAACAGTGGTGAAATATTAATTCTCATCATACCGCGGTTGATTGACGGGTGTCTGTGGGATATATCCGTCACGGGTAAACAGCCCCCCCTGCCCCCATGCCCCCTTGCCTGGGAGGGGGCAGTCTGCCCCAAGAGTGGAATATCTCAATCTTTAGCGTATTGATTGATAGATTGATTCCTCGCGGTTCTGAATTTGCCTAGTTATTTCTGATGGGATTTTTTTATGTTTTTATCAATAGCTGGAAACTAAATGTCTATTGAGTTTTTAAGGAATCAGCATAGTTCAAAATTACAGTTTCTGAAGATTTTTTCCTGATCTGTTTTTGGTGTATCAAAATTTGTGTTGCTGTCGATACACGATGCTGCGATAAGCTTCCAACCTGTCACGTAGTATGGCATATTGATAATCAAAACAAAAGCATAGACTAGTTTACTTAGTTTATACTTAGATGTAGAATAAACAGTCTAAATAAATTGAAACTGTTCGATTTTATTGTCTTCTAAATTTTCCTTTCAAAGTATTGTATCCAATTTCGAATTCTATTAAGGTCTCTGTCTACCCTCAAAAATAAAGTTCTCCACAGAAAACACATTGAGAAAAAAATAAAATAAATAGGATCACGACTCAGATCCTTGAACATGTCTAAAGGGATTAGTTAGAGGCATGTCCCAACATTACATTTGGAACATGCCCACATTTTGCAGTAGTTAGCATTCCACACGTGACAGGTTGCAAGCCCGTCGCCGTCACAAGAATACTAACTGGTTTACACACAGTGAGAGTCGTATGTAAATATCGCAGTGTGCGAACAAAAAGCTTCGCCGGTGGCGACATCTGTTGGCTATTTGTCAAACATCGTTTATAATTTTCGTCGGTTCTTACTTTGTTAGGGGGTCTACTCGTAAATCGAAAACAATATTCGTATCAAAAATACAACGACTATAATTTAAACAAAGTCAAAATCAAAGGCATGTTTTTCACACTATCACTTATCACTTTGAAATATCTTAGGATCTAGGTGAAGCTACGCCTGTTCCTCGTGACCAAGCCAAGAAGAATCAGGCAACAAACACGGCTTAGGGTCTATCTGTTTTTTCAATGATCCTTTAATGCTATGTAGAGCTCCAGTGTGGTGCCGATCAAACAAGGTGAAGGCTCAAACAAGAATAATAATTAAAAGAACTAAGTAGGTAATTACTTTTGTCAATAATCGATAATCGTAATCCTACTTAAAAATCAGTTCAAAGTATAGTCGAAACATGTAATTTTGATACGAATATTGTTACGATATTTCGTTTTCTGTTCGCGAGTAGAACCCCTGTACTGTGGTAGGTTGAAATGGGGCAAAGTAGGGCAACATTTTTGTTAAGGAAAAGTCGGTTAAGATGTCATTTACGCTATTTAGTTACAACTGTTAGAAAAATGGAATAGGATCATGACTGTAATCTCCAAGTACAGTAGACATAGTCTAAGATCTCAAGCGCTTAGATCCTTGACGATGTCTAAAGAGGGTAGTCAGAGGCACGTTTAAACATTACATTTGGGACGTGCCCACATTTTGCAGTAGTTAGCATTCCACACGTGACAGGTTACAAGCCCATCGCCGTTCTCTGTAAGTGTAGTGGTGAAGAAAATATGTACGGAAAACGGGAAGTCTTATGAAATCATCTTACTTGGAATCAGCATCATCTGTCATAATCTTTCTGTATTTTGACAGTGGAAAATGACAGTGCTTACAAAAGTATTGAACACGTTAAAATTTGTAGGTATACTTCCTACTATTACCATGTCTGATCTGTTTATTTGTGTATTCTGTGGTATTATGTGCATTCTGTGGTCAATGTTTTATTTCATACACGAGTTACATAGATTATAGATAAAGTTCAATAATACATTTTTTGAGTGTATGTTATATTATTATTTTATTTTAAATAATTTAGTTTTCATGTTACCTAAATTAAAATAGAATAGAAAAAAAATGGTTGTCTGGTAGAAAATGCTTCTGTATTAAGCCCGCCTTTTTATCCGCGACGAATAAATAAAAATGTTTCCCAAACCATGATCAAAGTAAGTAAGGTCTAGGTCTAGTCCTATGTCTAGGTCTATAATCTACTGTCTATGTCTACTGTGTAAATAAATAGTCCGATAAACATTATTTACCAAAGTTGTATCAAAACATCTAAAGAACACAAAAGTTCAAACAGCTGGTATTATGCGCTAGAAAATGCAGTCTTAATATTTTCTCTACAATTTCGCATCGCATCGCAGACAGAAGCGTCTTTTCTTTGACATTTTCCATTGTGATATGTGACGTTTCCCGTTGACAGCTGCACATCTTGACGTAGCATACCTATTCAACTCTAATCCGTTGCAATAAAGCTTCAAATCCCTTGTTTGTATTACTACTGCATTATGTTCCCTGACGAGAGAGTTCTGCAAATTTTTCTATGCCATTCTATTTATTTTAATGTTATTAAATTAGAGTTCAAAATTGATTGATTTTATTCAATGTGGGTTTGTAAAGTTTATGCTTGTTTTGATGGAGTGGGCCGTCAATTAAATAGCGGAGGGTTCAGTACATCTTGTGATTGAGTGCAGTCATGCAGATTTACTTTGAAGATAAAGATTTGTCTTGTTGTTCTATACGATGGGAAATGGACTTTAGTAAGTCTAATTTTATTGCCACCAGTCGAATGCTCACGGCTTGATATTATTTTTACTTAACATACTTAGTATAAAACGAAACTTAGGAAATTTATTTTTTATGGGATGGAGATACCCATAAAAATAATGTATCCGCTACAATTATGAAAATATTTACAATACAAATCCAAAATCAACCCCATACAAAAGTTAAATCATTATTTCGTCATTCATATATAAAATCTCATTGAAGGCTAAATAATATTCTGTGTTTTCGTAAAATGCTAAATAAATGATAAAGTGCGTAACTGACAATCACACATATCATGAAGAATAACTTAAATGAGATAAGGTTTACTCCTAAAGTGGCACTGTGCCATTTTAACTAAAAAAAAACTGCTAAGGGTGCAGCAATGCCAAAAAATATTTAAAAAATAGCCTTCAAACAAAGTCGCGGACTTTTTACTAGTCGATGTTTTACAGGGCCAGCGTCCGACCCACATCGACTTTGACCTGTCAAGTTTGATTGAATCAACTCCGCGTAGACTCGATGCTGTGACAGAGTTGTCATATTCGCGGTTTTGTGTTAAAAGGATGACAGACAAACAGATTGATCATTTGTTGTAGTTTATTATCAAGTGATTAACAGTCTTAAAATAAACAAATTTTGCTCTCTGTATATTTCCTTTTATAATGGTTTTAGTTTATTTAACAGAAAATAAGATGTAATTTTCTTTGCAAAAATGAAACGTCCGTCCAACGCCTAAACAAAAAACATTTTAATTTCTCACACAAGAGCTCTTAATTAGGCGTTCACAAAAACACCGCTGTCACTTCTAGTCGTTCCAAAGGCACTGGAGTAAATAAAGCGACGGTCGACAAAGACGTCCGTCTGCTGGCGACGTTTGAGCGACGTGTGTCGCCCCTCGCCCCCCGCCCCCCTCCTTGCCCCCTCCCCCGCCTTGGGGAGAAGGGGGCAGTCCGACGCCGATAATGATGTTAACTCACCGTTTGAGACTCGGGGAGCGTTGTTGCGTTTTTTATCTGGACAGTGTGATGGTGATTTTGACTTTGATGTGATGTTGATTGAAGGAGGGCTCTTCAGCCAGTGTGTGAGATCCAATTTGGTTTGACAATGGTGTGTATTTTATCCTGATTTTGTATAGAACGGGTTCTTCGTTTGATAAAACTTACCAGAATATAAATATTTATCGAAGTATTATCAAGTAAATTCGTTTTTTGAAATTGAAATCTAAAATTTTGTATGTTTATCACAAAGACACATGCCATATTGTATTGCCACATTGTCCGTTGTTCCGGAACACGACATTCTCATTTCAAACGTTTTATCCTTACTGCTGCAGTCGTCATGGAAATCCCATAACGCGGGTGCAACACAAGTTGCTTCAAATAAATTTCATCAGCGCACGAATCCCAGCCGGACTCGACTTGTTCAGTAAATTGTCTTCAAGAGCTGACCACCCCCCTCCACCTGCCGGGAGGAGGGGGTAGGTACGGGCGCGGGGGGTGGCTCAAAGGAGGCCACCGACATTCCCCCGTTCGTCTTGCTTATGACTGACGTCTGGACAGCTTGAGTGATTGAGAGTGACTGGAGACTTAATGCGCGCGAGCGCGATAGGTCTCGCCCGGCGCAAAACGATCTAAATCCTTGCCGTGTCTAGACATATTGCGCTCTATGGCGACAGTGCACGCTCGCGATTCCCTTGCGTTACTCTCCAGTTGTGTTGCACTGTAGCTTGCAATAATTCCGCACATGATATTATTATGAATTAAAATAAGCGTTGCATCGTTTTAATACGGTTTTGCGCGAGGTGTGTTGGTAATTAGCGATGCGAGGTCGGTTGACGTTTGATTGATGGTGGTGCACACTGCTCGATATTTCACTAGGAATTATAATGATTTCATGCCCTCAGGTACCAGTAAAATTGTTTGTGATTTGCGGAAATTAACAAATGTGCTCTGAAGTGTGTGTGTTGTGAAAGTTTTGAAAATATTGAGATACGCGAACTGGCCGGCAACCTGGAAGGCAAGTGGGTAGAGTGGGGTCAATACAATGTTCTTAGTAAACTTTTCCTTGTATCGAAAGTATAAGTTGTGGGAAATTTACAACGTTTAGTTTTTAAAGCTTTGAGCAACTGAGGTCTAAAGCAAGCTCGATTCAACCCGCGCTAGGATTTTTTATTGCTTTATGTAATAAGTTTTTGAATGAACATTGCATGAGGTTGTCATGTTGTTGTAGATATTGTTGATCATCGCTTTATTCATTCAATTTTGTATATTGATTTATTATTGTATAATAATTACGTTTAAAAAACTTTGAACAAAACCGACTTCATGCTTATTGTTATAAATTGAATTGAATAAGTCCAATACAAATTTGTATCTCCTTCTTTTTACTTTAAATTTTAAAGGCAAGCAGCAGTTATCAAATAAAAAATAACCAATCAAAAGTTCTGAGATAACAAACATAAAAAATCAGTCAAATTGAGAATCTCCTCCTTTTTTAAAGTCGGTTAAAAAAATCTGTGACTACTACAAAACTATCCCTTAAGAATAAACCTCAAAAATACCTACTTGTAGCACATACCTAAACTGGTACTGCGTTAATTCAGATAACAATGAGATCGGATAAACAGAATCAAAGAACACGCACGTCCGGACGGACGGACAGACAGGCAATCAGTCCGTCCACGTCCATCATACGAAGCATGTAATTTTTGCTCATATATTGCGCTTTGATATTTTGTGGTTTTGTTGGCGTAAGCTCTTGGTCTATGATTATGGATTGTCTTTTTATAATTCTTATTATGAAGGTGTATTCATATGGAGTTGGTAATATTAAAAAGAAGATGGAGATCTAAGATCTGTCTGTCCGTCTGTCTGTCTGTCTGTCTGTCTGTCCGTCTGTCTGTCCGTCTGTCTGTCCGTCTGTCCGTCTGTCTGTCCGTCTATCTATCCGTCTGTCTGTCCGTCTGTCTGTCCGTCTGTCTATCACAGGGATGTTTCTCATGAATCGTGATAGCTAGACAGTTGAAATTTTCACAGATGATGTATTTCTGTTGCCGCTATAACAACATATACTAAAAACATAATAAAATAAATACTAAATGGGGCTCCCATACAACAAACGTGTTTTTTTTGTTGGTTTTTTATAGGTAATGGTACGAAACTCTTCGTTTGCGAGTCCGACTCGCACTTGGCCGGGTTTTTATATAATCATCATAATTTTCTTTTCCTTTTCCCACTTAATATGGGGTCAGCAAAACATGTTGACAAACATGTTGCGAAGAGAAATTAGCTTATGTTTTACAACCGGCTGCCTACTTGACGTCAACTTTCTGGGAACACCAAGAAAGTTGACGTCGAGCAAGCGGCCGGCTAAAAACTGTTGTACTTTAGATATAACTCGATATATCTTGTTAATCATTACCTAACATATAAATATTCGCAGATGTTGCCAACAATTTTAAAATAAAGTACCTACTTATGCAAATAATAAAAACAGCTATCCCTTTTAAGCATCGACAGACACTTGTCGTTACTTTAACTTACCTCTATGAATCCACATTTGTGTACCAGGAAAACATAAGGCATTAAAAGGTCGCAAATTATTCAGGAAACCACCAACTATTTAATACAATCCACCTCAACCTTACCGTTATAGTAATAAGGTTCATTTTGGGTGGACATAAATGTGTGTATAACTTTGTAGCGTAGGAGTAGACAAGATGATCGGTCGACAATTTGATTCGGAATATATAGTGACAGGGCAGCTGTAAACATGTGTTGTTCGCGGGTTCGTTTCTCGCGAGTTCTGCTTAACTTCATGTGTGGTGGCCATAAAATGGTCAGTAAAGTTAGAACCGACACGAGTATTAACTTATCTGGATTACGAATTACGAGAAATGTTTCTTTGGTTTAAATTTAAGGACATTTTGCGAGTATAACTCGTTAACTGGCTGTCGCTATTGAGGTTTTCACAGCGCGGAAAATGTATACATATAATGTCATATTATGTATGTATATACCTTCCCTTATTATATATTACATAGGAGAATACTTTATTATACACTATTTATTACTTTTTGAGATTAGCCCGAAAGGACAGACAGACGCGACAGATTTTAAGGTAACCTTAGGTATATCATTTGTGATAGAGACATTAAAATACAAAAATATCACGCGTATTGTAGGCGCTCAGACCATGAAGATGTCTAAAGGGGTTAGTCAGAGGAACGTCCAAACATTACATTTGGACCATGCCTACATTTTGTAGTAGTTAGCATTCCACTTGTGACAGGTTGCAAGCCCGTCGCCGCTAATCATGATAGTTAATAAAAAAACTCGTACTCGGGTACAAAAAATACAGCTCCCGCTCTAAAAACCAACAGCGCGTTAACAAAATTAAATGTAAATTGAGTTTAATTTCGTCAATCATATGTCACTTCTGTCAATCCCGCCGATTGAATCTTGATTGAAGGGGTCGCGGGGTCATTGTCATCGCGTGACCCCGTTCCCTTTTGTAATTGGTTGAAATCGTTTCAGCTCTACAAATGATTGTTATTTACGTAGTAACTGTGAAATTATGGATTACTAGCTACATGCCGCGGTATTACTTGTAAAAACTAAATTTTACTTTAATTGTTGTGAGTCCGTTGATCAGCTCCTGACTCCATCATTAGATCAGCTCGCACCATATTATTGTATTGTCACCAGAACTAAAGGTGTATGCTAAACTTCAGCCCAATCGGTTGGGGATAACTGCTTCAAAATTGAGTTGCAAGATTTGTACATTGCAAGTTAAATAAAAACTTGTTAAAAAAATCAATTTTGCTTTTTTTTATCCCAGTTCGTTTTTCATACAACATTGTACTACAATATTGCATTAGACAGAAATAAGTAAGTGTCTGTCTGTCCGTATAACTGTTGTGACAAGGGAAGACTTCCTGATCTGCAGCGCAGGTGGGGCGTTGCACCTAGCTTAGGGATTAGGGATAGTGATAAGCGGAGCGATTTACAAAATACTCTGATACATAGAAATTTAAAAAAAGAAATCGTTTCATTATTAGATACCGAAATATTTTAATTATGCTAAAATTAATATGAGGAAAACACTCCGAATTTTACTGTGTCGTAGCACCTGCTACGCCGTAGACAGGAAGCGTAGCATTTAAAATTGGCAGAATTTACATAATTTATAGTTTTTTATTATAATAAATGAGTATTGAATTCTTAAATTGATGTTTTCGTAGGTATATATATTTACAAAAAAATATATAATTTGCAAGTATTTTATCCATAGTTGTTTGGGGCGCTGCGGCTGTGTGGAAAGTCCACCAATTTATAAAATGTGCCAAAAAATCAGTTTAAGCTCTGTACACACATTTCCGGGTCAGGGCCTTCCAAGCTCAGTGTTCCGTCAGGGACGTGCCACCCGTTACTCGTGTTCACACATATCAGGGAAATCGGTATAGTATAATATGTTACTCTGTATATAAAACGAGCAGTCCGTGAGTTCGCACGGGTATAATGATAAAAATTAAGACTTTTTTTTTATATCTTAGGTTACACTATTGTAATTTTCGTGGGAACTCTATTTTTCTTGAAAAATTAAATATATTCTATGTTACTCGCTGATAACGTAGTTTTTAAATAAGTGACGAAATTTAAAAATTGGTCCAATTGTTTTTTCGTTAAACCGATACAAAAAAAACATAAAAAACATACTTCTTTATAATAAGTAGTGTAGATTTACTTTGTCTAAGTGGCATCAAAAATCGGATAAAGTGTGATGGAGCGTGCATACATCATGCTGACACTAAAAGTTTCTGACCCATTCACACACATTTTTGTATGAAGTTATACAGAATTTCTGACGCTCCCCTGACCCGGATATGTGTGGGTGGGTCATAATTAAATGCAAATAAACTGCTTATTCAATAAAAAATACTCGTAATTTGTTTTTAAATTGCTTAAATAATGTTAAATATCATAACGAAATACCTAAACGCGTAGGATCAATCTGGCAATTTTTAAATTTATCGAGGTCACTTTTATCGAGGCTTTTAAATTTATATTTATTTTATATTAAACACGTATGAACCTTCAGTAAGAATGAAAAGATGATTTAAGGTGCAAAGATTGCAATATTGAAACTACTCCCCTTAAGTTCTGCTGTCGCTCATCACTAAACTTCATCCTAACCACGTCATGGATCTACCATAATCTGACACGGCGGCACTGCGCCCGCGCAGATTAAGGGCGTCGACGCATATGCGTAGATGCGAAACGGGAATTGCATTACGAATAAAACTTTGATGATAAAGTTGTTCATATTTAATTTTATTTTATTTTGTTGCAGGTATGTACTGTAAAGTTGATAGTGGTAAGAATATAAATAAATATAAATATATTGGTGGATATTTCTCACATCGCTATCTAGCTCCAAACTTAGCAAAGCTTGTACTATGGTAACCGGATTACTGATAGATACTTATAAACTTTTTTTATAAATACATACTTATAACAAATAACATTGAGACACATAACAAACATATACATATGTCCTGTGAGGACATAATATGTTTGTTATGTGTATATGCAAATAGTTATCTTTGGTGAGAATCGAACTCACAACCTACAGCGTAGAAGGCAGAGTTACTACCAACTGAAATATGAGGCCAGAGTATTATACTTTATGAGCTATAAAATGCTGATAATTTGCAGACCGTACTAAAACAAAACAAGTCGCGAATTAATCGCATCATGGTATCTCGGATTGCACAAAGGAATCGAACCCGCGCCTCTGGCCACGGCTTCGCTTGATTGATGTGTTGAGGCGGTTTTGTTAAACCTGTTTTATTTTATAGAAACCAATCGCTAATTCACTACTATTAACATTAATTTGGATATAAACAATAAACATTTATTTAATCCATTATTGGTCATGGCTTAACTACTTTTTCAAGCCATGACTGACAGTTCAACGTTTTCGACTTCTAAATGTAGCAATAATTTGGATGATCTTTTAAGAAATAGTATTTGAATAGTTTCAAGTTATTAAATCTGATGTAAACCTTAAAAAATCTTCACTCTCAACTCAAAATTTAAGAAGGTTTTTTGTAAACTTGATTATAAAACTAATTGACAGCGGAATTAATATTGTCAAGTCATATGACAAACCTGAAACCAGTAGTCATTGAATTAACAAATTCTGTGACAGACAGACAGATAACATGATTGACGTAAAGGCCAATTCCCATATCTACATATTCGTATTTGCAATTGTCATAACAGGTGAGATAACAAATATGGAAAGACAAAGTTACAACTTCTGCTGGTGACTGTCATTTTGATTTGACATTGCGGTCTTCAACAAATTTTGTACCCTTATAAACAGATTTTCTCAGGGATTATTATTTATATTATATTTTACCAAATTTTTTAAACGATTACTATTAATATATTTTTTGCGTTTACATAAATTTATAAAGTCTAGGTTTCTTTATAAATACACTAAAACCAGTGTTAAATTTTGCTTCGTGAAATAACTACAAATATTTATAATTTTTGCAAAAAAAACCGAGATATCGAGCTATTTCAAGATATTCGAAATATACATCTGATACCAAAAAGTAACTCGACAAAACTCATTAGCTAGTTTCAAAACGCTTAAACCACAACAGAGTAAGGCTCACAGATACACTAGACTTCAAAAGTCACAGAGGCTACCATAAGCCAGATAACAGATTAGTTCTCCGGCCTGTCAGACGTCTTTCAAACAGACCCTTGGCTCTAACCGACGGATGGCTAGAGCTGGGGTCTCTAAGAACGTATCTATCTATCTAGAGCTTTGTGAGTGTGATTTGCTATCTTTTTGATAGTTACATTTTTAATCATGGGAAATATTTACTGTTTTAAAAAGTAAGATAGTAAGAGTCTCTTATTATTTGTATACAGTCAATAAACCTTTAAGCTGCAATAGCACTAGGAGACATTTGTCCCGCGACATTGTTGCCACGTACACACGTATTCTGCACGGGTGGTGTCATCACAATGTCATGCGGGACATGTCTCGCAACATGTCCTCTAGTGCAAGGCTTCTTAACAAGTAAGACTTTAAGTAAACATAAGTTGTGATAACTTTAAAAAAAAATTGTTAAGGCGCTGAGTACCCTAAAACTAACAAAACTGGTTGAAATCAAAGTTTGACATTTATTTACTGGCCAATGACAAGCGATAGTAAAAACAAAAATAAACAAACTCAATTGTCAACATTTCAAAAATGGAACCTCGGACCGGACAACCGTCAATCAATCACGCGGTAAACCAATTAATTGATGACGTCACGCAATCAATTAGCTATACGCATTCAAAGCAGGAAACGTGATCCAAATGGATAGCTATCAAAAGTACTAGTTTCATTGAGTTTTTCTTGGTCACTGTATGTTTGGGTTCCGTACCCAAGGGGTAAAAACGGGACCCTATTACTAAGACTCTGCTGTCCGTCTTTCTGTCCGAATCCCATGAACCGTGATAGCTAGACAGTTGAATTTTTTACAGATAATGTATTTTTTGTTGCGGCTAACAACAAATACTAAATAAGTAATTTTTAAATATATTTTTGAAATCAAAACACGACGTGGTTATGTTGTGTGGTTAGGCAGTTCCTATGACTACATTCGAGCTCCATCATCAGACAAGCTCGCTAGTACCATAATTTTATATTGTCATTAGAGATTGATAGGTATGCAAAGTTTTATCTCAATCTGACTATTTACTGAGGAGTTCCGTTGAACAGCTCTTGACTTCATCATCAGATTAGCTCGCTGCCGATTGCATTGTCACCGAAGTTACATAAGTATAAGTATGTCAAATTTCATCTCATTCGGTTGAAGATAACTGCTTTAAAATTGAGTTACAATATTCCACCTTAACAAACATAGTTACATTCATAATTATATACATACATTGCAAGTTAAATAAAAGCTTTTAAAATAGCATAAAATAAATATTTAGGTGGGGTTTCCATACGACAAACGTGTATTTTTGCTGTATTTTGAAGATAAAATGTTATAATACCAAAAACCTTAATGTAGTTTTTACGTGCATGTTTTGCAAATGTTATCAAAATGATTCTTTATTGATTTGGGTTAGACGTCTTAATATCAATAAAGACAGTAAGAGCAGGTAGTCGAACGATGAATAAACATCAATCAATCAAATCGTGATGTGTTGAATTTAAAGCAAAAACTTCGTTGGATTAGTGTGGATACTCCAAAGTTTTTTTTAAACACCTTTTAAAGGCACATACAAAATATTATTCTTAAAATAGTTTTGATATTATATTATTACTAGCCATCCCCAAGAGACGTTATCCTGACAAATTTCAATAATCCCACACAAAAAAGCACTTTCAGTTTTTTCCAAACTTTACTCCACCCTTATCATAGGGGTATAAAAAATACTCTACGACCTATTCTCAGACTTACTTTTTATACACAAAAAAAAAACATAAAAATCGGTCAAGCCGTGATGAGTTTTTTTACAAACACTGTGACACAAGAATTTTATATACATAAGTTATACTAATTTCCGCCCACGATTTCAGTCTCGTAGAATCTAGATAAAATGTATGTTTACTGTTCCAGGACTTAAACTATTGTATATTCATTATTTCATTTAAATCTGTTTGGTTGTTCGGGCGTGATTGAACAAACATCCAAACATAGAAGCATCCTCACACACTTTCGTAATTTAATAACATATTTTTAGTTTAGTAATACTCTAGCAATTTAGGTTAAAGCGAAATTACTCATTATTCTGCTATATGGTTAGATTGTAATAATATAAGGGTATAATAATTATGACAATGTACGCTAACCATAAAAAAGTACCTAAATTTGTTCTTATCCATAAGACTCTCATCTTAAGAATAGTCTAGTAGTAAAAAACTGACATTTTGACAGTGATCCGATGAAGTGTAAGGTCGAGGCGTGCATTCATGCGTCTCTATTTGTTTATTGTAGTGTTGATTCTGGGTTAAATACACTTCATCGTGTGGTTTTGACTGGCTTCACAGCTCGCTGTTAGTTGTGAGTTCTATTTTTACCCTGGACAAACATTTTTGGGATGAAAATAGGTGTTTGTTTCTGTGGCCTGGGGCCATACAACAAGTGTCTAAAGTAATCTAAAGTCTAAAGTAAGTCTAAAGAGAGAGACCATCAAATCAACATCGTATTTTTCAAATGTCAAAACTGGCACTTATACTATAAGACGTGTCAGTTTTGACATATGGATGATACGATGTCGATTTGATAGTGATTAGTACTAGCCCTTCTGTTTCTATTTATTTATCATTTGAAAATGTCTCCTAAAAACTACTTTTTTCGTTTTAGCTCCAAATCGAATATTTTTATTCAATTTCAAATATTTTTATTACATAATTTAATAGGAAAATTGTAGTAAACAAAATCATATTGTTTTTTGACAGTTATGCAATTAAAATTCGATAGTTGAAACCGATTACTATTACCAATAAGATTACGCAATAAGGCCGATACCAACACCACCTGGGTGTTGGTATCGGCCTTATTGCGTCTCAGACATGTTACTTGTGGATTTTGATAATCAGATCCTTGAATAAAGGGAGTAGACAGAGCCACGTTCAAATATTACATTTGGCTCATAACCAAATTTTGCAGTATTGCCGCTGATATTATCCTGATAAGCCGGGAATCCTAGTGAGCAACTGGTATTATTTATGAATATATTTGATACTAAAATAAATAAAACTCAAACAAACAAGTAGCGTCATAATAAAAATAATAAAAAACCATCAATAATAATCATAATAACAGACATCTACTGCTGCTTAGGCAGAAGACGAGTTACTAATGAACATACCATTCAATTTACGCCCACTTTATCAATGCATTTTATTCAACCTTTTTCCCTAAGTGATAAGGTTCATTTTGGCGTAAATCGGTAGGTACAGAATAGTGAGGATATAACGTCAATAAAGATTAAGCGGGTTCCCAGAGTCGGACAGACGGACGGACAGATATCCACTCGATGACGTATGATTGACGGGACGGGTCATTTGTCGTACTTATATTATCTAAATGTTTTGCTTGTTTTTGAGGAAAGGCCTATTTTACGAAGGTCTTCGGGCGTCCTTAAAACTTCACAGAGTTAGTTTTTAGATTAAATAAACTATGTGTCGTATTTTTACTGATTATTTTTGCTATTTTACTAGGAATTTTTGACTATCAATCGCCTGGTAAACTATTTGCGTTTTTGAAATAGAGTACTCATTAGGCTTTACTATCGCGAGACATTATTAAATGAGACGAAAGCCGACACGCGTTGCCTAATGCCGCGATCACACTAGGTAACATTGTTTTGTCCCGCGACATTGTCGCCTGAGACGTACTCGTAGAATAAGTCGGGCGTCGTCGGTCGAGGTAGCGCGGGACGTCGCGCGTCATCGCACACATCGCAGACGACATCTACGGATCACGCTAAACAATATTCGTATCAAAGTTAAATCGTTTTAACTATAGTTTGAACTGATTTGTAAATAGGATTACGAACATCGGTGATTGTCAAAAGTAATTAGTAAGTATACAAGTATTCTATCAGTTATTTACTTCCCAAAATACAAACTTTGCTTAGTTTGAGGCTAAATGGCATAATGTCCACCAATATAATTATATTAATATTATTATTTAATAATCGTAGTTGTTGTTTGTTCATTGTTACAACATTTCGTTGTCGGTTTGCGACCACCTGACTCAACAGTCGCGCGGGACACGTCAAGCGATATGTCCCGCGACATGTCTCCTAGTGCAAATGCGTCATAAAAATATTCCTCGCCAGAACGAAACTGACACCCTAAATTGTGAAAACGTCAACGTGCTGTCAACTCATCGCAATCTATTCTTCAAAACTGCCGAAGCCGAACTGTCTAGTCGCATTTCTAGTGGTTGAAAACAAAATTATACATTTTGACGTAAAAAGAAGCAGTGATTGATTGCGCTCGTGAAAGTCTGCTAGTTTTGGCAAGCCGCGCCTGTCAGTCAGGCGTCAACGAAATGTCATCTTGGTTGAGTAGTTTTTGTTTTGTTGATCTAATGGTTTTTTGATTTCTAACTCTTTTATTGTTCGGAAAATTTATGAAAATAATACTTCTTTATGTACCTACTCTTAAATAATTATAATCACTTTTTGTTTTACAAAAATACACCTCATACCTACTACATCTTTTACATGACATGGTATAAGTGCATTAGTAAAATAATAAATTTCAATTTTCATGTAAAATATGGCGATGGATGATCACGTATGGAATGCTAACTGCAAAATGTAGGCATCTGCCAAATGTTATGTTTGGACGTACCTCTGACTACCCTCTTTAGGCACATTCAAGGAGATGGTCTACCGTACTTGGGTATTACACTTGAGATCCTATCTAATATTGTATATGAGTAAATGAAAAATTATGAACCAACTATAATCTCCAAACTTGGTAGACTCAGATCTCCAGGAGTTTAACTCCTTGAAGATGTCTAAGAAGTTAGTCAGCAGCAGGTGACATAAAGTCTCGCGGTGAAAATGAACCAACGACATCGGTAATTTTAAACTGTGCATCTGTCAACCCTCTACCAGCAATTACACTGTTCATACATCAGCACGTATACTCGTACGTGCCTATATGCTGTGTGTGGTCTTCTGAGAACTCCAGTTCCACGATGGGAAGCTATAATGACGAATGCTCACAAATGAAACTGTTTTAATTTAGGAAGGTTAATTATTAGCTTTTGATATATTTATTTTAATTTCAGATAAAGGTGTTTTGAATTGGCTTTTTCTGCAAATAACTATTGATTTTTGCTTATAATTTATTTTTCCGAAGTTTTGACTATGATAAAGATGCATATAAAATCAAACGTTATGTCTACTAATCACGATAGTTTGAATTAATATTTTTTAACCATTTCACGAAGTAATTCTTATGCCGAAGCGTTATCTTTGTCTGCTATGGATATGGCACTAACATGACTGGTATGATCATGTTATGTACCTTGTAATGGTTAGACTCCCTAAAGCAGAGACACGATCTTTGACGCGATTTGCTTACGACAGCCCATCATCGCAATGCCCATTGACTCGGAAAGCTAGTACGCTATCTTTGGCAAGCCCATCGGATCGGAAACAATTGTGGAGATCAAATGCAGCGCTGATGACGTAACATCAATAATAAACCGAAAAAAACCGAGGCCCTCAGATACAGATCAAATTAACGGTCAGTCGAGCACAAAGACCGGCCAATCAGCGGAACGATTCTTTCCGAACGCTTCACGTATTTACGTCACATTTCTTCGATTTCGCGGCACGTTCGAGACGTAATAAGCGGGCGTCCCCCGTAAGGGGTGCGGGGGTCCGTCAGGGGAAAGGGGGTCGTTGGAGTTAATGAAGTTTTCTCGACGCGATTCCCACAGGTCGTCACATGCTGGCAGAGTTTGCGGGCCACATATTGTGGCACGTCGTACTCAGATATTGCCATACTGCTCGTGAAAATGTTTTAATAAGCGCATCCCTGGCCGGCCGTTATGTCCGGGAGTTCGCAGTCTTATTAATGTCTATTGTTTGGAGTTTTTGCGTTATTGCTGGCGTATAGGCGGTATCATCCGTAACAAGATTGAGAGATCTGCGGCCTTGAGTGAGCCCTTTCTACATCTTTTTTAGATTTTATACAGAGTCAGGTGGAACTGTCTACTGTCTGGGACATGTTTTTAGATTGAGTAGGCTTGTCCAGCACCTATATCATCTTCTCATCTTAGCCGGTTTCATCCACAGGAAATACATGGATCCTTTACGACTGTTTTACTTAACTGCTTATTGCAAACGGTCATTTGAAATTATAAAGAAACATTTTAGCCTACCAAAAATGTTAAAATAATATAGCGTCAAAAACTGGTGCTATCTGTAAACGCTCTGTAATCTTTAGTTGGGACGAGTTGGGAGTTAAGGTTAGTTTTGTATGTCTGTATAGAGTGACGATGTTGGTTTTGTCTTGAAAATGTTAACCCTGGACAAATGTATCTTGAGGATACTGTTCCTTAACTCTAGACTGCTTAAGCAATTGTTTAAGTTGCGTTTTCCTAATTAGGATAACCACTGTGATGGGTTCCGAGGGACTACAGTAATGTAAAACTTGATAATTTACATACGAATACTTGTTCATATTATTAAATTTATTACATCCAATACAAATTTAAATAATACACAATAATTAAAAAGTACACGAAAAATAAATGAGTAGCAATCCAAAAGTAGCTCAACTGATCTAGATTGGACGGAATTTAAACGTTGGGTTGCATTTTCTTTATTAATTATACATAAAAACAAATATAATCATTATCATGATTGTAATCCCCAAGAATTACAGTAGATAGATTTCAGATCTCCAGTCCCTCAGATTTTTAAAGATGTCTAACGTGGGTAGTCAAAAGCACATTATATTTTGCATTATACCTACATATATTTTTAAATAAATATAACTACTCGATAATTTATAAGAATAATAAATAAATATTTACAACTAATAAGTATCACCGTTAATTAAATTTAAGATCAATAATCATTATAATAAAGTAGTTGAAGGTATTAAAAGTGCACCTCAAAGACGTTCCTTTAGTACATAAATAAATTATATATACACGACTGTTTATATAACTAAAACAAGCTATCAATTACTGATTAATGCATGACAAAACTATTTATAATATACTGATATATATGGAAGCCTTACTCATTATGATTTTACTGCCTATACATTAGGGCTATGGCCGTTGCACACTATGTCAAAAGTACCTGAACAACTGCAGTCATAAAGCGAACATAAATACATTTGCATCTAAAAAAGACGTGTGGCACTCGGAGACTGCCGCGGTAAAGCTATTGCATAACATTTTTTATCAACTTATGTATTTATAATTATTTATTTATTTATTTTATTTATCCTTTTTTCCTTTGTTTTTCTTTGATATTCAACTTTTTGAGCGTGGTGACCGATAAGAAAAGAAAAAGAAAAAATTTTTTTTTTTTTTTTTTTTACATCCCTAGATTGCGGGGGAAGAGGGGGATTAGGCATGCGCAGTAACGCCGATACAACCAATGCCACCTATTGGCGAGTTGCTAAACAAAAGAGACAAGCGTGATATTTCAAAAAGTCATTAAAAGTTCTGCTATTCATCGATAGATGTCAAAATCTTTAACCTACCTATTTACCTAACTACGTAGTTAGCATTCCACACGTAACAGGTTGCAAGCCCGTCGTCGCTTTCAAGAATACTAACAGGTTTCCTCACGATGTTTTCCTTCACCGTTATAAGCACGTGTAACGCGCATATACATTTTTCGAACAGAAATATCCATTGATGCACGGCCAGGATTCGATATTTACCTAACTACATGAATTCAATAATTCAATTTCAAACTTTTTAGTCGATCATGTCTGTGAAGTACCACCTATTTACCGATAGTGGTAAAATAGCGCCACCTGCCAGCGGAATTGCGAACCTCTCATACCCCGAGCTTTCGCATGAGACCGCGAAAAGCACCTATAATAACGTAGTATCATCAAATGAAACTAGATGGCGCTGGAATGCGAAAATCACTCTAGAGTCCGCGCCACCACTCAAGTCCGCTAGACGCGGCGTCGCAATCGCCTATTATAATGATGCCAGTAAGATAGCCATAATTTACCCCTTACACTTAAAGGGAGAGTGAACTAATGTTTACATTTTAAAACTATTTACTACTAGCAGTTCACTTCGACTTCGCACAGTTGTAATAATGAAGAATATAGGCAATTTTTTTATTTCTTTGGTTATATTATTGCTATTTTCGTGGGATCTCTATTTATTTTTATTTATTGTACTTACGATTATAATTTTAGACAGACAACGGAAGAGACTTTGTGTTATACTATGTAGTGATGTTATTCGCTCCTAATGAAGCTTTTGATAGATTAAATATTTTTTTAAATTGGTCCTATATTTTTTCAGTTTATCCGGTACAAACAAAAATATAAAACTAGAAATTTTATCTCTTTGTAATAGTAGTGTAGTTATGTAGGAAAACAATGAAATCAACCTAGTTTCACGATATAGGTTAATTTTATTAAATTATTTTTATACAATAATTATGGTCTTCATCATTTATTACTTGCATTCCAGACATATCGCTGTCACTTGTCTCTTGAAATTCACTGCCATGATCAGAATCAGTGTCGCTATCACTGGCTGTTGATATTATGAATTATGAATCTTTCTATTTCTTCATCTACCAGTCCATCATTTTTGTAATATTACAATTATTTTTGAAGTGCTTGCTGCCACTCTTCCTTCTTTCGTAATTCGAGATACCGTTTTCTCTGAAACACCTAAAATACAAAATAATTTAATTAGTGTTTTAATTTAGTCATATTTTACCTATTGTTAGAAAAAAACTTATACTCTGGTATCCCTAAAATTTACCTGTCATGGCAGCGACTCTTTTTTGTATATTATATAAAGGGATCAAAACGTCTTTATTCCTCTGCTCTAACTCACAAAACTCTTTTACTTTACGAATCATTTCACGAGCTGCACTTTTCACCACTTTACGCGACATATTCACGCAGATTTCAAGAAAATATTGGGAAAAACCATGGACGCTAATTTCATCGAGCACTCTGACATGAGATAAAATGACGTTGCTGTCAAATTTAGTTTTGGTTTTCGTCGCAGGACATGAGTGGTGGCGAGGACTCTAAGCAGGCATGACATGAGTCATAGGGATGTAATATTGATTGAAAAAAATCTATTAATTAATAATCGATTTTTTGTCCCTACAAATAAATCGATTTTCCAAAAAATCGAATTATATGGTTCGGATCGCTTTCGGAGAGACGATCGATGGGTCGGTTCCCGTTTGTGAAGCGACTATTGGTCGGATCACGTTCGGAAAAACGATCAATGGTTCGGTTTGCGTTCGGAGACAAGACCGATGAGTCGGTTTCCGTTTGGGAGGCGACTATATGTAGGTTCACGTCCGGGAAAATGGCCAACGAACGATTCGGTTCGCGTTCGGAAAACTTAGTTTACAAAAATCGATTTATATGTGTAATTTACATAATCGATTTTTTTTAAATCGATTTTTTGAAATCCAAAAAGAGAAATCTCTAACACTCACACTCACGCATATTGCGTGAGTGTGAGTGTCTCGTAAATTTTCGTTACGAAATTTCTGGATTCGGTCTCCACGCTCAAGGCCCGCGATAGAAGCTATGCAATAGCTTAAAAATATTCAGTAGTTTTCAAAATTACGTAACGTGTCAAAAGCTAATAGGTACAGGCAGAAAACCATTTATTTATACGCACAATTAATATTATTTTAAAACGCAGAAGTAGTTTTATGTATATAGATGATTTGAGTATTCAGTTGTGAAGGTTTTTATGCTAATTTAATGTGTAATTGAACTGAGCACCTGCGTAAACGATTAGTCTACGGAAAAGTAAAAATTACATTCAGGTATTGAATGTAGAGCCGTCAGTGTTGTGAACTAGGATTTTAGGTGAAAGAAAGTGTAGTAACTATTTATTATAAATTTTTGGGATTGTTATGCTCAAATAGTACAAATATAGCGGTGTTTGACACAAACACTTACGTTATAAAAAACTAAAAAAAAAATACAAAAATCTATCTATTGAAAAGCCAAGATTTTTTTATGTTTTGTGAGAGACCCTTACATAACTACAATAAAATTTAAATAAAACCAACTATTTACAATTTTCGCTCACAATAGAAAAAAAAAACATCTAAATCGGATGACCAGATATATCACTATTAATATCACTACATGGTATAAAGCAGTCACTTTCCGCTTCCCGCGTCTGTATGTAATATGTATGTATGTATGTATGTATGTATGTTTGCTTATATCTTTAAAACTACACAACGGATTTTGATGCGATTTTCAATAAATAGAGTGATTCAAGAGGAAGGTTTATATGTATAATACATGCATAATATAGTAGAGAAACACTGATAATTTTAGAGGTTTCTAATGTGATGTCGTAAATAAACACATTTTTTTGCACTTACATTGCAAATGCTGGCTGAACCCCACGAGATATATCAAAATAATGTAGTACAGTATTTGTACACCTTAAAAACGGCTACAAAAAAGTCAACGATGGTATTAGAAATGTCTTACGCACAGCGAAGCGGGCACGGGTCAGCTAGTCACTACATAGTATAAAGCAAAGTCGCTTTCCGCTTCTGTATGTATGTATGTATGTTTGCTTATATCTTTAAAACTACACAACGGATTTTGATGCGGGTTTTTTTTAATAGATAGAGTGATTCAGGAGGAAGGTTTATGTGTATAATAACATGCTACCCGTGCGAAGCCGGGGCGGGTCGCTAGTAATATATAAACGGTAAAACCTTCAGATTCGTTGGTTAAAAAAAAAATATTCAATATTTATCTGTACGGGTGTTCAGTTATATTTGGTCCCACCGTTGCTCAGCAACTTGTGTTGTCAACTATATTTATTCTGTAGCTATGATCGTAAGTAGATATGTTTAATGAGTAAGTTTACGACCCACAGACAGAACTTAAGTTTTATAACCGCAATAAAAAAGTTTTACGGAATTTTGAACGCTTGGAAAGTAGCTTCTGGGAGGATAAAGTGACTGGCATAATGCTAATATAGCTTAGCTAGAGAGTTATGAAACTTTTGATATTCGGTTGGGTGACCGCTAGTCGTATTTATAATTGAGTTCTTTTAAATAATTGATTAAAATGGATATATTTTAATTTGTAACATAAAATATATAAATTCAAAAGAAAATGCACTGTAAAAGAGTAAAAAAAATAATAATAAGTGTCAGTTTTGACGTTTTGACAATACGATAGTGATTCGTGCTAGGCCCCCGGACACCCAGTTTAATTTTCGGGAGTAATCTTAATACACCCTGTAACTCACACAAGTAAGCAAAAATTCACACAAACACAGTCTAATGCATCAAACTTCCAAAGTTGGCAATACACGGACAAAAAGTCTGGCAGTTTATTTAACCAATCTAAACTTAGACAACTGCGTGTCCCGGCTTTCTACGGCCAACTTTTTTGTCAGTGTGTCTCATAGAATTGGCCGTCAGTGTATTCCGGAATTAGTTAACTTCTGTTGCTTGTTTTGTAAAAGTAGGAATTTGGAATTGACAAGAACTGAAGTACTTTCAATCTGTATTTTACTTTCATTATTTTTCATTACCCACTATTATATTAATATGAGCACTTAAATCAAAACAGTGAAGGAAAACATCGTGAGGAAACTAGTTAGTTATTAAATTTCTCATTTTAAATTATAAAAATTCTCGAAATATATCAAATCATAACATTTTAACTAAAATGTCTTCATGCTGTATTTATTTGTAGATCATAATTAGATATTTACGCTTAGAGGGCTGGCACTACTTTATAGCAGTATCATTTCACGAATCTGTCTAAAAATTACAAAAAAAGCTCATTTGTGTCGCTGGTCGGTATTGGCGACTCGCAACCTATTCAATAAAGTCAAAACTGGTGCTAAGAATCGTGACCTCATTGACCTATCGATACCCTATCGCCCTTACAGCTCCAAGCACTATACCTCCCGGAGCGCAGTGCATTAATGACATTTTTCGCATGTTTCCCCCCACCCCCTGGGAGGAAAAACCCGTTTTACCCGTAGGGTGAGTGGGGGCAAGTTGGACGTCTCCCGTCAATCAGTTCGGAACGTGCCGTGAATGCGACTTGGTAACGTTAAGACGTTTTTATGGTGGTCGAGTTAACAGCGATTATTGGGACGCGTAATCTCGGGTTATGTTTGTTTGTACTGATGGGTTAGGGGGAAAATATTTGAGATACATGAGAATTTTGCTTTTTAACTTTCACACGAACAGGTCAATATTATTGGTAAAGATTTAATACATACTCGTAAATGTGCGTTTTTTTTACAGAGTGAGGATTTTCTTTTTGATAAAAAATTACTTTTTAATATAATATTTTGGTACCTACGCCTTTTTTAATAAGTACAGTCAAATCAAAGTATCATTTACTGCAGAAAACAAAGTAATACTAAAATATATTTAGATAGGTTCTAAATAAAATCCTCAAGTACTGTACTCTCAGATCCAGGCGTTTTAGATCTTGGAAGATATCTAAAGGAGTTAGCCAGAGAGACGTCCAAACATTACATTTGGCGCATGCCCACATTTTGCAGTAGGTTCTAGGTTATAAAGTAAAAATACTATTCTCAGACAAAACTATTCAAACTTAGCACACATTTTGAAAATAAAACGACTCAATCACGTAGCGTCATTCCAAAACTTCGTCACATAATCGCAGTTTTCTCATTTCGGTTTCATTATAAAAACGAATATAAAACGAAACTTTGAGACTTACTGTTATTACAACTATCTGGATGTCTGTAAAGCTTAGATATTTCTAGCTAGGAGTTTTTAAAGTGTTATCAAAATAGGCTGGGCTATGCCAAATATTTGTACAATTACAATAAGTTTTATTATTTGCGGTACATTATGTAAACATTTAATCGTCTTAAGAGGCTGCCAGTCGCTGATTGCTCTTTTTCGAAACGAAAAAGGAAATACTTCTGAACAAGCCACATCTCCTATTTTTATAAGTATATTACTTCAGGTTCCTACCTAGATTTCTATTAAGGCGCGGTAAGTTCTGAAAACCGCGGCCGAAACGACACTGACAGTTGACAACGGCAAGCTCTAGATGGCGTATGCTTATCGTAAATATTATCGACAGTTTTTATGAGATCGCGTTTCTGGTACCTACGTAGGCTGGTAATAGGCTTTACTATCTGGTGGGGGTAGTTAGAGGCACGGCCAAACATTATATTTGGCACATGCCCACATTTTGCAGTAGTTACGCATTCCATACGTGACTACTCAACTCGCTAGGTCACTGACCTCTATTATACAATAGAGGTCAGTACGCTAGGTACATGCCGATTTGACAGATGAACTATAAAAACTTGGAATGTGTTATGTCAATGTCAGTTAATCAGGTGCGCGCCGCGGCAAATCAGGATGTTTTTTTATGGGTTTTCAAAGACAAAAATTTTGTGTACATGCAATCAATGAAATAACCAAATAAATACAGCAAATAAATGTTGTCTGGGCATCTCGTCCAACTCTATTTTCTATTTGCCAAGTCGGAACGGTAAATATGGTAACACTGACTACAGACTCCATAAAAAAAAAAGTAGAACAAATGTTTATGTAAACAGAGCCGGCATTTTATATGTACCTATGTCAAAGTCAGTGCAAAACGCAAATCCTTGGCGCGGCGGAGTCAACCAATGCCATACATACAACACCGGTCAGCATAAATAAATGACGCGAATATTGAGACCGTTTCACAAGCCAAGCGAGCAGAAGAAGAGTTACGCGCTGGGTGTCCCGCCAGCCTCAACTGTCTGCCGGTCGAGGGCAGCCCGTGGCTTGCAGAAGGTCGACGAAGGATTCACTGTCGCGGAGAAGAAACTCGTAATCAGCGTGGTACTGCTCCACTGTCTTCTGGGTTCACTTTGCAGGCAGTGGAATTTACTTTATTGCGATTTATAATCATACAAACTTCAAGTCATATTATGTGCTCCGTGTCTATAGAAAGTTTATGGATGTATTCATCGGGCTTTTGAACAAAAATAGTCTACATAGGGAAGCACCAAGAAAAAAGAGCTCTGACTTTTTGTGTTTTTATAATATGTATGATATTGTTATATTATTGTGCTTCTATTATACTCTGAAACATAACTTAGATTGGATAAAAAAAACCCTACAACCTACATTGTCTCAATCCGGTATACCTACCTACTTAGCTGGCTGTAAAAAAACATGAGAAGCGATGATAACTTTATGTGATTAGAAAGGAAATGAAGTAATAAAGTGTTAATAATCAATATTCTGGTTTATTTTCATGTTTACAAACTAATTTCTATTATCCAGCTGTTCCACCAGGCTTGTTTTCATTGAATAGTTTCAGTTTTCCTTATAAGTAACACAGCTTTCTCCGGAGAATCTTTGGGAACATCCCAGAATGAAGTGAATATTGTAGTCACTCCTAAAAATTTTTAATTAATGGTCAGTATTCAATGCTATATTGGTTTTAAATTTATTTTAGATTGTTTCCTAAACAAAACCATATCTTCATGTTTTTACACCGGAACTCAAACAAAAATGAATTGTAAAACATGATAGGCGGTACCTATACTTATAACGACGAGAAGTTGAAGCCCTTTTTTAGGGTTCCGTACCCAAAGGGTAAAAACGGGACCCTATTACTAAGACTTCGCTGTCCGTCTGTCCGTCTGTCTGTCACAGGGCTGTATCTCATGAACCGTGATAGCTAGACAGTTGAAATTTTCACAGATTATGTATTTCGGTTGCCGCTATAACAACAAATACTAAAAACAGAATAAAATAAATATCTAAATGGGGCTCCCATACAACAAACGTGTTTATTTGCTGTTTTTTATAGATAATGGTACGGAACCCTTCGTGCGCGAGTCCGATTCGCACTTGGCCGGTTTTTGAATTTCTAAGATTAGCGCTTACACTATGACGTCACATCGTCACGACCGCGACCGCGACGCGGGTCACGGCGCTTAGTTTTGTGTCGATCGTAATATCTTCTGAATGGAATGTCCGATTTGAGTAATTCAAAAAGTTATAGGTATATTGGTATTGAAACAGTTTTCAATATGAAATGATTTATTTGGATAAGGATTTATACGAAGGTATGGTTATCATGTCTGATATTGGTCAGCTTTTTTATTAATCGGACATTCCATTCAGAAGATATTACGATCGAAACAAAACTGAAGTGAATTTCCTGTCTAGTTCCTCCCTTATAATTTCACGGATAATGTCAGCAGAGAGGCAGTGGCATTGGCTTCGGGGCTTCGCGCGTTGCGTGACGTTATCGTATTCTTGGCCAATGTCCATGCGAAAAGATGCAGGTGCTGAAGGTGCGGCTGTAACTGTCGCAGGCGCAGTGCGGGCGCTCGCAGCCCGGGTAGGCTCTATAGTATATAGTAGTATATATATATATATATACTACTATATACTATAGAGCCACTAATCACTTCGATAAATAATCCTACCGACCGCTGCAATGATGACAAACACACGTCCGCGCGTGGTCCGCCTTAGCTTTTCGAATAAATTAATGATATAAATTATGTATAATTACTTATCAAAAATCTATCCTAATAGAACCTACCTATCTTTAACAATAAATCACAAGTTGATTTTAATAGTAGGTATATAAAATATTTCGATCATAAATTCTAAAACGTATCATTTAGAAATAATATTTTTATCGTGAAAAGTTTCTGCTATTATGTTTTCAGCTTAATAGAAATGTAGGTAGGAACCTGAAGTAATATACTTATAAAAATAGGAGATGTGGCTTGCTCAGAAGTATTTTATTTTTCGTTTGGAAAAAGAGCAATCGTCGACATACAGGGCCTTATAGCAGAAACTTTTCACGATAAAAATATTATTTCAAAATGATACGTTTTAGAATTTATGATCGAAATATTTTATATACCTACTATTAAAATCAACTTGTGATTTATTGTTAAAGATAGGTAGGTTCTATTAGGATAGATTTTTGATAAGTAATTATACATAATTTATATCATTAATTTATTCGAAAAGCTAAGGCGGACCACGCGCGGACGTGTGTTTGTCATCATTGCAGCGGTCGGTAGGATTATTTATCGAAGTGATTAAAGATGGGTACATCTATATTCACATATTATACTATACATTATAAAATAGGAGATGTGGCTTGTTCACAAGTATTTCTTTTTTCGTTTCGAACAAAAATAATCGTCGACTGGCAGCGTCTTAATATAAATAAATCTTCTGTGTGTGTGTGTTCTGTGTGTGTGACCTCCTAAACGGCTGTTCCGATTTGGTTGAAATTAAGTATGTACGTATACTTCAATGAGTTCCTGGATAGTTTGAAAACGCAATTAGACCCGGTAGGTAGCACTGCTGTCGGTATGTCACCAAATTTGATTTGCTGTACTCGTAATTTGCCGGGTCAGCTAGTATTTATATAAAATAAAACAATATAATATTCTTGATAAGATAAATATTTTTTTTAATAATAATTGTTTTATTAATAATATATCCCAAGTTATTTATATAAAAATAATTGCGCCAACTACAAAATTAAAGGTGTGATCCCATGATATTACATCAGTCGTATTGCTCTGGTAAATTTTATAAAATAAAATACAGAAATCATAAGCTATGTTTACAATACGTGCCTTTTTGAAAAGCAATGTTTACAAAAACCCAAGAAAACACCTCACTGCAGGGTAAACGCACCATTATTATCACCGTGATGTGTCATGACAACGCACTTGTCACTTCGCCGTTGTCATTCTCGTCACTTGTCACCTGTCAAGGAAAGTTGGACCACACCCGACGTAACTTTGTTGAAATAAACATTGCGAGTGTGAATCGTTTTGTTGGAAATGGTGGATATGTTTAAACTGAAAATATTTTTTTAAATTACTAACTGTCCAGTTACAAATGCATATGAAATAAAATAGGATATTATATATAAATAAAAAAAGTAAATAAACATGAAAAGTACATAACATTTGAAAAAAAAGTTTGTATGTACGTATCTAACAAAATGTTTGAACGTGCCTCACTGACCTGCTTAGACATTTTAAGATCAGAACTTGGAGTCTTAAGCCTAATTTATATAGACCCATTGTCATTGTATATTATATACACAAATCAAAGGTAGCCATATAGATACAGTGAGTATTTTATGTTACACTTCAATATCTGCGGCAAAACTTAACCAATTTGCAAATCCGTAGCCCATTTAAAAAAGAACGAGAACCGCTAAATTAATACCTCAAAAAATAGCCGTCAGCTTTATTCCTTTTTCGAATCGGATTTCGCATACAAAAAAGGCACGTAAGGTGATCAGTGATCACTCGTAACCGACGGAGTGAATGGATGAGCGAGTGAGTGAATGAGTGAACGAGAGGGCGGCGGGACATCGGGACACCAGTTGATCAGCCATGATGCGCCCGGTGTCTGTCAAAGTCAGTTGGGCTAAGAAAGGGTAGAGTCGGATTTATTTGTTCCGCTATCACTTTCTTCAATATATTTTACAATTTCACACTATTTATTTTTACTTAAACTTTTTAGATTGAATAAATATTTGTTTCTGATGGTCTTGGTTACACAACAAAATAAAGGTTATAATGTAAAAGTTGAACATGTTTAATTTAGGTTGAGAATGTGTTTGAATAAACATTATTCAAACACATTTTCACATCATTTTCTAGCAATGAATCATAAAAAGCTAAACTTAACTTATTTGTTAGCCAATATATCTTAAAAAATTAAGCACACATCAAACATCTGTTCACATAAGTTAGTAAATTACGTCTTTACCGAAGTCCATTACTTGTAACGAATAAATTATATTAAATAGGCACTCTGTACATCGCTCGGATGTATAAATTTTACAAACGACGATTTAGTAGCTGTAACGTGTACGTGTTTCAGACAAGCGCGACGCTTGTCTGAAACACGTGACTACATTATTGTTTTAGTATTTAATGGCAATTTATTATTTACAGATCTCTATTTATGAAATGCCACAGCTCTAAATTATTGAGAATGTGACAGGAGGTAGAATATGTCACTATAAGCGATGCAGAAGCATGTGCTAAACAAAGATTTGATTCGTTCTGGCACAAGTCGAGTCGTCAATTTATTAAATTGTTTTCGTTTGTTGTCGTTGATTTATTTCCAGTGCAGTAGGTGATGGGAAGTGCTTCTGAGAACTATAATGCATGCATCAGTGAATCATCAGAAACATAATACTCTGTCAGTCGGGTAAAATAGCACTGTTGGAAATATTCGACACAAATTTCTTTATACATTCGCAGCACCATTCATCGTGTGCAACACAGATTTTTATTGATGTAGACCCCGGCTTACCGTAGTGATTAATAAATTAAAATACGCACCGAAATAGTGTTGTTGTAAATCAAAGGGTCATAAAACGCCACAATTCGGCAAAAGCCGTCTCCATACTAGCGTATCGGTTGATTTATTTGCTGGCCAGTGTCGGCGCGAAAACGTACTTCGTGACGTCACGAGTTTTGTTTTTTAAAGGCTTTTTTATTGATGGCGTTTGGATAAAAGAAGGATAGGGTTACCATCGGCCTTGGGAAGGATTCAGAAGGCTTAGCTCAGACAGCTGGCAACATTTTTAAAATGCACGCTGAGATTATATTCCAAATTTAAGTACAGGAATGGTAGAATTCAATTTGTGTTCAAAGTCGCACTGTCAAAGACAAAACAATTTGACGAATGCAGTGGATTTACCATTAAGTTACAGTACGATCACGAATAATACTCATAAAGTAATGTGAGGCTATGGAAAAGGCTGATAATGAAATTATTAGTGTGGTGCAAGTCTTTTACGCGCCTCTTAAAGGCTATGTTTCTTGTCATCGCTATAACTGTGGAATCACTTAGACTATTTTATACTTTTCACCATCTTATAATGAACAGATTTAGTTTCACTCCTTATATAAGTGCTTCGTACTGGTTAACGGCATTACTCTTGTCAGCATATGGAAATTATCATCGAAAAAAATGATAGGCACCAAGACTGTTTTTTGCCTGATCTTTCTAGGTTTGGTCGCGAGGAACAGGCGTAGCTTTACCTAGCTCCTAAGACGTGTCAAAGTGATTCATGTGATATTATTTTTTAAACTATCGTGATTATAGACATTACTATAGATTTATGTCTGTTTTTTCACGGGTCTTTACCGCGTTATTACCTTTACTTTGTTAATAGTGTCTGCCCGCGACCATGGCTATTGTAACATACATTTATTTATGTAGTTGACACGTCGTGAAAATAAATTAAAGGTAATTACGTGATTAATACCCTGTAAAAATCTATAGTTATGATTAATGTGATATTATTGTCATAAATACCTTTTGACTTTGACACATAAAGTGACACATCATCAAAGCACCATACAGCTGCTGATAACCCTACCAGCCGTCAGAATTGTTGAATGATTTTCGGCGTGTAACGCGCGCCTCATCCCTCCATTTTATAGCCATTTGTCAGTCGACGGAAAGATGCATGTACCTACACTACTCGAATCGGCTTTTTTCATTATTTTTTCGAGCTTTTTTCGGCGTTTTTTCGGCTTTTTAGGCTTTTACGCGAATCCATCGACACGTGAAAGTGTGTTAGCGTTGGTAGGGTTTATAAATCTAACCGTTTGTGAGCGTTTGTAGTTGGTGTTTCAATTTTGGAGGGTGTTTTTAAAATTTGGATGGTTTCGTATTTGAGTGTGCTTTTTTATTGGACGATTCGGATGAGTGAGTTTTGTGAATTGTGTCAGGAACTAAATAAAGGTCGTTTAAACTGGAAATATTCATCTTTTCTACTATGTTTTTTTTAATGTGTATCTATTTTAAAAATAAAAATAAATAATTAGGATCGCGACTGTAATCCCCAAGTATGGTAGACATCCTCCCAGATCTCCAGGCACTCCGATCCTTGAAGATGTCTAAAGGGGTTAGTAGTAAGCACGTCCAAACATTACATTCGGCACATGCCCACATTTTTCAGCAGTTAGCATTCCACACACGTGACAGGTTGCAAGCCCGTCGCAGCCATCCATTTTCATTACACAAATGTTGCAGTACCATAGAACTATAGCATCGAAGGCAGAACTACCAACTGAGTTATGAGGCCAGTTTAATCTGAAAATATTGAAATTAGCTGTAAATTTCAAGTAACTTTTGATAAACATCATTAATTTGCTCCATACGGCACCATCTGCCAACTAATTAAATTTCCATCTCGTCATAACTCCCCGATCCGAAATATTTCAGATATATCCGAGTACCTTTCATATAAAGCGCGTGATTGAAGCAACCCGCAAAAATGTCGGCCAATTGTCCGCCGGCGCCAAACCGCGACCGATTTATATTTCACTATTATACGATGCGGGACCCGATTTACGATTTCATTATGCACGAGGCAACTTGCAGTTTTTATTTTGGATCGAGAGCGGGGCATCTGTTTGGGAAATTATGTTTTTAAACCTTTGTAAATACTTTTTTAGTAGAGTACATAAATGGGATTGGGCGGGCCACGTCAGCCGAACGGAACCAAACAAATAGGCAAATGCCATAACACCTTGGTAACCAGACGCTAGGCGAGGTCGTGATCGGCCAAGAAAACGCTGGAGGGATGATCTCGACTCCTTCGAGAGCGCATGGTGGGAGAACTCGAAAAATAGAGATGGTTGGAAGATTTGGAGGAGAAAAAATATAAAAAATAAATAAAGTAGAGTACATACAATCACGCCTGTTTCCCAGAGGGGTAGGCAGAGTCCTCGGCATTCGCCTTGCTACGATCCGTTTGTTGTTGTTTCTTGCTACTTGCTACGTCTTAGAGGAGGTAAAAAAAATTAAATAGGGTCACTGTAATCCCCAAGTACCGATGGTAGACTATTTTCAGATTTCTAGGCACTTAGATCTTTGAATTTGGATTAGTAAGAAAGGGTGTCAGTTAGAGGCACGTCCAAACATTATATTTGGCACATGGTCACAGTTTGCAGTAGATAGCATTATATACGTGACAAATTGGAAACCTACCGCCGCTTATAGGAATACTCACTGGTTTCCTCATGATATTGTCCTTTACAGTTTTAAGCAAGTGTCAATGCGCATATTCATATGCATGGTCGGGATTCGAACACACGACCTTCAGTTTGAAATCCGAGGTACCTCCCACTCGGCCAACTAGGCTTAAATAGAAATAAACTGAATTGATGTAGTTTTTTGTTAAGTTTAACGTTCATAGATCAAAAATTAAAGATTGTTTAAAAAAAAATTAGCTTTGTTTGATACATCTTAATAATATTTGTTTGAGTAAAAGCTTCACAAAATGAGATTTAATCAACAATTTTCTCGTTTTATTATTTTTGCAATAAGTTCCACTACAAAGGCAAAAGAGAGAAGAGCAGGGATAATAAAAAATAATTTTCACCCCCCTCGTCACTCCCCCTTCCACCCTTACTCTACGCTACATAAATAATCATTACGAAACGCATTCAGTGGCAATTACATACTTGGGGATGGCTCGTTAAAAATCATATTCTGGGGTGTGTGTAGACGAGAGAGTGTATATTTGTTAAGTTGTAGTATTTTTCTGCAAAATTAAATAATTAAAACATTAGAAAAGGGATTATTACAACAACGGGAAATTACTCACGTTGTTGTAATAATGTGTAGTACAACTCACGAAAGTTTTGAAAGTGAAATTAGAAAAGGGGTTTAATAACAAAAAAAATGTTTTATTCGTTATTAAAGCTTCGTCTAATTTTATGATAAATAATGTTACTTTTTTATCAGAATTACTGTATTATCGAAGTAAGTATCCAGAGAGATATACAGCAATTAAAACATTATAAAATTTATTTTATTTCAAGTGTTGGTTTGTCCTTTCAGTACAAATATCTCGAAAAACGAATAAATTTTCGAATGTGAAATTTAACTATTTCACTAAAAACTTTGCTTCAACTAAAACCTGTCCCTAATAAAGCGTCAAAACAGTTCGTCTGTTACCCCTTATCACGCGCGTTGTGGCGGCCGGTTAACACGGTTCATAATAGGCTCCTTACCCGCCTTACCCCTCTCTCCCCTCACCTTATCTGCAGTATTAAACCATAAAACATTATAATTTACAACACTGTGTCGTTTCGCTATGACGCTGGGGGTGGCTCTCAAACTTTTCGTAAGTTATTGTTTAGCTCTGTTTTGTAAGCGGCAGCTGAAATTATGACGGCTGCAATATAGTATTGTGCGTATTTTTTTAACTTAACCTAAATTGTAATTATTGTCTGTCTTGCTGCTGCTAGCTGCTATATTAAGATACTAGGTAATAACCAGTCAAATGACTTGTATTATTTCGCAGCAATTGAGTAAATTCCTGTAAAAATTGTGTAAAAAAAATATCATTATTTTGAATATGTATTAGTGCAATTAATGTCAATTTTGAAAGAATCGTCAAAAGTCAAATCGTCAAATTTATTGTGCGTGTTTTGGGGTAATTATGAGTTATGTTTATAATAAAACTTTATACGTAATAAGCGATCATAAAACGTCATTTGATACGCCATCCCATATATCACCAACCCCCAAAATTTGAGAACCGCAGACACAAGGATACTTAAAAATAACGAGATCCTAGCAAATATTGTAATAACCGCCCCTGTCCTGTATTTAGCTCAACCATTGTTTTAATATTCTTTGCTGACTCGAACCGTCGATAAAATAGCGTTGCCCCGTCTACCCCTTTACCCCACTTTACCCTCTTTGTTTACATTTCATCGATATTTTGCAAAGTTCACTTCACGTCCCTAAATTTATATGTGTTAAAAGACTGAGTTAACGATAATGGTGTGGAATTAGTGTTGTCGAAATATTGCTATCGTATCGAGGACTGTTTTTGAAACAGAAATAAGATATATTATGTTTTAGTTATTTACTATGTATTTTGGTAAGTAAAAAGCTGGTAACTTCATAAAATTTAAATTCAAGGTATTTCATTTTTGAAAACACAGATTCTACAAACAAAAACAAATTAAAATTAAATAAAATTTATTTTCATCAGTTATCTACCTAAAGGTATAATTGTATGCTAACTACTTCTGTGAAATGTGTGCATGTGCCGAATGTAATGTTTGCACGTGCCTCTGAATAACTCCTTAGACATCTTTAAGATCTGAGCGCCTGGAGATCTGAGATAATATTTACTGTACGGTTATAGTCGTGATCCTATTTAATTTATAATTTTAAGTAATTTTAAAGTTTTAACTAGTAAAGAAGTTAAATCTTTTAACCTTCTTATTCAATGTATTCGTAGATAACAAACATACTAAGCTTACAATCATTATCTATATAAATAATATCATCCGCATTTGTTTGGTATCTAAAGCATTTGGTAAATTTACATTACATACAAACATACTACATTAGCAAACTAACAGTGTAGATAACGATGTGCCTAAGATACATGCAAATATAATTATTAAGCTTAGGTATAACAAAAACATGGATTAAACAGTATGAAGTCGAAATAAATCCGTGTAACAATTAATTGTAACTAGTCTAATTTAAAGTCAAAAGATATTTATTTTACTTTAATAAAATCGGATTAACCAATTACAACTATTGAAGAATAATATTAATATACAATTACCTAATAGGTACACAATATAGAGAAAAAAATATTAAAAGAATAAAAATCGGAATAAATATGAATACAATTATAATCGCTCTTAAATGATTAATTAAATAAAAATAACAATAATTTATATCAATAAATAACTTGCTCTAATAAAATCACAAAGATCACTTTGAAACGTCTTAGGAGCACGTGATTCTAAGCCTGTTCCTCGCGACCAAGTCTAGAAGTATCATGCAACAAACACGGCTAAAAATCTAGGTAAATATATAGCTATATAGTTTTCAAGACTTGGGTAGAGACCAAACTAAATATATCTTATCCGTAGACTTAAGACGCTGCCAGTCGACGATTATTTTTGTTCGAAACGAAAAAAGAAATACTTGTGAACAAGCAACATCTCCTATTTTATAATGTATAGTATATGTAAATAAAGATGTACCCATCTTTAATCACTTCGATAAATAATCCTACCGACCGCTGCAATGATGACAAACACACGTCCGCGCGTGGTCCGCCTTAGCTTTTCGAATAAATTAATGATATAAATTATGTATAATTACTTATCAAAAATCTATCCTAATATAAATCTAGATCTACATATTACCTATCTTTAACAATAAATCACAAGTTGATTTTAATAGTAGGTATATAAAATATTTCGATCATAAATTCTAAAACGTATCATTTTGAAATAATATTTTTATCGTGAAAAGTTTCTGCTATTATGTTTTCAGCTTAATAGAAATCTAGGTAGGAACCTGAAGTAATATACTTATAAAAATAGGAGATGTGGCTTGTTCAGAAGTATTTCTTTTTTCGTTTCGAAAAAGAGCAATCAGCGACTGGCAGCCTCTTAAGTGGGTAATTGCTCTAGGTTAAGTGATCTTTGTGTACAAGTCTTATTCCAACTATACTCTGTTCATTGTAGGTATATTGCTATACCACCAAAAAAATAAATTAAAAAAAATGGACAAGTGCGAGTCTGCATAAACTTCTTATGGGTTAGTTAAGAGGAGTGATCAGAGGTTTGTACAAACATTATTACACCTAGAACATGTTTACGTTTTTCACATTTTGCAGCATTCCGTACGTGACAAGTTGCAAGCCCAGTTTCCTCAAAGTTTTCCTACACCGTATCTAAGATCTTTCCATAAAAAAAATATTAAGCCCTTCGGATTGAAGTCAGGTTTTCATTAATTCAACGCAGCTATTTTCCGTTATATAAATCTACAAAAACAGCGCAAACACGGCGCATAGCTTAGTGTTGTAACGGCATTAATTCCTAGACCAATAGTGGGCAATCAGTAGATTTGCGGTAATCTCAGCGAGCGTTAGGTGATAAACTGTACATAGAGTAGAGAGCTAAGGCTCGAGCGGCAAGAGGTTCAATTAAATCTATACATTTTGTATCCATTGTGTCCGCCTGCACAAGAGACGACCTTACGAACGCCACCGAAAATGAAGTGAAGGTGACAAATTTCTACTCGAACATATTTAAATTATTAATTGTACCTACCATTCACACACAAGAAGATTTTTATAAGCTTTTATTTAACTTGCAGGTTAATGTACTATGTTTTTTAGAACGGAATATTGCAACGCAACTCAAGTTATCCCCAACCGATTAACGTGAAATTTAGCATACACCTTTAGTTCTGGTGACAATACAATAATATGGTGACAGCGAGCTGATCTTATGGTGGAGTCAGGAGCTGTTTAACAGTCACTTATAACAGAACTCCTCAGTAAATACTTTGATTGTGTAAAAACTTTGCATTCCTGTCAAGTTCTGATGACAATTTTATATGATTTGACAGGTGATAGCGCGCGAGTTGTTTTCAGTCACCGTAAAAGATTCACAGAATAAACAAAGTTCATCTCACCTAAATATGTTAATAGCAGAAGAAATTACTTTGACGTCAAAGTTTGTCTGAAAATCGCCATCTCTCATCTCTTTCACCAAACATCATGCAATATTGATACAAGTAACAAAGCATCCCACGTGACCGCTATATCTCGGCCGTAATAAAGGTTAAATATTGGGAAAGAACATACAGTTGTGGTACCCTCAAAATGGTATATACTATATACTTACATCAAGTATATTGTTGGTACCACACTAACTATTTATTTTATGTTCTAAGTCAGAAAGCTTCCAACACCACAGGAGTTATGTCATGTTCATTTAAAAAATAATATAAATTTGAATAATGTCAGTCTGAATGTCAGTGAGAGAAGTGAAAACTACTCTATATGAGGAAGGAAGTTTCAAAAACTATGGCAAAATGTTGAGTCTCATTTCATAATAATTACCTACAATTGATTTTTTTCATCACGAAATCATTCTCATAATTATAGGACAATACGATACATTTTGTCACCACAAACACACCCTTTACAGAACAATTGACAAAGAAAGGATTAACTTTATAGCCTTCCGGATTGAAGCTATTTACTTCTTTATTGGGTCGTTATTGCTGAGCAAAGAAACCGATATCAGTGCCGCGTAATCCGCGGACATTTCGAGGTTTGTAGATAATGTAAACTTGTTACGTTAAGTCTTGTTTTTCTATGCAAATGGTGCCATCAACCTACGGCCGTCCTTGGTTTCCTCGGCGTCAGGTGCCGTCAAGAGACGACCGTCATACACGACTAAACGTTACAACCGTTGCCGTCAAGCCGTGTTTGTTGCCTAATTCTTCTAGGCTTGGTCGAAAGGAAGAGGCGTAGCTTCACCTTACTCCTAAGACGTTTCAACATGATCCTTGTGATTTTATTGAAATAAATATCTTTAGACTTTGACTGACGACCGTTCATTCGCCAACCAAGCTGTCGCAAACAGTACTCGACATCCTAAAGAAGCAGATCGCTAAATGTAAGCCAACACTTTACACCATATTTTTTTATGACTCGTTGAGCTGTAGTTTAAATAAATTGCTATTTACAGGATTTTATAGTTTGATAAGAACCACTATAAAATCAAGCAGATCGTCGCATAAAATTGCTTTTTATTACTACAAAATCAACCTGATTATTGACCCATTAGAAGAAGCAGGAAGAAGATGGCATTGGAAGACAGAAATTGAAAGCAATTTAAGAAACGAATATGAAAAACCGGCCAACGACGACTCACGCACGAAGGGTTCCGTACCATTATCTATAAAAAACGGCAAAAAAAAACACGTTTGTTGGATGGGAGACCGACTTAAATAATTATTTTATTCTGCTTTTACAGGGTGAAATCGTAAACACACGTCAAATTGATATGGGTGGTTCAGTATACGTAATAGTTTGGTTTCATGAAAAAATAATACACATTAAAAAAAAAAAAAAAACAACAACTGCAAAGGCATCTTATTACACTCGCAAAGTTTTGTGTACTTAGTTCAACTAAATTAACTTGATACTTTAAATGTTTTTTATCCGAATATTATTATTTAAATATTTTAACAAAAAAAAAACACTGATATTATGAACTTATCTGAATACATTGACTTTGTCTGCATCGTTTAAATTGATTACATCAGTTGTTGTTTTTTTTTAAATGTGTATTATTTTTTCATGAAACCAAACTATTACGTATACTGAACCACCCATATCAATTTGACGTGTGTTTACGATTTCACCCTGTAGTATATGTTGCCATTATAGCGGCAACAAAAATACATCATCTGTGAAAATTTCAACTGTCTAGCTATCACGGTTCATGAGATACAGCCTGGTGACAGACAGACAGGGACAGCGGAGTCAGTAAGTCACGTTTTTATCCTTTGGGTACGGAACCCTAAAAAGACTGCAGGCTGTTTAATTTCCATTAGCTCTCGTCAAAATAAAAGCCACACGCAACTAGCCTCTAAAACTCAAATCGTCCCCAATACACTCAAAAAAGCCAATACAGATCCACTCAGATAAGTGAAGCAAGTATCAGACAGGTATCATTATGCGGAATACTTAGCCGGAAGGTAAGGGGGCGGGCAAGGGGGGAGGCAATTTAATTCTGTCCACGTTCTAATAATGACCGTCATAATTCGTTCAAAGTGTCCGGTCTGGGACAATTTCGCTCCCCACCACCCCTTGATTCCTTTGCATTTTACCCCCCTTAATTCCATTTTCATGCCACCTTGCACACATTTGCGCTTCATCTGTGCGCGTGTGTGGGTGTGAATTCTTTGATGTTGTAATGAAACGGTTGGCAATTTGATGCAGAGCACTGACTAGTTTTTTTTAAGTTAACGATTCAAGTATAAGAATATAATTATTATTATTTATTCTATTTGTAGTGATTTGGTCTAGGTTTTACGAGTACATGACCGTTAGAATAATTGAGAAATTATTATTAAACAAATCTTATATTTCGATCAAATTCATAATGTCACAAGATATAGTCGCCAATTTAGATAACGTAATTTCTATGGCTGTTGCGTTCAGAATTTAGCAAATCTTTGCATCCCGATTCAATTGAAATGTGTGCTACATATTGTTCATTCAAAATTTTAATCAAAACTCCATCGAAACCCGGAAAACCCCGTAAACATCCGTCATTTTTAATCCCAACCTTACCCGTCGCCATCTTGTAATATGCATGTGTGCGTTATCAACACGTGTAGCTCGTATTAAGTTTGATTTATACCTCTTATATCGTAAATGGATTAGGGAAGCGTCCTTTTGCCGCCACTTGTGTTGGTCCCTGGAGAAGAAATTCGCTATAGAGCGCGTATGGTCCCAGAAACGATAAAACACAATAATAGCTGGTGTCAGTGCATACCTACTGTACATACTGCTAATGCATGGTAGGCGAATGCCAGGAAAACATGCAAGATACGGGTTTTGGTGTTTTGGTTGGTAATCGTAAGTTTCTGCAGTTTAATCTTAATGCGAGGTTAGAATTATGTTGCTATTGGGTGTTATTTTTAATTTAATAATAAGTCACTGAAGAAATTTATTTGGGTTGAACAATTTATATTGTTCAATTGACAGAGTGACCACCACTTAATAGCTCAACGTTCGTTCGTAGTGTGCCTTAGCCGTTAGGCATTCCTAGCTTCAAATTTGAGTATTTACAGCAACATTGCGCACATCTGCGCTTACTGTTCGTATGTGCACAGACGCGTCATATATCATGCCTCCTCTGAGGGTGGGCCATTCGGCTCTAATGCCTTCTCTTTATGGGACTCATAATTGGCGACGCCTCGCCCCGTAAATCTATGGTTTTGTAATTAACAGGGTGCACTTTTTAATGTTTGTGTTTTTGTTTTCAGGTAAGTGTTTTACATTCTCGAGGGACGCGGTAAGTTTAGATATGCCGTTGATCGCGGTTCCGGACGATGCTCATGAAGGACATCTGAATTGTCTCGAAACGTCAGCAATACAAGAAAAAACGTGGGAATTAGCCGTATTTATTTAAAAAAAAAAGTTTATTCTGGTTATGTACGAAATCAGAGTGGTCATACCACTGTGGTATAGTCATCAGGTAACAAGCGTATGCTGGTGGGATTTCCGCTGCGGGACAAATTATTTCCATTGTGATGAGATGACAGCTGATAGAGGGAAATGGGAGAAGTACACATGTTGTGCCGACCCCACTTAAGTGGGATAAGGGCAGGAAGATGTCAGAATTTAACTCAAGACAACTGTAACTACTGATTTATGTACCCATACCTGACTTTACACACAGCGCCATCTAGACCCAAACTAAGCAAAGCTGTACTGTAGGAACCAAATAACTGATAGAATACTCATAGTTTTTTTATATCAATAAAATATCAACGAGATAGAACCTATTTAAAACTGTGACTTTAAACGTGCTTATTATATTAACAAACGACTTGCAAATTGACTTGTGCATTTTAATAATATGAGGATCTTTAATGAAAAATGTCGCAATATTCGCTCTGATCATAGGCACGTTTCACACTGTCGCGTTTAAACTTAATTAATTTGTTCGTTTGCATAATGTACGTCGATATTGGTCTGCGCGCACCCTTATTGAAAAAATGTTAATTTGTGACAATACCATTACTTTTATTGTCGACAATAAGATGCTCTTTGAGGGTATGTGATGCGAATCGGATGTTTTAGTATTATTGACTGGCCTCACAGCTTAGTTGGTAGTAACTCTGCCTTCTGCGTTAAAGGTTGTGGGTCCGATTTCCTCTAAGAACAAACATTTGTGTTATGAACATAGATGTTTGTTTTGTGTCTAGCTGTAATTATGTACTTACAAAAGACACAATTTTTGAGTATTCTATCAATAACCTAGTTCCCTTAGTATAAGCTTTACTTAGTTTGAGGCCAGACGGTGCAGTGTGAAATGTCCATCAATATTTATATTTATATGCATTATTAACTTAAATAAGTCATTTTTTTTTGGCATTACTAGTGTAGCCATGCACAAGTTTCAAATTAAATAAAAATCGACCAAGTTGTATGAAAACAATCAATTTCACTGGAATTGCAAAATCTGGAATTTGATAATTATATTTTATTAATTAAAGTATATTTTATTATGTCTCAAGTTCAACGCAATATTTAACTGATCGTTATTATACAATAATAATGATTTTTCCTATAGGTACATCGTGTTTCATAATAAAAGTGGTTTATTTTATTACTCAAAACAACCTTTATAAAACAGTAAAAGTCCAAAATCCCAAATTAAAAACACTTAAAAGTAACAATCAAAACTAAAGGTAACAAAGTTAGAAACTGAAAACTCCGCACCGCAATCGTCCGAACCGAATTACAGTGCAACTGAAATGCCAGTTCATCAAAAGAATCCCGACCAGACAGCCATCCGTCGAATACAAAGGAGTAGGGGGTAGAGAGCAGGGTATTGGGGTGGTACAGCTAGGTCACTCCATGCTCACAGTACCAATATAATGAGCAATAGTTATGTGTATGTAGGTATTTACGACTACAAAAAAAGTATACAAGTATTTTATCAGTTTTCTAGTTCCCATAGTACAAGCTTTGCTTAGTTTGGATCTAGATGGCAAATCGTAAAATGTCCGCCAATATTTATTTGTTTATTTAATTCAGATAAAGTAGATTGTTAGGATCTAATTGGTATGGAAAAAATATAAACTGATTTAGAATGATATTTGTTTTAATTTTGAGTATTACTATTAGTATTTTCGTAAAAAACAGCCCTAAAAATTATTCTTATAATGATTGAAAAGAAAAATTTAAATTAATATTAAAAGATTGTAGGTAAAGTTGAATATAACAGTAATTTTAAAGAAGAAATTCATTAAATTCATTCGAGTACGAATAGTAGGTAATCTCTAATCCAAAAAAAATCAAATTCAAAGTCAATTGTTATTTTATTAAAAAAAGAAAACACAAAAATTGTTACTCGTAGGTAACAAAGCTACGCGTAAGCAGAAAAAGAGGTTCAAACAAAGATTTGCAGACAATGTCAGCACACGTCATATAAAAAATCCAAAACGTATTTTTCATTGTTGATTGAACTAGCTGTCTTTAAAGATTTGGAAAGAGAAAAAGGGGAGGGGATAAGAGGACCGGGTGGAGGGGGGAACAAAAAACATTTGCTTCCTCTAACGAAACAATCGCAGGCATAATTGATTTTAACTCAGACTTGACTGCAAATTAAGTTAAGGGACGTCCTCGTGTGGGGACAGGTGGGTTCGTGTAGTTTTGTTATTTCTTGGGCTTGTTAGTGGTTGGGTGGAAGTAAGATATTTAACTGTTTTAATGTGGCAACGTTGTTCTTTACAAAGGACAGTATTTTTAAGGTCGTGATTCAATAGAAAGGCGATTAGTGCATTCTAGCAGTCTTTATCTCAGAGAACTTTAGCTGACCATTTTTATTCATTTTTTGTAACTTTAAGTTGTAAACGTTGATTCTATTGAATAAAAATGATTAATTTCAAATACAAATGCTTATTTCAGTAACTCAATCTAATAATAAATAAATAAATAAATAAATACTGGTGGACATTTTACACATCGCCATCCAGCCCCAAACTAAGCAAAGCTTGTACTATGGGAACTAGATAACTGATAGAATACTTATATACGTTTTTTTTTGTAAATACATACTTATGATACATACTACACATACACACCCAGACACAGAACAATGATCTATGTTCATCACACAAATATTTGCTCTGGGTGGGGATCGAACCCACAACCTACAGCGCTGAAGTTTGAGTTGGATACCTATGTTAGGAGATCTCGCTCTTCCGTATACATTTTTCGTATAGATTATGCTTATACCTAGATCTATTGATAACATATTCAAAGTTTTTGATTAGATTACTACAGCTTAGACGTAATAAGTAAGTAGACTGTATAGATAAAGCCCCAGCGACATAAAAATATCAGTAAATACGACGTGACGATTATTATAAATAGTGGTAGAGCTTTTACGACTGAAAAACTATAGTTTTATCAATAAAACAAGACTTAACTGATCTTGCATTTTATAAAATGTCGACAGCATAGAATATAAAACAGAAGTACCAAAGTGTTCAAGATGCAAAAATGCTATCTTGACTTAAACAGACTAGAAACCCAGGGCCAGTCACCGCTTAAGGGCCGATCACAGACGCAGGCGACTTTTTCCCGATTACCATATCTCCTTAGCCCATCGAAGCGGGTCCGGCAAATAGGCTATCTCCAGCATGCATCTCATATGAATCGTTGGCGAAGCGATGGAATATTTAGGAGGTCGTGCGTCGCGCCGACTGAAACCGCCCTTACTTAGATAGTTGATGTCTGCTTCTTGAATTCTGTTTTGTTATCTCGATGGGTAATAGAATGGAAAATATTTACAGAGCTATGTGAGATTTAAATGGTGAAATTTGACCCCGAGGAAACGATTTTACCTTGCACATTCGCATCTAACTGACATTATTATCATCGTTAACAAATTTATTTTTATTTTTATTTTTTTACAATGACTATGAATCTTTAATTATTTTTTTCCATCCAAAGTGTTAAAATCACAAAATTGTAAATAACCGGCCAAGTGCGAGTCGGACTCACGCACGAAGGGTTCCGTACTTTTATCTATAATCACGTTTGTTGTATGGGAGGGGCTCCCACTTAAATATTTATTTTATTTTTGTTTTTAGTATTTGTTGTTATAGCTTCAACAAAAATACATAATCTATGATAATTTCAACTGTCTAGCTATCACGGTTCATGAGATACAGCCTTGTGACAGACAGACGTACGGACAGACGGACAGCGAAGTCTTAGTAATAGGGTACCGTTTTTACCTTTTGGGTACAGAACCCCAAAAATTATGTAGGTATTTTCTATTCTTACCCAGTTTCACCATCTAACAGATATACCTATACTGGTATAATCTAGACTGAAAACATTCAAACTAATCAAAAGACTACCTCTGTCTACTATAGTCAGAGTAATAACAGTTGAAAAACTTTGAGAATCTCTAATCAGGGGACATGTAGTTGATTTGAATATGCTTTAAGTAAAGTCCTACCTACAGGGTGATTCATTTTTGCTTATGTATGTAAATAAAAGTGAAGTTGTGTTGTGTGTTTATAATCTTTATCTACAAATTAGAGAAAGACACGGTTTTTATTTGAGATGTCGCTTCTCTCATATTTTTTTTAATGATTTTTTGCCTTTGTAATTAATTATTCTAAGTTTGTTTTGCGTGTACTACAAAAAAAAGTATAAAATTAAATTACACGCAAAACAAACTTAGTATAATAAATCCAAATGTCGAAAAAACATAAAAAAAAATTAAAATACACAACTAATTAAATAAAAACCGTTTCTTTCTCTGAATTTGTAGGGTTGTTTTGAATGTGTAGTGTGTGTATGTGACACTATTCAAAATAATGATATTAGAGGTAATATCGACTTGAACTTCGTCCATTTTTCGTCGGTTATAAAGTTTTGAAAAACAATTAGGTACTTTCATAATTATTCAAAGTTTTAAGTAGGTACGACGGATGTAAAATATTTACGAATTTATTAATTTGTATTCTTCGATGATGTGAGTTTCATGAGTTTCATGGTTTCATGAAACCAGTTAATGTTCTTATAAGCGGCGATAGGCTTGCAACCTGTCACGTATGGAATGCTGCAAAACGTGGGCATGTGCCAAATATAATGTTTGGGCGTACCTCTGACTACCCCCACTAGACATCTTCAAAGGATATAAGCGTCTGAAGATATCTATCGTACTTGGGGATTACAGTCGTGATCCTATTTATTTTTATTATTTTTAGTTTCATGAGTTTTTCTGTTTTGTCCGATGCATCTTTAGAAAACCACCCTGTTCCCAAGTTGTTTCTGAATATGCTTACAGTGGCACCTGATTCATTAGTGTTCAGAGTCAGGTCTTGGGGTCTTGTTTTCGGATAACGGATCTCAATGAATAATGAGACAATTGAATTAAAGGGGGTTAAAAAGGGGCGATGTTCGATGAGAACGAGCGCCAGGAATTTCGCGTTCGTTTCAGAACAAAATTAAGTAACTTGATTTTATTGAGTTCTAAGAGATGAAATAATTGCTCATTGCATTCCAAACTCACAAAGACTATGAAAATGTGTTAAGATAAGTAACAGTTTTATGGTCAAATCCTATAATATTATAAATTGTTTGTGAGTTTGTATGTATGTTTGTTCCTCAATCAGGCCTAAACGACAAAACGGATTAAGTTAAAATTTGCTGTAAATGTAGATATAATGCCCGAATAAATAATAAACTACTTTAAAAAATTAAAAACATCCCCAAAACAATAGAAAGACGCAAAAGGGATGATTTCTGTATAGATGGCGCTGGGGTGCAACAAATCTGACATCACAGACTAAAAACATTCAGTCTTCTCTATTCGATTATTAAAATTTGACAGGAAAACGTCTGTCACGGGTCTTCTAGTGATTAATAAATAATAAATATTGGTGGACACACAACGCCATCTAGCCCCAAACTAGGCAAAACTGATATAATACTTTTTTGATGTTAATACATATTACACCCAGACATAGAACAAACATCTATGGTCATCACAAAAATGTTTGTCTAGGCTGTAATGAATTATAATTTGTATATTAACAGAACTTAATGATAAAATAATGTTTAATGTTCTAATGTCCTTTTGCAACTTTATGTTCATGCTTAACCTAAGAGTATACTTAGGGATAACCTTGACATCACTCAATCTGACATCGCTAGAGTTCAAAGATTACTTTTGAATAAAAAAATATTGGTATCAGTTTTAGCACTACCTCAATGAGACGCAAAAGGTGCGGGTTCGATCGCCGCGACCGGAAAAATGCTCACATGAAAATCTTGATCATAATGATCTGGGTGTTGTGCGTACCATGGTACTAAAAGTGATAGCTATGACAGAGGACACTAATGTGTAGTCAAGACTAGTTGTTATATTATGTGAATATAGTGCGTTTTTTCTTTAAAAATGGAGCTATTCATATACAGGTCGATGTACAGTTTTCGCCATAAGTTTGCAAAGGGTGGGGCTAGCCAGAGGCGGTCTTGCGGTAGGTCAGCAATGAATAATTTATATAGAATTATGTTAATGCAATGATCGGTGCCCGCTCGCTTACAGATTGAAATCTTAGGTCGAGAGAGCACAGAGTCATCGGCTGTCTTTCAAACGGGTTAAATCACTACATAGTATAAAGCAAAGTCGCTTTCCGCTTCCCGCGTCTGTATGTAATATGTATGTATGTATGTATGTATGTTTGCTTATATCTTTAAAACTACACAACGGATTTTGATGCGGTTTTTTTTAATAGATAGAGTGATTCAAGAGGAAGGTTTATATGTATAATACATGCATAATATAGTAGAGAAACACTGATAATTTTAGAGGTTTCTAATGTGATGTCGTAATTAAACACATTTTTTTTTCTACAATAAAGTCCGTGATGGTATTAGAAATGTCTTACGCACAGCGAAGCGGGCACGGGTCAGCTAGTATGGAATATTGTATTGGTAAATATCATTTACTTTTGACTTCGTACGTGTAGATTTTTTTGACGTCTTTATCGTATTGCCCGAGTAGGAGGTACCTCGACTTTCAATCTGAAGGACGTGGGTTCGAATCCTGTCGTGCATCAATGGATTTTTCTGTTCGAAAAATGTATATGCGCATCAAAAACACGTGCATAAAACGGTGAAGGAAAACAGTGAGGAAACCAGTTAGTATTCTTATAAGCGGCGATGGTCTTGCAACCTGTCACGTATGGAATGCTAACTACTGCAAAACGTGGGCATGAGCCAGATATAATGTTTGGACGTACCTCTGACCCCACTAGATCTTCAAATTATCTAAGCGACTCGAAATCTGGAAGGACGTCTACCGGGATTATTGACGTAATCCTATTTTTTTTTATTATTTTTTTTTATCGTAAATCTATGAAAATTTCTGAAAATCAAAAGAAAATTCTAGGAAATAAAATAGCCTATGTCAAATCCAACATTTTAAACTATCTGTCACATCTTATAACATTGTCATCGGAACTTGACAAGAATGCAAAGTTTTTACTACTACACAAACTAAGTATTTACTAAGTAGTTCCGTTGTGAGTGACTGTTGAACTGCTCCTGACTATCATCAGATCAGCTCGCTGTCAGCGTATTATTGTATTGTCATCAGAACCGTATGCAAAATTTCAGCTTAATCGGTTAGTGAATCTACACTTTACAAATTTATTTAAGGTTCTAGCTATAAAAGTTGCAATTTTAACTCTTACGTAATAGTATTAAGGTTCATTTTAAATTCTAATGCAGTTCTAATTACAGCCACATCACGTCCCTCCCAAAGGTTACCAGTTACCATCTTATGTCAATAACAGACGTCTTCGAGACGTGCTGACGCAGTGCCCCCCCGAACCCCCCGCCCCACGGGGGGTGTCAGGGAGGCACGTAGGCTGGACAGTGGTCGAGAGGAATACTAATTATCAATTAGAGGTCTTGGCAGACGGTCAGGAAGGTTTTTAATGACAGGATTTAGTTGGAAGTTTTTGATGATGCGTCTTTTCGGCTCTTTATTTGGAGTGTAAATTGATAAAGTTGATGCAATCAAGATAGATAGATAGATAGATAGATAATACTTTATTGTACACCAGAAATAAACAAGAAACACATTCAAATAATTGTCGAAAAAAGTACAATGAGCGGCCTTATCGCTAAAAGCGATTTCTTACAGGCAACCTAAGATCAATGGTTTGTAACACGAATGAAAAATAAAAGGATGGCGTGCGAATACTACGTAAAAATAAAAATAAATAAAATAATAACAATATCAATATTTACCTACATATACTACAAAAATATTACATGCTTTGCTTATTATGGGAACTAGATGGCGCTGTGTGAAATCTATATAATGAATTTGCTCAGTCGGTAGTAGCTCTGTCTTCTGCGATGTAGTTTTTGGGTTAATGAGCGTATACTCGTAAATTGAGGAAATAAAAGATTATTTCTGAGTGTTTAATTTAATGATTTGTTATATTTCAAAAACAAGACCAAAAGCCTTCCGTTGATAAACCGTTACATTTTAATTATTTCCATGAATGCATAACATGTCATATAAAATTTTGAAATATGCTTCGACAATAAATATCCCCGTACATATTGCAACTTGCAATTAATTAAATATGCATAAGCCGTAAAACTGAATCTCTCTTTGAAATACATAAAATATCAGTATAAGTGAGGATCTTTGACGATAAGAAGACTCACTTTTATATCGTTTTGATCGTCAATTCACTTCTAAATACTTTTAAGCTATCATTATAAAATGGCTAAGTTATTGAACGTACGTTTTATTGTTTTTTAAGTTAAAGATGAGAATGAAGTTGGATTGAAACCGGCCAAGTGCGAATCAGACACGCGCTCGATGAGTTCCGTATAGTCTATAAGAAACGGCGAAAAACACGTGAGTTGTATGGGAGCCCCATTTAAATATTTTATTTATTCTGTTTTTAATATTTGTTGTTATAGCGGCAACCGAAATACATCATCTGTGAAAATTTCGTATCACGGTTCATGAGATACAGCCCTGTGACAGACAGACGGAAAGCCGGACAGCGAAGTCTTAGTAATAGGCTCCTGTTTTTACCCTTTGGGTACGGAACCCAAAAAATAAGTCATGTTGGCAGTAAAAGTTTAGTGTTTTATTTCAATTTGAATACCCGGTTTATATATAGCTTTACTTATTTTTATAGAGCGATCCATTACATTACAATAGCTTATTATTTTATATTGGATCATAGCTAATAAGCTGAGTTACTGTAAGAATCGGTGATACTATTAGTTGTTATTATATCATCACTACATAGTATAAAGCAAAGTCGCTTTCCGCTTCCCGCGTCTGTATGTAATATGTATGTATGTATGTATGTATGTATGTATGTTTGCTTATATCTTTAAAACTACACAACGGATTCTGATGCGGTTTTTTTTAATAAACAGAGTGATTCAAGAGGAAGGTTTATATGTATAATACATGCATAATATAGTAGAGAAACACTGATAATTTTAGAGGTTTCTAATGTGATGTCGTAAATAAACACATTTTTTTGCGCTTACATTGCAAATGCTGGCTGAACCCAACGAGATATATCAAAATAATGTACTACAGTATTGTACACCTTAAAAACGTCTACAAAAAAGTCAACGATGGTATTAGAAATGTCTTACGCACAGCGAAGCGGGCACGGGTCAGCTAGTATAATATATTTTTATACATGACATGGAAACTAGTTTTTTTTTATAATTACGTACTATTATTATTATTATTTAATTTAATTTATGAATATTATTGTTAAGTGGACATTTGATGTGTATATAAAGTAATGATGTTATTGATGGTGATGATGATAATGTTTTTCTAATTTTTAAATTCTTATAACCAGGGACTGAAAGCGGTAGAGGTTAACGGTATTGGTACCGCAAAAATATAACGGTACCGTTATTCGATAGCGGTTGGGCCATACCGAAATTATACCGGTATGGAATAACGGTATCGAAAAAATCTTGAGTGTCGTTCGTCGGCTATGAGAGAAGGGAGGAGGGGGGGGGGGGGGGGGAGGGCGCGTGAGGGGCAAAACTCAGAGCGAGTTCGTTTGTTGTGAACGCACACACACGTCTTTGTCAATCGAGCGACACACAGGTTAATAAAACTTTGTTTGTTCTGTTCTGTTGCGCACGCGTTCACGCACAGTAGGTAGGTACCTACCTACCTTTAACTATAGATTTTGACACGGGTCTTTATCACGTAATTAAGTACCTACCTTTAATTTATTTTCCCGACTATGACGTCTGCTCGCGACCATGGCTATTGTAATTATTTGTAGGTAAGTAACATAATCGAAATGTCGGGAAAATAAATTACCGGCAGGTAGGTATTTACATAATAAATACACATAACTTCTCTTTTATTTCTTTATGATAAAATTTAAATTAAAGTAGGTGGCGATTCTATTGTGCCCATAAAAAAATTTCGGAATCCTAAAACACCATCGCTCTTATTCCTTTACGTTAAAGTCTAAATTTGCGTAACCTCAGGATGACAGTTTTAAAACGTAGGCTAGTTTTAAGTAATTTAACTATTTTTTTACGTAAATCTAGTCAATAAAAGTAAAGTGAAATTTTGATTTTCTTATTTATTTCGTTCATCAGAAATAAACGAAAAAAAATAATTCCAAATTTAAAATTTTGAGATTACTCAAATTTAGACTTTATTGTAAAGGAATAAGAGCGAAATTGTTTTAATTGTTTATTTTTTTGGAAATTCTAATTGTAGAACGTTGCCAACAGAACAATTAATTACTGATTAGCGTATTAGATTATGACCTGTATTTAAATATAGGACAATTTTTATCTATACCCGGTCATAGTCTATCTATAAACCAAATTTCAACCAAATCTGTCTGTTTAGTAGTTGAAGTAGTTGTAGGATGGATGTTTGTTACAGTGCAGTCGGCGGATCTAGGCACTGGTGATGTTAGCCGTTTGGATGCGCGGCAGACAATTTTCGACTTTATACAGTGACATAATAACCATTTGTGCGTTTCTACGGCTAACTTCACGAGTGCCTAGATCCGCCGACTGCACAGTAACAAACATCCATCCATCTACACAAACTTTCGCATTTATAATATTAGTAGGAAATTTAAAATAAGTAATAAAGATAACATTAATACATGTTTAAAATTTGCATAGTTTTTTTATTTTTAATCAATTTTGTTGTACATCTAGTGTTTAAAAGGTGGATAAGTTACTTGGATTTCTTCGCCCATTTTATGTTGCCCTTTTACTGCGTCAACAATCTTTAAGATATGCCTATACGCCATGTTTCGCATACATGGACGTACAAATTGTAGCTCATCCAAGAGCATGTGACAGAAATGATAACTTCCCTTATCAATTTTATTTTCTCTGACACAATCATCGCATTCGAAAACACATTCAGTTCCTGGTTTCTCTTTTTCTTTTTTCGGCGACGGCATACAGTTCTTCAAATGTAAATCAGATTCATATACAGGGGACACTGGGGCTGATGGCGATCCTTCATCAGATGAATTAGAAACTCGTCTATGATCTGCTTTTTTGCGTTTGCTAACTGTCGGCAAAATACTCTGCGACATTCCAACATCCAAGCCGCAAAAAACATCTGATGACAGACGTCTTTTTCTACCTAAAAAAAGGTTATACACATTGAGAAGAAATAAATAAAACCCACATACCATTTCCCACAAATTAATACAGTTTTCTGCCCGTCCATATATTTATTTATACTTATTTTGATGGAGTTAGTCATCTGTGGCAGTTATTATAATAACAAATAGATTTATGTTAAACTAATAAATAAATAAATAAATAGATATATATTGTTGGACATTTTACACATCGCCATCTAGCCCTAAACTAAGCAAAGCTTGTACTATGGGAACTAGTTAACTGATAGAATACTTAGGTAAATAATTTTATACTTAAGTAGGTACATAAATAATTATGATAGATATAGTTAGGTACTAACACCCAGACACAGAACAAATATCTATGTTCATCACACAAATATTTGCCCCGGGTTGGGATTGAACGCACAACCTACAGCGCTGAAGAAATTTTAAGTTTCGTCTTAGGCTGTGTGTTGATAGATCAGTCAGTCAGTAGGTAAAGCAAAATTTTTATATATGTAGATAGGTAAGTAAATACGATATAAACTTCGAAAAGTGAGGCATCTATTCCCAGTCTTACCCTTCACTACACACGCACAACAGTGAGGCATCTATTCCTAGTCTTACCCTTCACTACGCAACAGTGCATAGGTGGGTGGGTCAAACAAATATCTACCTATTATAAATTTTTAATTATAGGTAGGTATTAGGTAACCTATACTTACCTACCACATACCACATAATATTTATACTTTAATAGTAAGTAAAGTACATAGGTACTACCTACTCTATACGGCTTTCAATGTAGTTTAGGTGAAATAGGTAGGTAGGTATTCTCTAAAATTTATGAGAATTCCAATTTATATGTCCCACCTAAACTTCATTGAAAGCCATAACATGATAAACATAGTTTTTACGAAATAAGCCGGCTGACCCGGGTTGGTGGATCTTGGCATCTGTGAAGTGAGCTGTTTGGTTGCGCGGCAGACAATTTTCGACCTTATCATGGTTTTGTGTCACTGACACAAAACCATTTCTGCGTACACACAGCTAACTACACGAATGCCTAGACCCGCTGGCAGAACTGTAGGTAGGTACCTACCTACCTAGGTGGGTAGGTACCGAGGTAGGCAGGTACCTACATTCAATAGGTACAAAACATAGTGAGGCAGGTAAGGTCAGTAGGTACCTACCTACCTACGTGCCGTGTCACAGCAAGAATGGTTATGTGTCACTGGATAAGGTCAAAAATTGTCTGCCGCGCAACCAAACAGCTATCTTTACGTAGGTAGGTAGATACTTACCTAACTAAACTAAGATCCGCCGACAATACCTACTAGGTAGAGGTAGATACAGTACCTACTACGTAGGTAGGGAACAGACCTATCATCTAAGTAATGAAATTTTGAGTTCGATTTTGAATTTGCAGTTCGCTATAGGTATAGTTCGTATGTCGCATCACACACAACTGAAACTGACACAACACAACAAAACAAACGTAGTAAGTCGTTTGATGCACCGACCGCCGCCGCCGCCGCTCCCCGCCGCGCGGGGGAGTGAGAAAACCTATAATATTTGGGTAGAAATTGCGGTATCGTTATTCAACCTTTAGTATACCACTATGAATTTCGGTAGAAGCTTTTCGGTACCGTTATATTTTTAGGTATTGAAATATATGGAATACCGGAATTTATCGGTATGACGTCATATCGATAAATAGAGGTATCTTAATTTTTCGGTTATTCGGTCCCTGCTTATAACAGTAACTACTCTATTATTTGGATACCTGTAATAATAGAGTATTGTGTAATAAATAAATAAATAAATAAATGGTGATAGTAATAGCGTACATTTTGAATTCATGGCATTGTTAGTCTGTAAGGTATTTCATTGTTTTTTAGTTTCTACCTCTGCTGCCTGAAATAAAGATTAATATTATAATTGTTAAAACCCACTATAATGAAGTACCTATCTACCATAACTTATTTTGTAGAAAACTTAATGATTTATCACTTTTAAAAACATAAGGGATTTGTCGCATTTGCTCAAATTAGAACCTCGTAGATCTACCAAATTTACCTCGAATAAATAATAAATAACATTCATTCACCTAGTTCTGATTCTGCATTTGGATGTCCTGTATTATAAAAACTACGACCTAAACAAAAATAAAAAGATCAAAACTCTTATCGCTTGCACAGTCTAAATATATAAAACTAAGAAAGGAATTTTCGAATTCAACCCCATAAGTAGTTGAAATAAAGTCTGTTTGAAAATAACTTCCACTAGTTCATTAACCTTTGCAAATAAAAATTAAACCCTGTTTAGCTAAATTACACTATTTTACGGTGAATATCAGATGCTTGTATTTTGAAATCACCACATCACAATGTTTGTCGATTCTAAATTGTTGTATTTAAATTAAGCTGTATGTTGCATCTTGCGTCAGTATAGGTGTCCATGTCTTTCCTTATACTTAACCTACTGATGTTAATATGAATCATACGAATGGAATTTTTTGTCATCTAGCAAGCGAACATCAAATCAAATTCTTTGAAACAAGATAAGTTTGATGTCAATTTAAGTAGAAAGAAAATATGAGTACATGCATACATACATACATAATAAAAAAATATACTTTTATCTCCTAGATACCTAGGTAGCAGTGTAGGCTTTGATCTCGCGATACCACATTATATAAAAGTAGAATACTATGTATGTATGTATGTATGTATGTATGTATGAGATCAAAGCCTACACTGCTACCTAGGTATAGGTACCTAGGAGGTAAAAGTATATTTTTTATGCACTGGATAAACTAAAAAAGTACTGGACTATTTTTTTTAATTCTTACACTTATTAAAAGCTACATTAACAGCAAGTAATATAGATTTTATTTTAATAATATAAAAAGTTGACATCCCTACAAAATTTGTAATAATGTAATTTGCAATAGTAGGTATCAAAAATTTGCCTTTAATCTTCATTGATACACCCGTACGAAGCCGGGAGCGGACAGCTAGTGTACGATAAAGTCGTCATCCAGTCTTCGATCATAAGCGCATCTTTGATTGATGTCCGTCCGCCACGATATCCCTTCCGGCCCTTTCAACGTGTTACGGCCTTTTTTCATCAGCAGATTCATCATTTACGAGATGAAACAGTTTTTGTTCACGGCGCCATGTTACCTTTTGATTTTTTACTTCGTATGATTGAGTAGCATCGGCTTCCGTCATAATTAACTCGATTTCGAAGATTTATTCGTGGGTGTAAAAGTTCTAAGGTTAAATTGATTTATTGTAAACAGCGGTGTATAATTATGTTACAATAAAAAAAAGAAGTTATATGTTATGGGGATAAACGCACGTTGGTTATTTTTTTTTAATGTTTTTATTCATGCAGCGATGGACTTGCAACCTGTAACGTATGGAATGCTAACTACTGCAAAATGTGGTCATGTTTGTGCCGAATAAAATGTTTGGGCGTGCCTCTGACTACCCCTCTAGACATCTTCAAGGATCTAAGCGACTGGATATCTGAAAGGATGTACCGTACTTTTGGATTACAGCCGTGATCCTATTTATATTTTAATTTATTTGGTTATTGGTCATGCATTTAATAATAATGACTACATAATTTTGTATTGTCTTTAAATTGACGTGACCTTATGGAATGTTATTATAGCAAAAATTTGCATAATCTTTAGAGATCTGTATCATAACAAAACCATAGACACCAATATAATTTCCATGTTAAACTCGATATTATTCTAATGGCTAATAAATATATATTTCGATTATTATAATGTCAGTATGATTATTAAAAATATGAAAATTAGAATTACAAAATAGCGCGTTCCTACAAATTTCATAATTTGATCGTATATCAGTTTTATTTCAATAATTCATGTAATTTCAACGCTAAGCTACGTATTTATTAAAAACGGCTTCCGTCATTTGGTGGTGATGGTAAGTCATTGTTATTTAAAATTTTATTAAATTCAGAGCTGTGGCCTGAGCACGAATCACTATCGTATCGACAACGTATCGTCCAAATGTCAAAACTGACACTTTTACTATACAAAAAGAGTCAGTTTTGACATTTGGACGATACGTTGTCGATACGATAGTAGTTCATGCTAACCCACCTGAACTCTTTGTGTTAAAACGCTACGTTGGAATATTAAGTCACTCGACCATTTTTTGTGATTCTCTTAGTTTTCTGGTTATCCATAGAGAGAAACCGCTTCTTAGAAAACCTTGGCTTTATATTAGATTTGTTGTAAATAAAAGCATTTGAATTAATTAACAGTACTACAAATATATACAAATTAGGCAATTAGAATTCTGATTTACAATATCCTGATGCTTTATTCGAATTTGATTGTCTGAGTTTTTTCGCTGTCTGTCTTTTCTGTGTATGTTACTGTAGATGTGTTTTTTTAGGGTTCAATACACTTAGGATAAAAACGGGACCCTATGAAAAAGACTTCTGTCTATCTGTCCATCTGTCCGTCCGTCTGTCTGTCACAGAGCTGTATCTCATGAAACGTGATAGCTATACAGTTGAAAATAGATAATAGTGCGCGAGTCCGACTCGAACTTGGCCGGTTTTTATTTCAACTCACGGATCGGTCTTATAGAGAGACAAGCCAACTTGACAAAAAGAAGTCTAATACTGAAGTTAATAGCCTTACATGATTTCAGTCTGATATGATAATGATCTCTCTCTTCAGACGTTCCTTCATTGCTGAACATCGTGACGCTGGTTTTCACTTGTTGACCATTTTTCTCCAATTCTCTATTGTTTTTTGTTCGCTGCCTGATGAATAATTGCGCTTATTGGTATGTATAGGTGTTTGGATATCTGGTCGATCTATCGTTTTAACTTTTCTCCTTTTTCTGTACCCGTCATCATTAGACGCTCAAGATTATAAGAAATAGGATCACGACTGTAATCTCCATGGGAGACATCCTCTAAGATCTCAAGGCGCTTAGATTCTTTGAAAATGTCAGAGAAACGCCAAAATATTTGGACGTGCCTCTTGTATACCCCATACAGAGGCACGTCCAAATATTTTAGCGCATGCTCATATTTTGCAGTAGTTATCATGCCATACTTAGAAGAAGAAGAAGTTATAGAAGAATTATAAGAAATATAAATACAAATCGTAAAATTAAAATCAGTTCAAGCTTCGTTGACCTCATTATCAACATGAATGACAGTATTAGTTCCGCATCTTATGTTTTATGAGTATTTTAGATGAACATTAAAAGTCAGTCAAAAACATTTTATTACTGCTTTACGATACGAAATCGGATAGTCTGTCTTTTTAACGGTTCCCAATGATTTTAAATACGACGTTTTTACTGTCACAGATGACGATATTAATTTTCATTGTTATTAAAATTGTTTTAATAGATGGCTTTGGTTTTAACTGTACGCTTTTAAGGAGCACCGATTATTTCTAAAGTTTATTTTAAACTGTCATAAACGATGAATATTTTAAATCTTGACGTGTTGAAAAGTAACAATAGTATCCAGATTTCGGTTGAATAGTAGGTATAACTGATTAATTTTAAATTGAATTTATATGTTGAATTGGTATTAAATCTATAGCTAAAAAAAGTTTTTAAAAAGTAATAAAATTTACAAATGTTATATAAAAACAGTCCTGAACCCACACTTGGATTCCAATGTGTCGTTATACAATTAACACCCACCGGGTTATATTACAGTTCATACTAAAATGTATCCAGCGACGGGATCCAAATCTGTACCTTTGCTTCTCAGTAGTTCGCCCACCACGCCACCCAGGTCGTTTAAAAATCTTATACCGAAATACTTTACAGTTTTATTCAATCATCGCATGCCGCAAGGACCGTTGTTTTGGCCGCTACCCTTTCTATTATACGACGAGCTCTCTCTCTGATGACAAATAAATTTCTCACGAAGACGACCTCGCGTAAACATTTAAAATACACTCCATAATATATTTATCTGTTGTTCTCGGACATTTAACACGTCGTATTTTGATGTACTTTATCGTCTGCCGCGTCAAATGTACGTACAGTATAAGTCCATTTGAATTTACGATCGAATTGGTTCAACTATAAAAAGTTAGCGTCCTACGATTGAGTTGAGGTATTAAATTATTTCCGATATTTAGATGTTCGGTTTCGGTTTACGGGCAGTTGTTGTGTCAATATTTGTGGCTTTTTATCGGTGGAGTAACCTAAACAACGTTTTATTACGTTTTAAAAGCGTCTTTGTGCCAATGATATTGCCCATTTTGTTAATCCCGTAGTAAAGCTTCAAAAAAACTTGGGGACCACCTGTGTAAGTTGTTTTTAAAGATTTTTCTTTTTGGATTATTTTTCTGGTTAGTCCATAAATGTCCATTGACTATCCCCATGAATGAGCATTTCTGGCCAAAAAGTCCAGAACTAGTGCAGAATATTTAGATGTATCCCGTAATGGAAACAGTCAATGAGCATTTCTGGACAAACCCTATTTTCTACTCTACATATTGTTTAAAAAAAAAAGTCAAGCCGATGTCTAAAAAAAGCATCTATAGTCCGACAAATACAGTCCACTCCAATTTTCTTTCACTTTTGATATAAATACAATCCATGATAACATACTTTGCTGTTCGAAATTTAATTGTTAATACTGTATCGATCTTCAATCATTCAAAATCAAAAAAAATATGCAATATCCAAAGTGACATACGTTATGCCTGAAAAAATAAAATCTGTGACGTTTGTTTATATTTCCAAGTCTTATCATATAGTTTGCTATAAAAACTCTACTAACAATATATTGGAGAAGGATGGCATACCTTCATTTAAAATGGTGGAGCGGAGTCCATCGCCTGAAGCGAGAGTTATGAATGACATTGTTGAACTGTCGTAGAGAAGATAGAAAGAACTTGGATAAGACGTTTTAGAGGTAGATGGGGATGTCGCTAAAGGAAAAAAAAATGAAGAACTGTCAAAATCTATCGATTATTTTTTTTAATCTATTTTTATTATATGTTTACGCTAACTAAACGCGTTTTGGGTGTTTTTGAGATATTTTTTATGTAAAGCCACAAGTTAAAAAACATGGATTTATTCGTATAAAACAATAGATGCGTATCCAGCCAGTGTATTAAACAAACAAAAGAACATTGACGAAACGAGTAGGTACAAACGTCAAGAGTAAATGGGAAAGATGGAAGAGAGATTTTAGACTAAGATTAGACTAGATTTAGATAATAATAATCTCATCGGTCAAGTTAGAGTTAAGCGAGACTTACGAACAGCAATTCATCTATACTGATATTATAAATGCGGAAGCAACTCTATCTCTCTGTCTGTGACGTTATTAAGGCCTGACTGCTGAGCCGATTGTGGTCAAATTTCATATGGAGAGTTAAAGGGACGAACATAGGCTACTTTTTTCCCAAAATTTTCTTGTGGTTTTTAGGAATATAGATGTTTTACGATAAAGTTGTCAAAAATCTATTGCCTGGAATTACGCGGATGAAGTCGCGGGTAAAAGCTAGTTTTTATTTAGAGATTACTTAATAATAAGTAGGTAGTTATCTGGATCAATTGAGCTACCTATAGATTGTTTGCAACGGTCTTTAGACTCAACTAGTTCTTATATATTTTGAAAATATTCTGTAATTATTATGTATTAGATGTTATTTGTTTTTGAAATAAATGTAATAAGGATAATTTAAAAATACCACCTCCAAGTTAACGGCGATCACGCTTGTCTCCTTTCGACAATAATAATAATACGTCAACGCCACGCCACTATCTAAATGGCGTTTGAAATGCTTCCATCAATAAGGCGCTGAGTGTGGATCGGTGTTGCCGCGTCCAATCTTCGTTTTTCAACAATTTATTATATCCGTGGTCGTGACGGCCGTGTCTGTGTGAATTTTTAAGGTGTGCTTGGATTGAATGCGAAACTTTGGATCTAACTAAATCTATACCTAAGTATTATAATTAACATTCAAACAAGTTATAACTTAACTATTTATTTTTTTAGGAAAACAAACAGTACTTAAAAACTGAGAACTATACAAAAAAAACTATAATAATATACTACTATAAATATAAAAGATGTTAGGATATCCTTTTAATACTTTTAGTACGGATAAGTAAAAAATTAATTAATTGTATGTAGAGTAAAATTAATTAATTAATTGTAAAAGTAAATTTTATAAACCAACTGGAATAACGAAATATTATTATAAATTTGAATATTAGTGGAGGTTTTTATTACAAAATAAAAATAGTTAATATTTTTAAGTCCTGACGAACTGACTGACAGACTTGAAATGTGAAGGTTAATAATATTATTTAGGTGCGTAGATGCGTGCTAAACAGGAATTCAGTGTTAATCCAAAAATGCACTGTATTTAAGAATCCGTTAAAGACACTTGGAATTTTACATGTTACACCTACTTTTAACTAAGCAGTAGAAATTGACCTTATAACTGTGACTGTGACTGATGATTGCAGTATCAATGAGAACCATTACCACGTGAAACCCACTCAAGCATTAAACTTGAACGTGCATCAAACCGCATCTCACAAACATATCGCACCTTCTCCCATCAATTTGCGTGGGCAATAGGGTGACAAAGCATCGCATGTCCGCGCGGAATGTCCCGACACGCGGACACCGGACAGCGTGTTCACACGATCAGATTGTGCTGCTTTATGGCATCGGGCCGCCATTAGCGCTCGCCGCTGCTTGAATTGCCTAATTAGAATTACACGGGGCGACGTGTACCGAGACCGGTTTTTGCGTCTATTTGTGGGGGATCTAGATGGGTGTTTTTATTTTTTTTATAGCGTGCGTCGCATGTCAATATCAAACTTATCTCGCTCAGCAAGGTATTCGTTCATTAATTATGTGTAAGAGTTTATGAGAAATCTTGAGGTTTCAAATCGTAAAACTTGAGAAAGGTCTAAGGTCCGGAGCTGCTATCACAATAAATAATAATTATCAACATCAATTCAGCATCTTATAGCTTTTACACGCAGCCCTCAAACGCTATAAAAATCTAACAAATGTATGCATAAAAAGTATCTTATCCGCTCACAATAAAGTTATCGTTGAAATATCGATACAATTTCCTTGATCCGTAAAATAAAATCAGGCGATCTTGACGTTTGTGTGGAATTTATGCGTATGTACAGCGCAAGGTTGTCGTAAAGTTGAGGATGTTATGTCCACTGATAAGTGCGACGGGTATCGAACTGTCTCGCCCTGACAGGTTTATTGTGGACACCCTACCGAATGCGGTGTCTTGCGAAAAATGCCAATTGATCAGGAATTTAGACGATGAATAAAAGTTTATGAATCAACTTTATACGAATAAATTATTTCGTTTTATTAACTCACAGGCAGAGTTATAAACATCAGTTTGTATGTTCCTTAAAGTCATTTTAAACTGACAGATATAATTCTCTGTAACATAATAGCAAAGTTGTTTATTACGCAAGTATCTAGAGACAAATTACGCACTTTTTTACGTCACCGCTTATCTTTTGTTTCCGATCGAGTTTTGATGCAGTTTGTAACTGAGATCTATGTCAATATATTCGGAGTATCTATGGAACTCTGCGGAGATGCTGCGAATGAGAAAAGGTTAAGTTACGGCAACAATCTCAAGGGTACTACTTAGGCTTAAGCTTTAGTTTGCACTACTTTTTAGGGTAACGTACCCAAAGTGTAAAAACGGGACCCTATTACTAAGACTTCGCTGTCCGTCTATCTGACACCAGTATGTATGTCATGAACCGTTATAGCTAGATAGTTAAAATTCACAGATGATGTATTTCTGTTGCCGCTATAACAACAGTACAATAAAAACAGAATAAAAAAAATATTTAGGTGGGGCTCTCATACAGAAACTTTTTTAATTTGCCGTTTTTTATAGATAAATGTATGGAACCCTTCTTGCGCATCTCCGACACGCATTTAAGCGGTTTTTTTTAATTTTATATAATTTAACTCATTCCTACTTATCTACCAATTTGGCGCCGCTCGATACAAAAACTACTGACGAATCATCAATCATTGCGTCTGCCCAAACGAATCCATCATTTTGTTAATTAATTTATCAAATAACTTATTTATTATCTGCTATTCAATTGTCGACTTTCACATCATTGTAATAAAGGCAATTATGCATTTTTGTACGTGAATGTCACCTTTTGTGAGTGTCACCAAATATGGTTACCAATTAAGGGTGCGATGTTTACCTGTTCAGGTGAGATTGATCATTTGCGCAGGCGCCGATTATCGTGATAAATATCTGTCGGGTTTATGATACGAGTATTTTGGGAAATAAAGTTCTTGGTAAGTAATCATGGCCTACCTTGTCACTGATAAATGCTTGTATCATTTACCCTATATTAATTGGTAGGTCAATTAATTATTACTTTAATTATGAGCGTGTTTTCTCGAAGCTTCGATTGCTTCGAGAAAGTTCATATCAGCGTTGGATTGTATTACATCAATAGTGTCTAATGTCAAAATCGTTAAAACTAAAAAACCGGCCAAGTGCAAGACGGACTCGCGCAAGAAGCGTTTCGTACCATTATCTATAAAAAAACGACAAAAAAAACACGTTTGTTGTAAGGGAGCTTAAATATTTTTTTTATTCTGTTTTTAGTAGTTTTTGTTATAGCGGCAACAGAAATACATAATGTGTGAAAAATTCAACTCTCTAGCTATCTCGGTCATGAGATACAGGTTTGTGACAGACAGACAGACAAACAGACAGACGGACAGCGGAGTCTTAGTAATAAAGTTCCGTTATTTACCCTTTGGGTACAGAACCTTAAAAAAAATATAACATTTTGGTTTATATTATCCTAGTGATTTAATAATCTTCATAGAATCAAGTCGTAAGCTTTTTATCAAGAAAATGTTTTTAATTTGCTTTTTTTTTTGCTAACACACAAAATTAAAATCACTTTGCGTACCATTTTTATCTGTAAAATCTTATTTACATTAAAACAATAGTCTCACAATCCATCATAAAATATAACTTTAAAACCAAAATGACATTTCTAAAACAATACAGCACAGACTTGAGACGTTGGGTTGGCTGGTGGTCCGACGCTGTCATCGCGTGATGAATCGCGCGATTGTCCGACCGTGTGTATCCATCATCTATAGGGTTATCAGTTATCATTGATATAGCCGCTATACAATAGCGCTTAAGTTGGGACCGAAATACGGAAGTGTTGGCAGGGCCAAGATTATTACAGCGATGAACTGTGGCAGTTAGATCAAAGCTTAGAAATGTTTGTGTGGGGTGATGAGGTACAGTCAAAAACGATTTTTGAACTGTCCGTCCCTTTGAAAAAATGCTGTCACTCGTAAATAATAATATAATTTATTGTATCGTTAAATGAACCTTGACACTATTTTTATTGCCCTTGAGAAATATTATTTATGACTCCATGGTTAAAAAAAATATACAACTCGATTCGATATTTCAAATGTAATTGCCAAAACAATGAAAAGAAAAATATGAATGGGCTTATGACTGTAATCCCCAAGTATTCGTATTCTTTTAGATCTCCAAGCGTTTAGATTCTTGAAAATAACTAAAGAGGCGAAACTTGCATTACATTTGGCACACACTCACACTTTTCAGTAGTTTATAAGTCCTTTATGTACTTTCCCAATGGGTTGGGTTAACAGTATGAAAGTTTTAGTGTCAATCTGTGGCAGCCCTATGCTTTAGCGGACAGTCGCCCGCCAGTCGACGGACTGTGACGTCTTGATCGATCATAACCCTTTTAACCGGGAAATGAGTATCCTCTCGTAGTTACCTAATGACGGAAGCAATTGCTTAGTCCGTATAATTGGTATCATTTGGATTATCGAGATCAAAAGTGGCTTGGGCTTGCAGCCTGTCACCTATGGAATGCTAACTACTGCTAAATGAGGTACCAGGGTAGTCAGAGACTTAACATATCTTTAAGGTTCTGAGCGCTCTTAAATCTGAGAGGTTTACTGGAGATTTTTTTCAAGGATTGCTTAGTTCTTGCTTCTGTATTAAAAGTATTGAAGTGAAGATTTCATAAAATTTGCTTTGAAACAGCATATACCTTCTGAAACAATTAAAGTATTAGTTACGATTTCTACAATCATTATTATGGTAATAAGATAAAAACGTCGGGAAAATGCAAGCAAGAATACATATAATAATTATACACTTAAGATAAATGCGATAAGCGTTCGTAGTAGTAAAAAAAATACTAAAAAACCGGCCAAGTGCGAGTTGGACTCTATAAAAAACGGCAAAAAAATCACGTTTGTTGTATGGGAGCCCCACTTAAATATTTATTTTATTGTTTTTAGTATTTGTTGTTATAGCTGCAACAGAAATACATCATCTGTGAAAAAAGTTGCAGACAACACTTTATAAACAAAAATATACTTACCCTTCCTTCAATATATATATTAGAAATTGCACAATTTGTACGAAAACATTTAACATATTTTATATTTAATAAAAATCCACGACGAAATAACAAACTAGTCTTACCAGCTCCTAAATTAGAAATGTTTAGAAATAGTCCTTATTATAGAGCAATTGTAATATACAACCAAATACCTGACATTATCAAAAATGAAACCAAAAATTTATCATTTAAAAACAAATTAAAAAATCTCCTTATAAAAGCTTTTATTCAATAGCAGAATTTATGGAAAACGATTTATAAAACTAACAAAATGATACTTAGTAAATACACAATTAAATAAACAAATATAAAAATAAATTAAATAATATTTAAATATATAATAATATTTTTAAATATATAGATATATAAATATATTAATACTAATTATATTTTTTACTGTTATAATAATTTTAATTTTAGATTTTATTTTGCTATGTCCTAACAGGACCCATGTACTAATACCAATACTACTTACCCTATCATAAGACCTATACCTACTATGTATTGTACATGATGCAAATAAATAAATAAATAAATAAATTTCAGGTTATCACGGTTCATGAGACAGCCTTGTGACAGACAGAAAAACGAACAGACGGACAATAAAGTCTTAGTAATAGGGTCCTGTTTTTACCCTTTTAGGTACGGAACCTAAAAAAGTAAGTAAAGAGATAGATTATTCAATCATCAAAGAGAATAGAGTAGGTATAAAGAACAGTGACCATGAATGGACCGCTAGAGAAAGGGCAATTTATCCAAAGCAGTCTCCTGGAAGGGGTTTCCAAACTGAACGTTATGATCAAAGATAAAGCTGTCCTACAGTTCTCGTAAATCTGCTTGTACTCTATTTGTCAATTACCCGTACCATATCGCATCGGCCGGCCATCTTGCCGCATGTAAATGTCAATGCGGCCGCGCGGACCAATTACAAGCCTGCGCGTGCGCATACTGACGGCGACAACGCACACTGCCGATACCATAAAGCCTCTCGCCATTTATAGAAGTGAAATCTGCTCCTCTCAGATCGGCAGGTCCAATTAATGCGGCTGCGCATCTGATAGGACTTGTGTGTGGGTTGGGATTGATTTCGTCTTTTTGTGACAGGTCGCTTTGTTGCTGGCCAATTGTGTTGGGTGACTCTTTTTTCTTCGTTGCGTTACCACCGGCCCTTTTCTGGACACAAGGCAAGGTTGAACTGGTGGTCGGTATCAGTTTAAGACAATGGTAATTTGTCAGAACATCAGATTACGATTATCTGGTCTAAGATCCGGGCTAAGGATGGAGACCAAGGTCCTCGTCTTGTGATTGTGACAGAACTAGTGTGGAGATGGAATTTTTCGAAAAACTTGGTATTTTTCTCAACATTATTTGAACTATATTTGCTGTCAAACAAGATTATTTTAAAATGCTCCTCCCTCACGACTAAGAATACGTGCCTCAGGGTGTGCTTCCTTGTATGAGCTCTGCCCTTAAGGAGGAATCGATGGTATTAAATCAGTTGATAACCGTGAATTACAAGCAACTAGCGCATCAGATAATTTAATATCTGCTCGTACGCCACCCGCGACCGGACCGCGGGCATTGCATGGGACTAAAAGCCTTCATTTTGCAAGAAACGATCGTCATATGCCGGTCATTATACAGCAGAGACGTGACATTAGATCTCTCTAAACGCCTGGAGATCTGAGAGGATGTTTACTTGGGAATTACAGTAGTTTTTTTTAATTTTGACCTATGAAAGTAAAGTTGCAAAGTATCTTTAGCTACGCTTTACAGACCACAGACTGGTGAGTTCCAGCTCTGAACTGAACTAATAGATTATCTAGAATCGATTAGTATTATGGCCGTAATAAGTTGAGCACTGCTTCTTGGGAGCTGTGCTGACGACGCTCACGATCTCATCTGCGCCTATCGTAGCTCTTCGCCTCCATGTACAGCCCTAACTTAATATGTGCATCACGACGCACGCATATATGGCCTGTCCCCGCCCAGAACCGCTGGCCAATACCATACACCATACACCACCATCCACCATCCTACTGCATTTTAAACGCTATTGTATGTATATCGGCCCGAATAAATTTAGTTCGTGATGATCCCTGAACCTACAAATCAATCGGAGGGACCACTCCATAAATTAAGGAAACAATGACCTTAAATTGTTGGGTCTTGAACGCCTTTTTTCGCAAATGAGACGGCTGCGACTTATTAGGATTCGGTATTCGGGCGATCGGCCGATAGCGCTGCGTGCGACCGGAGACAGATTCTTAGAGCGTATTTCCACAAGCCGTGATACGATAAAATGCACCTTTATAATCCTGTATGACTACATATTTGCAACTGGTACCCGCGCCAACACTGTATGGTGATCTTGAAGGTTAGCACAAATCACTATTGTACAATGTACAACGTTGTTGTACAAAAATTGTACAACGTATCGTCCAAATGTCAAAACTGACACTTTTGATACGATGTCGATACGATAGTGGTTTGTACTCAGGCCACTTATGTTCACGAGTGTCAACTATTTCAAGACAATAAGAGGGACTTTTAAATAAAGATTTAGTCAACTATTGATATCTTAAAGAATGATACGATAAACGCTGCGAACAACGATTAAGTTCACGTCGCGCGCCACGACTTAAAATCGTATCGAATTGTGACTCGTGGAAAAAAGCTCTTAAGTTCTGAGTAAGACCAAATCAGTCCTGACTGATCAGTCCTGCTAGATTTACGATAAAAGTTCCTTCAGTTTAGAGTAGTATACATTTTTTAGACTGATTCTTTAGTATCTAATATAATATTTTCTTTTAACCGTTTTCTTTTCACCGTCTGTTCCATCAGTCCAGAACTTTTATTTATTTTTAGTCCAGTCATTTTAAATATCAATTATACCACTAACCTAATTAAAGCCGATAGATAAACCAAGCAAGAATCTGTCAGGATAAAAAAAAACTTGTGAGCATCGCAAGCAAAACGAAACGCTTCCGAATATCACCCTTAATTATTCAGCTCAAACAATAGCGCTAACTAATTGATGCGATCGCTAAAGCTATCTCCTGCTCAATCATGTCTCGATGCCTTCCCCATTTACATAAAACAGCGTCCATATTTCCACGGACGTCGTGACGCGCACGGTATTGTGCGCGCGATACGAATCGGTTATTTAGAAGTCTTAAATTCGTAACGAGTGCGCGCATTGTCCTTTTAATGATAATTTTGCGTATGGTTTATAGGCATCTCCTTATTTGATAGCTGGCGGAACGCTGGCTTTATTTCAAGGTATTTTCCGATCCAGACCTATTTATTTGTTGTTTTGGTTATATCATTTTGACGATGCCAGACGAAATATTTATGAAAAATAAAAGTATTTTATTCTCATTAGCTTTTTTGACTGAAACTTATGCGGTCATCGTATGGATCAACTTCATTGCCATCTTATTCACTTTAAAGTAATAAAGATAATATTACTGTTATCGAGACGTCAAATATGATAAAGATTGATAGACGTATTCTTATAGGTGCTACAAAAAAGTTACTTTTCCGACTGGGTTAAATCCTACTACCATAGACCAATATATAAATTCGAAAGGAATTCTATAAAATTTGGCTAGAAGATAATATTGCTACCTTTAACACTACTTGGTCGAAGTGCCCACAACTAATATTATAATAAAATTTGTAAGAATATAAAGATGTTTTCGATTCAATCACGTTATAACGTCTAACCCGTACGTGATCTAGAATAGCAGCGAGATAAACCGCGGTCAGAAACTCGTATGTTATTAGTAAAAGCCAACCTTCCACGCCGTGTCTTGTTCACTCACGTTAGAGAATGCACTGTCCTTTTAATGATAATTTCTGCGGAGTAAGTTGACGGCACCTATTAAGGCGGGGATGGTTTCATAAATATTTTATTGGTCCTGAGCGGGGTCACCACACGGGCCCTCATTACGCGGAGATCGTTAGAGGTGATAAAATGCGGTCGGGGCTGTGGTGTGCTGCATTCTTGACAGTCTTTTGTTTTCATGTCACACGTTTTGTAATTACCTCAGTGTTATGCAAAGAGTTCGGTTCTTTCGGAAGCAAAGAAACAGCAGCGGTGTAGTGATCAAGGTAGGCTCGAATCCCGGTTGTGTGTCTGAGGATTATTATATTAGAAAAATGTAATTTAAGTATAAATACTAGTGGAAAATCTCGACTTCGTTCTCCAGAAGAGTTATTTTGAAACAGACTTAGTCCCCTATATTTAAACCCCTCCTTTGCAGTCAGTCAGTCGGTTTTATATTTTTAAACAACTGACTACAAAGTAAACGATTTTTGTAATAATTAAAAGTGTTGAACACTTTTAATTATTACAAAAATCGTTATCTTTCGTTGCTAAATACAGTATTTTAGATGATACAAGTTTGTGTAAAAACTATCCTATGTGTATTTTATGTACCCAAGTCATAGTTCCAGTAAGTACTCTTGAAATCCTGAACTATCCTCTAAGAGCTTCTGAAAGAGCTGCATCCAATCGCCCGCAAAGATCAAAGACTACCAACCCAGCGTTTTCACAACAGTTTTATGCTAATGAGTTCAGTATCAAAGTGCCAATGCTCTAATCTATATTTGCGCATGCGGTTAGTATTATTCTGCCGTGCTAAAGACAAATAGTCGTAAGTGCATGACAGCTAGTTTGAGAAAATGGCGCCTTAAGTTTTCTCGTTATAACATTATTTTTCTTATCTTTGTCTAGAGAATTTACTGTTTTTTACTTTAAACACATTAAATTATACAAGTAGATAACACTAAATATTTGTGTGTTAAAAAAAATACTCTAAAAATAGTTATAATACTTCAATAAAATATCAAAAATCTCTTTATACTGAGGAGCATAGCGTTGCAACTTATGCTATGTAACTCATTTTACTGCGCTTTGATACATTTGATAGAGACATGTTAGCCAACAATATAGAGACGATAATAGTTATAGATCTCAAAACGATAATTCCGATGCTACTAACTCAATTTTGGAAAAAAAATGCAAACGCCAGTTATCTTCAGCGCGGCAGTATAGGACATCTCGAGCAGACGTGTTCAATGTATATTACTATGTACTATGTATAAAAGCTGAAGCTGTATGGTAATGTACCCGATCACTGGACTCTTAATGCGCATCTAAATACTACATAAAATAGTACGAGTGTCGGTCTGCGAGACACACGGACGGTTGGTTACTGAATTTTCATTTTTTATTCTTTTGTGAATGGAATGTTAAAGAAAAAAAACACAAACGCAATTGTGGTTTTGAATTTATAAAAAATAATATTCAAAATGAGGAGTAAATGACTCCTTCAAATTTGGATTGAAATACGATAGAAAGTAAATTATTTTCAGTAGAGGCAATTCAAAGAATTGAAAATATGGATTTTTATGTAGGTATCTTTTTAGGCGCAGTGATAATAGTCATAAAATATAATGGTACAATAATAAATTTTGAACTAATTATTAATTATTATTGTAATTTACAAATTGATTAAATAATGTGATTTTATTGAAATTTGATTTTGAAATTCACTACTAATTGCTAATTTACTGCACAATGTGTGAATATGCCAAAGTTACACAATATTTACAAAAAACATTACTATCTGCAAGCTATCTAAAGCTATAAAAAAAATAATATATCTGAATCATTTTTCCTCAAAATCTGTCAAGCCGTATGTGCATGGGTGCAACTGCACCGTCCGGCACTCGGCTCGCACTCGCGTTATGGTAATGCGATCGAATCCGAAATTGGACGCGGTGTCGCCGCCGATGCCACCATATTCCATTTATATATACTTATTGTTCGCTCTCAGCGCTTCTTAGAGCGAATGCGAATTCAATAATGAGAGATGTATTTAAATAAACATTTCACAAACGCAAATAAAAACAGAACCAATACAAATAATATAAATTGAAATAAAAAAATCAATAACGTGGTAATTAGCCGTATTACTATTTAAAATGATTAACAACCACGATAGTTTTTATCATTTAAATTAGCAAAAAATCACAATAATACTTTACTTACACTGCTACGAGAAAATTTGTATTTTTGTTTGGATGGAACTGAAAACTTACCAAACCAATTTTAATATTTGTTTACTTATGAAAAACTACATTATCACCGAGTAACATAATCCCTAATCAATTCTTATATTAAGAGTACTTACCTTACGTAATTTTTAAAAATGTGTCAAAATTTGACAAAATTGTCATTAGTACATCCGTGCGAAGCTGGAGCGAACAGCTAGTGTTGAATATAGTACATCATACGTATGTAAACAATAGTCACCTTACGTTTTAGCAGGTTACATTGTAACAATGTAGAGTAATTGAAGAAATATTGTCACCTAGTTTTAAATGCTCTATTTGCGCATTATAAAAGAACAACAAAGATGACATAATTTAATTATAACAAGTGACAGTGTCGACATTTGTCATCGCCAAGTGTTCCTGGATATTATATTACTAATCAGTTCTAAATATTGTGATCTAAAAGTGACGATCATTGTTAATAAATTATATTGAGACAATTATTTGTAAAGACTTACAATAGATATGATTTATACGTTTGATGGAACTTGACGTTGAACTCAAGTTTTACATACACCTTTAGTTCAGGTGACAGTACAAAAATATGGTGACAGAGAGCTGATCTGATGATGGTGTCAGAAGCTGTTCAACCGACACTCACAACGGAACATCTTAGTAAATAGTTAATTTAATAAAAACATTTCATACCTGTCAAGTTCCAATGACAATGTAATATTAAGTGACAGGTGATAACGCTGCTCTTAAACTAAACTAAACTTAATTTAAACTAAATTAAATTAAACTTAACTAAATTTCACGATTTTAAATGATCCAAGTGATTTTAATGAATAAACGCTTTTTTAATTTTTATTTTCTGATTTTCAGTTTAAGACGAATTTTATAAAAGCTTGAAAAAAAAAATTCAACAGAAAACTCGTATGAGCTACGTATGTTCAAAGTCTCCTTACAAGTCGTCCTGTGCCTTACATTGCGATCATCAATAACTAAAATAACAATAACTTTCATTGAATTTTATTACAAAAACATTAACCACTATTTACATGCAGTTCAAAGTTGGAGGTCAACAATCGAAGCTCGACAATAGTGTTACAAAGTCACGGACTGAAGACACGGTACAAGCGATAAAAGAATAGCGAATTAACTTTAACTTAAGTTTTACTATTAGTACTTTTGGTTATAAGACAAAGAATTTCAGAAAAGAAAGTGTATATTTTAAGATTGACTTTAGTTATACATATGTTACTGACGAAAAAAGGGAGGTTCTTATATTACCCTGCATATTTTTTTACCTGGTAATTCGATTTCAGTGATTTCTAATTGTATTGAGAATAGTCCTATGTTGGTCCCATTTGAATTATATTAATGTAGGACTAATAGTTCGTTCATAAAACTTAAAAAAAAATGTCCTTTGACTTTTCGATTGGCCGAAACATTTTTGACAGTTCTTTTAACGTAATTTATAAAATGTCGTGATTATTTAAAGAAAGTATGAATACAATAATAATAATTGTCTTGTACTGACATTTTGAACATTGTTGCTATTAGCAATATTAATATCCTAGCAATAACGACCGTCGCTTATCACTCGTCGTTGTTATCACAAAATCATTTTTCATAATTGCGGGCAGCGATCAATCTTGTGTCGCCGGAAGCCACTCCACCTCGCCCCGATACCTATTTTGTATTATTTGGATTTTTGTGCCAGAAGGTGTAGTAATACCAAAATGTTGCAAAGGTCGCTAGACAATGTTGACGATTCGCTTTGCTATATTACATTTTTTTCAACTATGAATGTATTCTTCTTATTATTTTCAAATTAGCGTAAAACTTATTGCGATTATTTTATTAACACACAGTTTTAAATAATAATAATAAAATTATTTGGTTAGCTCATTGTATTATTACATTATAATTATCACTTGAAATTTCTGAATGTTTTTTTCTGAAGTTAATTATTTTGTAAGGTTTTTATCAACATACTAAATAATATTTAGGTACAATTATCTACTTTTTATTTTATTTTGAATGAACAATAATTTCAGTTAAAATCTTGTATCTTTTTAAAATAAAATCTGTATGTTTTCAGGTATTAATACACCTTTTTATCATGTCATTGTCTACCTATTTAGTATTTCTGTTTATTTTTTGAGTGATAGCCCGTCACCACCTGACGTTACTACCACATACTCTGTGTCCTGACCCACATAGTTTATCGGTAAGCACACGCGATTAAATGTGCTTCGAATTGTTCGTTAAAGATGATGAATTCGATGAAACTGGGTTGCGTATAGTGCTTGTTTGCGTGATAATTGATATTTTTGTTTTTGTTGTTTTAGATCGAAAGGTCTGATAATGATGGTTGAATAAAGCCTGCTTGCTGCTTGCTGCTTTGACTGTCAAAACGCCATGTTTTTTAATTTTAATAAGTATGAAGTCATGCAAAGGATGTTCATAATTAAAGAACCTATTGAATAGTTTTGAAATGTGACTCGATTCTAGCATTAAATTACAATTTAGAGTAAAAAAAGCTGAATAACTGATGACGGTCAAACGTTTAAAACAAGCAAAACCGGGATTGAATCCCAATAAATCGCGCGCAAAACGAACAAAACGCCGCATAAATCTCCAGCTCAGGGAATAAATATCTCAACTCCCGGTACAGCCTTCGGATTCCACCCGAAGGAAATATCGCACCCAAATTCCGGGCAGTTGACGGGCAAAAGAAAAAAGCGCGAAAAGCTCGCATTCCACGCCCCGCCCACTTGCACGCGCGAGCGACAGGTGAATGCGCGCACGCAGCTACCACAGAGCAATAGCAGTATTGCTGACAGAAGTTTCAATATGACAACACTGAATTTGACTTACGTGCAATATTTTGCTAAAGGTATTATACAAAAAAAAACTTAATTTTATAGTGCTTGAGTTTCGTACAGTCTTAGCTTTTAGTTCATTTACACAACGAAGTCATTTGGATACTGACGGCGATTCTCAGCCAACACACGCCATTTTATTTCATAGCTTATGGCATTAAAGCTCATTTTCCATTGACAGGCAATTGAGAGTGGTACAGACGCACGAAGTCGCTTTATTTTTACGAATACATTATTGATACACAATGGAATGACAGCGCGCGATTTCTGTTACGTCTCGGAAAGGAATGAGGACTCTTTGTAACTGTTTGTTTGTCTGTCAACTCTTTTTCTTTAGGCTGCCTATGAAATGAGGCTTCTTTGCACAGAAGATGAATTTTTATTTCTATATTTGCATACGTTTGTGATTATGCAGATATTATTCTTGGTTTATTAAATACACAATGACAAGTGACGCAATGTGAACTGGTTATTTCTATGGCACCTTTTGAGTGTGTTGTGTAGTTAAAGTTTTATTTGAAGCACTCAATGAATTCAGGTGGCACAGCCTTCCATCAGAAATATGTTTGTTTTTTTAAAATAAAAAAATATATTCGCATTAACACGTGCTCAAATCGACCAAAGAAAACATCGTGAACCAGGTAGTATTTTTACAAGCGGGGCGATGTGTATGCAGTTTGTCACGTGTGGTGTGGCTAACTACTGCAAAATGTGGGCATGACTCCATTGTAATATTTTTACGTGTTTGACTGTATCTTAGGATCTGAGCACTTGATGATCTAAAAGGGTGTCTTGTCTTGTCAATTGTACTTGGGATAACAATCGTGATCCTAATATTTTTTAGGGTTCCGTAACCAAAGGGTAAAAACGTAACCCAATTACTAAGACTTCCATCTGTCTGTCTGCCTGTCACATGAACCGTGATAACTAGATAGTTGAAATTTAAACAGATGATGTATTTCTAAAAACAGAATAAAATAAATATTTAAGTGGGGCTCCCATACAACAAACGTATTTATTTTGCCGTTTTTTATAGATAATGATACGGAACCCTTCGTGCGCGAGTCCGACTCGCACTTAGCTGGTTTTTTTTATTGTATGAATAAGATTCTGTTTCCTTCTATGTACATACCACATTAGTTGTACAAGTACCTATACTAAATAACACGCTTAATACTTAGTAGTATATTTACTGTAATAACGTAGGTATAATAGAAGTGTCTTTGTTTACATCTGGTTTAAGTTGATGTATACCTATTTCTGCTGTCATTCCACTCACTTCAACAGCACATACACATACAACATTAACAACTAATAAACAACCATCTCAAAACCAATAAAACACAACTAATTACCTACAGCAAAAAAAAATCTAAGCCATCAAGCACGAATACGGTACGAGATACAACAATGGACAATGGACGCATAAATCAGTATAATTAGTTTGGTTCGAACGCAGAGAAATCATTGGTCAAAACGAGACCCGCCCCTTTACCGAAGAGCGTTAGAACAGGTACTGCATGTTCAATTGGATCAAACGTAGCGTCAGCAATGGGAGTGATACACTCGAAGATGTGTCTTGGCACTTGATGTTGCTCTCGAGTTTCCTGAAGTTGCTAGATTTTGAGGGTCCGAAGTTTACACAAATTTTAATTGTTGCTTATTTTATCACAGATTTCAGATTTCATGTGTTCATAAAGTTTTAGGTTTATACATAAATCTTAAAATTATTGTTGTAGTAAATAACCAAAACCTGCCTTTACAGGCGAATTTAGTTTATGATATTAAATTAATGAACATTACATGTAAACAATACAAATAAAATTATGATTAGAATTTTGAATACAAAAATTCAAAAACATGTCAAAACAATCATACAAAATCAATAAACAAAAATAGTTAATGTTTACGTTAGCACTTATCTCTTCCACTTCAATCTATTTTATTATTGACAATACTAATAAGTAAATGAATTACATGACGCCAAAATAAATAAAAAAAACCCAATGGATATTATTGACTTGCAATCTACGTATCTTAAATCATTTTATAAAATTAACTTAAATTTTCCTAGAATTTGAGTAAATAGAGATAATGTTAATCAGCCATCAATAATTAGGGGTTTTTACTGTAAGTCGTAAGCAAAATTTTAAAACAAAATATCTTTTCCTTGTTCAGACATTTTGCTCAGCCATAAATAATTAGGGTTTTATCTATAAAATCGTAAGTAATATGAGTTTGTGAGTTTGTTCAGGTAGGTTTACACCCCGGCGCAAGATAAGCTAAAGACGGCCCTAACTACGCCTGTTTCTCGTGTCTAAGCCTAAAAGAATCAGGCAACAAATAGGGCTTGATTTGATTCTAGTTCCTTTTTGACAGTTTGCAATGAAATGTGAATAATCATCAAATAGTAAGAGACTACTTGTGTCGATTCATGACAGCATAGTTTTACAATTTATCTTACGATGAAACTGAGGAGTTAATAACTGTTGTAAAGTAATTTCTAAATGTTGCTTTTCTTATTTGTATAAAACATATCCCTAATTAGTATTTATTTATTTACATTATATAGGTTTTAAGATTTTATGTTAATTAATTTAACTAAGTTTACTTTTTTCGCCTGAGATACAGGTTCATCCTAGTTCAGGCGTAGTGTAATTTGTTACTTATAATTAGATACTATTCAGTTATGTTAATATTAGCACTAAGATAATGAATAAAGATTTTATTATTATTATTATTTATAGAAAACGCATACGAGTAAAGTATTTTGCTATCCGTACAAGTATCAAGGTCCGAGCTGGTAGGTACATGTACTTACAAGTGAGCAGTGCTATCTCACATCGCGTCGCTGATGGGACTTTTAGACCTTTCTAGAAGTCTTACCTGTACATACTCGTAGATTTATCTGTAGAGAGAGGACTCATGGTTAATCGAAATGTACGATTGGATTAAGTAATCGCACATCAAGATTTACAAAAAATCGTATTAACAATAAATAAATATTATTGGACATTATCACACAGCGCTATCTAGCTCCAAACTCAACAAAGCTTGTACTATGTGACTGATGGAATACTTCTACATATACATCTTTTTGTAAATACATACATAATATACACAGAACAAACAGAACTACCTACTACCAATTTTAGGCTGCGAGGCCAGTCCAATATAATATAAAATACCTTAATAAATATCTGGTTATTAGTTATCTGGTTTCCATAGTAGAAGATTTTCTAAGTTTGGGGCTAGATGGCGCTATGTTTAATATCCACCAAGATTGATTTATTACTTTTTTTAATAATATCATTTTAAGAATATATTTTTCGTTACGAGTTTAGTTAGAATTGGAAATTAATTAAATTCAGATAGTTGGAATTATATTATAAAAGGAAACATGTACATAATAATAAATTTATTTGTTAATGTGTCGACCATTAGAAAGTGAACATTCTTATGCTAATTCGAAAAGATATAAAGATGTTTATTTATTGTAGACATTATAGTCTTTAGAAGACAATAAGATGACATAAAGATATAACGAAATATCAAGCAGTAACATTGTTTTAAAAACCGGCCAAGGGCGTGTCGGACTTGTGCATGAAGGGTTCCGTATCATTATCTATAAAAAACGGCAAAAAAATCACGTTTGTTGTATGGGAGCCCCATTTAAGTTTTTAGTATTTTTCGTTATAGCGGCAACAGAAATACATCATCTGTGAAAATTTCAACTGTGTAGCTATCACGGTTCATGAGATACAGCCTTGTGATAGACGGACAGGCGGACAGCGGAGTCATAGTAATAGGGTCCCGTTTTAACCCTGTGGGTACGGAACCCTAAAAAAATACGACAATAAATGTCATACTACTACAGATTGTTGATAACGCATTCTTTATTTGTCGCAAATTATGTTTTCCTAGACGCAAACCATCAAAGACTTTGCTACCAACTTATGCATAAATAAATAAACATTATTTTAATTAAGTAGCTAAGATTTTTGTTTTAATTTTCAAATATCGGATTGTGTTTCGTAACCAACTTTATCTGTATTGATACGAATTTATGAGGTTTCATTTTTTTTATCATGCGTCGCGTCGGTGGTCTGAGCTTTAGATGCTAATAGTAAAGTGCTGATTAGCTAATTATTATTTAGGAAATTCTAAATTATTGCGATTTAACACTTTAATTATTAGAATTCTAAGGATTCCGTAAAAAGGAACAAAAACTTGAGAGGTGTCAAGGGACACCCGGATGGAACGAAGTTCTCACAAAATAACGTGGGACAAGGGAAGGGGAATCAACTTTGACTTCGACTTTGAACTCGACCTCGACCTCGACCTCGACCTCGACCTCGACCTCGACCTCGACCTCGACCTCGACCTCGACCTCGACCTCGACCTCGACCTCGACCTCGACCTCGACCTCGACCTCGACCTCGACACAATTAATAGATATATATATTAATAGATATACTATAGCAATAAAAGTGTCGTGACAACTTTTCGTGACAACTTTTCGTAAGAATTTTTTCCGTCTAGCCCCCTTTCACAACGCGCGATAAGGAACTTCGTTCCAAAAATAGTACCCTTTTAAACTCTTGCATTTGTCTCAAACACTAAGAGGTTTTTTTAGTTTTTAGTGAAATAGTTTGAACCTAAAATTATGATAAGGCATAATTACTAAGGTTGGTTTATAATGAGCCACAGATTACAATAAAATTGCAGGTTTTTTTGGCACTGAATAATATAATAATTTTGCTTAAATTAGTACCTACAGAACTCTGACATTGACTGACCTGACTCGCACTTAACTTGGCAAAAAAAACCTCGCTTCATTTCAATCAAACCAACCTCAGTATCCAATCCAAAACATTTGTAACAATAGAACGTAGACGGACGGATTTCATCGTATTTGTACGTCCATCCAAACATTAGTACAAATGGATCGGTGTCTCGCCACTAATGAAAATGATGTCCGTCCGTCGTGTAGTCGACGGTTACGAATCGCGCCGGCCGGTCGGGGGATGTACGGATTTCTCACACGTCAATGTAAGCCGTCCCAATGGAACTTCAACTTGCAGAAGTGACGCGAGTGTTTTAGGGTTACCTGGGGCCGTACCACAAGCTCAAGAGTTATATCAAAATAATATTACTCACAGTGCAAAAGTGACAACGCAATACAAACAAGAGTGGTCACTTTCGCACCGAGTAATATTGTTTTTATATTACTTTAAGACACTTGTGGTATGGTCTCTGACCCTTCAGGCATAATGAGACACTGTCATCGAATTTTCTTGAACTATAGCCCAGTAGTTCTGTTTTCTTCGTTTGCGTGGGTTGACGTCGGGCAGGCGGCCGGTTTTAAAACACCCCAAGCCAACCCAACATAAAGTGGGAATAAGGACAAGACGATTTTAAGTTTCATCCAAATCTGTTTAGGCGTAATGGCCATCAAATCAAATATCCACACAAACTTTAGATAATAAAATAGGGTTAAATAAATAAATAATTTACATCCCATAGTAGTTACTCCAAACTAGGATGTCCTATGTTACGGGTAAAAGGAACTACGATTTCCATACATTTCCATACACAGAAAAAAAATCTAGTGTTTAGTGATTAGATCCGCTTAGTATATTATAATAATTTTAATATTATAATAAAATAATTGACACCAGGTCAGATGATTTTAGTAAATTGCAATATTATCACAAACAGATAAGAATCGACACTAATAACCATTAATAAATTTATTTAACAGCTTTTATTTAATTGTATTATCTTAACCAGTGACATAATGCAATAATGTATGCTTAAATTGGTCAAAACATAGGTCAAATCTTACATGATCTTTGGTTAATGAATCAATCGGAAAGTATTGTGTGATAAATATTATTAATAAGCAAATGTTACTTGACAACATGCCCAGAGTAGAGGCAGAGTTCATTAGTGTCATCATATTAATAAATTAACATCTTCTGTACATTCTATTTCAAGCAATAAAGAAACTTTGACTTTGATAAAATTATCTAAAAATATAGTCGTTGACTCCTAAAATACTACCAAGTCAATACCTAATGACTAATACTACCTAATACTATTTAAAATTGGCGATAGGCTTGCAATCTGTCATGTGTAGAATACATAATAAATACTGCAAAATGTGGGCATGAGGATGTGCGTATCCTACTTATATTATAAATGCGAAAGTTTGTGAGTGAGTGGGTGGGTGTGTGAGTGTGTGTTTGTTACTATTTCACGCAAAAACTACTAACCGGATTAAAATGACTCTACAGCAATATAGCTTATACATCAGAATAACCCGTACCACCCGTGTGAAGCCTGGGCGAGCAGCTAGTTAAATAGATCACTACATAGTATAAAGCAAAGTCGCTTTCCGCTTCCCGCGTATGTATGTTTGCTTATATCTTTAAAACTACACAACGGATTTTGATGCGGTTTTTTTAATAAATAGAGTGATTCAAGAGGAAGGTTTATATGCATAATATAGCAGAGAAACACTGATAATTTTAGAGGTTTCTAATGTGATGTCGTAAATAATTGTACACCTTAAAAACGTCTACAAAAAAGTCCACGATGGTATTAGAAATGTCTTACGCACAGCGAAGCGGGCACGGGTCAGCTAGTTTAGAATAAAACAATGACGCGTTTATTACTTCTTAAAGTCACGACTTTCAATGATCGGTTTCAATAAATCACGGTCAATGTCATACCAAGGAGTTCCACAGTATCTAATGTGAACTTCATCATTAGAACTATTATATTTTTTTGTGCCACTAATGATTGGAAGATCCTTTTTTGAGTAGTCAAGGTTGATTTGCTAGACACACTAATATTATAAATTATATTCCGCGCGTGAGAGAAAAAGAGTTCTTATTATTATTCTAGATCATGTTATTGCTATTTAGAATTTGATACATCTGAACATTTACAAACTAGGGACACCCGGATGGGTTTTGGGCATTTTCAATTTTGGCAGTCAACAACTAAGCATAGCAAATAAATTTGTTTAAAATCTATAGTTATTACAATTATTTGTCTATGGTCCGGTCGGTCTACACCTTCTAGACGTCTTTAAGGATCTAAGCCCCTGGAGATCTAAAAGGATGTCTACCGTACTTGGGGAGTACAGTCGTGATCATATTTATTTTTATTTTATATGTTTGTGCCAAGCGCCTAACGAATTAATTTTGTCGAGTGTACGTAGGCACTGCGCCCTAAATCCCTCCCTGATATGATGATGGATGCTAGATTTTGTTTCGGTGACTGACACCACCAATCAATCAACCTTTGATGGATGGCGACGACACTCGATTCCCGCCATATTAATTTAACTTGTGACGTTGATTGATATTTACGATATTAGCGATATTCACGCGATATATAATTACGGGCTTATCGCTCTGTTCAGTTGGCGTTGGGTTCAGCTAAAAATGCTATAAAGGGTATCTAATTACGTAATAACTTAAGACAGAAGGACCCTTAAGTACTGAATAAATTAACGTATTGCATGGATCTCACAACTTTTTACGGTAGAATAACTCATTTGCGAGACTTGGCTTTTTTTGATGGCATATAGTTTAGATAAGGAGATAAAACCTCCTTCTCATATATCCAATATCCATCTTGCGTCTGTCATCTATGTATTTTGAAAATCTAGAAAACGCACTATTTTAAAATTTGTAACGATTTTCGTAGCCCGTTTTGTAAATTTTTGGAGGGACTGTCAAAAAATAAAGCTATTTTCCTTTCCTTCTATAATTAGAATTATAACTATCGTGGCTGTTAATGATTTTAAATAGAAATCGTCTAATTACCATGTAATTTTCTCGGGGGGTTAGCTCATGATGAAGAGCATTTGAATTGTCTCGAAACGTCAGCATTACAAGAAAATAACGTGTTAATTAGCCTTATTTCTATTTAAAACCATAAATATGTTTTTTTCAATTATATTGTTTGAGATATCATATATGAAATGATAAAAGAATCAAAGGCGCGATAAAACTATTGATAGTTTGATGTCAGTATGATGTAGGAAAAAAAATAACTCCACTTACAGGAGGGGGGTGAGTCTCATAGACCCGGGCATCCACCACAATAGCTCAATAGACGCCTCATGGCTTAATTTCTTAAAGAAACAATTCTGTCAAAACATTGAGGTGTGTGAGCGGTAAAAAATGCATTTTGATTGGCCGGTTCAATGTCACAGAACACCGCAGGGCGCGTCGTGAACCGCGCTCGGTGGTTTACACAAGATATGTAGACCATATGTGTTGTCCAGTGTTCCGAACAGTGTTCGCCTTCCATGAGGAGTCTAGGCTGTGTGTTAGATGGGCCCGGGCCCTCGGCTGAAAAGCGAGCGGCCCAGCAAGCCTGGTGACAGCGACGAATTGTAACCTGTTGCTTGCACTTTATATTCTAACAGTTTCGGCTTTCCATTGTTCGGTTTTGGTTCTTTTTCTAACTGATACCGAGCACTGTTTGGATTTTAGAACCAGATTTTTCACTGAAACAAACACTTTTAAAAACGATGTCGATGTTTCAACTATTAGTTTGGTAACTTTTATTCAAAAATAACAACCTTGTTAGGTTTACCTAATCAGAATAAAATCTTGCGTTTTTGACTGACTTCTGATATCTTGGTGTGTAGGGGTGCACTATAAAAAAAATGTCCGAAGTTCAACCCCTATAGGGGTGCAGCAGGGGTAAAGTCTGTTATGTAATAACTTCAAGTGGACAAAGTAGCAAAGGTTTCCGCAAGTTTTATTAAAATAGTATAGTAAATTGTTCGTGTCTTTGTGATTCTGTAAGATTAGACGTAGGGTAAAAGCCCTGGTTTTGGCCGTTTTAGTCACATTTTTGATTTGTATGCTTTCCAAAGCTAAACTACCAAAGCTCACTTGTTGCGTCGGTGACGTCACGAATGATTCGTCATTGTCGCGTTGTGATTGCGGACGAATTTGGTGGCTTTATTCGTTTGAGCTACGTACTGACAGTGAGCTGATTTGAAATCCGATAGAGCTTTAAGGCGCTCCCAGTCGACGATTATTTTTGTTTGATTAAATACTTGTGAACAAGCCACATCTCCTATTTTATAATGTATAGTATATGTGAATAAAGATGTACCCATCTTTAATCACTTCGATAAATAATCCTACCGACCGCTGCAATGACGACAAACTCACGTCGGCGCGTGGTCCGCCTTAGCTTTTCGAATAAATTAATGATATAAATTATGTATACTATTGTATTATGTATGTAACTTATCAAAAATCTATTCTAATAGAAATCTAGATCTACATATTACCTATCTTTAACAATAAATCACAAGTTGATTTTAATAGGAGGTATTTAAAATATTTCGATCATAAATTCTAAAACGTATCATTTTGAAATAATATCTTTATCGTGAAAAGTTTCTGCTATTATGTTTTCAGCTTAATAGAAATCTAGGTAGGAACCTGAAGTAATATACTTATAAAAATAGGAGATGTGGCTTGTTCAGAAGTATTGCTATTTTCGTTTCGAAAAAGAGCAATCGTCGACTGGGAGCCTCTTAAGCTGTTTTCAGACGAGGCGCTGTAGTTTACTACTCTTTGTAGAAAATATTGAAATTATAGAATTACGACTTTAAAGATAGATAGATAGAATGACAGATTGATAGAAAAATCCTTATTGTACAATACAAGAACTTGTATATAGCTGAACTTAATGCTAGATAGAATTTTCTTCCAGCAAACCTTTGTGTAATTTGAAAAGGGAATGGTAGTGCTTTGTAAGAGATAAACAATTGAATTATTATATTTATTTATATACATACTTACTCAAAAATACATTAACTAACATACATATAAATATGAGAAGTACAGTAGACATCCTCACAGATCTCCATGCGTTCAGATCCTTGAAAATGTTTAAAGGTAGTCAGAAGCACGTCTGAACATTATATTTTTACATGCTCACATTTTTTTATTAAATATATATAAATGTGATGAAGTGATAGCATTTGAGGCCATTTTTATAATATCTCCCTTACTTTTATAAAGCAAATAAGTTGATACTGTACATTTCAGTAGGCAGCTGCTTCCTACATTATCAAAAACTTTGCTCAAAACACTATTTATTTTGTATTTTACGTCCTGAAGCTAATCTATCCTGCTAAACCACTATCACTGGCGTCTAGCAAAACTTGGTATCTGACATTTTACGAGCTGTAGGCTAGGGCGTATCTCGCTGATACTACCGGTCATGCAGTACAGCTGAAGATATGGCTATAGGCTAAGTGTTATTTAAAGTTTGAACTGTTTTATAATGTCAGGGCAAGTTCACATTGTGTTTATTTGCTAATTTATCATTCAAACATTTATTATATTTGTTATAGAATAGTAATGACAAAGAAATATCAATACTTCGTGCTATTTAAAGAGTTGTCTTTGATAATGTATTACTTGTCTTTAAAACAAACAAATGATTCATGGTTTATGAATTGTTCGAGATATTTTCCCAATTAAATTAATGGTTTGATATGATAAAGATAAACCTATGTTTTTTTGATAACGTCGATATGATTTTTAAATATTCAATAGTAACAATATAACAGCGAATGTTTGTACGTTTGAAATTTTAGTAAGTTTTTTTTTTATTTACTCATCGCAATATCTGAACCGACACGTCCGACGCCTATTAGCCTTTAGTTTAAAGTTTGATTGTAACTTGGATTAAACATAAAAATACATTTTACCCAGAAAAACAACCCTGAAGAGACGGGATGTCAATGTTTGTATAAAAACAACGCGAGTAAAGTCACGGAAGTCTACTAGTGTTGCACAATTTGTTCAATAGGTACTGCATTCTAAACATTAACAGTGGTGATTAGCGATTAAAAATAGCATACGTTAGTCATGGGGGCGATAAATCCTCAGTTATAGATAATTACAGAGATACAATATCAGTGATCGTAAATTATAACCTTTATTACCTAATGCTTTGTTGCAATAGTGTTTTGAATTCTAACCTATTTGTTACTAATTATAGCATGTATTTCTTAATATACGGATTTGTTTTTTTTTTTATTGCAAATATTTATTTAATGGTTATTATATGATATTTCTAGAGAGGGATGACCACATGACCAGGCAGGTTGTAAAACATAAGCCAAATCCTTTCGCAATGTTTATCAATAATATGTTGTGCCGAACCCACTTTAGATGGGAAAAGGAGAAAAAAATGATGAATATTGAATTATTGAAAGTAATTTCAACAGAGCCATCTAGTCCCAAACTAACCAAGCATGCAATTCATATAAAAAGTAAATTACGGCAAGTGTAGTACCCTAAAAATTATAATGAACTTATATACTTGAAACTGTAATTTATAAATCGAGTCCCTGCTTCAAAGAAAACTAAATTATAATTAAGTGGCCGATAAAAGTGTCACTGAAAAAGCTATATTAATTTTAATTTATAAATTCGCGCAAGGTGTCCTAATTAATTTCTTGATTTTAAGGCCTGTATAACCGGTACCCCGTTTTGGATCACGCGAGAACCGCGTCGGTTTCGATGTACAAAACGATTGAAATGATAAGAAAGATAACAAGACTAACCAATTTGTTTGGATAATTTGGGTATAAATTATGCATATTTTTGCTTCTCTTTTTGTTTCGCCATGGTTCTGTAAAACACTTAAGGTTAATATTAATCTTTTATAGAGCCAAGATGACTATTGAAAATAAATAATTATATTAACAATTAATGCAAGTTTCATAAAATATCTAAAATAACATTTAAAAAAATATAAGAAGATTTTTTTATTTTTTTTTAAACATGCTTGCCAAAATACTCGTAGCACTTTTTAACTATCAATACGATCAGTTATAAAATATAATGTTTGAACGTGCATCTGACTACCCACTGTAGACATCTTCAAGGATCTAAGCGCCTTGAGATCCGTGAGGATGTCCGCCGTACTTGGGGATTACAGTCGTGATCCTATTTATTTTATTTATTTTTTACGAGCAGTTATCAAACTTCAATATTCAGAAACGGGTTTACAGAATACAAGAAGTGCATTTTACAGACTGCAAGACGATATCGGGATGAATGCGGGACAATATGACGATAGAGGTGCCATTAGCATTAGTTTTGACGTATGGATTCGCCAATTTCTTCAATTATATCAACAACTAACTAATGTTATAAAGATGGCGTTGTGTGAAACTTCCACTATTTTTTATTAATTTAATAGCTGTCCCAACACACTGTCCTGTCAAATTTAAATAATCCCACAGAAAAAAAGCACTTCCTGTTTTTTCCAAACTGTATGCCACCCTTATCACTTAGGGGTATAAAAAATCCCTGCGACCTATTCTCATACTTACCAAATATACAAAAACAAATTCATAAAAATCGGTCAAGCCGTTTTGAGAAGTTTGGTTACAAACACTGTGACACGAGAATTTTATATATTAGAATATTTTATTTGTTATTTATGCCTATTAATAATTATATTACACAATATTCACAAATTACAAAAGAAAGGTTAGGCTATCTAAAGACCGTTGCAAACAGACAATAGATAGCTCAATAACTGATCACTTCGTCTCCAAGACACTGGTGGCATTGCTGATTCGTTGTATCGAAAAGAAGCCAGCTTTTGGTTTGCGATTTGTATTAAGTAGCGAGTAAAATAGATAGAAGAAAATTATTTAATGTACAAAACTAGAACATGTAGGAGAACTTAATGCTAGTTAGGTTTTTCTTCCAGGTAACCTTTGTGTAATTTGGAAAGGGAATGGTAGTACTTTGAAAGTTCGAGCTGCTCGGGCGTCGTAAATACCCAAGTATTTACTTTGACAGATCAATTTATTTTCACGATATTACTCGGTTTTGTAAAGTCAGTAACTAGTGCTAAGCTGAAAGATGCTGCAAGCAGAGAAAGGAAATTGAAAGAACTGATTGAATGAAAACTTTGAATAAATTTATGTTTGTCTGTTCTTGAGGCTTTTGTTTGAGGAAGGCAGAATACAATAACCTGCAGACCTTGTCTGATTTCCAATGTTCACCCATTGATGTTCATTGAAATTGAAAATGATTCCCATTAGAGTATACATTGATATTACGTAAGCCCAGCAATCGAACATCGATAATTTCATATTCAATTGAATTTTTTCCAGTTTCATAGACTAACTCACTCACTGGTCTTATAGCTCAGTTGGTAGTAGCTCTGCCTCTTTCGCTGTAGGTTCGACTCCTACCCAGAACAAATATTTGTGTGATGGACATAGATGTTTATTCTGTATCTGGATGTTAAAATGGATATTAACAAAACAAAATCTATCAGTTATCTAGTTAGTTCCAATAGTAGCTTTACTTAGTTTCGGTCTAGATGGCGCTGTGTGAAATGTCAACCAATATTTAAAAAAAAATATTTATTTAAAAACTTATTCGCCGTAAAATACAGCTGCTAGAGTCTTAGACAAAAAATATCAGTCGCACATAAAAACAGGTAAGATATATATAAAATAAATATATTGGTGGACCATCTAGCCCCAAACTAAGCAAAGCTTGTACTATGGGAACCAAGATAACTGATAGAATACTTATATACGTTTGTTTATTGTAAATACATACTTATTATACATAACACCCAGACACAGAACAAACATCTATGTTCATCACACAAATGTTTATCCTGAGTGGGGATCGAACCCACAACCTACAGCGCAGAAGGCAGAGCTACTACCAACTGAGCTGTGAGGCCAGTAACAATGGGGCTATTTTGTAAATAAGAATAAACCTACATTTAATAAACTATTTATTCAAGCACTAGATAAACACGTGTGTTTGTAAATGTTTATCATACATTTCAAGGACCTTAGCACCAGTTCTGACGTTATTGAATCGCTTGCGAACGCAACTATAAGCATTCGAGTGTGCTGAGCGTTAGTTAAAACGTTATAGATAATTTAGAAATACATAAGGGTTTTCCTTCACTAATAGAAACGTCTGCGACTTTATTCACGTGAAGTTTTTATTTTAAAACGGTATTTATTTTCCTGGACCAAATTGGTGACGTTTTGAAAAAAAGCCAGCGGCCTAAGCACAAACCAATGTCGTATCGACCACTTATCCTCCAAATGTCAGAACTGGCACTTTTTGTATAGTAAAAGTGTCAGTTCATGCTAACCCTCTAGCCAAGTGTCTAAACCGACAAGCATGCATAAGAAAGGTGAATGAAGCAAAAGAAGTATTTCAGGATCGTAGCAAGTGGAAAGCCGTGATCTCTGCCTACCTCTCTGAGAAACAGGCGTGATTTTATGTATGTATTTATGTTTGTTATTTTGACCTTTCGCGATGTACTTATTCGCAATAACGACTAAACTAGTGCTCACCCCCAGGACAACGGTAAGCGTTGCAAAATTAATCGTTATCTGACAGGTAACCATCCTCGATCGATCATCGGATAACTATTTGAGTGATTATGTGATAGTAAGCTCAGATTGAAAAAATAGGTGAAGCCTAAACTAAGACCATCTTTATTGCGGTCGATCGAACACAGAAGCATTTAAGTTTTATCACTTGTGGCAAAGGATAATGATCATGGTATCATAGTGTGTAAAGAATAAAATAAACCCACGATTTTAATCCGCAAGTACGCATCCTTTCAGATCCATGCGAACGTCGATATTCTTGAAGATGTCTAAGAAGTTTATATTCATTTTTTTAGGGTTCCGTATCCAAAGAGTAAAAACGGGACCCTATTACGAAGATTTCGCTGTCCGTCTGTCTGTCACAAGGCTGTATCTCGGCTGGCGTTTTTATAGATTATGGTACGGAACCCTTCGTGCGCGAGTCCGACTCGCACTTAGCCGGTTTTTAAACTCCTCATTTAATTTGATCTCCTTTCACAAATACTCGTAATGTATCATACAATTAAACGGCTAGAAATCAACTCAACTCCATTCAACTCGACACAGATTTAAAACGTTTCACAAAACTGTAAAAAACTTGAGCTAATAAACCATAGAGATGTTTGATTAAGATTATCTTAAAACCCAAATTGATCTCGAGAAATCGTCTTAAATCGACATTCGAACTATTTTGTCGCGGTTCGATACAATCGTTACAGAGCGTCGTGGTTTTGATCCGAGTAATCGAGTAACAAAGGTTTAATCGATTAATCGGTCATCGTATCGGTTCCACGGTTTGGGTGAAATTCGTCTATTGTTTTCGTGGTTTCTGTCTAGTCAGCCTTTCGCCGTGAAATACTTAGCGGTGATTGTTACAATCAACGTCTTTATTGAGCATGAGCTTTGAGGTGCTCTGAATCCTTTCACCACATCATTTCTTTCTACACCTCTTTACCTCTCATCACCCACACGAGCTGTTACTGTTCACTATTCCTCATTCACAGACGAGTGGTTCCAGTGCCTTAAAATTCACGTCAAAGTAACACGCACATCACGTTTCTGAGGAATTTAATCCACTTCAGTCTTTACAAAAATAAGTTATTTATTCCGTTACCAGGGGTCTACTCTTCAAAACGATAAACAAATATCAGGACAATCGACACATCGTTTCCGACTATTATTTTAAAGGGTGGAACGACCGATATTACTTATAACAATTGGCATCATACATTCTACTCTCATACGATTTCTACAAACGCAGTTTGGCCGAATATATAATAATACTAGCTGATCGCCCCGGCTTCGCACGGGTGGTATCAGACGGGAGGTATACAGATGTAAGCTATCCTATCTTTCAAGTTGGATCAAACTGCACACGAAGTGCAAAGTTTGATTAAAATCGGCTAAGTAGTTTAGGAGTCTATCGCGGACAAACAACGTGACGCGTAATTTATCCCGCGTATGTATGTTTGCTTATATCTTTAAAACTACACAACGGATTTTGATGCGGTTTTTTTAATAGATAGAGTGGATTTAATAGATTCAGGAGGAAGGTTTATATGTATAATAACATGCTACCCGTGCGAATCCGGGGCGGGTCGCTAGTATATATTAAGAAGAGATATCGGAGCACTGCCACTGTTGTCGATAATGTCAAAATCGTTTTGCAGAGTGCTCAGAATTGGGCACTAGCTAATATGAACTTACATATTGTGACTGGTGAGAATATTGGATTAAAATATATAATTTTCTTTACAGTTCTGAGAGTGTTATGGCATTTAAATTTGAATATATATATGTTTTTTTTTTATAATTTTTATTGTTCTATTCTATTATGTGTACCTAAATGTGTTCATAATCAATATAATAATTGACGTTCGTTTTAATAAAATAAATAAATAATTATCCCATTGTAATCCTTAACCCAATAATATTATTATAGCGGCCAACATCCAAATCCTATTTGCCCACTTGTTTGTGGCTTTGTCCATTCAACTGTGCCTATCACCACACTGGCATACGTCAGCGAGCATTGCTGGTCAGACGCACGCGGTCTTTGAAGCTACGGATGCACCGGTTCAGCCTCGAGCTGTAGTCGAGGAGCTGGTCAGATGTTACTTACATTGATTTGTAAAAACGCGAAATGAACTTTGACAATTAGAGGGCACGTCTCTATCTGCAGATAAAAATTCTAGAACATATTTAGCACACAGTATCAACATCAGGCGCCTACATTTATTATTGTTTTATTTATTGGCATTGGCGCTAATATTAAATAGGTACTTTCAAGTAACTAAATTGTTTTTTTATTGAAAATATTACAATTATTAGAAATGTAACTATAGATTTTGACACGGGTCTTTATCACGTAATTACCTTTAATTTTAATTTACCTTTCTGCCCGCGATCATGGATATTGTAACATAGCCGAAACGTCGGGAAGGTAAATTAAAGGTAATTACGTGGTAAAGACCCGTGTCAAAATCTATAGTTATGTAGTAGACATATCATCACGATAGTTTGAAAAATAATATTACTAGAAATGACCAAATTTTTTCTATCGGATGGATTCTGTTAGTTTGAGACCTATGTCAGCGTGGACCTATGTCAGCGTGGATTTTGTTGAATAATTTTAACTTTTAAGTAGGAAACCCCCCACCAGCTCCCACCCTAGCATCCTTACCGGCGATTGACACGCTGCGTTTTAATCAATTAGCGCGTGGTTCGGACCACTGGGCAGCGAAATAAGCGGACCACACTGCTCCGCGATTTTCGGCTATCCGGTTACGGTTTTTTAGTAATCGGACAGTATGCGCTGTTGTTTTTGCCAGGTTTTTCGAATAAACCGCCACTCTTAATGAACTAAGACGGTCTGAAATATAATGATTTAATATGCCCCTTCAAATTCAAAAATCATTTATTTCAATAAAATCACAAGGATCACTTTGAAACGTCTTAGGAAATAGGTGAAGCTACGCCGATTCCTCGCGACCAAGCCTAGAAGAATCAGGCAACAAACTTGGGTCTACCTTTTTTTTCAATTATCCTTTCCTTAATTCTATGTAGAGCTCCAGTGTGGTGCCGATCGACAAGGTGAAGGCTCAAACAAGAATAATAATTAAAAGTACTACTCAAGTACGCACAACAATGGAAAAAATAACTAACTTACAACTTTAGAAACCTTAACTTTAGCACCGGGAGATCTGAAAGGATAACTGCCATTTCTAGTTTCTGATCGCATAGAAACTCACTTATTAGTGGCGAGATACATTTTCCGTCGTATTCAATAGTTGAAGCAAAATTCAACCAAAATTTAATTGTAAAATTCTCGCGGACAAAGCTAAAAGCGTTTTACTAATATTGGTTGTGATGAAGGTAAATACCGCAACAGGATCCTCTGCCAGGCATCAGCGGTATCATCATGATTATGTTATCTGTCGGCAAATTCCCTAGATAATAACACAACCACGAGCTGGATATCTAAAACTATGGAATTACTGACTGACTGGCATTATCAACTTATTTATATATTACTAGCTTCCGTCCGCGGCTTCGCTTCCGTACCTTGGATTCGTTTTCGTTTCCGTCGGTACCAAGATAAAAAGAAGTCTTTATATTATCTCTTGGGCGTGATTGAGCTACAAACATACAAACATCCTCACTAACTTTTAGATTAACAATATTTAATTATAATTTAAGGCACCCAGCCGTGTTTGTTGCCTGATTATTCTAGGCTTGGTTACGAGGAACATACGTAGCTTCACATATTTCCTAAGACGTTGACGTGATTCTTATGATTCGATTGAAATAAATATTTTTTGACTTTGACGCCTTTGAATCCAAAGTTATAACTACTGCAAAATGTAAACATGTCGCATATAGTGTGTCGACTTGTGCCTTGTGCCTTTGAATACCACCTTTAGATATTGTTGAAAATCTGGGCGCCTACATTACAAATCTAAGGGAATGTCTACCAAACTAGGTTACCTAGGGATCCTAGTTTTCTGTCCCAGACCCAGACCCTGCTGTACCTTTAAGTATCCAGAGAATCCCACCCAACTAGACAACTGACTGACGTTCTTACTCAAGGAAGGTAGTTTTAACTCCGTCATCGACTATTTATCAAGTTTCCTTCATGATGTCTTTAAATCGGTCACCCAAAATTTCCATTTTGTAGTTTTTCGGAAACTCCACGCGATTGAAGTCGTGGACGTGACACAAGTTATCTAGATACTGTCGATACCAATCCGCTTATCTATGGAATTATCGTATGATACCAGTTAAGTTCAAATTATTGAAGCGATGAGTAATATCAATCAATCATTTAATCACATTGTTTGCGCAACGCACTTATATTTTTTCTAGAAAACTGTATGGTATTACCCTGTACCTAATTTGTTATTGATGAATTGATTAAGTACTTATTTTAGTAGCAGTGTGACTAAGACCGGATTATTTAATAGCAACTGTCGTGGCAAACAAAATATATGTTTTCCCAAAAAAGAAGGCTAGACTGGTCAAACTAAATCCTCTTTTCTAGTAATGACCGGAATACATTAGTTTCATCCAGTAAGTTGTTCTCTTTCCTAAGAAATGTTTCCAAAGTATCTTGAAACGTTATTTTTGTAAATATTGTTTAATATAGTCTTCATCTCTTCTACTTTTTGATCCTATGCCATTTTCTGTCAATGATTTAACGGACTACTTGATCGCGTCAACGTATTTTACGTGCGTACGTAGGTATGTTTCGTAAACATTAGTCTTTAACCGTTTTTAATCCATTCATACACTCTGTTACCAATCAGTATGAATGTCTAGATCATGGCAGCATTTACACCTGCCTGATGGTAATCTTGTTTTCATCAATAAAAAGATCTGTAATAATGATCTTTTACAATTCCTCTCGGGGCGTCAACTTCCATCTACTATAATGTTGGTACTTCTATGATGAATGTTCAATCACTAATAGTACCTTCTCCTTGTCCACAGAAGAAGCCAATAGCCCAGAAGGAAGCGTGAAGGATCGCAGTGAGCGGCAGCGGGGAGACGAAGCATCGCGCTCGGCCTCCCCCGCCCCCCACGCGTCCCCCTCCCCGGGACCCCAGGGGGACATCGAGCACAGCATCCCTGCGACGCTAATCCAGGATCCTAATGCTGAAAGGTAGGATCGCATTCATCTCAGAGCATAATAAGTTCCAGTCCTCATAAATCCAAGGCTACAAAATTATAAACTCAATGGGCCGTCAATGGGGATAACTGGGTTTTTTTCCAGAAATGCCTATTGATGGGCAAAGTCAATGAGTATTTCTGGACGAACGTTTTTGAGTAAGAAAAAACACAAAGTGTAGAAATGTCATTATTTATGTCCTCCTTTCAATACATAGGCACCAACTGTTGCTATATAGTTTTTCAGGCCCTGTTTTAGCTCTTTTTAAGCTGCATCAGGTTTTTCTTTTACAGCTTATATTCAGATCATCGCTATAGTAAACTAGTTTAAAAAAATATCGTCATTTTTCGAATCAATGGAAATCGCAATACCAGTACGTATGTACCTGTGGTTGTACCTAAGTTGCACCAAGTTAATCTATTCATAATCGAACCCACCTGCTTTTGTTTTTTAGCAACTAGACTTATTGCCTAACTTAATTATTACTACTACCTACTTGTTGTTGAATATCTTTTTCACAAAACAATCAATCGTCTGTGATAAAATCTAATTGATTAGAAGTTATTTTTGCGGCTTTTTGTTTTTTCTTTAGTACATTTATCATAGTGCTCGCGACATTGACACGATTTTCCAAAAAAACTTTTTCACAACATGAATCGCAGTTCCTTCAGACGGACAGAACAGTTTTCTATGCTCAAATTGTTTCATTATCTTTTTGGTATTACCTGCTTCTGGTAGAGTTTACTGTAAATAGATTATGTTATTTGAATTTTCATATTTCATAATTTTCATTTATGTTATAAAAAATATTTTATTTAAGTGACGACATAATTATCTGATGGGCCGGAAAAGCATTTCCGAATCTAAAAGCATTTCTGGCATCACATCATGTTGTCTGATTAAGTAGACGACTTCATTCGCCCACACTTCTCAATGGATTGCACTTTCGAGCCATTGACATGGCGGTGGTCCGACCATCACTCCACACGTGACCACTTTAACGATCCCATTGTTTTCCGTGATCACTTGTCATCTACCACTTCACCAGCCACCAAACGCGGTATCAATAACCCTTATACCAAAGTATTAAAGGCTATTTTCGACAATGGCGATGGTATAGACGAAGACGTGTTAACTGCCCAACCACCAACTACCAAGCACAGGTTGGGTAACTCTTATTGTAAAGTCATAAAGACTAATTTTGATTGAAAAGATGGTACAAATAGAGTTGGGGATGAAAGAGAAATGAATTGATATGGTATAGTGACAGTTATGGTAGGTGTCATAAATGATCCTAAAATATTTTGTGACAGTTCATCGATCCTGCAGTATGTAACAGATACATTACCAGCAGTTTATTTCGATACCAGTACATAGATAACATTTGATAGGTAATATAGTAAAACTGTCAAATTTTTTAATAAATAAAAAAATACTCTTTTTAAAATGTAACTCCGATACCAGTGATTGATATCAAGAACAAAAAAAATATTTTAAATGTTTTTAGTTTAGTCTAGTACATTGCCGTAATATAAAAGGTAGATTATAAAAAAAAAATACAAGTGGTTTGACTATAAATAATTTGTATCTTGTAAGGTAAGTACTCTATTTCATTAGGTTTTGAAAATCCCATTTAAAAATATTGATTATCTTCTGATTTATATTCATTTACAAAACTTTTTCAAGGTTTATTTGCACATTTCAAATTAATTGTATTTGAATTGTGGTCGTTAATCATGTGTTAATGCTTTCAAATGGTATTCAAACCATTCGAACCCCATTTTAAATAAATACTTTCAAGTATTTAACAATATTTGTACATGTCATATTGATTAGTTTTTCATTATTTGTTAAAAACACTGCTAGTGATACAAAGTGATAAATTTATTAGAACACAAATTTAGAAAAAAAAAATACTTAAAACAAATCATCTAGATCATCTAAATGCTTGAACCTTAAAAGCACTATTATTTTATTAGTAAACTAGCGACCCGCCCCGGCTTCGCACGGGTAGCATGTTATTATACATATAAACCTTCCTCCTGAATCACTCTATCTATTAAAAAAAAACCGCATCAAAATCCGTTGTGTAGTTTTAAAGACGTAAACACATCTAATTATTTAAATGCTAAGCAGATTAAAATCAAAGTTTTTCAAGTAATTAAAATCCAATCTTAATTAGAATAGAAATCTGTAATTTCCTTCAAAGTACAAATCCTCGTCTTATCTCACATCCGTCCATATGTCAGGTACGATTGTCATTACCACTGTACCTTTGCTATTTTTGAATTTCCGATCAATCCAAATTAGACTCTATTTCATTCGCAGTAGGGATGCTCAAGTTTTTCTAACTGAGTGATAGGTTAGTTCCGTTTGTTCGTTGGCTGTTCCATCAATGTCAATTAGTTGCTGTGAGGAGACTTCATCAATCATACAGCAGTCTACGAGCTTTAGTGCTTCGTCCTGAGGGTCTATTGTTTAGATTTTGGATGTAGAGATATTTGTTTAGTTACCAATGAAGTTGGAAACCACCTACGTTTACATCTTTACTCTCAGTTATTATTTTATGTTTTCCATTCTCAGCTTTTCAGTAACTTTTACAATTTGTTAGGTCCTGTCTATAATTTTTTGTGTTGCTTTTCTTTGGTAAATCAGTAATTTGCTGATGATGATAATTTGCAATTTATAAAAATAAACCTATGCAGTATGCATTATACTCGGATAAGTGACTTAGTGGAACAGCTTAGAGTAAGTTTCCACTGTGCTGTGATGACGGAGTTCGTGTATTTATGCTAATTCTAGCTTTCGTCTTTTTTTCGCAACTTTTTCGCGTTATACCTAGATAAAAAGTAGCCTATTCTAGGAAAAAGGCTATGTTAAATCAAGGTTTCATTCAAATCCGTTTAGTCATTACTAAACCACAAACATCCTCACAAACTTTCGGATTTATGATATTAGTTGGATTATCATTGTTTTAGCCTATATTTTTTTGTATGTAATTGAAATACGTGTTTCTCTAAATTTGAACTGTGTCTTAAATTTGTGTTACTGCACTCCAAAAGCCCAGAAGAAGTTCATAGACTGTGTGAAAGACGATATGATAAAAATTGATTGAGTGATGAGATGACGGCTGATAGAGGGAAATGTTATTTATATAGTATTTATTGTATTATATTTATTGTATTTATTGTATTTATTGTATAGTTTATTTGTATAGTTATTTTATCTGTAAGTTTTAATTCTAAATCAAGTGTAGCGTGTGTTGCTTTTTGAATTTGTGCTGAAGCTCTTTAGTTATTTTTTTTTATTGCTGTACCTACGTACTTGAGTAGTAGGTACTTTTAACTTTTAATTATTATTCTTGTTTGAGCCTTCACCTTGTTCGATTGGCACCACACTGGAGCTCTACATAGCATTAAGGAAAGGATCATAAAAAAAAAAGGTAGACCCCAAGCCGTGTTTGTTGCCTGATTCTTCTAGGCTTGGTCGCGTGGAATCGGCGTAGCTTCACCTAGTTCCTAAGACGTTTCAAAGTGATCCTTGTGATTTTATTGAAATAAATGATTTTTGAATTTGAATTTGAATTTGAATTTGAAATGGAAGAAGAATACATGTTGCGCCGACCCCACTTAAGTGGGATAATGGCAGGAAGGTGATGACTCCAGAACAAGCTCCACGCTTAGTTTGTTCATTGCTAACAACTTTATTTTATAAGTTGGAATCTCATTTTATAATCACCTAGCATTTATAAATTCATCTTTTGACAATAAATTATGCTATTTTACTATACTTTGCCTAGTATAAACACTAAAAGACGATAGTCATCCCACGTCAAAAACGTCACAATACAATATAGAAGCTCTTAGTCAATAGGCTTAAACTATTTGGATATGTTAATTAGCATTATGCTGTGTGCTGATTAGTTTTACTAACGTCATTGACTCTTCAAATTAGTCACTTATAAATTATTGCATCAAAATTAACCATCTGATTCTGGCTATATTTAATTTTTGCAACCTTGTTGCAGAAATTTTAATGAATCATCTTTTAATCATAAACTTCTTGATGTCCTTTTTTAAGAAAACATGAAATCAACTGTAACGCATTTAAAAAACACGATTTTTATCATCTGGGTTGCATTTTGTTTCGTTTTCTATAATTTTAACACAGTTTTTTAATAAATGTTAAATCAAATGATTTCCGTCCCATGTTATTTAAATGCATTAAAACTATAGTGATTATTATCAGGTGCAAATGGTTACAAGGTCATAATTTCCAATAGAACAAAAACATGCACTTTTATAGCTTTGACGACATCTGGGCCGGTTTTAAAATTCACGTTGTTACTGCAAATTTATTCAAAGTGTCAGGTGTCCCCCATAATAAGCCCGCACATGCAAAACTCAACTTTGATGAGTCCTGTGCCCTGAGGCCCATCGTCCACAAAGAATAAGTCAAAGTCCAAGTCAACGTCAAGAGGTATTTAATCCAATAAAATTACAAGGATCACTTTGAAATGTCTTCGGAGCTAGGTTGTCGCGACCATTGTCTACAAGAATCAAGCAACAAACAGAGTTTGGGCCTATTATTATTATTTATAATAAAAATAATAATAATAATATTCTTAAGTTTAGGCTACAGAAGTAAAGTAAAAAAATACAAGTACATAGGCCCATATCAATAAATACCTTACAGACTAACTAAATACCATACATAATATTATAGAACTCCACTATTTTATTTAAGCAATGAGTTGTGAAATAAGAAAGCAAGATTGACAAAACAGGTATTTATCGCCATAAATACCTGTTTTGTCAATGCGAGTGTGAATGGGAACTTTTAAAGAGGAAGACCTCGGCGTATTTTTCTGGACCAAATTGGTGACCCTTTAAAAAAAGCCAGGTCAAGAGTACTATAAACCGACGTGCATGTGATGAGAGTGAATGAAGCAAAAGAAGTATGTTAAGGATCGTAGCAAATGAAAATCCGCGATCTCTGCCTACCCCTCTAAGAAACAGGCTTGGTTTTATGTATGTATGTACGAGTTGTAAAATAATCGTGTCAAAACAATATTTATCAACACCAACGATTTCCTTTCTGCTTACGGGCCTTAGGTGTTCTTGCTCAAACAACACTATAAAAATTATCACTAGAAATTTTTTGCATTTTGGCCATAAACCTAGGAATGTTTATGTTTGTGATTTAGCTCTTAAGGAAAGAGCACACAATGCGCGTTGTCACTAAGCACTGTGATTGAGTGGCCCGCACCCACCTGACTAATGCTTTTGACAGCTAACATCTGGCATTTTTGTCATAGACGAAAATATTTATAGTCAAAATCATCTAGCTGTAAGGACTTCAGGAACGTTTAATGTTAAAAAAAAAAACACTATTTTTGGTATCTTCTCATTTATTGTTCCATATATTTTTTCTGAAAAAGCTTTTATATGATATTCGTTAATAAACCCCAGATTTCCATTGAACACGTATCGCATGTGACATTTGTATTGTCATCCACAAGGCAGTTCGTCCTACGTTTCCTGACGTGAAATAAAATAAGCCCGAGAATATTTTCCTTTGTCAGGGCAGGAAATCTGTTCATGATACGCGTAAATCCGTCCTCGTCCCCTGTCTGTCCCTGAGTCGTTAAAAGGACTCGTCTTTGCGTTTTGTTAACGCGCCATTTCCTTGTCAACGCCGTCAACCCGCCGGGTAATCTTCGCTAAGCCAGGACTTCTTTAGTGCGGGCGACGTGAGCAAACAGCCCCCGTCTAAATAATATTCCGTAAACAGACTCGTTAAAACTATATTGCGCCTATCGGACGTCAAGGATCCTCAGTACTTTTCATTGGTCTTGCGAAGTGACTCAGCTATGCGGAGTAGCTTCGTCGCGTCAGTCGCCTGTCATCGGAACGATCGCCCGTCACTGCATGTCCACCTCGCGCATCGCACGCACGCTTGCATTACGCAGCGCCACCCCTCGAAGCTGATACGTACTGCCGTCTCTGTCTGTCGCGTTGTCTCGCCGCTTGCGAGAGCAGCTATCTCGCTCTGCGGAGGGGCGGTGCGGGGCGGGGGCGCTGCAGGCGGGTCGTAAATCACGCGGCGTCTCATTCCACGCGGGACCGCCGCCGCCGCCGCAGGCACCGCGCACTTCCCTCTCGACCGCCGGCATCGCGCCGCGTCTTTCGCGACGTGTAAACATTTCCAACTATCTTTGGGAAGTCACTATTGTAGTCTTTTTGTCAGTGTTTCTAATGTAAAAGTGTTACTTTGATGGATCCGAGCGTTCTTTCGCTCTTACAAACTGGACTATTTTGAGATTTTATCGAAAATGATCGTCGAGTCCGACCACATGAGGTATGTTTTTTTATTTGTTCAAGTGTTTTATTGTTTTTGAGTTGTTCATAATGTTTTCTATTGTGTTCGTCTTCAATTATTCTGTTTTCTTTCGATTTCTTGTTCCGTTTTTCTGTTCGTCAACTTGTTTTCCTACTTCAGTCAGTGACATCAGACGAAGTTTATTCTAAGTGTTTGGTATCAGAGCGTGACTTATTTTCAAATGGACTTCTTTATTTTTATCATGTGAGATTTATAATTTTGATTCTAAAATAATATCTTGTTTCGTATTTGACGTGACATCAATGCAAAGTTTATGATTTGTATTTAAATAATGATGTTGCCTAATACGTTGTCTTGTACAACAGGAATATTAATTAGTTCATTAACAATAAAGTTTTAATAGGTAGAAATTCATTTCGAAATATTAGTCATATTAATAATAATATGTTTTATATTATTTAAATAATTATGTAAGAAAACTTATCGGAATTCCAAGTAGGTAGAATTCTCAAATGGTCTACTTTCCTAATTGTTATAATAAATGCAAAAGTTTTTGAGGATGTTTGGGTTTCTATCAAGAATGCCATCGGCTGAACCGATTCGTATATAACTTAAAATAGACATTAGTACTTGATCCGGAATGTAGACAGGTATGTGTATTATCGGCTACTAATTATCCAGGTACTACGAGCAAAGCCGCGGGTGGTAGATAGTTCCGAATGAAATATTATTTTGTGTCGATTCTTTATAAAATTTTATTTGTTTATTAGTACTCCGGATCTAAATTATATTAAAAAAAAACTGCAGTTTTACTATTTTTTTTTATTGTGTTATAAACAATAAACAGCCAGCACTATAATATAATACTTATATAGTTTCAAGATTACTATCATGATTCTCTGAATAATTGTTTTGTAATGCTATTGATTTAGTATATAATCTGTCTGTGTAGCAATAAAATGTTGATTGCACCGTTTTATTACGGTTATCATTTATCTTCTCCATTAACTCCGTGATTATTCATATCCTTGATTACTTACTTGACCCATTTGCGCACCCAACTAGAATTTATATCGAGCTGTCAAAAATCTACGATCACAATCGATACTCTGTCCTTGAACAACACAATAGAAACAGGCTGTCAGATGCGGAACAAACTAAAAGAAAAACAAAAACTGTGAATTTCTAAAAAGCCATTAAAAAACTTTATCGGAAACGCATAACGCTGTCTGTATTTTTATTGCTTTTCAAAATTCAAATTCAATGACTTAACTTATTAGCGTCCGCTTAATATTCACAAACAAGCCGTTAATCTAATAGAGGAGCGATAAAATAACGTACATTCGTTTCGTTCACCGTCGATATTCAAATGCCGGTAACCGGTTCACGAACGACGGCCGACAGGCCCGATGGAAAGCGGCAGGTCGGTTAATCGAATCATGTCAGGTCTGACGTTGTCTTTGTCCGCAGGGAGAGCCCGAGATGCCTGTCGCGAGAGTCGTCGGGGGCGCCGCGCTGTCCGTCCAATGACTCGATGTACTCCGGACGAAGCGGCGCAGGCGCTGGCGCGGGGATGCCCCTCCCGGCCGCTCTGACCGCCGCCCTCCCCGCGGCCCTCCTCCCTCCTCATTCAGCCGCCGTGGCCGCCTATCTTGGCGCAGCAGCCGCGGCTGCAGCCCAACAGCGACTTCTCATGTCTTGCCACGAGGACATGTCCGACCCCGACCGATCTAACGCGATCCTCGACTTCAGTAGGCGACGCAGCGAGTCTCCGCCGCAGGACGACGATGACGCCGATGATAACGACGACGCCGTCAATCTTAGCAAAAATGAAAACAGTCCGTTGGATCTATCGACCGGCACCAGAAAGAGGGGCCCGGCGGAATCACCATCTCCCGTCCCGAGCAGGAAGAGCTCTAGACATTCGGAGTTCAAACCTAACCCGTCACCGTGGTCGACCCCTGTGGCCCCGCATCTGCCATACTTCGCAGCCGCCGTGGCCGCTGCGAGCCAGCAGCTGTCGCCTAAAGGAGGTGTTCCTGGAGACTGGAACGGTAAATTGAAACACGGTGGACCTACACCTAGTGACGCCACCAAAGCGTTGGAAAAGATGAGTGAACTGAGCCGATTGGGCGGAGAGGAGCTTTTTAGGTCGGTGCAGAGTGCGGCTCTCGGTGCTGGACTCGCACCTAACGCTGCCGCTCGTCACTCCGCTTGGCAGTCGCATTGGCTGAATAAAGGCGCCGACCAAACTAAAGATGTTCTGAAATGCGTCTGGTGTAAGAAGAGTTTCAATTCGCTAGCGGAGCTGACCGTTCACATGAAGGAAGCCAAGCATTGCGGCGTGAACGTTCCTGTACCGACATCTACCGGCTCTTCTTTGCCATCCTCTCTACACCCACCGTCTAGCTCACCGTCGACCCCGTCTCATCATTCATCATCTTCTAGCGGTTCGTCCAAACCGAACCAGAACGATCTGAACATGTTGATCAAAGAAAACATGCCTATTCCGAGAAAGCTAGTCCGCGGCCAAGATGTGTGGTTGGGAAAAGGCGCTGAGCAAACGCGTCAAATTTTGAAATGCATGTGGTGCGCCGAGAGTTTCCGTACTTTGGCTGAGATGACCAGCCACATGCAGCGAACCCAGCATTACACAAACATCATATCACAAGAGCAGATTATTTCTTGGAAGTCTTCGGATGAGTCAAAGGGCGGGTCTAGCTCAAGCGGCCACGGAGCTAACAGCGCTGCCCCACCTACTAGCACCAGCAGCCACGTCAGTGCTGTTTTAACTTGTAAAGTATGCGATCAAGCATTTAGCTCCTTGAAAGAGTTGAGTAACCACATGGTTAAGAATTCACATTACAAAGAGCACATCATGAGATCCATCACAGAAAGCGGGGGCAGGAGACGCCAGACTAGAGAAAAACGAAAGAAATCTTTACCGGTAAGGAAACTTCTCGAGCTAGAGAGAGCACAACACGAGTTCAAAAACGGAGATGGCAACGGTGTTCCAATGGGAAAACCCATCAGAGATTTCGGTACTGGAAGCCGAATCACATGTGAGAAATGCGGTGATAAAATTGAAACTGCCGTATTCGTCGAGCACATCAGACAATGTATAGGTGCACCGATGTCCAATAGTCAAAGGAACTTTCTAAAGAGCGCGCTTCTTTCCAACAACATTATCCCACCTGACGGGTCTGGCCATATCACTCCGACCGGTCGGGACGGACGCAAAAGCACCAACGATGACTTACCATCACCTGGCTCCGGCCACCACCGCTCGCCTTCTTTAGCCAACGATTCTTCCCCAAGTTCCAAAGACCCGAACGCCAGCAACGATAAAAGTTCTTCACCATCTGTCCTCAACGCCATAGAGCAACTGATCGAAAAGAGTTTTGACACTCGATCTCGGCACGCCATGCCCGGTATGCCTGGCGCGGCACCTCACGCGCCTATCGGTTCTAGTATTCTAAAGAGATTAGGCATAGATGAGAGCGTAGACTACACCAAACCACTGGTGGACCCACAGACGATGAGCATGTTGCGTAGTTATCACCATCAAGGCTACGGTAGACGCGAGCGCAGCGGCAGCGAATCCAGTTCGATGTCCGAGCGCGGGGGTAGCAGAGTAGAGTCTCTGACTCCAGATAGGAAACTAGACGCGTACCACATGACCCCGCGAACCACACCCGACACCCGTGGCTCCCAGACTCCAGCTTCGGAAGATCGTCCCGCCGAAGTGCGGATAAAGAAGGAGATCGAGGATGATGATCGCGAGAACGGCGTCGATCTGAGCGGTTCCGGCGTGCGCGTCAAGACCGAGCTCGAAGACGATGATGAGCCACAACGCCCGAACAGCACCGCCGATGAGGACATCAAGCCGACTGTGCCAAAGCGAGAGAGCGAGGGCCCGAGCCCCGCTGCCAGCCCACGCAGCCCTGGCAGTGACCGCTCAGGCAACACGCCCGGCTCCGACAGAAAACCAGCCTCTAGCCTTGGCGCTCTTTCTTCCATGTTCGATAACCTAGCCGGTGGAGGGTCGTCTAGCGAGCCGGGAACATCCCGCCGCAGCGGCAGCCACCCTTTAGCTGCGCTGCAGAAGCTCTGCGACAAAACGGAGACTAATCCGTCCCGCGCGCCCCCACCCGCTCAGTCCCCTGCCGGTCCTCCAAGCATCCTGACGTTCAGCTGGGCGTGCAACGACGCCGTCGTCCAGGACTCTATAATGAAATGCGCCTTATGCGACACGCCGTTTATCTCCAAGGGTGCTTATCGGCACCACTTGTCCAAGATGCACTTCGTGAAGGACGGAGCCTTGCCGGAGCCCGTGCCCATGAAGGCTCCGACCGGGGCTCCGTCCCCTTCGGCCCACAAGAGCTCTGGCTCGGCCGCTGCTTCCCCGCAGGACCCTCGCAGCCCTTCAGGCTCGTTCGACGAGAGTCCGCACTCCAAGTTCCTGAAATACACGGAACTGGCGAAGCAGCTCTCCAGCAAGTACGTGTAGGGCCCCGGCGCCGGCGGCCGAGTTGTGATGATACCATATCCGCTACGTTGAACCTTGCTAGGGTTAGGTCGCCGCGGCGACGCTAAGTATTTCGAAACTCTTTGCCAATTTAATAATTTAGGTGATTATTGTTAGAGTTCTCCGCATAGTTCGGTTAGTGTAATTACGACTAGCGACTTAAGTATACGCCAAACGTCTTAACGTTCGTTTAGAGTAAGAGAATATTTTGAAAATATTGCCTATAGGTGATCGGTTGTTGAGTCTGGGCTTATCTTCCACACTACTTGTAATTCCATTTCGATAAATTGTAAATATAAGTCACGTTAAGTCATGAAAGTTCGATTCGATCTCTTTGTAAATGTATATTTTTTGCTAATAATTCTTAAAATAATGTAAAATTACTTTTGTAATTTGAATTGCGATTTGCCTTTAGCACGAGACGGAGGCCCCCTGGCGCCCCCTGGCGCCCACCGGTGGACTTGCCGCTGACTTCATTCAGTATTTACACTTAATCGTTGCAATATCATTTTTGTGTTACTTAATTTTTATGTAAATCGGAGTTAAGGATATTGTGAAATTAGTTTATCTTTATGTATATTTTGAATGTTTTTTGTTTATTTTACTGTGAATCAGAGATCCGTCGATGCCTATAATCTCGGGGATTCAATCTCATTCGGTTCGGTTCGGTTCGGTTCGCGTTGTACATATACAGTTCAACTTGAATGCAATATAATACAATCTCTTTAGTGTATATTCGCTCTAGGTACGCTCTCACTGCGAGGAAGCTATTTATTATTTAGTGATAAGTACATAATATTAGATAAACTACGTCTGTGACACTTGTATACCATTATACCAGCGCATTATTCGGTTGGAATTCAACCACTATTTAAAGTGATATAACGATTATACATTTTTTCTTGTTTATTTGAGAGAGGAACGAAAACATTCGTATACGTTTAGAGCATTCAGATATTTGAGGTATCTTCCAATTGAAACAGTTATACGATGTGTATATACGGCACTTGCGAGTGAAAACTCTTTTATATTTAATATTGTAAACAGTCTATTGTAAGGTTGACTAATTGACTATATCAAATTAGGAAAATTGTGTAACGAATATTCGTGATACGATCATCCTGATCCGATTCAAAAAATACTTGTCGGTTTATGTAAACTGTTGCAAAGATTATTTAATTACATATTAATGTACTCTCTGTACAAGTATCGCGAGTATTCTGCATAATATTGTCAAAATTTTAAACGAAATCTATCATTTTATCGATAATAACGAACATACGACAAATATAATGTATACGCTAACCCCTGAGGGGGTGTTTTGCTCATTCTTTAAAATGGTGTTGAATATTGATTTTACCAAATTTAATAATCTTATTTAATATTTTATGTTGTATTTCAAAATGCAATTAAAAGCTCAAAGAAATATATATGTTACATACTTTAAAATGGTTATTTTTATTTCTGTAAAATATCTGTACCTTGTCATATTAGCCACTTTAGGAAACTTTTAGGTATTACAAAAATAGGGGATTATGCATACTAAAAATTCAGGCTATTTAATTCAGGGCATTGTAGGTAGAGTATACTAAGTTAGAATGCATAATTAAAAAACTCTGATTTTCTCAGATGAACTTAGATCTCAAAATAACTATGTCAAGTTTTATAAAATTGATCGATTTTCCAAGCTCATAATTATTTAAATTCAGAAAGAGATATTTAGATTAATTAATCATATGTAATTATACTTACGCATTCAACGTTATACGTTGAAAGGCATCTCCTTAGCTTTACTCTACCAAAATATTCATCAGCCGACCTTAGAACCATGTACAAAACCGCATCTTAATCTGCCCCTCCGAATCACTCACGATTCAACTGTGAGTCCTTGCCTTAATCATGATAATGACATCATTCATCGCCTTAATGCGATACGATGCGTACACAAAAGTTGACGTACAATGCTGGTTTTGGCCGAGAGGTAACATTAAGTGTGGTGTGTAAGCGGCAATGGATGGCAGGGCAGCTAAAGGATGGTGGATGGCGCCGTCAGTCAAAGCCTCGCGTCGCCACAGGTGAAGGAAAACACGGGGTAGTTTTCCGACGTGTACGAACTTGGAGCTGAAAAGTAAGTAATAAGCAATTGAAAAGTGAAGTAAGTATTTAAAAAGGAATAAATTTATAAGTAAATAAAATTGTGGGTTCAAATCCCACTAATTCAATAACTTTTTAGGGTTAATGAGTGGAAAGAAACTGATATTACATCATTTGATATCAGTTTTTTTCCATATTCAGTTATTTACACTTAGTAAGGATTTTTGAATAGTGTTTTTAACTATGTAGGTAGAAAAAACAAATAATCAAAAATCGCCAAATAAAAGTGTATCCTACTAAAGTCACAATATCATTAATTATTTTAATGAAAATAATTAACAATAGCAAACATCCTCTAAGATCTTAAAGCTCACAGATCCTTTGAAATATCTAAAGGGAGTAATCGAAGACAAGTCCTAAGTTTAGATTTCATACATGTCTACAATGCAAGCCGGTGCTTATAAGAATAGGAACTGGTTTCCTTCCTTCCTTCCGTTTTGAGCACGTGTTATGTTAATTCGCATAAAAAAATTCGTTTACATTCGATTTATAAATATTGTGATAATATTTTTATATTGAACCAGTCGACCCGTGACAGACGTTGACTTGTCAAATTTTAATAATTGAATAGAAAATAATGTTTTTAGTCTGTGATGTCTGTTACACACCAGCGCCATCTATACAGATATCATCCCTCTTGCGCTTTTTTATCGTTTTTGGGATGTTTTTCATATTTTAAAGTAGTCTATTATTTATTCGGGCATTATATCTACATCTACAGCAAATTTCAACTTACTCCGTTATGTCGTTGAGGCCTGACCGAGGCACAAACATACATACAAACTCACAATCTTTCACATTTATAATATTATTAGGATGACAGTTTTCTTTCCCGTATGTTCCCCTAACCCCTCGGCCTACTTGAACAAGACAAACGCCCGCTGTCTGTCACCGTCTCATAATGGCGACTAATTAAAATGACATTTTGTTTTATATCATCAAATTAATGAATACCACAACCCCCTACCCTACCCCTAACTTACCCCCGGGGTACGATATTTATAACCATGATAGTTGATGTTATTTTAACAATTTGTATTTGTTTTAGGTAATTATTAATATTTTAATATGTATTTTTATTTTTTTAAGTCATGTAACGAAAATAATGTGGATGGTTGTAGACGTAAAGGTAGGTCAAAGATGGATGGACTGTGTGAAAGTTGATATGGATAAGAAAAGAGTGAGATGACAGCTGATAGAGGGAAATGGAAGAAGTACACATGTTGTGCTGACCCCACTTAAGTGGGATAAGGACAGGAAGATAATGATGATGATATATTATATTATTATTATTATTATTTTAATTAGTATGTAATTAGAATAATATATTATTGTAGTGCCCTAGCGGGGCCCATGTTGAGAAACTCTGTACAAATATGTTAAGACCATTGTACCAACTGGAGCAATAAATGAATATGAATATGAATATGAATATGACATACATGATGATGTATGTTATTTTCTTCGATGACAATGGTGTTCTAAGCAATTAAGTGTACCTTTAGACATTTAAGCAATGGCGATAAATGTCTAAAGGGAGTAATCAGAGACACGTCCAAACATTACATCTGGCACATGCCCGCATTTTATTAATTTCATAATTACCAACGTTTGATAAAAAAAGCCCAGATCACAATGAGCGTTGTTGTGTCTTGTTTTATTTCATTAAATTAACGAAACAAGGCCTTGGGGGTAGACAGGGGTAGAGGGGACGAGGGCTTCTGCCCCCAGGCATTACCCCGCAATTTATGACCAACAGAGATGGATAGTTTGATTTATACGCTGTTAATCATCTTTTTATGGCATCGAATGAAATAATTCCTTGTTTTTGTTTAATTACAGTTTCGTTTTTATTATATTTTTGTTTATTGCTAGTCCCGGCTTTGCTTGTTATTAAAGTGACCACCAACGCTGAGAGAATAAAAAGAATGAAATACATTATGAAATGTAATGAATAAATTCTGTAAAATCTTTAAAATATGGAATGTAACCGTACTGAAAAAAGTGAGCATTGTGGCAAATCTAATTATAATCCTCCTTAGACATTTTTAAGGATTTGTGCTTAGAATCTGAGAAATAAAATATATTGTATTATATATCTAAAATATATTGATTATTAATGAATTTTAATATAAATTAATATTATTAATACAATGCTTATTAAAGTAATGAATTTATTTTTTAGCAGATTTCTCCCAGTTTTAGGTTGTCCTTGATTAGCTAAGTATATCTTTATAATTAATTCAGTTTGTCTAAAACTACTACAAACAATAAAATAGGAGATTTTTCTATTACTTAATAATATTTTTTATTTAATCATCTCCGTGGCCGTACCACAAACTTAAAAGTAATATCAAAACAATATTACTCGTATAGCGTTGTCACGTTCGCACCGCGAGTAATATCGTTTTGATAGTATTTTTAAGCTGTGTGCATAGACTGTACCCTAAGCTCTAGTTTCTAATCCTATCGCATCACTATCGAGACTATCAAAAATGTCAAATTGACAATCAATGATTGATATGCAGAAATGATTGAATGAAATTGATAGCACAAATAAAATCTATATGACTTTTTTTTATTAATTGTGAATATTTTTTTTCTCAATAACAGTAAAACATACTGATTTGTTTTTTTATGACAAAAATAACTAATGGATTTAATCTAAATAAATGTAGAACAGAAACACGATTGATGAAACTTTTCTCGATAGATTTATTTACTAAAGTTGGCTCTTCCAAAACACTCTTCGATTTTAATCAAAACTATCAATCATCAGTTCATTTTTATATAATTACGAGTAGATAATCAATCATATTAGCTACATAAATGAAAAACAATTTCTTTTTAAGTTTAATGATTTTCAAGATAATGCAGTTTTATCACTTTTTCCGTCATACCCGTTGTTTTAAGTATATTTTGCTCGCGACTTCGCTGTCGGTTTGAAAACATCATAACTCATGCTATAGGTACAGTCTACCTTATTATTAATCGAAAAGTAGGTGGAACCCTTCAATTTTACTGCTCTCATTGATTTATGTCTCTGAATTTCTGTCTTTGAGTTTTTGTTTTGTGTTCTTGATTTGTGATTGTAGGAATAATTGAAAAGGATTTTTTATGGGTATTTTAGTTGTTGATTGAATGCGGTGCCAGGATGCCGGTGTGATGGAGACGTATAATAACGTAAAACCAACGAAAATGTTTCGATCAATCGAATAGTCAAAAGGCGATGTTCGTTTTTAGGGTTCTGTACCCAAAAGGTGAAAACGAGACCCTACTAAGACTTTGTTGTCCGTCTATCTATTGAACCGTGACCGCTAGACGGTTGATATTCTCATAGATTATGTATTTATGTTGCCGCTATAACAAAATTACTATAAACAGAATAAAATAAATACTTAAGACGCTACATTATTACAACAACGGGAATTCTCATTGACAATTTATCATTTACGTGAGTAATTTCCCGTTGTTGTAATAATGTGTACTTAAGACGCTGCCAGTCGACGATTATTTTTGTTCGAAACGAAAAAAGAAATACTTGTGAACAAGCCACATCTCCTATTTTATAATGTATAGTATATGTGAATAAAGATGTACCCATCTTTAATCACTTCGATAAATAATCCTACCGACCGCTGCAATGATGACAAACACACGTCCGCGCGTGGTCCGCCTTAGCTTTTCGAATAAATTAATGATATAAATTATGTATAATTACTTATCAAAAATCTATCCTAATATAAATCTAGATCTACATATTACCTATCTTTAACAATAAATCACAAGTTGATTTTAATAGTAGGTATATAAAATATTTCGATCATAAATTCTAAAACGTATCATTTTGAAATAATATTTTTATCGTGAAAAGTTTCTGCTATTATGTTTTCAGCTTAATAGAAATCTAGGTAGGAACCTGAAGTAATATACTTATAAAAATAGGAGATGTGGCTTGTTCAGAAGTATTACTTTTTTCGTTCCGAAAAAGAGCAATCGTCGACATACAGCCTCTTAAGTGGGGCTCCAATACAACAAACGTGATTTTTTGCCGTTTTTTATAGATAATGGTACGGAACTCTTCGTGCGCGAGTCCGACTCGCACTTTTCCGAAATGCGCAGTCATAAATAAAACAAATAAAAATAAAAAAAAAACGCTTCAAATTGTGAACCTCTTTCTTCGTCGCTGGTCACTGGTTCTAGAAACATTGGAGGGTATTTTCTTTTTGGTGTGGAGGGGTGCACTAAGAGAGGAATTCCCAAAACTCAACCCCTAAAGAGATCCAGCGAGGTTTAAGGGTTGAGGATCTGTTTGAAAATAAATTCACCAGTCAACAAACACGGCCTTCATAAGAACCAACACAAAAAATCCTAAAAACCTTAATTCAATTGAGCAAATCATCGTGTTACCAGAAGATATTAATACCTTGCCTATTTTTAAACAATCACCTCGGAAAAACAGTTCACTTCACCCCCGACCCTCGACCCTGGATGGGGAGACAAATGACGGGTTGCTGAACGGCATCAATCCACTTATTACCTTATACCCTGTGCCACTGTATCAGCTATCAATGGAAAATAGGCCTTAGCGTGACGTGTTTAAGTCGTAATATCCTACGGAGAGTGTTTTTGACTACCAGAACTATGGTATACGTAAAACTTCAATCTGATTGAGACAATTACTGATTAGTTCGCAATACACAACACAATAGAAAAACAATGTTGGTTTTTCGTTTTTTTACCTAGCCCACAAACATTTTTTTTAAAATAGATTCATGGCTTTAGTTCCTACATACTATGGTAGATATCTTTTAAGACCTTCGGGCCCTCCAGATCTTTGAAGTATCTAAAAGGGGTAGTCAGAGACACGTCCAAACCATTTACATATGACACATGCCCACATTTTGCAAGAGTACTAACAGGATTCCCCATTATTTCGAATATAAATATCCTATGATACACGTCCGGTTCGACAAAGTTTCGATTTCGATTGTGAAAAACGCTAAAATGCCTGCGTATTTTACGAGTGCCTAAAATAAAGCTTGTACGCACGTAAAGTGAAACTTAGGGAGCTAGTTCTTACCAGGACTTGAGTAAACCAAGTAAATCATTTATTGTGCGATCCAAATCAGCCTATTTGCTCAACGAGCGGGTCAGGAGGCCCATCACTCAGCCGATAGCGACACGGTTATTTTAAGCCTTAGGTTTGTTTTCTTTAGTTTTTTCACGAAAAAACATAGGTACGAACGAGTATAAGGATTTTCTAACTACTGCAATCCTCAAGTAGAGTAGACATCCTTTCTGATCTTCAAGCTCTCAGACCCTTAAATATACCTAGGAGGTAGTCAAAGGAATGTTCAAACTTTACTTGCAGCTCATGTTCACGTTTTGTAGTATCTGTTTAGTATTCCACAGATAACATGTTGCAAGACCATCGCCTTTTTAAAGATGTAGTATAATAAATAAAAACATATTTAGACAATTGATCAGATTTGAAAAAAAAATAACAATTCAGGTAGCTTACAAACGTCTCTCCAGCTCAATATCTTCCTGCAATCAGGCCCAAAATCTATATGTATTTCTAATGTATATTATGTTTTACCATATCATCGTAGTGTCGTCTGAAATGAGCAAGTCAACTTCAGACCACTAAACCACAGCACTCCAGCTCGACTGCTTTTGAAACGAAGCGTCCTCAAAACAAGCGTCGGTTCCGACTGCCCTGTGAAGGACCGAGTTACCCATCAGATAGTGGACGAGATTTGTCAAATAACATCAAGCTGATTAATCTCTAAATTATTACTATAGAGATCTACAAAAAAATTGCAGTAGAAAGTTTTAGGGCTTCTGAAATAGTGTTATAGGCAAGACTAGTGGTAACCCTCGCGACCACGCTTTCGTATTTTTTTGAACCCCCTCTTCACCATTTTAGGAGTTGAATTTTGGGAAATTCTTTTCGCACTCCTAGACACACACTAAAATAAGTATTCTTTTTCCCTACAAATTTTCAATTTTTAGATCCAGTGGGCATTGATAGATCAGTCAGTCAGTCACTAAAGCAAAAGTTTGATATATTTTGACTGTATATTATAAACTACATAGCTACTCATAAACTGCTGCATAAATATGTTCTACCATTTTTCGATAACAAAACATACACAAACCATTTTTATTTTGAACCATTCTCCTACGTAATATCAGTTTCACTCGATATACTGAACCACGAGCAGTAGGCACTTCTATATTGAAACCGAGTGCACTCGGAAACAAACGGGCGTCCACTCCGCATCTGTCCCGCTGTCCCGCTGATGGATGACGCGACACATGTCCATTATCGCCCGCACACTGGCCCGAACGCTCCGACCGTCACAAACGTGCAGTGACAAAGACGTGACAAAAAACGTGAGAGTGACACCGTCATTAATCAAATTATATGCGATTTGGTGCAATAAATTTGCACGGTAATAAATTTCCGCGTTTTTGAATGGCGTATTGTGTTTTTGATGAAATATACGGGATTATTCAGCTGGTGAATGTTCTTTTTGGTGTTTGATAAACCTAAAAATACAATTTATTTGCACATGTTGCGTCTCGGCTATAAATTTTGAAAGGAGCAAACATTCTTTCTCATTAAATTGTGTACATAATTCTGCTTTGAAAAATTAATAGTTCTTACACACATATTATTAATTGAATGACTGACTGAATCATTCCTTGGCTGTAGATATTAAATGAACGTATTCGATTAATAAATTAATTGTGCTTCAATCCGAGCGAATTTATTTGTAAAATCCTTTCATAACACTCGAAATTAAACACCTGCAAATCCTTTTGTCCAGCTCGCCACCCTCCCCGTGCATATTCTGACGATGACGGATGACGGACAGGAGTGGGGCCCGCAAGACCCGAGATATATACCCGTCCATCAATCCAACGTTGACATTGACGCATGAAACGGCGGGTATTTTCGACCCGAAGGAGTTGACGTTTTTGTTTTGGCGTTAGTCACTATTAAGGTTTAGGGCGCCTCTGAATTAGAATAGCGAGAAAACATCGTGGCGTGTTTGTGCTGTCATATTTTGCCACAACCACGTCTACAGTTGCCTCTTGCTCCAGTGCTGGGCGTCAGTTTGTTGGCGCCATAGGACTAGGCCATAGGAGAGACGAATTGGGGCGCTTAATTTAAATGTTGAAGATTTTAACTTAGATCTTAACCCTTTAGCAGTCCCAGGACGTCACAAATTGATACCCATTATTTTTTTCTATCCAGCAATAAGTATCTTATATTAAATTAAAACACTTTGCTTTCCTACGTTGTTTGAAATATGCAATAAACTTCTTTGACCAATTATGAAATTATTAGGTAAGTATTTAACTACAGAACAATGCACAAAAACTACTACTAAACTCCGAAAAAATTGTAGCCATTGTTTAGCTGAATGTTCGTGAAAAAAATATATAATTTTTTCGACAACTTGTCATTCTAAGACAACAAAAAGTGTTTATGATGGGATTCCCCCTCGTATTCAAGAACGACACTATGAGAACACGCACCCACAGTGGACGAAATCTTTTTTCATAAAAATCACTTTATGTGTTGTGCAACACTGCATATTGTGACTAGAGGCACATTGTCGTGTGCCTCTAGCCAAAGTTGAGCTCTAAAAGCACACGGTAGCGTGCGCCATAGTGCCGCTCAACACAAAAAGTGATGTTTATGAAAAAAGATTTCGTCCACTATGGGTGCGTGTTCTCATAGTGTCGTTCTTGAATACGAGGGTAAGTGTGAGGTTGTAAGTTTCTGACAGATGTCAATACGCGTCAATCAGCGCACGCAGCATCGATTTAACCTTACTTCGCGCACTTTTATTTTGTAAAACTATTATTTCACAATTTAACTGTTGATAAAAATACTTACGTAAACGAACGTAAAATCTCGAGGTATTTTTTAGGGTTTAGTACCCAAAGGGTAAAAACGGGACCCAATTACTAAGACTCCGCTGTGGCACCAGGCTGTATGTCATGAACTGTGATAGCTAGATAGTTGAAATTTTCACAGATGATATATTTCTGTTATAACAAAAAATAATAAAAACATAAAATAAATATGTAAGTCCCCATACAAGAAACGTGATTTTTTGCCGTTTTAGATCAATAATGGTACGGAACCCTTCGTGCGGGATTCCGACTCGCTCTTGGCCGGTTTTATTTTATGTTAGAGTATCCATTTTACACTTTGCTAGTTTTAAGTGCAATGAATATCATACAAACCACCCAACGAAACAATTACAAAGAGAACCATCCATAAAGAACCATGTTAAATCTACTGTACAAACCTTTCACGACCATACCTCATGACTGTACCTACCTACTCATTAACCGAAACAGCACTTAATCGATTGAAAAACTACCCTTGTTATAATGCAAATTTCGACCTTATTGCATTGGAATAAGGTCCGTGGACGTGTGAGGGGTGACCCCTGAAATATGAGTGGTACAGTCGTGTTGAACAGTGATTGATGGGTAGTGACTGACGTGTGCACGAAACAGGGTGTGGTTGTATGGTGCAAGGTAGGAATAGGTAGAGAATATCACTTTACTTAAAGCAATACAATATCGAAGTTGTTATGGACAAACTATTTTCTTAGCGTGGAGTAAGTCGTAGGTTCTATGACAGAAGTTTACATACGACCTCTTAAAACACAGTTACCAGTGTCAAACTCTGGTGTTGATTACTTAAACTATACTAAACAAAGAAATATATAAATAAAACTTTACAGTACAAATAACAATAATACGTTTATTGAGCTGACAAAACAGATTATAATAAAATACTTTTTTTCTTTTCAGCCTCGAAAGTCGAAATAAGACTTGATAAAATTTGTAAAAAGATTCTTAATTAAAGAAAAATTTATAGTTTGCCTTCTTATCACGATAGTTTAAAAAATATTTTAGAGACAGTCATATTTTAAAGACATGGAATAGTCAGTCAGACAGACTATTAAGGCGCTCCCAGTCGACGATTGTTTTTGTTCGAAACGAAAAAATAAATACTTGTGAACAAGCCACATCTCCTTTTTTATAATGTATAGTATATGTGAATAAAGATGTACCCATCTTTAATCACTTCGATAAATAATCCTACCGACCGCTGCAATGACGACAAACACACGTCGGCGCGTGGTCCGCCTTAGCTTTTCGAATAAATTAATGATATAAATTATGTATAATTACTTATCAAAAATCTATTCTAATAGAAATCTAGATCTACATATTACCTATCTTTAACAATAAATCACAAGTTGATTTTAATAGTAGGTATATAAAATATTTCGATCATAAATTCTAAAACGTATCATTTTGAAATAATATTTTTATCGTGAAAAGTTTCTGCTATTATGTTTTCAGCTTAATAGAAATATAGGTAGGAACCTGAAGTAATATACATATAAAAATAGGAGATGTGGCTTGTTCAGAAGTATTTATTTTTTCGTTACGAAAAAGAGCAATCAGCGACTGTGAGCCCCTTAAATGCTTTTGACTTGCACCCCATCAATTGAAGTTTGTTTTGTACAAAAGTAAGCAGACGGCCATTATACTATAGTAACTCCAACTCTTTCGGTTTCAATATAACAGTTTTGATTACTCAAAGAATAACATTGTTATTAATGTAAAATGAAATTAAAATGAATACTGTAGATATTTACTCAGATCGCATGGAGCGTTATCCTTGTAGATGACTAATGGGGGTAGTAAATTTTTAGTAATAAAATAAAATAGTAATCATCCAATCACTATATTTCTGACACGATATTAGGTATCCCCGCAAGTCGTGGGTATTAGAAAAAACTACCACACCACCCAGACACATCTGTGTCTAGCACAGAACGAATATTTGCAAGTCGTGCAAACATTTTGTCTAAAATACTCAAATATGTACCTCTTGCGGCCAGAGTCGCTACGCCATCGAAGTCGCAGCGTTATATTACGAACGTACTTTCTTATTTTTCTTAAGACTTAGTCGTGAATAAAAGAAAGATTTCAAATATAAATACTTAAGATTACTACCTTTAATCTCCAAGTATGGTAAAATACTCTTAGATCTCCAGGCACTCAGATCTTTAAAGACGTCTAATAGGGGTATTCAGAGACACGTCCAAACATTATATTCGGCCTACGCCTACATTTAGTAGTAGGTAGTAATAAGCATTCCATTAATGAGAGGTTGCTTGATTTTTTCTATAAAATTCTGGTTAAAAATCATAAAGACTCGAGTTATGTATTTACGTATAAAAAAACCCATACCTATTAATTACAGATCACTGATTCCCGTTTCGTGTTCTCCATTCACTTCATGAAACTCATCAAATGCACTCATGTATACTAAACTAGTGAAAATCCCGCAACTTCAAAAGTTATTTTCAAACAGACTTCAATACCTGCTACACCCTATTGAATTTCATGAATTCCTTTCTTAGTGTATCCCTATATTCCAGTTTCTAGAACCAGTGGTTTAACAGGGTTTCTCAAACTTATTTTTCCACGTACCCCTATTTGACATTCCAAGGTGAACAACTTTAAAAAATATACAGACTTTAGGTAGGTATTTTATTTAAAAAAATGTACAAAAGAGCAATTGATACTTATATAATTATGTTTAATGCTACTATGTCCCTATAATATAAGTAGGTAGCTTCTAATAATATTTCAAACCGGTCAAGCCGCAACCATTACGTATATTTTAACGCGTACCTATGACTCAATAGGGTATATACCCCCAGTGGTACGCGTATCCCACTTTGGTACGCTATGCCTTGATAGATCAGTCAGTCTGTAACGCAAGCTTTATATATTAAGTACTTATAAAGGTTCGAGCGACGTAACCTTGTAACGCCGCACTTGATTCCTCCAAACCTTGTAATGCCGTAGCACTTGATTCCCGGTAACCTTGACATGTGCACATGACATCACTCGAGGATCGATCCCACGGCTGTAGATAAGCAACACTGTGCGTTTTTGTCGGCGGCATCACTTGGCTTGTTAAGCGGGCTCACACCGCCCTTTTAGTTAGAAAGTCATGGACATGCCTATGATCAAGAGGCCGTACTACGATCTATAAAGTAAGACTAAAGCAGTATTAATCGCGGTGCGAAAGTGACAACACTATACGTGTTCGTATAGCGTTTTCACTTTCGCTCTCAAAGTAATACTGGTACTAATACTAATACTGTTTAGGGGGGGGGGGGGGAGGGGGTCGAGAAGAATCTCACCTTATCTTACGTAGGGGACAGGGGGGCAAATATCACGTAATTTTTTTCCACATGACACAGTCTAGGTAAAATTCAGACTTATTACCCAGCTTGGGTTAAGTAGAGCATAATTATTTTTAAGATTTAAATAATAAAGCAAGTTATATTTTTTAAAGCATTCAAGCACTTGTTATAACGTATCACTACATAGTATAATGCAAAGTCGCTTCCCGCTTCCCGCGTCTGTATGTATGCTTATATCTTTAAAACTACACAACGGATTTGATGCGGTTTTTTTAAATAGATAGAGTGATTCAGGAGGAAGGTTTATAGGAATCAGCTTTGCACCCGTGTGAAGCCGGGGCGGGTCGCTAGTTAACAATAAAAATAATCATTTTGAAAAACTCACGTAAGAGGGAGTGTAGCCAAAACTCACGACATCTCACCAAGGGGGGCAAAATCACTTCACGTAATTAATGAACGCCCCCTTATCTAAAACTCTTATGTATAGACAATTTCAGCTATTTATATTTGATTAATAAGTCGTATCCACATTATCCTGTCACGCGCCATTACTCCCGCGAGATTACCGCTGTTCATGACAATTGATTTATGTCAGTCAAGTCTCGTCACAGAGGCGACTGCGTCTGCGCATCTGCCCCCGCGCCGACATACAAAGAGCAAGCATAATACGAACAGATAAGACACCACTGGCCTCACAGCTCAGTTGGTATTAACTCTGCCTTCTGCGCTGTAGGTTGTGGGTGGCCCACCCAGGGCAAACATTTGTGTGATGAACATAGATGTTTGTTCTGTGTCTTGGCGTTACTATGTATAGTAGAATGTATTTACAAAAAAAAGTATAGTATTCTACTAGTTATCTAGTTTCCATAGTCCAAGCTTTGCTTAGTTTAGGGCTAGATGGAATTGTGTGTAAAGTCCGCCAATATTTATTTATTTATCATTAAAAAAAAATAGGATCACGATTGTAATCCTAAGATCCTTGAAGATGTCGAACGGGGTTAGTCAGAGGTACGTCCAAACATTACATTTGACACATTCCCACATTTTGCAGTGCCGTAGCTCTTAGGATGATAACTGAAAATGTACCCCAGATTTCATAGTTCATAGTTATTTAATTTTATTTAATAAATAAATATTGGTGAGTGTTTTACACAGTGCTATCTAGTCCCAAACTAAGCAGCGCGTGCTATGCTTCAACTATTGGTCACCTATCCATCTGATGACAGCTCTGTCGGTGAGTCTCAATGTCAACATAATTATTTAATGATACGAAACAGAGCGTGATAATATCAAAAATAAAAAAACCGGCCAAGTGCGAGGTGGACACGAAGGATTTCGTACCGTTATCTATAAAAACGGCAAAATAATCACATTTGATGTATGGGAGCCCCCCTTAAATATTTATTTTATTCTGTTTTTAGTATTTTTTGTTAGAGCGGCAACAGAAATACATAATCTGTGAAAATTTCAACTGTCTAGCTATCATGGTTCATGAGATACAGCCCTGTGATAGATAGACGGACAGACGGACAGCGAAGTCTTAGTAATAGGGTCCCGTTTTTACCCTTTGGGTACGGAACCCTAAAAAATACTTTGAAATAAAGGCGTATTGGTCAAATTAATGAATCGATGACTGCATTGAAAAATATAGTTACCCCTTATAAGCGACGATAGGTTTGCAACCTGTCACATTTAGAATGCTTACTACTGAAATATGGGCAGCCGCGCTATGATTGGACGGCGGCCGCGCGAGGCAGCTACCTGCAACAACTTGTCACGCGGCAAATTGGTGGCCTGCGAATGCCGCGCTATGTCTATACCCAATTGTATTTTTGCTTTAAAATTAAATTATCAATAAATCTAAATGAAAGATATGTATTGTAGAATAATAAGTGCCAAGTCCAACGTCTATTTTTGTATCATATATCGATGGTAATCTTATAAATATTTCAAGGTCACAAACAAATAAAAACTTCAAAATGATTGATTGATTCGATACGAATTTCTAATCAGTACTAATGATTGAATAGAGGCTTATTAAATTTTTAAAAAGTAATAGTTACTTTGATAACATCATCTTTAATAGTGGTCGTCCGCGCGACTTCGGCCCGTTGAGTTGTGAGGCAGACTGACTGGAAAAAACTAACCTCTTCTAATCGGGGTAGTCAGAGGCACGTCCTAATATTATTTAAGTTAAGTATATTTGATATATTTGTTTTCAGATAAAAATATTTTATGCAATGTTGAAAGCCACTAGCGTTATTTTATTTTTACCCCTTTTTACCATCTCATAATCCCATAAAATAAAAGATTAAAGATATATTTTAGTGTGTTGGCTTGTTACTTAATTTTATTACCACTTAGAAAGAGAAAACAGATAAATACACTCGCTTACTAATATTAAGCTTAATAGACATCAGATCTCTAGGTGCACAGATATCAAGAGGGGTATTTAGAGGCACGTCTGAACATAACATTTGCATATTACATTTATTAGCATTTCATACGTGAACGGTTAAAAAACTGACGATTCTGACTGGTTTTCTCACGATAATTTTTTTCACGGGATTGAATGGGGTCTCTATTGACCCCCGCAAAGTTTGGAAGGAAGGTAAAGGTATCTCTCACTCTGTAGGTATACCATCTGCTGTAATATGGCTGCTTTGCTTATATTATAAAAATATATGTATACACAATTTGCCAAAGAGACTAAATTAAATTCGACGGTGACCTATAACGTAAGTTGTATGACGAAAGGCAAAAATTAATATTTAAGGACGTTTAAAACTAATAATTAGGGACGTCAAAAATTACTATTTAAGGATGTCAAAAATTAATAATTAAGGACGTCAAAAATTACTAATTAAGGACGTCAAAAATTACAAATTTTATCCACAACTCCGTAGGTGGTAAAATATACCTTGTCTGTACTTTCAAATCTTTGCTTACAAAAACGACCAACCCGGGAAACCAAGCAATATTTCATCAAAACAGAAATAGACTGCGCGGGAGCAACTTTAGCGAAAAAAGACGCTTATCCCTCTTCTAACTCTAACTTGATTATAGGGCAATATACCTGGTTGTGGTGCCTACCCCGGCTTTGAAAATTTTCAATTTTGGCAGTCAATAACTAAGCATAGCAAACAAACTTGTTTCAAGTCTATTGTTAATACAATTCTTTGTCTATGGTCCGTTTTGATTTGTGACAGTTGTGGTGCGATATACCTCTAGATTGTTTGGAGCCTTCCCCGGCTTTGGGAATTTAAAATGTTGGTAGTCAATAATTGGGCATATCAAACAAACTTGCTTAAAGTATTTTGTTAAATACAATTCTTTGTCTATGGCCCGTTTTGATTTGTGACAGTTGTTGTGCTTATACCTACCTCTAGATTTTTTTACCCACAACCAATTATTTCACGTTTTTTTCTATTTAAATATGATTAATTAATAAATAAATATTGCCTGGTACAAAACCTTTGCTTAACCTAAACGATAGATAATACGAAATACTCCATTCTATGTTGTTTAAAATTATTTAACCGTTTATTTGAAAATTAAAACGTTGTTAAAGTGCCTACAACCAGCGCTTTTGCCCTAGTTACCATCTGGTAGTAGTTTAATGGAGTTGGTGTGTATGAGTCGTAATGATTAAAAAATGATTTATGGATAAATGATATGGTAACACTTAAAATGGTCGTGAGAACACTTTTATTTTTTAATAAACCGTCATATACTTTCTTTTGTAAATACATACCTAAGTAAATTATAACACTCAGACACAGATAAAAAGAGGTACCTTCACAACGCAATGTTTAAACCATTTTCCTTAATATTTTTATCCTAAACCTATAAAGTATGATTTAGAAATTTCCTTCATGAATAGTTTTCATTCCCAGAACATGTCAGTTTCAGCTTATCGTTTCAGGTCATGAAGTATTACGAACAACCTACATTTGTGACTTATGAACTGCTAGTTTTTACCCGCGACTCCGTCCGCGTAGATGCAGGAAATCGATTTTTGTCGACTTTATCGAATAACATTGAAATTCCTGAACATCAAGATTTTTTTTGGGAAAAAAGTAGCCTGTGTTCGTCCCAAGACTTTAAGCTATCTCCATATAAATTTCTTCATAATCGGCGCAATGGTTTGACCATGATAACGTCACAAACAGACAGACAGAGTTACTTTCGCATTTATAATATTAAAATAGAAGTAGTGGATTCCATCTAGCCCTGTTTTTGAAAAACCTGCCAACTCAATACTCTCACAAAAACATAACAAAAAAATATTGCCTTATATAAAAACCGTGGCCAAACTATACTTTATTACGTTATGTTACAGTCTAATTAACAAACTGTCACTCGCAAACGTGGCAGGTAAATGACGGCCGACGCGACAGTGACATGACGTTGACATTGACGCGACGTGACGTTGACGTGACGGTGATGGCGCCGACGATCGTGAATGTAATGAAATTGTGACATTTGAGCGGCGCAAGGGTTGAGCTGTTAGCGGATTTTTAAATTAATTATTTATTTATGTATGGAATGACTGATGCAAAATGTAGACATGTGATAAATGCTTGTTGCTTTTTGAATTTGTGCTGAAGCTCTTTAGTTATTTTTTTATTGTTGTACGTACTTGAGTAGTAGGTACTTTTAATTATTATTCTTGTTTGAGCCTTCACCTTGTTCGATTGGCACCACACTGGAGCTCTACATAGCATTAAGGAAAGGATCATAAAAAAAAGGTAGACCCCAAGCCGTGTTTGTTGCCTGATTCTTCTAGGCTTGGTCGCGTGGAATCGGCGTTCCTAGTAGACTAAGGCGTTTCAAAGTGATCCTTGTGATTTTATTGAAAAAATTGAATTTAAATGATTTTTGAATTTTGAATTTGAATTTGAATGTAAAATTTTGACGTCCCTCTGACTACCCCCTCTAGATCTCTTCCTCTCCCCTTTTTTGATATTTTTCACTCCTAAGTAGGAACAACATATTTTTATGGGTAGGTATTTAGTTATAAATAACTATGAAATTTATAGAATCCTAATAGAACAAGTATCCCATAGAAAAAAGCATTATCAGTTTTTTTCAAATTTCACAACTTTCCGGGATTTTTTTTAAATTTTTCTCTCCTTAAAAACCTTATTCGGACTATATGAACATTTTTAAAAATCAATTTTTAGGGTTCCGTACCCAAAGGGTAAAAACGGGACCCTATTACTAAGACTTCGCTGTCCGTCTGTCCGTCTGTCTGTCACAGGGCTGTATCTTATGAACCGTGATAGCTAGACAGTTGAAATTTTCACAGATTATGTATTTATGTTGCTGCTATAACAACAAATACTAAAAACAGAAAAAAATAAACATTTAATGGGGGCTCCCATACAACAAACGTGATTTTTTGCCGTTTTTATAGATAATGATACGGAACCCTTTGTGCACGAGTCCGACTCGCACTTGGCCGGTTTTTATTTTAGTGATGCGCTTATCAAAGAACAGCTTTTTTATTTATAATATAATATAATAATATCAAAAATACATTTTTTAACCAATGGGTTAAAAATAGCTTAACATAATTATATTAAGCTTGCGATTTAGACCTTGCAGATCAGTTAGTAGTAATGCCTTTTGTTATAATATTTAATTATAATTATATTTTTTGGTCAAATGCTTGTCACTTAACTCCTTGTTTTGCTTAGGGATTTTATGATTATGTAGAGCAGGTTTCAAATTTCATACAGATATTAACAAAACAAGATAAAAGTTATGGATTCAACAGGATAGTAAAATACATTAAGTATTGCTTTTTTTGTGTTTACATAATTATAATATCCCTCACCACTAACCAGTAACAGAACCACACATTTCATTTATTAAAAAAAAACAATTGTAAGCGGAAAATTATCAATTAACCTATCTATAACCTATATATCAATATATAACCTATTATCAACATACCTATAATAACCTAAATAGTTACAGTTAGAATACATTCACCAGTCTCTTTTAGATTCTAAAAGACCTTTACTTTGGGGCTATTTTGTGATGCTATTATTAATTGATGAATTATTAAAAAAAAAAAATATCACGACTGCAATCCCCAAGTACAATAGACACCCTCCCAGATCTCCAGGCTCTTAGATATTTTAAAGATGTCTAGAGTCAGAGGCACGTCCAAACAATACATATATTTGGCACATGCCCACATTTTGCAAACGTGACAGATTGCAAGCCCATCGCCGATAATAATCGCAATTATTTTTTAATTAATTAATATCTAAAGTAAATTAATTCCAGCACTGCAACTCAATGCTCTCTAAAAATTCTGTTTCTGTCTTATGACTTTTAAATTAAGATGTGGTTCTTAATTTGAACGTCATAAGACGGAAACCAAATTTTCATTAAGTACACCGTATATTTAAAACTCTAGTATAAAATATAGAGGGAGATGGAAAACCTCAACAGGACATCATTTACCGGGACAATGGCCGGCCATTTAGGAAATTTCCAAAAATTCCCTATTCCGCATTCATTTCGCTACACCGCCCACGGTCGTTAACTCTCCGGCACAACGCTATAACTGCATAACTACAATAAATCAATTTTATAGAAAAACTAAGCGAAACACAATGACGAGTCCGTGCTAGCCCCGACAGGATTTGCATTAGTGATTGCATTAATCATTTTCTCATACAATTCGGGTAATAAAAGCCATAAAACTTTGTATAGGACGTCATTAATTGTCATTGACAGCATGACAGCTGACAGAGGGGATGATTGACAAATGTCAGACGCGGCGCGAGCGAAAGAACTTTTATTGTAAGCTTCTGTGTTAGTTTTTTCGTTTTTAAATGATGCCCGCGTGACTGGCGTTTCTGTTGACGTTTTTATCTATCGCTTCCGAAAGGGAAAATTAAGTTTATGGTAATGATTTTGAAAGATATTTTTTTGAAGTTGATGGAATCCTATACTAATAAATATTTCAGAAGTATTTTTTATCGAATTGTTTTTTTTAACTAAGATAATATCCATATGTTTGAATGGAAATATAATTGAATTTCAGCTGAGTAATTCAATAACCAATCACAATAAATCCGTCAATCAAACATCTACAAACGTTTCTATAATTAAATAAAACAGAACCCTCTATCTCGTTTCGCGTCTATCACGCGCCAGAAGGTGGTATCTGCAATTGTCGATCGGTGATCCTTCGTCAATTGTCAGTTACGATGTTATCGCTGACGTGCGTCACTCAGCTGCGAGCTGGCTATTGAATAAAATGTCAATTTTGTGCTTACAGCTCTTTTAATTTGAGCTGAGGAATGTTTTTATGGACGTTGTGACATGAATGGGTTAGGTTTTGTCGGTTTATAAACATTAATTTGGAGCTTGAAGATGCGTTGGTCCACGAGTAGCTATGTTATCAGTATTTATGGACCAATAATATTATGTGCGTCGAAAGTTTGTTTGATGTACGAGTGTCACGGGTTCTTTCTTTGTCCTACTGAAGCAGGTCAGAAGGTAACCGATCGAGTGGTGGCCGTGAAATGAGTCATGAAGGTTATAAGTTGCACTCATTCAATCATTTTATTCCAAAGCAATATTAAAACAAGTCAAAAATGAGACGTCAAAGTTTCTATGTAAATCCCGCTATAAAAGTTCAATGTCATATTCAAAATTTACGTTTTATACTAAAAATGTTATAAGCGCCACATCGAGCAAAAAAATTAGGTTCGTAAAACACATCCCTACCACCCTAATCAACAATATTTGGCCTATTACTGCACCCTATGCCATTGATTTATAGGTTATGAATCAACCACCCCCTGACGTATCGCCCTGATAATGAATCTGTATTTTTGCCGGCAACGTGTGATGGAAATATGAAGGAAGGGGGGTTGTGGGGGGTAAGTTATGGAGCTTGGTGGTGGCGGCCGTTATTTAGTGCTGCTTAGAGGGTGGGCTTTATGGGCCAGTCTGTAAGGGATGTATCGGGTGATTGGTGATGATGGAAGCAAAATGTTTTTGGGTATTTTTTTTGTCTACGTTATTTGAGAGTGAGACTCGTATGGCTAATGTTATGAAGTGTTATTGTTATTTTAGTGAAACGATGGCCTATACAAACTAACTACTGCAATGTTAAGTGATGCAAGAGATGCAATTTTTATTCAAATGACATCTTCAAATATATTGCGGATGGGTGTTGTGGTACCATGGTACTCATAGCTTCTGATTACTATGACACAAAGCCCTAGTGTGGGTTCAAGACTATTGAGCGTTGTTTTTTAAGGCTCTATTTGAAAAAAAAACATTTAAAAAAATAAGTTTTTTTATATTACATTTTTTTATTGATCACCCCACTATTTTTAATTTTTACGAGTAAATTTTATGGGATATTTTACTGTATAAATTAAATCATTTCATGTTTTACATTTCGTGTAACCATATTGATGTATGCTTGCATTATAACAGTTTAGCATACTACTGACGTGTACACACTCTTTTTACAGAGACTGACAGTTGTGAAAAAGATATAATACGCGCTATAAATGCACAATCTGAAACGGAGATTCTATTTCCTCTTCAACTGTCCATCTAAAGTTACACAAAAGCCATTTCGTCAGTTCCGCATTTCCCCTCAACTCGGGTATTTGTCACACGACATCGCAACTTTTTCAATAACCACCATGCAAATCCCCGTCTATTAATTTCCCAATAAACCGGCATTATTCGGGTAATTTTTCACCCATCCGCAGTCAGGAGTCGATGTAGTCGGCACATTTGTCACTTGTCAATGTAACTTATAAATTACAATTGAATGTTTCAAAGCTTGCGTTATGTTACTTTGCGTTTAGGGTATCGATGGAAGATGAAATAATACAAATAATTTTATAAATTTTAATATTTGTATTAAATCTAAGGTAAGTATAGTATTAATTAAAAGTATGACCCACAACATTATCCACTTATAAAAAGACCTATTAAAGAATTTATGGACTCGTTCTTCTCCAAGAAAATACCAGTGGCAAGATCAAACTAACAATACTGGGTCCTTTCTTTACTACTCTACTAAAACTGTAATTACAATAAACGCAAAACTCGAATAAAAAAATGTTACAGAATATAAAAAGTTGGCTTCCTTTCAATCCCAGACCTGCACTTTTTGCAACTTAGTCGGCACTCACCCACCACTGTTATGCTATAGGTTAAACAGAAGAAAAATAAAACCGGACAAGTGCAAGTCGGATTCGTGCACGAAGGGTTCTGTACCATTATCTATAAAAACGGCAAAAAAAACTCTTTTTTGTATGGGAGCCCCACTTAAATATTTATTTTATTCTGTATTTGTTGTTATAGCGTCAACAGAAATACTTAATCTGTGAAAATTTTAACTATCTAGCTATCACGGTTCATGAGATACAGCCTTGTGACAGACAGACGGACAGCGAAGTCTTAGTAATAGGGTCCCGTTTTTACCCTTTGGGTACGGAATCCTAAAAAAAGCTAACTACTGATATCCCTATTACGGTAAACACATTAAATATATCCACGCGTTTAGTTCGATGAAAGATGATGTACAAATACCACATAAACAATCAAACGCCTATCAAATCAGCCCCAGAGTCCAACAAAACATGATCATCAAAAAAACCGCTGTATATTACGAGGGCGCCCGCTACATTGAGAGCTCCACAGTAAAGTTATTAAAACCATAAAGTAACATTTTTATAGTTACTGTTTTGTACAAAAGTCGGCTTGACTGGCACACGGGCATAATAAAATGAAATGAAACAATCCTATGATTTATTTTATACCTGTGGTCGGCTTTGTGCAACATGGCGTCAGCAATTTTACTAATTAGACTGCAGTTGCAAAACTCACTAACTACGAGTACATTGTTAGATGTAGGTTTTCGGTTGTAGGCTGTAAAATAACTCTTTTCATCCCCCCTTTTGCTCCCCGCGTCCCCAATGACTGCTTTACGTCACAAAGTGCAATAGTAACTCAAATAAAAACATGTCTTTTATTGAACTTTATTATCAAAGGGTGGAATACAAGAGCATCACATTTTATTACTGCGTGTATATTGTGAAGGTTTGAGATGCGAATGTAGTATTAAAACATTATGTTTATCAACTCTGTTAGAAAAAATGTTTTTTTTTAGAGTTCTTTATTTTTTTATTGGAGGCAGATAGATCAGATGGCCATGAGGAAAGAAAACATAACAACAACAAAATCAATGATTTAATTTCTTCATGATGCAATGTTGCATGCCGCTGATCACCAATCGACAGGCTGGCATTATTTATATCAACTGAAATGACACAATGACGTGGATGCCTGATCTATATCCTGGAGTGCATCAGTGCCCTGGGGACGTATACCTACCTACATCATTTATTAGTCGCGTTACTGGTTTATTTTGTGACACCTTGCGTTAAAGACACGTTGGTCTTCAAATTATGTAATTACTAACTTTTAGACGCGACTTCGTCCGTGTAGATTCAGGAAATCAATTATTAAAGACTTTATCGTGAAACATTGAAACTCCTGAAAATCAAAAGTTTTTGTAGCCTATGTCCACCCTAAGTCCTTGAACTATCTTTAGATGAAATTTCATCAGAATCTGCCTGGCGGTTTGGCCGTGAAAACGTCACAGACAGACAGAGTTACTTTCGCATTTATAATATAGCGGGGCAAAATGATTGAGATACCTTTTCTTACTTACTTTGTTCACTGGCTATTGGCTTTTTGGCTATTCTAGTGGACTTACAATTTTATGTTTGTCAGCATGATTTACATATGCTTGTTGTGGGTCTGCAAGTGTTGATGAAGATGTTTTTCGTCTATAAAATCCAATGCATATTCTTTTTGTTTTGAGTGTCAATACTTAACTCCACCAAATTCTTTAATGCACTGGAATTAAAAAATAATAATAATAGGATAACGACAGATCCCCAAGTACGGTAGACATCCTCTCAGATCTCCAGACGCTTAGATCCTTTGAAGATGTCTAGTGAGGGTAGTCAGAGGCACGTCCAAACATTATATTTGGCACTTGCCCACATTATACAGTAGTTAGCATTCCATACGTGACAGGTTGCATGCCCATCGCCGCTTATAAGAATACTAACTGGTTTCCTCACGATGTTTTCCTTCACCGTTTTGAACACGTGTTTTTGATTCGCATATAAATTTTTCGAAGAGAAAAATCCATTGATCACGCCGTAACCCACGACCTTCAGATTGAAAGTCGAGGTGCCTCACACTCGGCCAACACGGCCTAGAATTAGTATCTACAATCGATTATTTTTAAATCTTAACTAAGGTGTAGCCAGGCTAGAAAATATCTATCATCCAGTCTCAAAGATGTGCAGATTTTAAAGTTAAATTTGCCCCAAAATATTTGCTTATCACTCAAAAAGACGTGATATTTAATAACTATTTTCGTTACATAGTTGTGGCCATTCATCACAAGAGTGTAATTAATGAAATTTATGTGTAACCATAAATTTTATGTTGTTTATAATTCTGATACGTGAATATCGAATTGGGTCGTCAGTTTTTATGAGATTCTTTTAGTTATAGCATTGACTATTACAAATATCCCAGGGGACTTACCACAAGCTCTTAAAGTAATATTAAAACAGTATTACTCGTCGACTCTTTCCCAACGCTATACAAGTTCATACAGCGTGGGAACTTTGCACCGAAAGTTGTGCTGTTTTTAACCGACTTCAAAAAAGGAGGAGGATAGCTCAAGGATAACTTCGTCGTTTATAAACCGATTTTGATAATTATTTTTTAGTTGGAAAGGAGATATTCCACGGGTGGTCCTATGATAAGGAAGCCAGGATCTAATGATAGCATTTCAGAAAAATCAGGGGGAACTTTTGAAAATCGTAGAGGCGAATAGTGCGTTTGGTAATATTTTCACTATGTATTTTAAAGCACTACAATTTGTTTTTAGTGTTTTAAACGTTATTATAATATTATTACTTTACGAGCTTTTGGTAAGGCCCAGTGCTTTCTATGCCTGCAACTAGCACGAAAATAATGATTCTATATATTTGTATTAACTGCCTCGTGACTATTTGAAGAAAAAAAAATCAGTCTTAGCTTCATTAGGCGATATACACACTGCACCGGCTGGTAATATATAAACTTAAATAAATAATAATAATAATAAATATTGAACACACAAAAACACACAGAACAAACATCTATATTTATCACACAAATATTTGCCCTGGGTGGGGATCGAACCCACAACCTACAGCGCAGAAGGCAGAGTTACTACCAACTGAGCTGTGACGCCAGTCAAGTTCTATTTGCTGTCGTACTATACTATACACAGACACACACCTCACACTGTCACTCGTCAATCGTGGGTTCGATCATCGCGGTAGAACAAAATGTTTGCATGATCTTTAAATATTTGTTCCTGGTCTCGGTGGTGAAGAGTAGTTCTCATAGTTCCTGATACCAGTTAACAACATCGGGAATCCTAGAATGGTGTCAGGGCTATTATGTATTGTAACCGTTAGGTGTTTTAACGTGCAATGTATGTATGTATGTAATTATGTATCTATGTAACTATGTTTGTTAAAGGTGGAATCTTGCAACTCAATTTTAAAGCAGTTATTTTCAACTGAATGTGCTGAAATTTGGCATACTTATATAACATCACAATGCAATAATATAGTGGAAACGAGCTGATCTGATGATGGAGTCAGGAGCTGTTCAACGGAACTCCTCAGTAAATAGTCTGATTGAGATACAACTTTGCATACCTAACAATCTCCAATGAAAATATTAAATTATGGTATTAGCGAGCTGGTCTGATGATGGATCTCAAATGTAGCCATAGGAACTACCTAACTACACAATATAACCACGTCGTGTTTGAGCTTGTTGGATTTGTCTTGACGAGTACTAGAGACCTAGATTTTTAAAAGGTTGATTTTAAAAAATATATATTTTTAAAAACTTATTAATTTAATATAATTTTAATTTCAAAATCAAAATAAATTTAAGACATTTTTTATGAAAAAAACTATGCAAAGTAACCGACCAACAAGACCTACACTTAATAAATCCAAAAATTATCTCCAATGACACACTCCCTAGCAGATACGGGTGACATATTTACGACGACGGTTTAGGGCATAAAACTAATCCCTACGACGATGAGGGGCCAAGGGGGGGCAAGGGGGGGGCAAGGAGGGACCTTTATTTCTAACATTCGTCACATAGTAGCAGTAAATTATCATACTACGCTATGATATGACGTGGGCCGCCCATTAAAACGCTTTTGATTTAGATGGGGCTATAAAATTGATTTATGCCTTCACGCCAACAAACCCGTAGTACTGAAGCAACTATTATATTAACATTTTCGTGGATAACCTTTTCGACTTTGCAAGGTTCTACGTGGACTTCCTCTCACAGCAAACATCGACCTTATTATCACACTGTCAATACTCAAACTCGCTTGCCCACCGCCAAATAAATTAAGTCTTTTGTAATTGAAAAAACTTATTCACTTGTATAGTTGCATGCGTCCGTAAAAACATCGAAAATAAACTCTATCGCGTGGGATTAAAGCCGAAAATTGGGCGTGTTTTTCTTTTGATCGGGGCATTGTTTTTGGATATCGGTCCTGTAATTTGGACTATTTTATGACACCGTACTTGGATATAATATGTTTCGTTAAGTTAGATGACAGCGCGGCAGATATTATGAGGCTGTATCGCATTTTGGGATCTAGATTGGCGGACAACTGATGGCGTTGGGCCCTCGCTCATGCGGGACCGTCAATGTACGAAAAACAATGCAAAACTATTGTTTACGATAGGAAAATGTTCATTATCAGATATTGGATCAGGTTGGACGGCCAGTGTGTTTTCGATTTTGCTGTAATATAATATAAAGCCTATGAAAAAGGTAGAGGAGTAGAAAGAACTCTGAATTCAGAGTTCGGAGAATTTTTTCGTAAAATTGGTTGGGGTTCTGTGGAGTGGAGTACTTATTTGTAATCTTATTGATTGGCATCTCAGTTAGGCTAAGGTTCATCGTTTGAGATCATAAGGCGGTCGTTATAACGAATATACGCGTATGTGATACGAATTGCTTAAATATATTTACAACAAACGCGATTATTTTATTTAGGCAATTATATATGTAGGTATGCAACTGTACCAAAAACAAATCTAGTGATCAATGTAATCGACCTCTTCAATTAATTGGTAGATACCTACTTTAAAGTGTTAATTCTGATTGATTGATTTGATATTATTTTAGCTCCTTGTGGTAAGGTTTCTGGTCTGATGTCATTGAGCTGTCATTGTGTCATTATCATTCAACTTAAAATTTTCATTGTGTAACTGTCAAAAAGCGTTACGATTTTGTGAGTTAAATAATGCCAAGTTGTTTGTAAGACACATTGTAATGGAAGTGGATATTGAAGACAGTTCAAGCAGATAACGATTACCGTTGGACTTACACAATAGAACTATTAGTACTCAAAATCGCAAGTACGATCCACATTTACACTGTATTACGGCCGGCATTACTTATACTTTAATAACTTTGACTTTGGCATTTTAATTTTAAATGTAGAATTATACTTCTGATTAAGAAATGGAGCTTGTGGATATTTTAACTAAATACTAATAATATCGTTATGTTTTGTTAGTATCTACAATGGGCATAAAGGTTGGTACAACCCGTTTCTAGCTCATGTGTGTATGTATGATGTATGTCATGAAAAGGAAAGATCATGTGACGAAAAGAATGTTAGGATTGATGGTGGATGAATGTAAAACTAGAGGTAGGACGAAGAACGGATGGCTTGTGTGAAAGATGACAAAGCTCAGAAAGGAGTGATGAGATGACTGCTGACCACATAATGTGGGAAAATGATGACAGTTAGAAACCTAGCTCGGGGTTTCCAAGCTTTATCATAACTTGCATTGTTCGTATGTGTGTTTGTTTGTAGCTTAAAAAAATTGCCATTGTTCGACCATTTTTTGGTAATAATAATAATAATCATAATAATCATTTATTTCGTTAATTACATGAATAACACGTCACATATTTTGTTTTAAATTCACCCATTAACATAACACATTTTTCATATTTATGTAGAACTTATAATGAGTACGATTGAGCTGAAATTTTGCATACACATTTAGTTCTGGTGAGAATACAATAGTATGGTGACAGCAAGCTGATCTGATGATGGAGTCAGGAGCTGTTCAACAGTCACTCACAACGGAACTCCTTACTAAAACTTTGCATTCTTGTCAAGTTCCGATGACAATGTTATAAATGATGTGACGCGTTGATGGTCGATGGTTTGAATGATTTTACAAACCATATCATTAAAAAATATTTTTCTAACACGAAGATCAGCGCCATCTGACTACTAGAAAACTCATTGGTCAAGAAATTCTTTCAAAAACCTTTTTAATCGGATAATAAAACGGGATACTGACAAAAAGCATCAGTCTCAATAAAAACTGAAGACATTATTTATCTACTTTACGAGGTACATCAGTTAGGATTGGTGACGCAAACCTCATGGGACAAAACCATAAACCAGCCGTCTCCTCATTGGACACATGACTCTAAATCCACCATTTTATTGTCTATGGATTTTATAGACTGTAAAACTTAGAGGTGACAATTGCTTGAAAAACTTTACATGGTCCATTTAAATTAGGTGATATGTAAGATATGCTTTGACGGTCCCGCGGCTGTAAAGTTTTTAGTGCTGTTTCTATTTTGAATAACATGTTTTGGAACAAAACAATTTAATCTAACAATAGGGTACATAAGTAGTAGAAAATTACAGTATTGTCTTATTGAAGTAAGGTTTAATAATAATATAAAAGTTTTATACTATAAAAATATCATATTTTGTTCAGTATGATCTACGAGTATACTAATATTATAAAGAGAAAAGTTTTGATTTTTTGTTTTTTTGTGTTTGTAATGGATAAACTCAAAAACTACTGAACCGATTTCAAAAATTGTTTCACCATTACCAAGCTACATTATCCTTGAGTAACATAGACTATTAATAATACTATTTATTTTGAAAAAGTAATAAATTCTTTATAAGAATGACGATAGTTTGAAGCAAGGTGTTAAAATTTGCCAAAAGTTTTGCTTTCTTCGTGTGCGCTACAAAAACTATTGAACGGGAATTGTAACGGGAACGGGAACGGGAACGGAAGACAACATTTGTTAATTCTAAAGCGATACGAAGTTCGCGGGGTCAGCTTGTTAAGATATAATTGTGTAATAAACTAATGGAAACCCTTGTGACTTCGTTTACGAGAAGTTATTTTAAAACAGACTAACCCCCACTACACTTAGGGGTTGAATGTCGGGAATTCCTCCCCAACACACCCAAAAGGAATACACCCTTCAAAGTTCTAGTTACTAGGATCAGTGGTTTAGGCTGTACTTTGATAGATCAGTCAGTTAGTGACGCAAGAGTATTCAATATTTCGATATTACATAAACTTACAAAATTTTCGACCTCTACTTTCAGCCTGAAGGTCGTGGGTTCGAAACCCGGCGTGCATCAATGGATTTTTCAGTTCAAAAATTAATATGCGCATCAAAAACACGTGCTTACAACGGTGAAGGAAAACATCGTGAAGATAATAATAATAATAATAAAATAATAAAATTCTTTATTGAAAAAACCAATGTGTCAATAAACAGATGGAGCTCTGACTCCTAAACTAGGGCTACCTGTATGTCAGGAGTCAGTTCTTCCCAAGTAGAAAGAAGAAACCAGTTAGTGTTCTTATAAGCGGCGTTGGGCCTGCAACCTGTCACGTATGGAATGCTAACTACTGCAAAATGTGGGCATGTGCCAAATATAATGTTTGGACGTGCCTCTGACTACCCCCACTAGACATCGTAAAGACTTTACTTCATAGGATCATTTCTATAGTAAGCTCTTCAAAGGATCTATGCGCCTGGAGATCTGAGAGGATGTCTACTGTACTTGGGGATTACAGTCGTGATCCTATTTATTTCTTTTATTTTACAAAGTTTCCAAGGCAATCCGATTATGATGATTCTCTCTTTATTTTATAGGAATGATCCTGAGATAGGAAATGTAAAAAACCTGTATTTTACTTAATAACTACCACGTTTTCCACTTCTACCACTAGTTACTTAAGTCATCATTTTCTTCTCTTTTTCCCACTTAATGTGGGGTCGGTACAACATGTTGCGAAGAGGATTTGGCTTATGTTTTACAACCGCCTGCCCGACGTCAACCCTGGGAAAAAAGTGACTTATAGCTAAGTAAAGTATAATGATCATGATATGAGTATAAAATTAATAAGCTATACGAATGATTGATGATAATGATAATGCCTATTTAAGTGCCTAAAAAGTTTGTAGCAGACTTGTGAACTTGTAGCAGTGAAAGTCTGCAATCAGGCAAGCCGTTAAGTTGCCAGTCTCAAGAATAGTACCCCTACATAAATCTATTTGTCAGTTACAACGTGACGTCACTCACGAACATTCAGCTCATGCGTCGTGAATGTGTGTTATTTTACGTTGATTTATTGATTTAATGTTATTTTTGAGTTGTATTTTTGAGTCACTGAACTTGTTTTTTATGCTAAATTGTTTTTTTTTTGACAGAATAACAAAGTCATAATACTGATTTACTATTGGGCTCGATTGTAGGTAAGTTTGATTTATAAATATAATCGCATAATAAAAATTTGTAGTTATTATAAATTAAATTGTTATCTAGCTTGAAAAACAAAAAATAGGATCACGACTATAATTCCCAAGTACAGTAGACATTCTCTCAGATTTATAGGCGTTAGATCCTTTGAAGATATCTAGAGGGGTTAGTCAGAGGCACGTTTAAACATTTTATTAGGCACATGCCCACATTTTGCAGTAGTTATCATTCAATACGTGACAGGTTGTTTTTTTTAAACTGGAACAATATCAGATAATGTGTTTTAAAAATAAGATTTTAATAGTGATTACAAGATAGGTACTAGATAGTATATAATTTTTCAAAGTCGATACCATTATTTTTAGAACAGTTATGATAGCATTTATTAGATAATCTGATTTTAAAAGTCAATCAACGTTCAGTCGGCTTCCGGCACTCACTTGCCAGTTGTTTTTTAAGGTTGCCATTCCATTTCCATTTTTTATTAATTTTAAGATAAAAGCTACAAAACTTGGCTCTCCGCTGCCTGGTTTGGTTTACTATTTTTTAGGTTTATATTATTATCTAATTGTTTGTATAATCTTTTAAGTAAAAAAGCCGTGTTGGCCGATTGTGATGAACCTCGACTTTAATTTAAAAGGTCGTGGGTTCGAATCCCGGCATGCATCAATGGATTTTTCTGTTTTTTTCTGAAAAAATTATATGCGCATAAAAAACACGTGCTCGAAACGGTGAAGGAAACCAGTTAGTATTCTTATAAGCGGCGATGGGCTTGCAACCTGTCACGTATGGAATGCTAACTACTGCAAAATGTGGGTATGTGCCAAATATAATGTTTGGACGTGCATCTGACTATCCCCGCTAGACATCTACAAATGATCTAAGCGTCTGGAGATCTGAGAGGATGTCTACCGTACTTGAGGATTACAGTCGTGAACCTATTTTTTTTTTTTTTTTAATTAGATAAATTAGATAAGGTCATTATATTCAGATTAATAAATACATGGGTGTTATTAAGAATTACAAATGCATTTATTAATTTGCATGTTTTCGAAGACTTTAAAAACAATTATGGTGAAGCCACAGCCAAGACGGAATAAATATGAAAAACTAAACACTACGGATATTTCAGCTGATAAACCAACTACAACTACGTAATTCTATATTATTGAACTTGCATTTAATATTTTTTTAATATTTACAATAAAACAGATGCTAAGGAACATCACTCACACCCTAAACCTTAAACCTGATAAATTGTAAACAAATAAAAAACTGTTCACAGCTTTAAAAGCTACCATTTTTTTCTTCAATTTCTATTACTAGAAATTGCTAGTGATTATTAGAAATATTCCTGTCGATATTTCTTACATTCTAAATGAAACGATCCTCCGATTACACTGCGTGTTTACTCAATAATTCGATACGAGGGATTTCTTGCTGTAAATGACAAGTTGAAGCGATTTGGTGTGCTTATGGAATCCTCTTAATAAGTTAGATAAATATTGGTAGACATTTCACACAGCGCCATCTAGCCCCCATCTAATCAAAATTTACTATGGAAACTAGATAACTGATTGTTAGCAGCTAAGCCAACCAAGCATATCAAATGTCTTATCGACAAGACTGCTATATGACAAAAAAATCAGCCCTATTTCCAGAGCGACTGATCTTATGCCAGTCTATATGCCCTAAGTGAAAAAGACGCAAACTAAAAATTTTATTTACTGAATTTTAATTTATTTTAATTCACGGGTTGTCTTCATACTCATATTATAAATACGAATGTTTGTATGTTGGGCTCCATCGCGCCCAAACGACGGATTTGAATGAAACTTGGTATGCAATATAGCATATATAGTGTATAGCTTATGTTATAGGAAAAGCATATCAACTCTTTGTTCAGGTATTAGGCTAGTTTTTCATAAGTTTGATCTACGAGTATCTAGCTAGCTATTTACCTAGGCAGGCGGCCGGTTGAAAAATATCCCAAGCCAAATCCATTGGCAACATCTAGATGTTGTGCCGACACCACGATGACGTGGGATAAAGCGAAGAAGAAGAAGAAAAAGAAGATCTACCAAGTAAAATAGGAGAAATAATAGTAGTTTCTTATAAATTGCACCAAGCGAAGTATCGTTTGCGATCCGGCCGCGACTCGTCATTTCTCGCATTGTCGTAATCCGCTGATTTACTAGCGACATTAATCAGGTTGACGGCCGATAGGGCCTAAATCACTGCCATACTTACATCTGCCACTGACAACCGCCCTATCTCGACGACAGAAGACCCATAATCCCGTGACAAGCTGATCCCCTTCCTTGGGTAATATTAACTAACACTACTGCATGTTATTGCTTGTAATTCTTTTTGCGAATTTTGTGCAACTTTTTTGTTTCGTTTTATTTGTCTAGCGCCAGTTGGTATTGATTTATTGTGGTCGTTTCCTGTTACGTCCGTTTTAGGGTTTGTCTGCAACTTGAGATTGAGGATGGTGTATTGAGTGATATATTGAGAAATTTATTTTTATGTTTTCACACTTTGGACAATGTGCGAGATGAAAGTGTGAGTAAATCAAAATTTATTTGAGCATTGACTTTTTTATTGCTCACAACATTGGTCATAAGCTTTGCTCTGCCGCACCACAAGCTCTTAAAGTAATATTAAAACTACTCGCGGTACGTAAGTCATACGTCATGCGAGATTGTATAGTTGTCTGGTAGAGATCGCTGATTAGCTATAAGATCGCTCACTGTTCAGCAGAGTTTTTTGTTTTGTATGCATAATTTTTCTTTGTTCTTTTATGATGTGCAATAAAGTATTTATCTATCTATCCAGTTTGTTTTTTAATATTACTTGTGGTAAGGAGGGTTCTGAAGGATGTTCGAAGGACGAGTTAAAAATGTAGCCTTTGAAAATAAAATGCTCCAAAAGTTGTGACATTTATTTTCTGTCAAATTCAAAACTCGAAACTAATCAGCCAGCATCGCCAATCAAGCCATCGTATATCACGAAGGAGGTACAGTCGGGGGAGTAACGACATCGAATTTTATTATCTATTATATTTCTTTTTACGTTTATTTACAGCATAATGTTTACACTAAATCGCATGAATTGCTACTTGTGCTCTATCTTGGCTTTATTTATCTTAAGATGCATACTGCATATAGTGATTACACTGTGTTGAATATATGATGTAAAATAAAGTAGACTAGTTATAGTTTTAGCATTGACTTTAGATATAGTCGGATGCCACCTCAAACACAAATTATTTATGAAATTTTTATTTGATTCTTGTTTACATTATACGCATTACTTTTTTAAATAAAAAAATATGGGTGGACATTACTCATAGCAAACTCTAAGCCCAAATTAATCAAAGCTTACACTAGAACCAGATAACTGATAGAAAACTTTTATACAAATTTTTAAATACATACCTACTGATAATAACCTTTTTGCGATTGACTACTTATTTATAGATTCATAACATCTGAATAACATGACCTAAGTCTTGTCTACCGCAACCATCACGCCAGCGATACCGTAACATCTAAAAAATAAATAAATAGGATCACGACTGTAATCCCCAAGTACGGTAGACATCCTCTCAAATCTCCAGACGCTTAGATCATTTGAAGATGTCTAGTGGGGGTAGTCAGAGGCACGTCCAAACATTATATTTGGCACATGCCCACATTTTGCAGTAGTTAGCATTCCATACGTGACAGGTTGCAAGCCCATCGCCGTAACATTTAAGTACCTAATTTTTTTCCGCTTAATAATATCTATTGATTTACACCAAATTGTTTCCCCCACAGTACATTATACTTTTAATTCGCGCTAGGGCACGGTCGGCACTAATACATCAGAGTGATTTACGCGGAGATTGGCGCAAAAGTTGCGATTTATAGCTTCAGCTCGATGCCATCTTGTGTGGATGTTTTCCCTGATTGAGCCAGTCAAGGACTTTGTGTATATAATGTGGAAGCTGGCTTCGTACATTGTACAATGCACATACGAAAAATGAATCGGGATGTACGAAGTTTAGTCAGGGTAGTCATTTTTATTTATAGCCCCTGATTTTAGGATAAACAAATAAATATTGGTGGACATAATCACATAGCGCCATCTAGCCCCAAACTCTGATAGAATACATATATACTTTTTTTTGTAAATACATACTTATGATATATAATAACACCCAGACACAGAACAAACATCTATGTTCATCACACAAATATTTGTCCTGGGTGGGGATCGAACCCACAACCTACAGCGCAGAAGGCAGAGCTACTACCAACTGAACTGTGAGGCTAGTCAGATCTAAGTAAACATTTTGCAGTTTGTACCTTACATACAAAGAATGAGTCGGAATGTACGAAGTTTACTCCGGGTACTCAATTTGTTTTATAGTTCATGTCTTTACTAAACATTTTGGAAGTATACCCATTACAAATAATGAATCGAGATGTCCGTAGGTTAGTCCAACTAGTAGGTAATTTTACTATAATGCCCATGATTGTTAGATTTAACAAAAAAAATGAACTTTTTAAACAATACAAATAGATGTACGAAAGTCTGGCTGGTAATTTTACTTTATTGGTCTTGATATTTGAGGCAGATTTAGATTCTTTGCTTAATGGGAAATAATATTTATTTAAAAAACATTAACATAATTAGGGGCCGGTTCGTTTGATTGTCGTGTTTTGAGTCTATATCCTCTTTAATAATTTAACTTAAATAATTTACGATTCAATGATTTTGATGCAGCTGTTTTTGATAAACAAATAATTTTACAAGTTTTTGATTAAACAGTGAGATAAGGTGGCCTGAGCACGAACCAATATCATATCGACAACGTATCGTCCAAATGTCAAAACTGACACTTTTTGACACTTTTAACGATACGTTGTCGATACGATAGTGATTCGTGCTAACCGCCAAAATATTTGGTTTAAATTGAACGTCTTTGGGTTAAAAGGTGATAGTTTTTGGGGTAATTTAAAAATAAACGTTTTTTTTTTATAAAGCAGTCGTCGTAAGTACCTAATACTTCGTAGAAGCGTGTTCCTATTTAAACTTTATCACAAGTGTAATACAAGTAAGTCAGAAATTTAAAAAAGCACGCGTGATGTGTTTGTTTTGCTTGTAAATGGCTTTAAATTAGCCTAACGTATGTTTATACGGGGTGATAACATTAAATCTTATAAATTGATGTATATTTTGACGTCGATTATGTTTTTTTACCAATCGATGAAAAAAAGAAAAAACCGGCCAAGTGCGAGTCGGACTCGCGCACGAAGGGTTCCGTACCATTATCTATAAAAACGTCAAAAAATCACGTTTGTTGTATGGGAGCCCCCCTTAAATATTGACTTTATTCTGTTTTTAGTATTTGTTGCTATAGCAGCAACAGAAATACATAATCTGTGAAAATTTCAACTGTTTAGCTACCACGGTTCATGAGATACAGCCTTGTGACAGACAGACGAACAGCGAAGTCTTAGTAATAGGGTCCCCTTTTTACCCGTTGGGTACGGAACCCTAAAAAGGTTCTTAGTTCGATTTTTTTTATGTACGATCATATATTTTTTCTGGTCATCCAATTTCAGAGATTAGGTAGAATACTCCCCGCAAGTTAGTTGTAAGTCAAACTATAGAAAGATTTTAGTTCACCGCTATGCGCTGTATTGGATTCCATACAAATAGCTAACGACACTCGATAGCAACTAAAGTTTGGAAATTTCATAATAGTGCTAGTATGTATGTAAATATGTTTGTTAAGGTGGAATCTTGAAACTCAATTTTAAAGCAGTTATCCCCAACCGATTGAAATTTTACATACTTATGTAACTTTGGTGACAATGCAATGATATGGTGACTGCGAGCTGATCTGATGATGGAGTCAGGAGCTGTTTAACAGATACTCTAACTTAACTTATTTAGTTTTAACTTATTTTTTTAGAACGTAATTATTATAACACTAGCTTTTACCCGCGACTTCGTCCACGTAGATTCAGGAAATCGATTTTAAATGACTTTATCATAAAACATTAAAATTCTTAAACATCATAAAAAAATAGAGGCTTGTCCCTAGACTTGAAACTATCTCTATATAATTTCATTACCAACGGCACATAGCGGTTTGGCCGTGATAGCGTCAGATAGAAATTCAGAGTTACTTTCGCATATCTAATATTAAAATAGTACAGAAGTATAGATTAACAGACAATTTGAACCAATTTTAACCCCTCAATACGCAACAAAGTACAGGTCGAACGTACACCAATATTATTCATTGTGTTTTTAACACTCGTGCCAGAAGGCCGCGGCAAACAGCGCCTCAGCTATGTCGTAAAAATTGTGCCGAGAAAGTTATGGAGTAGGCACAGTTTTTCTTTAACCTACTTTTTATTAACTTTACTGCATTAGTTCCGATTTACAATTGAATTTCTATTGACAAAACCAGTCAATTATGTAATATAAATGGTAGTATTTTTGGTAATTTTTGGATTGGTAACATTTGTCATTTTCACTTGCAATCTATTCATTTTTATTGATTCAAACTAAAGTTAGGCGCGCCATTTACATAGCGTTATGAATGATGAATCTATTAATATTTTTTATATTTTAATGAAAATTCTGTGTACGAACATAAACGAAATCTAAAAAGGACTATCTCAAAATCACTCCCTACCCAATATAAATAAAAAAAATATTGCAACAGGAGCAGCCATTAGGTAGGGAGTAATTGGTATATACGAGTATTATAAAAAAAAGAAACTACCTTCCTCTGAAATCAGATCTATTCGATTATAAGTTGACTTGTAAAAATGATAAGCGGAATTCGGGATGGGATCTCCATAGCATTGTTGTTCCGCACCCGGGCACAACCATCTCCTGACTTGTTAATGCCGCCAGCCTACTATCTTAGCATATTGCAACACTCTAAATAACACCATTATTCCTGCCATCCCGGCCAAATACAGAAAGCGTTATCGCGAAGAAAATATTTGATGGCAGAGAAGGCAAATTGAATTTATTATTTAAGCGTAATCAGGGGGGCAAGCTGAATATTTATGAATCGGCCATTGACGAATATGAGAGTGGGTAAAAGTGTAAGGAAAGTTTTTGAGGTTATACAACGGCAGGCTTGGGACACGTTGCATGGATGAAGTTTGCGAAACTACGCGCAGGAACCTCTTTTACTTTGGCGCTTAGTTTTACAGCCCATTGCGTACCCCTAATGGGGATCTCGCATAGCCACGCTGTATTTCCAAACTTTTAGCGAATAGTGCTAGTGCCATATCGAATAATATAGTGTACCTTATTTCTGATTGCTGCATCAAATGCTGGCATACTTTTTGTAATAAGACTAGCTGATGACGTCATAGAGTATAGCCATTGAGAAATGAATATTCTTTAAAAATGAAAAAATAAGTTCGAAAATCTTAAAAAATATTTTATAGGTGGTAGTCAGAGGCATCACTAAACATTACATTATGGCACAAGCCTACTTTTTTAACAGTAAACATCCCATACGTGATTGAACTAGTTTCCTCGTGCACATTTATTTGTTTAATAAAAAATCCATTTATGTACGACCGGGATTCGAACCCAGCTGACCAAAACTCGGGGCATCACTACTAAGCCAACACGACTCTTCAACATTCTAGCGTTAAAATAAATACTAATAATCCGTACAAAAATGGCTCAGATAAATAACAGCAACACAAAATTGGTTTACGCACAAAATTAACGGAACAGAATCCGCGGTCTATTATCCCCAAAGAAAAAACATTACCGCTCCACCCCAAACCAAATTTACAGTCAAAACGTAATTATAAGCAATAAATAACTGCGTACACACATACCTACTTAAAAGGAGACACTCAAAAAATTTATGGCCTATTCCGTTACTAAAGAATGGAAGTACTGCGAAAAGGAAAACAAAAAAACCGGATCACTCAAGGGCGGGGGTGAATCAAGTCTGGGAGAAAATAAAGTGAATTTATTTGCGTCACTTTAGGGGTAAGTTGGTACTGTTTAATTCTAAGATTCCATTCTACCCTTTGAGGCCGTGTTTTTCTGTTTGAAGTAGACCCCGCGTTGGGCGCCAATAAAAGAGTTTTGTATCACAGCGCTTAAAGGAATACATTGACCTTATTTACATTTCTATCAACCGCTCTGTATTATATCTACTACAGTTTTTAGGGTTCCGTATCCAAAGGGTAAAAAGGGGACCCTATTACTAAGATACTAAGACTTCGCTATCCGTCTGTCTGTCCGTCTGTCTGTCACAGAACTGTATTTCATGAACCGTGATAGCTAGACAGTTGAAATTTTCACAGATGATGTATTTCCGTAGCCGCTTTAACAACAAATACTAAAAACAGAATAAAATAAACGTTTATGCGGGGCTCAAATACAACAAAAATGTTTTTTGCCTTTTTTACAGATAATGGTACGGAACTCATCGTGCGCGAGTCCGACTCGCACTTGGCCCGTTTTTAATAGATCTCGCGAAGACGGTTTGGTCTTAGTTGTGTGTGTAGATTTGATATTGACATTGTTTTTGTATGCGTAAAGAAAGAAATAAAGAGAGAAACTACATTTATTTGCTCCACAACTATAGCTCAACACAAAGAACAATAGCACATGTACAATGGACAGCAGATTATGCCATGTGAGGCCAAATAGGTTCCCGTCTCAGCATTAAGCCGCACAGCACCTAGGGAATAGGCGAAGAGTGTCAGCTTGGGAGCGATAAGTATCAGTCACGCACACAAAAGCGCGTGAAAACATCAAAACTACAAGTACTGCCCACCCGCCTTCGTGAGATAACAACTATATTCGGGTTTGAATCCGTGCGAGCAATAAAGACTTTTAGTAAAAATAGTTGTCTCATTTCACCACAAACTAATCCCTCGAACATCAAACCAATTCTTGCGTTTATTTACTTCAAGTGGCCAGTCAAAGGCGCCGAGAGCCGCCATGTTGACTCGACATAGATCCTGCGCTTGCGTCGGTTAAAAGCGTGTTTGTTGAGGTCTCAAGTGGATTTGGAGTCGAGTTGGCGGCACGCCTTGTGATAATCACTAAAATGTGATAATACTCGTAATGGGTAATGTTTAAAACAAAAAGACGATAGTTACTTACGATTTAATTTTGCTCTAGATACTAGAGCCTTAATATTAAAAACAGTAATTTTATCAAGTTTAATTCTAAATTTAAAATTTTCATGTCACAGTGTTTGTAACAAAACTGCTCCGAAACCCGATTTTTAACGGTACCACGACTTTCAATCTGAAGGTAATGGGTTCGAACCCCGGCATCAATGGATTTTTCCGTTCGAAAAAATTATATGCGCATCAAAACACGTGCTTAAAACGGTGAAGAAAAACATCGTGAGGTAACCAGTTAGTATTCTTGCAACCTGTCACGTATGGAATGCTAACTACTGCAAAATGGGGAAAAGCTAGTCAACGTATGTCTTAGGTCCTGCAAAGCTATAGCAACAACACTATGGTTATGCAAACAGTATGTTATGATGAAACGTCACGCCACACACTTGTCTTGTCGTCATTTTGATTTAATGCCTTATCACATCTGCTTGCCATATTATGGATAATATATGGCATTTCAACATTGTATAATCATTATAATATGAGGGTTAATGTGCTAACTTGTTCATAAGAACATAAAAATATATTATGATTAATGTGAAATATATTTAAAAAAACATCGTGAGGAAACCAGTTAGTATTTTTATAAGCAACGATAGGCTAACTTGTTACGTATAGAATGATAACTACTGCAAAATATGGGCATAAGGGACATTTTACTGACTACCCTTTTTAGACATCTCCAATGATCTGAGCGGCTGGAGATCTGAGACGACTTCTACCGTACTTGAGGAATACAGTCCTATTTATTTTATTATTTGTATTAGTTTCAAAAAAAAACTTAAATCATGGTACAAGTCTTCAAAGATCCCAAGATGCTCAAACCCCTATTTAAAAGGGTAGTCAGAGGTTCATCCAATCATTATTTGGCATACATATTACCGCAGTTAGCATTGGTTTCATCAGTTTTCATTCACAATTAAACTCATTGGAAGGAAAAATACATTGTTGCACGGCTGGCATTTAAACTTACGACATTCGAGGCACTTCCCACTAGGGCAAACAAGGCTCATTAAATTTAAAAAATAAACGCAATTAAATAACATTAAAAAATCTAATAAGAAAACCGACGAAAATGTTTCGAAAGGGACGATATTAGTCTTTTAAGTTTTTTGAAGAAACTATTAATCCTACATTAATATAATCTATACTAATATTATAAAAAGAAAAGTTTAGATTTTTTGTTTTCTTGTTTTTTGTTTTTTTGTATGTTTGTAATGGATAAACTCAAAAACTACTAAACCGATTTCAAAAATTCTTTTACCATTACCAAGCTACATTATCCCTGAGTAACATAGGCTATTTTTTATTTTGAAAAAGTAATAAACTTTTTAAAAGAATGACGATAGTTTGAAGCAAGGTGTAAAAAATTGCCAAATATTTTGCTTACTTCGTGTGCGCTACAAAAACTATTGAACGGGAATTGTAACGGGAACGGGAACGGGAACGGGAACGGGAACGGGAACGGGAACGGGAACGGGAACGGGAACGGGAACGGGAACGGGAACGGGAACGGGAACGGGAACGGGAACGGGAACGGGAACGGGAACGGGAACGGGAACGGGAACGGGAACGGGAACGGGAACGGGAACGGGAACGGGAACGGGAACGGGAACGGGAACGGGAACGGGAACGGGAACGGGAACGGGAACGGGAACGGGAACGGGAACGGGAACGGGAACGGGAACGGGAACGGGAACGGGAACGGGAACGGGAACGGGAACGGGGACGGGGACGGGGACGGGGACGGGGACGGGGACGGGGACGGGGACGGGGACGGGGACGGGGACGGGGACGGGGACGGGAACGGGAACGGGAACGGGAACGGGAACGGGAACGGGAACGGGAACGGGAACGGGAACGGGAACGGGAACGGGAACGGGAACGGGAACGGGAACGGGAACGGGAACGGGAACGGGAACGGGAACGGGAACGGGAACGGGAACGGGAACGGGAACGGGAACGGGAACGGGAACGGGAACGGGAACGGGAACGGGAACGGGAACGGGAACGGGAACGGGAACGGGAACGGGAACGGGAACGGGAACGGGAACGGGAACGGGAACGGGAACGGGAACGGGAACGGGAACGGGAACGGGAACGGGAACGGGAACGGGAACGGGAACGGGAACGGGAACGGGAACGGGAACGGGAACGGGAACGGGAACGGGAACGGGAACGGGAACGGGAACGGGAACGGGAACGGAAGACAACATTTGTTAATTCTAAAGCGATACGAAGTTCGCGGGGTCAGCTTGTTTAAAATAAGACCAACTTGTGACTATTTTCTACATATTAAATAAAAATCATAAAAATCGGATCACCAGATAAAAATATATGCGCGGTCATGCAAAATAAAACAGGCCAAGTGCGAGTTGGACTCGCGCTTTAAGGGTTCCATACCATTATCTATAAACGTAAATACATCATCTGTGAAAATTTCAACTGTCTAGCTATCACGGTTCATGAGATATAGACTTGTGACAGACAGACGGACAGAGAAGTCTTAGTAATAGGTTTTTACCCTTTGGGTACGGAACCCTAAAAAGCAACAAAAGTAAATATTCATGTCGGTTCTCACCTCTTATTTTTCCGTCGGTTAAAAAACCACGCATTGTCTGAATTTATTATTTTTCTAATAATCAAGCTCCATCTGTCACAAAAAATGACAAACTTTCACTTGCAATTTCACGGCCAATTATAAAGCCGCGTGCACATAGGACATTTGGCGTCACATCAGCGGTAATCCCGCGTGAAGGAAGCCATAAATCACATCATTAACTCGAAAAACGAGACATATGGTTTGCAGTTGAGTGGAGTTTTAAATAAAATAAATATCTGTACACACGTTTTGCAAATAAAAATGTGTAGGTAGGAGGTATGTGGTGTAATTATTTTTTTCTTTATCAATAACTATTATTGTCATAAGAATAAAATAGAAAATCCAAAAAAACGATACACATACATTTTTACAAACAATAACTAGTCTGTGTTTCGCAATTTATTCAAATACCATTATATGTTTTGAATAAGTAACCGGAGAGAGATATACCTGTACCTACATCGAGTTTATTTTTTTATGTAAAGAAAAAGAAAATTATTAATTACAAGACAATTGATTTACAAACAATATTTTTTTATTAAAAAAGTATTGAATACGACAATTTGTTTTATTGTTCTAACATAGCATTGCTATAATATTCTTCGAATTTCTAAATAAAATAACTTTAAATATATTTTACAACAATCTACGAGTTCAATCATAAAATTCATTATTTTTTATTGCAACAATATAATACAGCTTTTAAACTAACAAGTATCATTCCCACATTAAAACTAAAACCTTTTCAAAAACCGTTTCAATCAGCCAACGCACTCCCCCATCCATCGCATGTCACAAATCACCAAGACACATGCTTTCCGGGAGTCGAACCCGCGCCACGATTTATTAACTCCACTACACGGTAATGTCGTTAGCGTGACGGAAAAAACAAGTGTTAGTTTGGCTTTAGTTAGTTATCTTAAAAATATACAATAGACTTGATTGGAAACATAAATTGAATACATTTAGAAAACATTTTTAAATTAAATTAATAAATAATGAATGTTCATTGAACATAAAAATCTAGTCTTCAGGACTATGATGTACGTATGTATGTATGTTATTTTTTATATTTATCTTTAAGTACGAGTACTAATATTATAAATGCGAAAGTAACGCTGTCTGTCTGTGACGTAATCACGGCCTAACCGCACTGGGCCGATTGTGATGAAATGTCATATAGAGACAGCTCGAAGTCTTGGAATGGACATAATATGCTACTTTTTTTTCCAAAATTTATTTTCGAGGAATTTTAATATTTACGATAAAGTCGTCAAAACTCGATTTCCTAAATCTACGCGTCGTAAGAAAGATGTGCGTATAAACTACTTTCTAATAAAAACAATTATAATTTTGAAAGACCAATAAATAATTAGGTACCTTCATGATCAAAAGGTTGAAAGACATTATAAAAAAAAATAGTATCGATTCTCTTTAAACCATATTAAAGAATACTACAAAAGCGACTTAATCAAACCATCTATTGACTTAATCAAAGATACAACTAACTTAAGCGACAAGTCCCCGCTTTGCCGAGGATAAATGGTGTTCCGTACACGCGTATAATCGTGGAAAATATCATAAAAAACAAAAACTCCGACGTTGATGGACTTGTGTATGTGTTGTGTGGACTCCACACTAGTTTAAAAGCACTCTTAATAGGTACCTACGTAAAAATGCTTAGTTTTTATATCTTTCAAAAAATTGAAGAATTTAATATACATTACTAACTGACTGACTGACAATCAACGCTTATCCAAAACCATAAGTCATAGAAGCATGAGATAGATATGATAGAGCAAAGTGTAGTGTAGATGTACTACAGTTTTATAAAGGACATCAATATCTACAAAAAAGTCTGTAATATCATATGTCTAACTATTAGGGATCCTTAATAAAACTTCGATAATGTAACCCAAGGTGTAAAAAAATTAGCCATAAAATCATTATTACACCTGTGCGACGCCGGGGCGGACTGCTATCTTCAATAATATCCGAATGCCTGCAAAAGTAAGAGGATGTCTAACGTAGGTACAGGAGAATGACAATCGTGGTTCTATTTCATTTTTCATTAACACACTATGTGGTAACCACTTTATTCCGCATCTGTACCACCGGTCGGGATATCAAAAAGCTTCACTTATGCACAGTTTGTGTGCTAAGTGCTACACTCATCTGCGTCGGCGCGAATCTAAGTGTTTATCTCTGCAGTGTGTACGTAGCATTATCTATACTGACTTAGTTTTATTAGGAAACGAATGCAATGACGTTTAAAAAACTAAAAAAAAAACCGACGAAAATGTTTCGACCAATCGAAAAGTCGCAGGACGATATTGCTTTTTGTACCGAAAGGGTAAAGGTACGATATTGCTTTTTGTACCCTATTACTAAATAGGACCAACTTAGAACTATTCTCTATAAAATAGAAAATATCATCGCAATCAGACCAGGTAAAAAGATATGAACGGTCCTACATAGAACAGCAACGAAAAAATACATGTTGAATTGAGAACTTCCTTTTTTTGTCGGTTAAACAACACGACATAATCAGTCCGAACCCCTATAACTCTTATCATTGTACTTCATCTGAAGATCTAGTTAACAAGTGTTTTTGATTGGTTAACTTTTAACCACCCTAAAATTAACTTTAGTTTTAGGTTAAAAGAAGTTAAGGTGTTTTCGTGTCTAAGAAGTTACAGTCGAAAAGTCTATTTTATTTTATTTTGAAAAGTATTAATAAATATTATGAAATATATGTAAATTATGCGTCACGTTGTTTGTCCGCGATGGACTCCTAAACTACTTAATCGATTTTAATGAAACTTTGCACAACGTGTGCAGTTTGATCCAACTTGAAAGATAGAATAGCTAACATCTCAATTTATGCAAACTGTTGACACAGCAACGCGTGGCCGGGTGGGTATGCTAGTTCAGTATAAAAATAGATAAAAATAATTACCTAAAAAAAAGTAGGAACAATTTTAGACATTACATTTTATACGTACATACATACCCTCGAAAAACATCACCATCCGCAATCGGTTAAAAATAATTGCATTTTGGTACCAACATATTTATATTTTTTAAACAAACTCATAATATGACCACGGGGTCAGCTGAATCACCCCTAATTATTATAAATAAACAAATATGATAAATCATTAAAATACCCTTTTGCATCGAAACCTCGGTACATTACCATCAATCAGCATTAACGAGAGTGGCCAAACTTCGCGCATAACTAATCATTAGCCGGAACAGTATCCGAAAATATAATAAATACATCCCAGAGGTGTGGTCATCCTACAACGACTTCGCTCTGAGGGTTTAAAACAAATAATAATAAAATGCATTTCCAAATTCATATATAGCAATTTGAAATTAGAATGTTAGAAAGTAACTATATATGTATGTCTGTCTGCCTGTCTGTCTATCTGTGACGTTATGACGGCCAAACCGCTGTGCCGATTGTGTTGTAATTTCATAAAGAGATTTTAAAGACTGGGGACGGACATAGACTACTTTTTTCCTAAAATGTTCTTTCGACTTTCAGGAACTTTGTCAAAAATTTTACCTACGCGAACGAAGTAGCTGTTAAAAGCTAGTCTTAAATAAATAAATGCTTTTACTTAGATAACTAATACTTAAATGATTTTATAATTAAGCGCATAACTGGCTGGCCTTTTTAATGTTTTCACGGATGAAATCTTGCTCGAAATTCCATTTCACAAAAACGCAGTAAAACTAAAAGAATAATAAATTAGAAATTCAAAGATATAAAACTAATCGTTTCACAAAAAGAAAACTGAATTGAGCGAGCACCGCAAGCCGATTGATCCTCATTGTTTTAAGAACCACAGACAATGGCTTTCCAACTTCGAATCATCCAATGGCGTCACAGAAAAGCGTCCGATTTGATCGTTCAATTTAACCTGAATGGAAGAAAAGAGGTTTACACTCAGAAATCCGAATAAATCAAACTGGCTGATAATAATTGCTTTTGATTATGCGGCCTTTTTTGATCGGGATCTCTTTAGCTAAATTGATTTCGCGTTCTGTTTTAGAATTTGAATTATTCTGATTATTTTATGTGACCCTAATCGGAATAAAGCTTCTCAAAGTACAAAGCAAAGAGATTTCTTCAGTAATTTTTCTTTGTATTTAAACATTGACGTTTTTGACACACACCACACATCAAATCAAATTTTTGGAAATTTTCATTTTGTCGTATTGACGTTTTTAGGTGTTTCAGAAAAATCTTAAATTGTGTGAGGATGTTTCTATGTTTTTGTGGCTCAATCAAAACAAATAGGCCAAAGGGATTTTAGTGAAACTTGGAACATACATAGTTTATTTCCTAATAATCTATACTAATATTAAAAAATATATATATATATAATTATTTCTTATAGGCGACGATGGGCTTGCAACCTTGTCACGTATGGAATGCTAACTACTACAAAATGTGGTCATTTTCCAAATATGTTTGACGTACCTCTGACTACAAGCCGAGCCTCTGACTACCCCTTCCACACATCTTCAAAGGATTTAAACCTCTGCAGATCTGAAAGGATGTCTACCGTACTCGGGGATTACAGTCGTGATCCTATTCAATATTATTCCATACTATAATTTTCATACCAGTTCTACCATTATGAGTTGTAAGCGGACTTCTAACGTACTTTTACATAATAAAACGACAACAAATAAATGTATATACATAGTAACGATTACCGTTTACGACCTAACGGTAAACGGTAGCAAGTGTGCTTGTGGTCCAAAACCACACAAAATTATATGTTTTACGACCCAGATTCCCGGTACAATTTTATATCACAACCTCCGACAATAAGCTTATCAATTCAAAATACCGATCAAAAAATATATTCGCGATAACTTTTATGTTTTATTACTCATACGTCGAGTTATATAAGAAATCGTTAAAACGTCTATCGGCTGTAAAATTCAATAAAATTATGTGATAGGCTGGCTCTGTTTCGGTGAGGTTGTGTGTGTTGGTGTTGGGCGGAGTAGGATGGTGTGGTAAGACATTAACGTCTATAAAAAATGTAGATAGATAGATAAACACTTTATTGCACGCAAAGAAAACAAATAGTAGGTAGCGGCCTTATCGATAAAAGCGATCTCTTCCAGACAAAATTTGGATGGACAGGATAAACAAAATCAAGAAAAGACGAAAATGTACAAGTTTATATTAACCGAAGAAAAACGGAGGAGGTTCTTAGGTCGAGGCGTATATTATGTACATATATTATTATACTTTTTTTTTATGTATGACCGCGAATATCTTTTTACCTGGTGGTCCGATATGAATGTTTTATCTGGTGTGTAGAGAATATTCCCAAGTTGGTCCCATTTAAATTATATGAATGTAGAACTAATAGTTACTTCATAAAACATAAAAACTAATATTGTCTCTTGATTTTTCAATTGGTTGAAACATTTTCGTCGGTTTTCTTTTTAGTTTTTAATACGTTATTATTAGTAGAATACTATGATATCAGAAAATAAATAAAAGCCCATCTACTTATATCCACACTAACTTACCCTCGTATAAAATCTTATAAAAGCTACTAAATAGTTATGTTTATTTGAAATAAACGTCGGGACCTTTCAAAAACCCCAATAAATATATCAAAGCAGCTCTTTCATTGCGTCGTCTCTTTCACACGATTAGAACCGAATCAAACGCCTACGTATCTAGATAATATTCCCACATATCAAATAATAAAGAAATAAATATTGGTAAACATTTCACACATTGCCATCTAGCCCCAAACTAGGCAAACTTGTAGGGAACCAGATTACTGATAGAATACTTACATACTTTTTGTAAATACATACTTATTATACATATTAACACCCAGACACAGAACAAACATCTATGTTTATCCTGGGTGGGAATCGAACCAACAACCTACAGCACAGAAGTCAGAGCTACTACCTACTGAGATGTGAAGCTAGTCAATAAAATCACTTTAAATTATTTTAGGTGAAGCTACGCCTGCTAAGCTATCGATTTTATACATGACAGGTTGCAAAACCATTGCCGCTTATAAGAATATAAACTGATTTCCCCAGTAGTATTGTTTCGTCGTTTTCGCGCACATTTTTTCGAATAGAAAATTCCTTTATTGCACGACCAAAATTCGAACCTATGGTCTTTGAAAAGCCTTCGAGTAACCATCTACTAGGTAAACACAGCTATTGAAATGACATGAAAATGACGTGAAATAAAGTTTATCCCACCAAAAACATTCTGTAAAAAACTAGCCAAGTCTCGATGGAGCTGCTTGTTTATCTCTAAAAAGTAATGAAATCTAGACAAAGTCGTGTCAAGTCTGAGGTTCTTTACTGCGATTTCTTTATTATTATAGAATGTTGTGTGACTGAACATTCTTTATCCGTTAGTGGGTTCAAGTCAATTTTGTTTACACGTAATGTTATATCTGTTGTAACTACCTATGTTTGTTAAGTAAGATAATAGCCAATACAGGTATTGGTAATTGGACGCTAGTGTCTTATTTTAGGCTGTTGTTGATCGTGCAACACATGCATTCAGCATTGACAATGCTGACTTCTGCTGTCTTCTTTTTGGAGCGTCAAATCAACCATCGATCTAAAATAAAATAGACGTATTTTTTATACTGTTTGTTTCAGGCTCGCCTTTATATAAGTATTATTGAAATACGCAGCTTTATCAAGCCTACAATTGACTGGTTATTGAATCAACGTTTTCTAAGTGGCAATTATCTATCGTTAATGGGAGCGGTTCTGGCGACAGATTGGTGCAATGGTGTCATGGAGCACCTGGTTTTGTACCCTTGTGTACTCTTCAACGGCCAAGTCACATAACATTCTATAATAATAAAGAAATCGCAGTAAAGAACCTCAGACTTGACACGACTTTGTCTAGATTTCATTACTTTTTAGAGATAAACAAGCAGCTCCATCGAGACTTGGCTAGTTTTTTACAGAATGTTTTTGGTGGGATTTCACTTCTTTTTGTAGAAACGTGGGCTTATTGATTTATTTTATTAGATTTTCTTATTTGACACAGTTTTTTTCTTTTTATGAGTAGTTTACAGTCAGCGCCATCTAGCGACGTATGCGGGTATCACCGCCACTCTTAGTCCAATGCATTATATTTTGATCAAATTTTGAGCGAAATTATTAATATTTTAGTTTATTTAATTTGTTTATTCAATTTGTGTAATGTTCGAGCAGAATAAAGTTAATCGTTCGACTATTTCTTCTTGTAAACTTGTAAGAATAAGTAAGTATAAAAGCCAGTCTAGTCTTATCCAGAGTTTTCCTTTAATTTTAATGCGTACTAGCAGTCCGCCCCGGCGTCGCACGAATGTAATAATGATATTATAGGTAATTTTTTTACACCTTGGGTTACATTATCGAATTTTTCATAAGGATCCCTAATAAAACATTTAGTATCGCAGACTTTTTTTGTAGATATTGATGTCCTCTTTAAAACTTTAGTACATCACTTTGCTCTATTATCAACAATTTCAGCAGCGTACGCGATATAAGGATTTTTTTGGTTTTTTTTTACACGTTGGGTTACATTATCGAAGTTTTCATACGGATCCCTAATAGTTAGACATATAGTATTGCATACTTTTTTGTAGACATTGATGTCTTCTTTAAAACTGTAGTACATTACTTTGCTCTATTGTCAATAATTTCCGCAGCAAACGCAATGTAAGGATTTTTTTTTAATTTTTTCACACTTTGGATTACTTTATCGATGTTTTCATACGGATCCCTAATATTTTTGAAAATATACTATAGCTTATGTTCATCAGGGATAATGTAGGATTCTAATGGTGAAAGAATTTTTCAAATCGGTCCAGAAGTAAAATATTTTTTGTAAAGGCGGTATGTCGATTTCTAATAGTTTGGTTAGGCTCTTGTATTTTCTTATCATGGTCACCAGGTACTCCAGATCTTCGATTATTCTAGTTTTTAAGGTTTTCCCTTTATGTGGCCATTAAACCCTAACTCTGTACCAAATTTCAGCTCTCTGAGTTTATGGGAAGTCCTAATTCTATTCTGATGATCATGAGTGAGTGAGTGAGTGAGTGAGTGAGTGAGTGTCTGTCTAAAATGCGAAACTTTGCTTTCGCTTAACTTCGTAACTATATGACCCACAGACTTGAAATTTTGGATTTTAAGTATGTGATTATGGCTTACTGGATGACGAAAATTTCAGCGTTCTGGTCTTATCCAGAGGTTCTCAAATAGGGGCCTGAAAATGCGGCGAAATGGTTCCAGTAAAGGATGGTACGGCAGTGTTTGCTTCGCGCTCGACTTGGCGGGGGCACTGCCGTGCCCCCAAATACCATACCTACTTTAAAAAGCTTATTTTATTCACGCAAAACAGTGAATAAAAAGGCCTTTTATTCACTGTTTTGTTTTTATTCACTATTTTGGTGTTTGAATTTGGAACACAAAATATATCCGGTCTCTATTTCAATGCTTACACAAACTCCTTGCGCTGAGATTCGAAATTCAAAACTCTTTGGTGCAAATAAATTCTCGAGATTTGATTGGTCGATATTTGCGACAAGGAGTTTGGCATTAGATTAAATAAATATTCTCGTAGTCATGGTATAAAGTATAGTATGCAACTCCTGAATAAAGTACGAATTTATATCGAGGGCCATGAATAACTCGCGTCGTCCAGGATTCTAACAGTTGAATCACTCGCTGCGCTCGTGATTCAATCATTAGAATCCTTCACTTGCTCGTGACTCATCTACGGCCCTCGCTTTAAATCCGTCCTTTATTCACTAGTTGCATAATATACTATTATTTTGACAACACTAAAAAGTTTTCTGTAGAAAAATATTTTTCAATGACAAGCTTTTCATACCATCGAGCACAAGCGCGCTATCACCTGTCACATCATATAACATTGTCATCAGAACTTGACAAAAATGCAAAGTTTTACTCAATCGAAGTATTTACAAAGGAGTTCCATTGTGTCTGTTGAACAGCTTCTGACTCCATCATCAGATCAGCTCGCTGCCACCATATTATTCCATTTTCATCAATGAAGTGACATAGGTATGCAAAATTTCAGCTCAATCGGTTGGCGATAACTGTTTCAAAATTGAGTTGCAAGATTCCAGCCGAACAAACATAGTTACATACATAAACATACATTGCAATGATGCAATGTAACCTGTAAAAACTGAAGACCTACACATAATTTTTGGTGGTAATTATGTAACTACTTACTTACAAATAAACAAAACTATCTTTAGCCTCCTGTCTTTGTAAGTCAAAATAGAATCTATAAAAATGTTGAGTAATTTTTAGGGTTTCGTAGTCTACAAAAAACCCTTATAGTTTCGCCATGTCCGTCCGTTCGTCCGTCTGGCCGTTTGTCCGCAGCTTAGCTCAGAGACCATCAGTGCTAGAAAACTGTAATTTGGCATGTACATAATATACATAATATTAGTAATGTCAACAAAGTCGTAGAATAAAATAATGAAAATCTTTTTTTAGGGTGCCTCCCCAGCCTAAAGAGGAGATATTTTTTTTATATTTTTTTTTAGTACAAATTCCAATGAAAATTACTTATTATAACGTTGTTAGCTATGTAAACTACGAAACCCTACATTGCACGTGACATGACACGCTCTTCGCCGGTTTTTTAGATTTTTAAGTCGTAGATTCCGAATGTCGATCACAAATTGAATTTTAGATCGAAATGAGCTTATCTAACTTCGGAATGAACATAAAAGGGTCAATATGGATCAGGTAGTTGTAAAGATAATCCAAAAAGAATGGAATCGTAAAATTTTAATGATATGGTCTGGACTGGCCTCACAGCTCAGTTGGTAGTAGCTCTGCCTTCTGCACTGTAGGTTCTGGGTTCAATCCCCACCCAGGGCAAATATTTGTGTGATAAACATAGATATTTGTTCTGTATATGGGTGTTAGTATGTATTTACAAAAAAATGTATCTAAGTATTCTATCAGTTATCTGGTTCCCTTAGTACAAGCTTAGCTTAGTTTGGGGCTAGCTGGCTCTGTGTGTAAAGTACGCCAATATTTATTTATATTTTATATAAATTATATTAGCCTCGACATTCAATGCGAAGGTCGTGGGTTCAAATCCAGGCCATGCATCAATGGATTTATTATCGAACAATAAAAGCATATAACGGTAAAGGAAAACATCGTGAGAAAACCAGTTAGTATTCTTGTAAGCGGCGACGGGCTTGCAACCTGTCACCTGTGTAGAATGGTAACTACTGCAATTGTGGGCATGTGCCAAATGTAATGTTTAGACGTGCGTCTGACTAGCTCCTTCAGACATCTTCGAAGGTCTGAGTTTCTGGAGATATGAGAGAATGACTACTTTACTTGAGTATCCTATTTATTATATCCTAGTAATATTATAAATGCGAAAGTTTGTGGGTTTGTATATGTTTGTACCCTAATCAAATCCTAAAAGACCAAACTGATTATGATAAAATTTGCTGTAGTATGTAGACAAAAAATCAGATAAACTTCTGCTTATCCGATTATTAGCCGTATTTATTGTTATTTGTTTCTGGAATAAATTAAATAAAATGCTTGTAAACAATAATAAGTAGCTGATTTGAATTCATAACCGAAATAAGGTCGGCAACGGCATCCGTCACGTATTCATAAAAACCAACCAAAAACAGATGAAATACAAACCCCCTCTGTGGCATCAATCAACTATATTTACGGCTCGGAACTAAAGCGCTCTTTTTCAGTATAAACCGAATAAATTAGGATGAAAGCTAAATATTTAACCGACTTGTATACGACGGGCTCCTCCTAAATGTAACGCATAAATTCGGCCAAGTAAAAAGTCGTCAAGTCTCTACACGATGGGATTGTGTGGATACGACCGATATTTTGTTAATTGTGATGGTAAAATCATAGATAAAAGGTGGGTATTTTTTTAATAAAATCACATTGATCTATAACTGTTTCTCTATGTTCCTTATTGTTAATTGTATCTATTTTGTTACAATAGAACTGGTCATGGTAAAATGATAGACTTATGGTAGTTAATTATTTGAATAAAATCGTATAGTATCTATCGTGTAGTATTTATTATATTTTTTTCTTAGTTAATTGTATCGAGAATTATATTTCAGTGTGCTGCCGACATAAAGTTTTATAATTAGATATTTATTTATACCTGGTATAAAATTCGAAATTAAGATAAACATACGAACATAGTTTTCTTTTTTAATTCATATTTTATTCCAAATAAAAAAACTAACTTAGTTTAGTTCAACGGTAACAATTGAATCATCGAACCCTAATATTATTATATTATATTAACTTAGAAGATAAAAGTAGAGAAATTTAAAGAAAGTTAGGAAAGTAGGAGAATTCTAGATCTCTTTAAATGTTCACCAACGTAAAACTTCACTTAATTTCCCTATTGTATCGCGATGTCTATTATGATTGCAAAATGTATCCCATAGTGTAAAGTTTTATAGAAATCGTCACATCCACAATATGCTATCTTGATATTGCCATTAAACGCAATAGTTACGGGTCCAAAATTTATTGTTTTTCATCTTTGAAATCTTAGCGGAGTCAAGTTGCATAAATCACGCGTTAATGCCCGAGCATTATACAAATTCAAATTTATAACCCGATAAAATTACAGAATAGGCGAGAGGGTGGGGGTGATTATAACTAAATGGTACTGTTTCATTAGATATCGGACAATGCGATGTGTGAGCGAGATGAAAGTAGTTTCTATTGATTGTACAATAAATATATAAGACTAGTTTCCGCCCGCGGCTTTGTCCGCGTTGTACCTAGATACTTATCCCAATATTTTTAGTTAACAACATCGACTCTACCACGACTTAAACACTTTGGAGGCCCCTAAAATTTTAAGAACTTACCTCTTGTTTCATATTTTAAATCGATATTTTGGAGGTTGTTTATATTACGTCATTAAGTAATCAGTTCGAGGAGATTTTCATCTTTGACATTCCTGTTGACATGTAAAAAATATTTTTGTGTAGGTGTGTATCTAATTTGTGTAGTTATTTTAATGTAGTATTAAATGACCTCATTAGATATGTAATGGGTAAATAATTCGTGTAATTAGTTTTACCGTGCTAATTATAATATAAATATTTATTTATGAATAAATGAGATAAGCTACGAACTAAACACAAGTTAGTATTTTTAGGTACTACTTTTGCAATAAAATCATCATATTAATTTCTATATGATATTTAGAATACATATTTGTTTTCTGTTTGTAATATATACATAGGGTAATAAATTGATAAATACCTGTTTAAAATATTAATAATCAAGCTAACCCGGCGAACTTCGTATCGCTTTAGAATTAACTCCCGTTCCGTTATAAAAAGTATTTTATGTCCGTTTCCTGGTTCTAAGCTACCTCACCACCAATTTTTAGCCAAATCGGTTCAGCCGTTCTTGAGTTGTAAATAGAGTAACTAACACGACTTTCTTTTATTTAAATATAGATTAGTCTTTTGACAGTCTTTCATGAAAAGAGTAAATTTGGCAAATTAATTGGCCAAAACTATAATTACAAGCATTATAAATTGATCCCGCAACATTTCTAGGTGTATTATTATCATAATGTGACAATTGTTGGCACATACCGATGTTTTGATCATCTAAGAATACATCTCGGACACATCCGTTAACAATTTCAAAGCTTTAACATTACGACGTAGTACCTATTAGCTTCGGTTTTTTAGGGTTCCGTACCCAAAGGATAAAAACGGGACCCTATTACTAAGACTCCTATGTTCGCGAAGTTAATTAAAAAGAAGAATAAAATAAAATCACAAAAAAATAAAAATCGTAAAAAAATCTCAATAAAATCGCGTTTGTTGTATGGGAGGGGTCTCCCATACAACAAACGTGATTTTATTGCCGTTTTCTATAGATAATGGTACGGAACCATTCGTGCGCGAGTCCGACTCGCACTTCGTCGGTTATTTTACATATAAATATTGGTAGACGTTTTTCACACATTGCCATTGTCCCAAACTAAACAAAGTTACAATTTTAAAAAGTCCCTATGATCCTATATTTTCTATCAGAACACTTATTATGAAGCAAAATTATGAAATATAATTAAACACGTGCTTAAAGCGGTGAAGGAAAACATCATAAGGAAACTATTTAGTACTCTTATAAGCGGCGATGGGCTTGCAACCTGTCACGTATGAAATGCTAATTACTGCAAAATTTGGGTATTGTGCCAAACGTAATATTTAGACGTGCCTCTGACTACCCCCTTTAGACATCTTCAAGGATCCAAGCGCCTTGATTTCTGAGAGTATGTCTACCGCACCTGAGGATTACAGTCGTGATCCCATATTTTTTTTATTATAAAATAAATTTTGGAAAAATCTCGGTAGTATTTGAATCACAAGCGAGCGCAATAAAGCATATTTTACAATAGCAACAAATTTAAAATGACACAAGCATGCTAATATCACGTCGTAGAAATAGCAACTAATAGACAGAGACAAACCGACAGACAGATTGATGGTCAGTCTGTCGCGAATGTGATGTATGGACGTCATTTATTTCGACTATATATTGATCTCCAAAATTAGAACGGATGTTCGGTTAGGAGCGTTTTATATGATGCGTTTATGTTTTTATAATGATGATACCGTCATTTCACTGACATGAAATAGCGGCAACGAGATTGAGGTTGATATTTAAAAATAATCATGATTCTTAAATGTTTGAATCAAAAGCATTTACAAATATTAGATTTATTTCCACATTTTGCAATAGTTAGCATTCCTTAAGTGGCAGGTGGTAGGTAATCTCATCGGCGCTGATAAGAATAATAAGTAAGTATCCCCTAAATATAGTTCATGACTTGGATCAGCACTTACAGTACTTTCTCAACACCACCGCGCGAGCAAAGTCGTGGAAAGAGCTAGTATTATGTTACAACTTTGAGTAACACTAAAAATTACTGTCAATTTTGTCTTAAAAATAAAAACGTCATCCATATTAAGGTAGCAGTTATAGAGAAAAAAAAAACACTCACAATTTTTTTCTTGCTAAACAGCTTTTATTTTTGAAGTCGGTTAAAATTCAAATTCAAATTCAAAAATCATTTATTTCAATAAAATCACAAGATCACTTTGAAACATCGACTACATAGCCTAATAGACGCCTAATGGCTTCATTTCTTCAAACAAACAACTCTGTCAAGTCAGTGAGGTATGAGGTACGGGGGGAGCCGGAAAAAGCATTCTAATTTCAAAATGACGTGACTCACTAGGGATGGGAAGTGTTGACATGAGTTGTCGATAGCAGTCAGAGGCACGTCCAAATATTATATTTGGCACATACCCACATTTTGCAGTAGTTAGCAGTCCATACGTGACAGGTTGCAAGCCCATCGCCGCTTATAAAAATACTTACTAGGTACTGGTTTCCTCACGATGCGATGTTTTATGATGATAAATATCAATTGCTGTTCGTTAGTCTCGCTAAAACTCGAGAACGGCTGAACGGATTTATTTTATCTTGGTCTTTAAATATTCGTGGAGGTCTATGAAGGTTTAAAAGGTGAAAAAAAAATCGAATAATTGCCGGGAAAACCTAAAAACAGCCCTTTTCTTCTTCCCATACAAAAGTTAAAAAACGTAGAGTCCATTTGAGCTTTATTAGGTTTGATAGTACGGGAACGGGAACGGGAACGCGAACTAATTCTAAAGCGATAATATGATAAATGCGAATAGCAAATAGGTTACTTCATATCCATGTAGGTACAACGCGAGCGAAGCCGCGGACGGAAGCTAGTTGGCAATAAGTAGTTTTACTAGTTAGGTTCAACTGTTGTTGTTACTACTATGTAGGTTTATCGATCATCAATTATTGAGTAGTGATACAACACTATTGACTTTCGACAAGGAAAATAACCAGTCTAACTTGAGCTTGTGGTAATGGTTTTTTAGCATAAACAGACGAGATGTGCACGGGTCAAGGAAGTGGTCGGTACTACTGCAGGTTTGACGCGCGGTATTTTTTATCGGCCGTATAAGACTGATCTTTTGGATGTCAATGTTCGCCTTGCATGCGGTGTCTTTTTGGGCTGTGTAGTCGATGCTTTGAAACGTCTTAGGAACTAGGTGAAGCTACGCCGATTCCACGCGACCAAGCCTAGAAGAATCAGGCAACAAACACGGCTTGGGGTCTACCTTTTTTTTAATGATCCTTTTCTTAAAGCTATGTAGAGCTCCAGTGTGATGCCAATCGAACAAGGTGAAGGCTCAAACAAGAATAATTATTAAAAGTACTACATAAGTACGTAAACAATAAAAAATAATAATAATAACTAAAGAGCCTCAGCACAAATTCAAAAAGCAGCACACGCTACACTTGATTTAGAAATAAAACTTAAAGATAAAATAACTATTTGCTTAAAAATAAAAAATAAAAAGTGAGACCACACATTGTGACGGATTTTTTGGCGCTAAAAATACTAAGTTAATGAATAACCCTACTTTGAAGTTGGTTTAATTACACTATCTTTATTTGAGAGTGAGCTATTCGGACAATGTTTAGAATTTTTCGGTATTTTATGGTTGTCGACCAGAATAATATTATTAACATTCAGCCATCGCGATTTTGTAAAAAAACTAAAGAGTTGAAAATTTTGTTTTTGGTTTTTGTCGGCGCTAATCGATGCATCGCTAATCGATGCGATGACCATGCATCTTGGCATGGTCTGAACATCCGATTTTAGTTTTTGGTATTTGTATTACAGTATTTAAACTGTATATATTAATAGAGATAAATGAATTTGAATATTTTTTTATTTATTTATTTAGAATCCATATCATAACAGGTTTTTTTTATCCCTAAGGCGATGCTAAATCAAGGTAACTTTAAACCACATTTTTTATAAATATTTCGTTTAAATAACGATCTGCGCCATTTCTACGAGTTTCGGCAGGCTATGTCAAAATATGTCCACACTGTTTTCGGACAGGATATTGAGCAAGTATACAGCGAATAACATGGGGGCAAAATTAAGTAAGTTGGTCCTACAATCAGGCACCTCAAACATGGCGGGGCGGCGACGTGCGCCCAAGTAGTTGTTGGGCGCTCGCAGCCGCAGCGCCGCCAGCACTGCCGGCTGGTGCAGCTCCCCATGGAGAACGCGTACCATAAACTTCACCAGGGTCACGTCTCTCCGTATCGACAGCCTGCAATAGCCTACCATACCGTATGTGTCTGGTCGGAGAGATCCTCTCTTGGATTCAAGTCTAACAAAGTCGTAAATTTAGTTGCTAATTGTAGAAATTAGATGTCGTCATCCAAAAAATTGTAGCGCGTAAGATAGCTATGTAGGAAAAACAGGAGCTCTACCTAGGACGAACAATATGAATATGATAAACCAGCTAAAGAGATATAGTGCGTCCATTTAGCTAATTTTTGGTATAGTTTCATAAATGTACTTTCATGGGCATTGCATTAACTCGAATCAAATTTTTATAACATTGCAAAACTGATTTCAATTTGAATTTTATTTATAATTCAGTAGCAATACAACAAAGTCTATATCAGGCTCATATAAGCACAATAATTCAATTTAAACAGTACCGACGATAACCACTAGTTACGCACAGGTTAATGAGATTACACCTACTGTATATTATTTATTGTTAATTGTACAATATAAACAGGTAAAGCAATTATCGAGATTCGATCGATTTTCATTAAGGCTGTGTGCTATATAAAGCAACGTCGTCATATTACGGTCTTATGTGTAGTTTAAACCTGACGTCATATAAAAAATATAGGATCACGACTGTGATCCCCGAGTACTGTAGACATCCTCTCAGATTTTCAGACGCTTGGATCCTTTGAAGATGTCTAGTGGGGGTAGTCAGAGGCACGTCCAAATATTATATTAGGCACATACCCACATTTAACATTCCATACGTGACAGGTTGCAAGCTCATCGCCGCTTATTAGAACACTAACTGGTTTCCTCACGATGTTTTCCTTCACCGTTGTAAGCACGTGTTTTTGATGAGCATATAAATTTTCGGACCAAAAAATTCATTGATGCACGCCGGGATTTTCACAGATGATGTATTTTTGTTGCCGCTATAACAACAAATACTAAATACAGAACAAACAAACGTGTTTTTTTTGCCGTTTTATATAGATAATGGCACATAACCCTTTGTGCGCGTTTTTATATTATGTACCTACACTCTGTAATGGCAAATTTGATTCAGATCTTTAGAAATTTAAAAAATCGCCCTGTCTCCTTATTAAATATAATGGTAACCGCTTATAAGAAACTCAAGCTTAAACAACGTGAGCTATTCGATATGTTTCGCGAAATTAGGTGCAGCCTTTCGGTAGTTAATTACAAATGCAGCAAAGACGTTTGCTATTAGTGTTTAAGTTCTAAGACAGCATAAAAAAACAAACTTATTTGATAAGTTTGATTTTACAAATTATGACAAAACGGGAAATTACCTTAGAGCAACACGGGCTTCCTACGGAAGGGAGTAGCCATTCGCCGCGGATATCGTAAATACTGAGTAATAATCTCTGTCATTTCCTACTATCCAGTCCAAGCTAGATCCTGCGATGCTTGCTACTACTAATATAATAAAATCTAAAGTTTGGGAGGATGTTTGATGTTATAGTATTCTTATAAGCGGCGATGGGCTTGCAACCTGTCACGTATGGAATGCTAACTACTGCAAAATGTGGGCATGTGCCAAATATAATATTTTTATGTGTCTCTGACTACCCCCACTAGACATCTTCAAAGGCTCTATGCGTCTGGAGATCTGAGAGGTTGTCTTCCGTACTTGGGGATTACAGCCGTGATCCTATTTATTTATTATTTTATGACCTGCTAATATTTATGTTACTTTTCATGATACCCCGGAACCCCTTTTTCGGGGTAATTCCAGTGCAGGGCTTAACCCCCTAATTCATTTAATTTATAACAAAAAATGTCCAGCCAAAATAATAAGGCAGATAAAGCTTTCAGCTACTCAGCTTTGCGGCGGAAAGTGTATTTTTTTTCATTTACGCGAAAAATTCGTATTGTAATGTGTGAAAGTGTCATCATATTTCATTTTGTGCCGGATCACTTAGCTTGGCGCTGTTTTCATTGTGCGACGATATTTTTACACGTGTATGAATAAGCGAGTGATTACAATGTTTTCGACAAATTGAGGGCTTAACTAGAAATCATTCAGGTTTAATAGGTAATACAGAGATAAATAGAAATATTTTTGAGAAAGCCGGTAGTATTCATAATCAGCGATGTGCTGTCAAATAATTGCAAAATGTAGGCATAAGCATGTACTAAATATAATGTTTGGACTTACCTCTAACAACCCTTTTGACATCTTTGATGTTTGGCGCTTGGAAATTTAAAAAGCAATATATTAACCACATTAAGGAATTAAAGTCGTGATCATATTTTGATTTAAGTTTACAAAAACAAGGAAAGGTGTGTTTAAAATCATAATTAATTATTATTACCACTTATGGCTAATATTAAAATCGTCTTTAATTCTAAACGTTTTTTAATTCCCGTGACGTATTCGCGAATGGACACAGTCGCAACACTAGTAGCCACTGTCCGGCCTGCGCCGTCCAGATAGTGTCCTATGATTTAACGCTCAACTTTTGACACAACTAAGCTTTTTGGACACGGCTGCCTCTTGCCTATAAATAACATCTTACGTGAACTTGAGGAGTGGTGTGAAGACGACGGGCCAAGCGATTTTTGAAGCGTCCAAACTTTCTTATGCTTGTTAGAGGCGGATGAAGTAGAAACCCAGCAATCATTGCTTATAATATAGGTACCACTACCTCATAGGTCACGACGCAACATCATGCGTCCGCAATCACGAAGTTTTCATTTGAATATCAATCTGAACATAGTAATCCTGTTTGGCGATGATGGCATACATTTGTATGATAAAGGTACTTCTTCGGAGACTTCTACGGAGAAGTACTAAGTACATCTAGAAAAATAACTTAGAAAAGGGACTCCCCTTTAGAAAGTACTACTCATGGACACAATGGACATACTAATTATATTATTAGAAAAGCCGAAACCTTCTATCAGTCATAGACTATGCTAAACACTTTGGATACAATAAAATTAATAACCTGTTTAAAGTTTGATCATCGACTTAAAAAAATACATCGCCAGATCAAATGATGGCAGATCTAGATTTTTTTATTTTTTGATTTTGAATTTATTCAGTTTATTATGTGCTAGAGGCCAACATTTGATTTGGAATTAAGTAAGGATATGTGCTTGAGGCCAACTCTGGTGACGGAGTTTTCAGGTCGCTAAAGGCCTCGAAGAAGGCTTAAGCTTACTTACTTGAAGATGGCTTAAGCACAAGAAGCATTCAGCAGTTAATGCAAATAAAACTACTTATCTATAATATTTGTTTCACAAAAACTTAAACTTGTACCACGCGGATGTTTTGGGTGGCCATGATAAAGACTAGTGTTCATATTTCACGCATTTGTTTGAGGGCAGTCCCATGATTTGTTGTTCACTGACCTGACGGCTGACCCTTTTTAACCCACTTCTTTTGGAGTTTTTAAGTTGCTTTCAACTATCTTGTGTTTATTCTTTAGTACGCGAACAGTCAGTAAATCCGCCAAGACTTTTTTTTTGACTTGGCATTTATATTATATAATTTTTTTTATTACATTAAAATGAGTAAACATTGATTACCGACACGACAAGAAAAAATTGGTGTACCGATTTTGTTAGCTCAAAAATAAAAAAAAGCGTTTATTTATTGAAATAACTTGGAACATTTTTTTTTTTTTTTTTTTTTAAATAATTATTTTTTAAATTACAATAATTGTATTAAATATAAGGTAGGTGTAGTATTGATTAAACATTTAAAAGTATGACCCACAACATCATCCACATATGAATGCTTTATATTACTATGTTGCAAAAAGGTAGTATGATGATAAATCTGTTTAAATTGTTCTATACTTTATTAAAATAACTTCTCTATCTGACGACTCTAACAGTCGTCCAGTTCAGAGAGCAGACAATAAATAAAAAATCTAAATAAACGTCAAATTTAAGTTTGTTATTCCTCAAGTACGATAGACATCCTCTCAGATCTCCAAGCGCTCCTTGAAGATGTTTGAAGGGCACATGCCAACATTTTACAGTGGCAATTATATCTTAACAAAATATATTTAGTAAAACAGAGTCTGAAGTATACTAGAACAAATTATGTTAACTTTATTATCCCAGTAAACTATACATTTTATATAGATTATTAGCACTAAAGTCATAAAAAATAGAACAAAGCAAAATTGCCAAAAAGACACTTCACTTGATATCTAAATAGCATATTGTTGTGTCTATCGTAAAATTATAACGAACTGCTTTGATGCCCATTGTAGTGTCCATCGGTAACTTCAATAAAAAGGTTATTTTTCCCTAAAAATACAAAGAACTACGAAATAATACGGTCAAACAGACGCGTCTAAAAGACCACAATTTTATATCGAACTTGCTTAGGTACAACAGTATTCATTTCTATGGAAACTGCTTTCAACAGTATTCAAAAATGTAGAACTGATTTTGTAAATAAAACAAATTTTGCAAATACAAACTTTTTATGCACTATTAAAAATGAATTTTGCGATTTAATTTTTAGGGTTCCGTACCCAAAGGGTAAAAACGGGACTCTATTACTAAGACTTCGCTGTCCGTCTGTCCTTCTGTCTGTCACAGGGCTGTATCTCATGTACCGTGATAGCTAGACTGTTGAAATTTTCACAGATGTATTTCGTTCTTGAGTTATAAAATTACAACGAAAAGTATTGATTTTTATATATATATAGATTACAGCGTATACTTGCATGATGATTGGCTATTACAAGACACAGTAGTTTCATTTCATCCGAATACAAATAACATTTTACAAACTCTGTATTCCGTTCAAGTAACTAAGCTAAAATAATATAAACTATAGAGTTCGAACACAAGACGATGAAGTACGATAGTAGTAAACTTAGCTTTGTAGGCGAAGGCGACGTTGACACTACTAGACACTTATGACAACGCTATTGGCAGACAATGGTACAGGAACGTGAGGGTTCGAAGCTGACTAGAAGGATAGGGCTTTACTAAACCTACTAGTACACAAATATACGAGGTACAGAAGAATACCTCGTCTTGTTCGACCGGCACAACACTGGAGCTCAACATACCATACGAAAATAATCATTGTAAAAAGAATAGGCACGCGAGCTGTGTTATTATGTCTGATTCTTTAGGCTCAGTCGTGAGGAATTCGCACCTTCACCTAGCTCCTAAGACGAAGATTATAATTAACTAGCCGACCCGTGACAAACGTTGTTCTGTCAATTTTTTTTTTGTAATAATCACATAGTATAAAGCAATTTCAGGCAGCTTCCAATTTTTTCCCTACAAACCTTGTACTGATAAAATAAATTACGAATTTTGGTAGAATGCGTATCATTCATTAGTAAAAACTGCGTTGCTATGACGACTAAATATTTTTATTCTGTGATGTCTGATTTGTTGCACACCAACGCCATCTATACCAAAATCATCATTTTTGCGTTTTTTTATCATTTAGGGGCTTATTTTCGGATTATAGGTTCCCCCTTTATTTATTCTGATTGTTTATCTACATAGGTACTACAGCAAATTTCATCTTAATCTGTTTTGTCGTTTATTTTTGATTAGGGAACAAACATAGCAGCGTTTTTGTTGTTTTTTAATGTTAATTGTCAATAAACGCTGCTTGTGATTGAATGTAGAATGTACGCAACACAGTAATTCGTGACAGCCGCTGTCACATCACAGTCACTTGGTCGCTTTGAACGCAGCCTTAAGTTTCTTCGAACATCCCGTGCTGGTGAGCAAATCTATATTCCGACTTCTTTATCTCCAATCTTATCTCGACTTTCTCGGCCTCCCTCCTGATGACCAATTCAGGCGCAATAAAAGCACATATTATTACAATAAAAACGCAATCATTTTGGACACAACCATTGAGGAGCGAGCACGGATTTTTACTGTCTTTATGAATATAGAATGAGATTGAGGGGTTCTGTCTGTTTATTTTAGTTGATGATGACTATAAAATTACATTGCCGAAGTAGAGAATTGAAAATTGAATTAAGATAATGTATTTGTTTTTTAACCGACGAAAAAAACGGAGGAGGTTCTCAATTCGATACGTACATATATTTTTTTATGTTAAAGTTATGCGTGGTCTACGCATAACTTTTTACTGAGTAGACTAATTTTGATAATTCTTTTATTGGATAGGTTAAACTCCGAAGTTGGTCCCAAAAATTAATTTTTTTGATTAGTCTCAACATTTTAGTTTTCTAAACATAAATTATTTATACGGTTTCATCAACCTAAATGTCTGTTTCAGTCTAAGTACCCATACGTAAATAATTTTAGTAATATTTAAAATAGTTAATAACACCTCTTTATTTATACCGAAGTTTCAGATATTACTCCCATGGTATGAATTGAAACTTTCTACTTAAATAGTGTGTAAAAGAAGCATGAATATTTTAGCGGTTTCATCAACTCGTATCATACAACGAGTTCGTCGGGTTGAGAAATGACGAACGACTGCTAAGCTGGCTTGTAATCTGAAGCGGAACCCTAAAAACCATGTTACAATAAAACTTTATGGCACGAATGTCCGTCAATAGCGAATAATAATTCTTGAATTACTTCGCAGGTCAAAGTAATAAGAGAGTATAAGGAGAATCCAGGAAATGTATGGATTTGTATGAGCTTCTAATAAAATAAATAAAGTCTTGATCGCTTTTATCATTTTCACCAAAATGTGAGGTCTCGTTTCGACACTGTTTGCCAAAATGTAAGTATTTTATACGCACTTTTCAATACTTTTGGATACATGAATGGTAATTGTATGATAAATATTTAAATGCCAATCTTTTGCAGTTTTCGGGTTATATCTTCAAGTACTGACGCGTATTCGATTCTTCTCTCATTACCTACTTAGTTTCCTGGGGAAGCTTATTTATGTTTTATATCTATCTGTATATGTATTTATTATTATTTAAAAGTCAAATAATTTTTCGTTTTAATTAATTCAACTCTTTAGTGTTTATGTAAATTGTTTTTTTTTCTTTAATGTAATTTTAATATAGTTCGTAAACTGGCATGATTTCAGTTATTTTTTATCTAGTGTATTTATGTATGTGTGTTCATGTCAGATTCGTAGTTTTTTTCACAAAACTGAAGCAATATTTTCCTTTTTATTTAACTAGCACGGAAGATAAAGTCTTACTACGAATTAAGTGAGTCTATATTGTACACTAGCCGACCCGTGACAGACGTTGTCCTGTCAAATTTCAATAATCGAATAGAAAAGACTGAATGTTTTTAGTTTGTGATATCAGATTTGATGCACACCATTTTTTTAAATGTTGGTGATGTTTTTCATATTTTAAAGTAGTCTATGTTTTATTCGGGCATATATCTACATCTACAACAAACTTCTACCTAATCCGTTTTGTCGTTTAGGCCTGATTGAAGCACAAACATATATACAAACTCGCAAACTTTCACATTTATAATATTACTAGCGACCCGCCCCGGCTTCGCACGGGTAGCATGTTATTATATATATAAACCTGAATCACTCTATCTATTAAAAAAAACCGCATCAAAATCCGTTGTGTAGTTTTAAAGATATAAGCAAACATACATACATACGCGGGAAGCGGAAAGCGACTTTGCTTTATACTATGTAGTGATTAGGATGTACAGTTCTGTTCTAATTTAAGCTTCTGTAATTTTATATTCGTGTACAATAAATAATATTTCTATTTCAATTTCAGCACCTGGGGAATCCCCGGCTTAATGTCAGCATTGATGCAAGATACCTTTAAAATGTTCTCTTTGATACGACTAGCAAGCCTACGTATTTATGAGATCACGTACATTAAAAGATTAACATTTCAGATCCTGTATGTAGAATATATTACGTCATAAGTTGATACATATTGACTGGCAAATGATTTCCTGAATTACTCATATCTTATTGGCAATATTGAAGCTTGTTAACTGCTTAGGCTGAAAATAATAGATTTTTTTATAAGATAAATACAAGTCGGTATGAGAAACACCTATCTTTTTATTCAATCAAAAATCCTAATCCTTATAATAGTATAAATGCGAATCAAACATAAACGACAAAACGGATTATGATGAAATTTGCTGTAGTATGTAGATAAAAAAACAGAATAAATAAAGGGAGAACTTATAATCCGAAAAAAACCTCTAAAAGAATAAAAAAAACGCAAAAAAATGATTTTGCACAGATTGGTGGTGCATAAAATCTGCACAAAAATCTTGCACAGGTTTTGGTGTGCAAAAAATCTGACATCACAGACTAAAACCATTGAGTGGTCATAGCAACGCAGTTTTGACTAATGAATGATAATAATTTATTTTATCAGTACAAGGTTTGTGGGAAATAAATTGGAAGCTGCCTGAAATAGCTTTTCCTATGTGATTATTACAAAAAAAATTGACCGAACAACTTTTTTCACGGGTCGGCTAGTATTAAATAAATAGACTATCTATTTATTCATAGGTACGACATGACAAGAAAGGATCGGTTTCAATACTTGTCTAAAAATACAACTTTCATATAAAAATAACAGTATGTTTATCACTTTTTTATTAAAATGTCACTTAAGCATCAAAAAACAGCATCCGTCAAAGTGACAGTCCAAATATTAGAATAGTCATAACGTTCAAAGGGTTTTAAACTTTTAATTATTATTATTAATACTAGCAGACTCGGCCACGCGTTGCTGTGTCAACAGTTTGCAATAAAATAATATTGCGACTATAAATTGAGATGTAAGCTATCCTATATCTCAAGTTGGACCAGACTGCTCACGGTGTGCCAATTTAATTTAAAATCGGTTATGTAGTTTAGGAATCCATCGCGGACAAACATCGTGACAGGAGATTTATATATATTAAGATTTTATTCAAGCGTTTTTTCGGATTCCATAAAATGTTGGCATGTTGTGTCAAAATGGTATAAAAATGGGAGTGTAATCTTTATCCAGCTATAAAAGAACCACCTGTCCCATAAACCATCAGCTGTAATCCCACTGATAACGGCTGTGTCAGACTGATGCGCGACACTTGATTAGGGATCGCCGTATCTTGGTTTACGGTGTTTGCCCTTTTTTGTTTAGTGTTTGTCAAAATATTGGGCGTAGTAAGAAGGATATATAATAAGCAAACATTGCTCTCTAACAATAATGCACAGCGACAAAAAAAGTCATAGGTGTATAGCCGTGTTTGTTGTATCATTCTTTTAGTATTCGCGAGGAACCTAGCTCAAGTGATTCTTCTGATTCTATTGAAAACATACATTTGACTTTGTATAATGAATCCGAACATACGAGTCACTAATTTCCTTTTTTTAACAGCGTAATTTTTCTTTTAATTTCGAGATTCCATCCGTTTTTTAGACGAATCAAATAACATTGATTGTCAAATTTCGTATAACTTTAAACATTTAGTTACGCATTAAATTTTCCCGTAGTCCGTTCACAACATTTTATGTACAACAAATTCGATGTGCAGCTACACCGTGTTCCCGAAAACGCTTAAAACACAACATTGATAATAAAAAAACCGGCCAAGTGCGAATCGGACTCGCGCACGAAAGGTTCCGTACCATTAAATATAAAAAACCGGCCAAGTGCGAGTCGGACTCGCGCACGAAGGGTTTCGTACTATTATCAAAACAGCAAAAAATCACGTAAGTTGTACGGGAGTCCCACTTAAATATTTATTTAATGCTGTTTTTAGATAAATACATCATCTGTGAAAATTTCAACTGTCTAGCTATCACGGTTCACGAGATACATCCTTGTGACGGACAGACATAGACAGACAGACGGACAACGGAGTCTTAGTGATAGGTTTCCGTTTTTACCCTTTAGGACGGAACCCTAATAAAAAATAAAAATTTGACGTTATTAAAAATGTCATCAACCGGACATTTTAAAATACTGCCTTTGGGCAAACACATGGCGTTCTTTTTACGGGATGAAATCTCAATTCAGATATGTTTAAGTAAGTACATTTAAATATATAAAACTCTTACGTTACTGACTGACTGATCTATCAACGATCAGTCTAAACCACTGGTTCTAAAAACTTGAAATTTGGAGGCTGTTTTCTTTTTGGTATACACACTAAGAAGGAATGCCTAAAATAGCCCCTAAGGGGATGCATTGAGGTTTTTTTAAATACAACTTCATGTGAACGAAGTCGCGCGGTTTTTCATTAGTATGTTGTATATTGTTTTCAACTTTTTTGCAAGTGACAGCCTTTATTGCCCTTCCGATGCGTTGTAAAAGGTAAATCGTAAATTGCAATTTAGGAATAATGTTCCCCCAGTTTCGATCAGTCGTGAACATACGGTGAATTTACGGTTCATAAAAGTAAAAACACTTATGTGCAACCTTGGTAAAAGTTACCGATTGTAAGCGCTGGGTTTGGCATTTTTGGATTACTGATATAATAATAAAATAAATAAATAAATAGGATCACGACTGTAATCCCCAAGTACGGTAAACATCCTCTCAGATCTCCAGACGCTTAGATCCTTTAAAGATGTCTAGTGGGGGTAGTCAGAGGCACGTCCAAATTTTTATATTTGGTACATGCCCACATTTTGCAGTAGTTAGCATTCCATACGTGACAGGCTGCAAGCCCATCGCCGCTTATAAGAATACTAACTGATTTCCTCACGATGTTTTCCTTCACCGTTTTGAGCACGTGTTTTTGATGCGCATATAAATTTATCAAACAGAAAAATTCATGCACGCCGGGATTCGAACCACGACCTTCAGATTGAAAGTCGAGGTACCTCCCACTCGGCCAACACGGCTATAACAGTTTTCTAAAAATAATTACTTAGCTACTACCTATGATCCATACGCGACTCGATGGTGGAAGACACGTTTTGTGTTATGCCTAGTTAGGTATTGAGCGAAGACTTTAATCATCCGGACAAGATTTTGACAAGTGGTTTTGGACCGAATGATTTGTTTGACTTTAACCTGCAGTCACGACTTTACACTAGTGACCAGCCAAACGTCTAAATGCAGACTTTTGTAATGGATTCACTGGCGATTCTAAAAAGTCTCAATTAAGGTTCATACCCAGAAGAACCCTAAAAGATAACCAACTAAAATGTAGGATAAGTTCTTTTCACCTGTCATTATCTTATGTACGAGTCAAATAATGAATAATTAATTAATTAATGGTGCAGCTTTTCCATTTCCTGCAAAATGCGGTTTTGTGAAAAAAAAATTGTCACTTTAATAATCTAAGTACATATTTAAGTTTTTTAAATATTAATTACAAGTTTGCTTAACTGAAACAGCGGAGGTGTTCGTTTGATTCATACGGCAGGACAACCATTTGCACGATCTGTAAATATTTATTTTGTGTTTTTATACATGCAATTCTAAGAGACTGTTAGGTGTTGGGTCTTAAAAAATGGCTAATAAAACCCTGATGAGGTGGCTAACTCGTCACTCAGATAATGTTACATGCTTGTAACGGGATTTTAGAGTTGTTGATTTTATTTTACATCAAAATACCGTAAAATAAAAAACCTTGTAAATTAGTGAACTCGGGTCACTTGCAGGTAACCCATTAGGTATCTGATCTGTATCGGTAGTCATTCCTAACTTGAAGCGACTTTAATATCACGGCCGTATAGTACAGACGGTGGTAAAATTTGAAATAAATAAATCGGTGGACATTATCACTCAGCGCCATCTAGCCCCAAACTAAGCAAAGCTTAGGGTTCTAGATAACTGATAGAATACTTACATACTTTTTCTTTTGTAAATACATACGATACTTTAAAACTTTCAAAAATGGCACTCGAGATTGAACAATATATTTATCGACTAGTGAAATCCCTGGCAACATCGTGCTGAAACAGGTTCATTTTCCCCTGCACCTCTTTAGGGGTTGTATTTAGGGAATTCTTGTCTTAGTGCACCCCTACACATTAAAAGGAACACACCCTCAAAATTTCAAGTTTGTAGGACCAGATCAGTCAGTCGGTCAGTCAGTAAGGCAAGAGTTGTATATATGAGTAGGTATTTAGATCAGAGATCCGTCAATTGATTTTCTATCTAAGTATTATTGTCTTATTTTAGACAGTTCACGGCCGTCTTATAGCGGACGATACATCTTAAAAAAAAACATAGCATTTGTATGTGGCAAGCAATCGATAAGTTTCATTAACAATTAAATGTAATCGCCTTAAGCGATACGCGGCTATAATCGATTTTGAAAATATTTCAGATGGTTTTTCGTTACAATAAAAATGTTTACGATTTTTAAATTGACAATCTTGCGGCGCCTGAATTGATCCTTTCGAACTCCTGACACGTTCGTTTTTGACCTGATTGGAGTCTGTTTCCATTGATCATTCGAGATTGGAAGGTTAAAAAAAACATTTATTGACAAGTACAAATCCTACTTCCTACTAATATTATAAATATGAAAGTTTGTGAGTGGTTGAGTGTGTTTGTTACTCTTTCACGCAAAAACTACTGAACGGATTAAAATGAAACTTTACAATAATATAGCTTATACATCAGAATAAGACATAGGCTTCTTTTTATCCAGGTACCACGCGGCCAAAGCCGCTGGCGGAAGTTAGTAACGTCTAATACTTTTATATATTATAGAATAATACAAAATACATAAGAACCAGTTGAGCCATCTAAGGACCGTTGCAACCAGTTAAATATTTATTTTTTTTAAGTTTTGATGTGATAGTGGCCAAACTTGGTTTAAAATTCTAAATATTAAAAAAATAAATAAATATATATATATATTTTACTAGCTTCCGGTCGCAGCTTCGCTCACGTTGTACCTGGATAAAAATTGTCCTACATACACACATATTCCAGGATATAAGCTATATCTTATATATAACATTCTCGTGTCACAATGTTAGTTACCTTACTCCTCCGAAACGGCTTTACCGATTTTTACCAAATTTTATATGCATATTCAGTAGGTCTGAGAATCGGCTACTATCTATTTTTCATACCCCTAGTGATAAGGATGGCGTAAAGATCGGGAAGTGCTTTTTTCTGTGGGATTATTAACATTTGACAGGACAACGTCTGTCACGGGTCGGCTAGTATTATATATATATTCCAAGTTTGATTTTAGTTGTTACTACTTACTAGGTTACTATTATACTTACTAGGATAAACGTTCAGCGCAACTCCCAAATAATGGGTGACCGTTAGTGGTATTGAATGAAAGAATTCCAAACTAGGGTTGGTGTTGATGGTCTCATCAAAACTCAGTGGAAACACGCAACCCAAGATGCACGGGATCGCGCATCAAATATCGTCCGATTGCGACACGATCTTCGTTTACGACTATACAACGCTAGTGTGAAAGGCATTACAATTATCGAACAGCAGTGTGAAAGGCGAGCAATTCGCAGAATTCAGACTCAGGTTTATTATAAAACATTGGACGGCATATCACGAACATAAAAAATAAATGTTCTTTCGTCAAGGTGGTAAGGAGAAATATAGTATTAAAAAAAATATTTCTAATCCGAAACACAATCCCTAAATGATAAAAAACGGGAAAATTTTGGTACCTATAGATGGCGCTAGTGTCAATTTCAGACTGAAAACATTCAGTAGTCATAGCAACGCATTCTACCAAAAAGGTTGAACCTACTAAGGTCGCTCGGTACTCGTAGTTTATTTTATCAAGAAAATCTGACTACTGAATGCATCGACTACACAGCCCAAAAAGACACCGCATGCAAGGCGAACATTGACATCCAAAAGATCAGTCTTATACGGCCGATAAAAAATACCGCGCGTCAAACCTGCAGTAGTACCGACCACTTCCTTGACCCGTGCACATCTCGTCTGTTTATGCTAAAAAACCATTACCACAAGCTCAAGTTAGACTGGTTATTTTCCTTGTCGAAAGTCAATAGTGTTGTATCACTACTCATACTCAATAATTGATGATCGATAAACCTACATAGTAGTAACAACAACAGTTGGACCTAACTAGTAAAACTACTTATTGCCAACTAGCTTCCGTCCGCGGCTTCGCTCGCGTTGTACCTACATGGATATGAAGTAACCTATTTGCTATTCGCATTTATCATATTATCGCTTTAGAATTAGTTCGCGTTCGCGTTCGCGTTCGCGTTCGCGTTCGCGTTCGCGTTCGCGTTCCCGTTCCCGTTCCCGTTCCCGTTCCCGTTCCCGTTCCCGTTCCCGTTCCCGTTCCCGTTCCCGTTCCCGTTCCCGTTCCCGTTCCCGTTCCCGTTCCCGTTCCCGTTCCCGTTCCCGTTCCCGTTCCCGTTCCCGTTCCCGTTCCCGTTCCCGTTCCCGTTCCCGTTCCCGTTACCGTTCCCGTTCCCGTTCCCGATCCCGATCCCGATCCCGATCCCGATCCCGATCCCGATCCCGATCCCGATCCCGATCCCGATCCCGATCCCGATCCCGTTCCCGTTCCCGTACTATCAAACCTAATAAAGTTCAAATGGACTCTACGTTTTTTTAACTTTTGTATGGGAAAAAGAAAAGGGCTGTTTTTAGGTTTTCCCGGCAATTATTCGATTTTTTTTTCACCTTTTAAACCTTCATAGACCTCCACGAATATTTAAAGACCAAGATAAAATAAATCCGTTCAGCCGTTCTCGAGTTTTAGCGAGACTAACGAACAGCAATTGATATTTATACCTTCACCATTTTAAACACGTGTTTAAAATGGTGAAGGAAAACATCGCATCGTGAGGAAACCAGTACCTAGTAAGTATTTTTATAAGCGGCGATGGGCTTGCAACCTGTCACGTAAGGACTGCTAACTACTGCAAAATTTGGGTATGTGCCAAATATAATATTTGGACGTGCCTCTGACTGCTATCGACAACTCATGTCAACACTTCCCATCCCTAGTGAATCACGTCATTTTGAAATTAGAATGCTTTTTCCGGCTCCCCCCGTACCTCATACCTCACTGACTTGACAGAGTTGTTTGTTTGAAGAAATGAAGCCATTAGGCGTCTATTAGGCTATGTAGTCGATGACTGAATGATACGCATTCTATCACAAAACCTAATCTATTTTAACAAGACCAGGCTTATAAGGAAATAAATTGAAGTTGCCTAAAAGTGCTTTTTTCTATGCGATTATTGAAACAAAGTCTGTCACGAGTCGGCAAGTTAGTTAGTTTGTCTAAGTTATCAGACGTAAACTAACAAGACTACCAAGTCCCAAGAGAGCTGTGAAATCAGACGTTAAAATAATTGTAAAATAAAATAAATAAATAAATAAAATAAATAATTAAATAAATATTGGCGGACTTTACACACAGCGCCATCTAGCCCCAAACTAAGCAAAGCTTGTACTATGGGAACAAAATAACTGATAGAATACTTATACACTTTTTTTTTGTAAATACATACTTATTATACATATTAACACCCAGACACAGAACAAACATCTATGTTCATCACATAAATAATATTTGCCCTGGGTGGGGATTGAACCCACAACCTACAGCGCAGAAGACAGAGTTACTACCAACTGAGCTGTGAGGCCAGTCAAGACAAAATGTCAAGACATCGAGCCCTCCATAATATTACGACAGTTATACGACGGCGCCCGCTCTTCAAGAGACTGTAGCTTTAGTGAGAGGGAAGTTCCGTGTCTTTGAGATTATTTTAAATGCACAAATTAGCAAAGGAACTTATTGTTTTTAATATTGGTCACCAATTATAGTTACTATTAATAGCGTTGTTCGTTTTAATAATAACTTTAACAAGGTTATTTGTACCAGTAACGTAACATAGGTAAAGGATATACCAGTCTAAAATTGTAGGTACTAAGTTTTACCATATTTTGCACTCATTGTATTTAATACCGATGAGCAAGATGTGCAACGAACTTATTATCTTGGAGATATTTTTAAGACTTTTATAAATAGTAAAAACCGGCCAAGTGCGAAATCGGACTCGCACACGAAGGGTTCCGTACAATTGTCTATAAAAAACGGCAAAAAAAAAAACACGTTTGTTGTACGGGAGCCCCACACAAACATTTATTTTCATCTGTTTTTAGTATTTGTTGTTATAGCGGCAACAGAAATACATCATCTGTGAAAATTTCAACTGTCTAGCTATCACGGTTCATGAGATACAGCCCTGTGACAGACAGACGGACAGTACAAAACAAAAATACTTGTTGCCGCTATAACAACAAAAACTAAAAACAGATTAAAATAAATATTTAAGTGGGGCTCCCATACAACACGGAACTTTTCTAGCGCGAAGCCGACTCGCACTTAGCCCGTTTTTATTGGAATTACGTAAAACTGGTATCTAAGCTAAAAATCTCACTTTCATTTTCCACCATCTCTTGATAATACATCAAGGCGGGTTACGGACAGCTTCATTGTTATTTGTAACAAACCGACATAAATCTTGTGTTCTCGAAATTTCTATGTTTATAGCAATTAACTGAGTCGGTCGTGTCACTCGCTCAACCCGATATGATTCATGGATAAGGCAGGTGCCCACGATTCTAATCAAAAATTAACAAATTGGACTATAAAATATATATTTTTTTATTATATTATTTTGATAGATGATGATGATGATGTTTTTTTTTACAAAAAATAAATTTAGGAAAAAAATATATATCTGCTAGCTGGGTGCTTCCAACAAACTCCTAAGGTAATATTAAAGTTCTACTAGCGGTGCAAAAATGTCAAAACATACTATTTATTATTATTATAATAATTATGTATGTTGTTATGTTTGTATTCGAATATTACTTTCAGAGCTTGTGGTAAGGCCTTCATCACCTCTCATGTATTTTCAGAAAGTTTACCGTTTCATAAAAAAAGGTTTAATTGTACATAATTCGTTTAACTTATGACGATTTATACAATTTAAACAGAAACAAAATACACATTACGTGTTTGACAACACGCAGGAAGAGGAGTAAAAGTAAAAAACACACTTTTACACATCGTTTTTTAACGGTTGAGCCGATTTGGATCAAACTTGGAACAGATGTAGTTGTAACTTGGAGAAGCATATTTAATTTTATGCTTTTATATCTTCTAGAATATTTACATCTACATAAGGTATGACTAAAACTATGGACAGTCTTATTGAAAATCGGAATTTACTTAAGGAACAAAATATTAATTAAAAAAAACATTATAGTTTTCTGTCTTGTTGTATGTTCTTGTCATTTTTTTTTTCTATGGTCGTAAGTTATTGTAAATACGAAAAATAGGTATTTATCTATTAATTTATTAAAAGATCGAAATTATCCTTAGGAACACAGCAGTATTTTCACAATTTCATATTTTATATAAATTAAATAGAAATATAGAATAGAATAAAAAAATATTGGTAGACATTTTAAACATCACCATCTAGCCCCAAGTTAAGCAAAGCTTGTATTATGGGAACCAGATAACTGATAGAATACTTATATACATTTTTTGTAAATACATACATATGATACATACTAACACCCAGACACATAATAAACATCTACGTTCACGCAAATATTTGCCCTGAATATTAAATTAACAAAAAATATAATTATCTTTTCTACACACAGCCTTATAAAGTCACGCCTTAAGTCACGTTATTTATTGTTCTTATAATTACCAAGTTTCGATGGCCGACGTCCCACCTAGCGAAGAGGTCGCAACTTTGGCGTCAGTTGGCATGTGTTGTGTTTTGTATGCTTTTATGACATAATCACTCAAGTTATGGCGTTTTAATCAATAAACCATACTATTATGCGGAAACCAGTTAGTATTCTATACTATACTGGCCTCACAGCTCAGTTGGTAGTAACTCTGCCTTCTGCGATGTAGGTTCCCACTCGGGACAAACATTTGTGTGATGAACCTAGATGTTTGTTCTATGTCTAGGTGTTATTATGTATCGTATTTACAAAAAAAAGACGTGTTGGTCGAGTGGGAGGTACCTCGACTTTCAATCTGAAGGTCGTGGGTCCGAATCCCGGCTGTGCATCAATGGTTTTTTCTAATTTATATGCGCATCAAAAACACTTGCTCAAAACGGTGAAGGAAATCAGTTAGTATTCTTATAAGCAGCGATGGGCTTGCAACCTGTCACGTATGGAATGCTAACTATTGCAAAATGCGGGTATGTGCCAAATATAATGTTTGAACGTACCTTTAACTACCCCCACTAGACATCTTCAAAGGATCAAAGCGTCTGGAGATCTGAGAGGATGTATACCGTACTTGGGGATTAGAGCCGCGATCCTATTTTTTTTTTTACAATAAATATTGATTATAAGTATGTTATCAGGGCAAGATGGGGAGGTGTAATAATGTCCACGTATGGAATTCTTACTGCAAAATGTGAGCATGTGCTAAATTTATTGTTCTGACGTGCCTCTGACTACCCTCATTAGAAATCTTTTATTTCAAGGAGCACAGCGCCTAGATCAGTCAGTTAGCCAGGAACATAGGAATTTTATATATTTCGATGATGATAAATAAAATATTACCTCGGACCAACACATCGCTGCTCCACGTCAGTGTTCATACTTGTGAAGCATAAAGCTGAGATGGGTTCTGATTGACCCACGCAGTCATCTGTGTTTTATAACTTTCTTCTTCTTGTTATGTGTACCTATTTTTATGTGTGTTAAATAAATGTATTTCATCGGATAAAACATCGACCATATAGCCCAATAGACGCCTAATGGCTTCATATCAAACAATTCTATCAAAACGATGAGGTGTGCGGATCAGGGGAGCGATTGGCCGGATCAATGTCACAGTCCGCCGCGGGGCGCAACGTGAACCGCGCTCGGTGGTTCACAGATGTGTAGCCCATATGTGTTGTCTAACAGTGTTCGCCTTGCATGAGGAATCTAGGCTGTGTGGTCGTTGGTTCAAAAGCTTAAAGTCAAATACAGCCTTAGGGCCAACGTATAAGAACCTCCATCAATAAGTTGGTACAATCAAACATTTTTATTTTAATAATTGCTAGTTTAAATCTATAGTGATTAAAGCTAAATTATTACTGGGAGGCGTGATTTTGAAATATTGCCTTCGATGTCTAGATGAAGATAGTCTAACTGTTACAGAAGATATTGAGTAAGATCATACTAACTATTGAGTAAGAATAAAAAATCATTATAATATAAATATGTTAGTATTAAAACCGGGCTTGCATCCTGTCACGTGTGGAATGCTAACTACTGCAAAATGCGGGCATGTGACAAATGTAATATTTGGACGTGCCCCTGACTACCCCTTTTACTACCCTGACACATTCAAGGATCAAAACCCCTTGAGATCTGAAAGTATGTCTACCGTACTTGGCGATTATTTTTGTGATGCCATTTATTTATTTTATTAGAGTTCATGATCTTATTTGTATTTGTATCAATAACTAGTATAAACCCTCGCGACTTTGTTTACGTAAAGTAATTTTCAGACTTCAACCCCCGCTGCACCCCTTAGGGGTAGAGTTTCGGAAATTCCTTAGTGCACCCTTACACACCAAATACAAACTTCAAATTTCAAGTTTCTAAGAACAGCAAGGTCAATTTTTAGGGTTCCGTACCCCAAGGGTAAAAACGGGACCCTATTTCTAAGACTTCGCTGCCCGTCTGTCTGCCTGTCCGTCCGTCTGTCTGTCTGTCACAGGGCTGTATCTCATGAACCGTGATAGCTAGACAGTTGAAATTTTCACAGATTACGTATTTCTGTTGCTGCTCTAACAACAAATACTAAAGACAGAATAAAATATATCTCTCCTATACAACAAACATGTTTTTTTTGACGTTTTATAGATAATGGTACGGAACCCTTCATGCGCGTGTCCGACTCGCATTTGGCCGGCTTTTTTTTTTAAATTTAAATCAAACAAAATTATAAAACCTATTTGGTGAACTGATCTGAACAGGCATGTTAAGTAAATAAATACTGACCAACCCCGATAAAAAAAACCGGCCAAGTGCGAGTCGGACTCGTGCACAAAGGGTTTCTTTACCATTGTCTATAAAAAACGGCCCCACTTAAATATTTATTTTATTCTATTTTTAGTATATGTTGTTACAGCGACAACAGAAATACATCATCGGTGAAAATTTCAACTGTCTAGCTAACACAGTTCATGAGATACAGCCTGGTGACAAACAGACGGACAGCGGAGTAGTAATAGGGTCCCGCACCCTATGGGTGCGGAACCCTAAAAAACATTACAGGCTAGAGTTCTAGACTTTATTGTAAGAAGCTAGCCACTAATATCGACCATTCTAATCCCATTACCATTATAACTGGAAACTCTAATCATTACTAATAACATTTCATATCATTATTCCATATCAAACGATTCTTATCCCTATCTTCTTCTACCTAAAGTCTAATTTCCCCCGGCACTTATAAATCTATACAAATTATCAATCACAAATCAATACTGACATGGCGCGGCCCACGAACGAATGAACGAACGAATTGAACGAATGGAACTTAATTGTCGGGTGCGCATTATTAAGCTGCATTTACATAGGATACAGGTTATCTGTTTATATTTATCTACTGGAGCAAATTAAATTTAAAATTAATTTTAAATTAAATAAAAATCTCTAGGCACTTTGGTCTTTGAATCATTTTAAGGGGCAGGGACACAAACATGTTTGCAGTTAACATTCCATAAATGATTTATCGTTTTACCAGAATTTCCGGATAAAAAATTAGGCATGTGCCTATTTGGACATACCTCCTTTAACTATTTTCAAGGATTTGAGAGCCTAAAGATCTGAGAGGACTACTATGTCTACCATACTTTTCATTTTTTATTGAAGAAGAGCTTTTTAAATGTTTTAATTGTAAAAAGTACATACAGATACAGGTTATCTTTTTACGTTTAAACTAAAAATCGAATCAAATCCTAATAATATTATAAATATAAAAGTTTGTGAGTTTATATGTTTGTGCATCAATCAGACCTATATGACGAAACGAGTTAAGTTGAAATTTGGTGTAGATGTTGATATAATGCCCGAATAAAACATAGACTACTTTAAAGTATGAAAAACATCCCCAAAATGATAAAAAAGGTAGGGTGTGCAAAAAATCTGACATCACAGACTAAAAAAAAATGACGAAACGAGTTAAGTTGAAATTTGGTGTAGATGTTGATATAATGCCCGAATAAAACATAGACTACTTTAAAGTATGAAAAACATCCCCAAAATGATAAAAAAGGTAGGGTGTGCAAAAAATCTGACATCACAGACTAAAAAAAAATGTCTTTTCTATTTAATTATTGAAATTTGACGTCTGTCACGGGTCGGCTAGTCGTTTGTATATTGTAATTAAATTTAAAATCGTTTTGTTCAGACAACAATATTAGACCCATACAAGTTACACTAAAAAAAATTAATTAAAAACGAGTTAATAAAAAATATTTTGCGTTAGATTATGGTGTTGTTGTGTAAGAAATAAAAGGCACGAGCAAACAGCTTTCCGCGTGAAAACCTTACGGTGCGCGGGCGCAGTCGTTTTGTTCCACCCTTAGATTCTATTGGAGATTATAAATTAGATGGCCAGTGATGGGAGGGATAGTAGGATTTATGTGCGGTTGAGTTGTTTGTTACATGTTTTATGAGAATTACCTACGTTTATGTACAATTTTCATAAAATGAAGTAGGTAAATAGACATTTCACACAGCGGTATGTAACTCCATAATAAGCAAAGTAGTAGTAGTAGTAATGTCGATTTAGGGGTAGTGATAATTTTGTTATTTTTAATGGAAAAAATAGGATTATTTACGACTGTAGTCCCCAAGTAAGTATGTTAGTTAGACTACTCGATATCCTGGCGCTAAGATCCTTAAAGTGGATTAAAATGTGGTCAGAGGCATGTAACATTTTGCGTTTCATGTCAAATGTGTTTGGACGTGTCTGTGACTACCCCCACTAGACATCTTTGAAGGATCTAAGAGTCTGAAAATCTGAGAGGATGTTTACCGTGCATGGGGTTTACAGTCGTGATCCTATTTTTTTTATTACTTACGGTAAAAGTGCCCCAGGTTCTACTAGTTAGTTGAAACCAAGTAGCTTGCAGCGTACTATCGCACCAATCCTTGGGGACTACATATAAAAGGATATAAAAAAATCATGTAAATAATAAACTAAACTCTAAAAATAACAGGAAAACTGCCAAAAAAACAATGTTTCTAAACATTTTCCTACAACAGATACACCATGGTCCCGTGAAAGCGGCGATCGTTATGTGATGACCGTAATACAGTGAATTCACTTGAAAAGTTTCACCTATTTGCATCTTGTATAGAAGTCAAACGTAGAAATTGTTAATTGTCTCCATCCAAGTACAAGTAGTAAGGTTAGTTAGAGAATTTCCTTTACCATTTAACTGTCATTTACCTACATTTAAAAAAACAATACATACCTACATAAAAACACGCCCGTTTTTCAGAGGTAGACAAAGACTACGGCTTTCCATTTGCTACGATCCTGACATACCTTTTCTGTTTCATGCACTCACCCCATTCTTCATGCATACTCGTCGGTTTAGAGTACTCTTGACCTAGTCTTTTTTCCAAAACGTCACTGAGCCACTTTATTGTGTCAAAATCACGATAACGTGAGCTAATAAAAATAAAAAATAAAAAAATATCGGTGGTCATTTTAACACAGCGCTACATAGCTCCAAACTAAGCAAAGCCAACTTACCAGATAATTTATAGCAAACTTACATACTTTTTTTATTGTAATTACTTACATTTTATTTTTAATTTTTGTAAATTAGACATAGACTCCTATAAAACGGGCGTCATAGAACGGCGCCTGCTTCATGGGATACTAAAGACGTAACTTTTTACGTACAGGTAGAGACGCCAGGTTGCGATGACATAAGGACAGGAGGGTTGGACTTGCTTGAATTTTGATGAGCTCCATCTTGCTTTGACGTTTTGTCTTTTTTGATTTATTTAATTCCTATTCCAAGCTTTGTATGTTCTATTGATTGGAAATTGTTCTGTGGTTTTGTCTACCTTAAAAAATAGTTAACGAATAATATTTGTTCCGGGTTTGATGAAGAGCTTGCAACCTGTCGCGTGTGGAATGCCAACTACTGCAAAATGTGGGCATATGTCAAATGTTATATTTAGACTAACCCCTTTAGACATCCTCATAGATCTTAGCGCCTGGAGATCTGAGAGGATATCTACTGTACTTAGAGATTACAATGGTAATCCTATTTTTTCCATTAAAAATAACAAAACTGGTAACGAACTATAAACTTAAATCAAATTGACATTATTTTTTTAAAGAAATCATTGAGACCACATCATTGCACACAAGTGAATCTGAGGTTATTTTTTATTATAATACTTTTATTTATATGGTGTCATGTAATGTTTTTACGTTTTTCTGATTACCCCCTTTAGACAATTTCAAGGAACTAAGCGCCTTGAGATCTGAGAGTATGTCTACCGAACTTGAGAATTACAGTCGTGATCCTATTATATTTTATTTATATACTAGGTATCCCAACAGACCGTCTGTTGGGATGATGGGTCCTGACAAATTTCAATAATTCCATAAAATAAAGCACTTTCAGTTTTTCCCGAACTTTACGCTGAATTTAGCAAAACGAAACGAAATATACTTTAGGTACTACCTACCGAACATACACAAGAAATGTTAAACAAATCGGTCAAGCTGTTTCGTAGGATTTTAGTTACAAACATAATTTTATATATAAGAAGTTTTATATATAGTGTCATCATATTTTTCCGCCATTATAACTTATATACCTACTCGTAAAATATTATTGTATTCCAATTAATATAATGTAAGGCCCAGCCCTCAGAGCTCCATCCGTCCCTCTTCGCCCGAGGAGGTTGTATCAGAGTAGTGCAGATTTAGAGACCGCGCGATATCTACTGATGTACTAGCTGATACAAGGAACTATGTGTTTTGATACTTGCATCAATTTTTAACAACTAGCAACAACCCGTACCGTCTTGGTTACGTAGTTACATTACTGCAATTACGGTGGGGATGTTTTTTTTATTATATTTATAGCTCAAGTTACTTTTTAATAATGTAACTTTCGATAGGTGAAAAATATTTAAAATTGGTCCAGTAGTTTTTTTAATTTATCCATTACAAACAAACAATACAAAAAAATAGTTTTTTTGTTAGACGTAGCCGTTTTTTATGAAATCATTCTCAAATTAATTCTTACTGACGATGATCATCATCATCTTCTAGTCCCTTTCTTTATTTGGGATCGGCTCAGCATGCAGAAAACATTTTGCAAAAATATTTGGGTTAGTGTTAAGAGTAATGGTTGCTTAGAGTTTATTCTTTTCCTATGTAATAACTTTAATGTGGTGTGTAATAAATGTTTCTCTTTTTATATTTCTATTTTCCAATTTTTTACAACCGGCCGCCTTACTGACGATAATAATGATGATGAATTAAAAAAAAATTAACGACTGGTATCCCCAAGTACGGTAGACATCCTCTCAGATCTCCAAAAGCTTAGATCCTTTGAAGATGGTTAGTGGGGGTAGCAGAGATACGTCCAAACATTTGGCTCATGCCCACATTTTGCAGTAGTAAGCATTCTATACGTGACAGGTTGCAAGTCCATCGCCGCTTATAAAAACACTAACTGGTTTCCTCTCGATGTTTTCCTTCACCGTTTACGAACAGAAAAATCTATTGATGCACGCCGAGATTCGAGCCCACGACCATCAGATTGAAAGTCGAGGTACATCCTACTAGACCAACACGGCTGCTGAATTGCATCAAAAAACTCTACGAATATCAAGACTAGTTATGCCCCTATCTTTACCAGCAGACGAGCCGAACACTCACATTACAACAAATCATTCAGCCGGTCCCGGTAACGATTCCATTCTTCCGTTGATTTATTCCACATTATTATTAATTTTTATTATAAAATACAGAGAGTTATTTACACGCTTCATCTGATAAAACATATTTATTGCCGGTTTTCTTTTCAACTTTTTTAATCGACAGCTGCTCAAGGACTTTCGAGCTTAGATTGAGTTAGTTTAATTTTAAAACTGTAACTACTTTTTTCTTCTTTAAACTGTGAAGGAAAACATCGTAAGGTAACCAGTTAGTATTATTTATCAAACTACCGTCATTAGTAAACATAAGGTATAGATTTTTACTTTATTTTCGCGACACGATTCGGCTATGTTACAATAATGTGAGTATTCTTAGCAAGCAGCAAAGAGCTTGCAAACTGTCATCTTTGAAATGCTAACTACTGAAAAGTGTGGGCATGTGCTAAATGTAATGTTTGAACATGCCTCTGACTACCTCCTTTAGATAATGTTTAAGATGTTGAGCGCCCGGAGATCTGTAAGGATTTTTACTGTACTTGAGGATTAGTTTATGATACACTAGCGACCCGCCCGGCTTCGCACGAGTAGCATGTTATTATACATATAAACCTTCCTCCTGAATCACTCTATCTATTAAAAACCGCATCAAAATCCGTTGTGTAGTTTTAAAGATATAAGCAAACATACATACATACATATTACATACAGACGCGGGAAGCGGAAAGCGACTTTGCTTTATACTATGTAGTGATTAATTCACCTAGACACAGAACAAGTATCAATATTCGTCAAACAAATGTTTGTTCTGGGCATCGAAGACACCCACAGCGCAGAAGGCAGTGCTACTACCGACTGAGTTGTGAGGCTAGACTGATAAGAAATTATCTTTGAATTAATGAATCTAAGATAACATTTTATTATATAATGATATGCCTTTTAAAATAGCACCTCCATGCTTCAGAAGGCACGTTGAGATGTCGGTCCTGGCTATAAAAATCGCTAAGCCATGACGAAGACTTTTGGGCAACCTAAAAACTCAGTCACCTGCAGAATTGGCCACTAGATCGTTGAAATAAAAAGCTGGATTCCGGATTTTAAAGTCAAGGGACTTCCCACTCGGATTAGGGTGGGTAATTACTCAAAATCATAAGATCTCTCTGTCACCATAGTTATTGTATTGTCATTTGTCACCGAAGTTACACAAGTATGCTAAATTTCAGCTTAATTTGTTGGGTGAAACTGGTTTAAATTTCAATTGCAAGATTTGACCCGCACATACTAACACACGATCTAATAAATTAACTAACTAACAAGGAAAGTTAAATAAAAGCTTGTAAAAATGCTAAAGTAATATCACAATTTCTACCTGCTCAGTACGAAAGCGTGACAAATATCTTAGACGCCTGACAGCCGAACAATTGTCAACGAACGCCATTCACAATCGACACTTGAGTAATGTATTCCACCTCGAGACAATTTCCATAGTATTCTAAACAGAGATCACACCTCCGAATAAAACACGTCTACAATATGTAGTTGTCACTGGTTGATAGGAGCTGTCTCTCAAACTATCTACTCTACTGCTATTCTCTATCCACCCTTAGAATCTGAAACCTCTAAACGAAAATACACCCTAACACGCTACACTGAAGTTTGAAACTCTTTTGATGGTGTAACTTTCATATCACTCTTTGGGTTCAGATTTCGGCGTAGAGGTATACTAACTGCTGTTTATAGGAGGGATTATCGCAGTGCATGAAGCACATTGCTCGTTTGGCTTGAAACTACAATCGGAAGGTTTGATAAACGCCGCAATAGAGACGATGGGAAAGCATCTCTCGTTGTTTTTGCCAGTAAAAGTAATACAGGTATGAGTTGACATCCCCAGGGAGACAGCTAGGTGTTGAGGTATCCTGCTGGATAGATCAATGATATGTCAAAACCTTGTTATACTTGTGGGATTTATGCAGACTAGTTTCGAAGACAGTGATAGATTCTGAATGCGGAAGACATTTCCCTGAGGTTGCATTGGTTTGATAGATTTGATTTTATGCATTGCGGAGCTGCAGTTCAGGTCCCTCTGAGGTTTTGCTTTTTGAAAAATAATTTGCCAACGGAAATATTTTTAAGAAAAGTCGAACAGTCCACAATCCTTTTCCCATTATGATAAGGACAACTTATTGGATTATGTTGTTATGCTCCGATATAATGATATTTTCGATAAGTCAGTGAACAACTAGATAATAAAGAAACTTTTTAAAATTTCTTTGTCTATTATGGTAAAGACATAATCTTATAACGAACTTCCACTATATACCTATTAAGTTTTCCAAATATTGAGCAATAGTTGCCTCTAACTCAAAATCATCTTCTTTTTACTCTGTTTTTGCAAATTTTCAGATCATTGTTTTATGCATCCTACAATGCTCTACCTTAAGTTCGCCAACTTGAGGCATAAAGGTCTTAAGTCTCATGTGCTTGCAATTTCTCCAGCAATCTCATAGGAACACAGCCATGCTGCTTGATGGCACAAATAGGTAGGTACTTCTCCAGACATCTTCACAGCAAGCTCTACTAACATAAACCAAAGTTGTTTCTTAAAACTGCTTAAACATAACCTCTTTCGCAAAAAGCTTACAAGCAGAGACAAAAGTCCCGTTGATTTAACTTCAACTCCCAAAGTCTAAATTACAATCCATAAATTCAGCCCATTAAAACCAAATGAATCAAGATTATGATCTGAATCGAGGCCATCTATGTATGTAGGTATAGGTGTCACAGCTTTCATAACATTAAATTACTTTCATTGTCTCTAAAACTTATATCGGATCGAATCGCACAAAACAGCGTACCTGAATAACCCAATAATTGTGTACATAAATCATTTGAACGACTCCTGATAATTCGCCCTCAAAAGCAAATGTTTGGTGCGAGTCATAAGCGGTAGCAAGATTCAGAAACTACTCTATATATTATTTTTTTGTTGGTAACATTGGCTTATCAAATAATAAAAAAAGCGTGATAAGGATTTATTGGTGGATGTTGGTAGGTAGATTAATTTAAATAGTCATTCATTAGAAAGGTTGTTTTTTTTAATAAATAAGTAATTATTGGTGGCCCATTTCACCCGGAATCCAGAACTAAACTTAGCAAAGCTACTGGAAACCAGATAAAAATTTAAATATGTTGCAAATTGTCACGTACTAAGTCGATGTACCTCTGACTACTCATTTAGGCATCCTAAAAGATCTTAACGCCGAGATCTGTTTACCATACTCAGGAATTAGAATTATGATATTAATGAACCACGACTGTAATCTCTAAGTACGGTAGACATCCTCTCAGAACTCCAGGCGCTCAGATTCATGAAGATGTCTGAGGATATCTAAGGAATTGACTAACCTCTATTGCATAATTTTTATAACAAGCACATAGGTAGAAACATTTTCCATAGAAACCTCACGTTCCGCTTGTCGCCTATCTTCCAGCCATAGACATAATTCTCTCTAACGTAAGGGTTCGAACAGACGATAGCGCGATACGTGAAATGCGACTTTTCAACCTTTTGTGGGCCGAAGACGATAATGTAATGTATGCGCTTTGTTGGGACAACGCGAATGTCATTTTATGTTTGATCTTTAAAATTATTACCTACGTTTTGAGGACTTTATCGGACGCGGGCCTACCCTTTGTTGCTCTTTGAGTTCAAAATTCAAAACATTTCAATTAAAAGACACATTTCTCTTTTCATAAACAATATTAAGATCATCTGTTTGCGTCATTTTGTTTAATCACTCTATGTACTGGAAGGTGTAGCTTCAAAACATTAAGGTGATAAGTGACATTTTTGTTTTTTTGTATGGGCCGAGTCTACCCGGATAAGATGAAAAAAGTGATTAAACTGCATTATCTTGAAAACCATCAAATTTAAAAAGAAACTGTCTGTAATTTACTTAGCTAATATGATTATCTAACGAATTATATAAAATTGAACTGTTTAGCTATTCATAGTTTTGATTAAAAATCTAATTAGTGGTTCTGAAGAGCCAACTTTGGAAAATAAATCTATCGAGAAAAGTTTCACCAATCGTGTTTCTGTCAGTAATTTATCTAGAGTAGGTATATCCTTAAGTTATAGCTATTGCTAATGTGGTGTCTTGTACCTTTCTAGGGTAAGGCAATAAAATATCAGACTTCCATTATAACAGTCGCAAGCGACCCGCCCGCATCGCTCGGCGTTCGATCGTCAAGTAACGAACTACCCGCGAAGCGGACGGCTCGTTTAGCCGAATCATTTATTCATACTTGTACATCACATCTCTCTCTTTCAATAATGTTTTATAATTATTTTTCTAATCTAGCTCATAAATCAATATAATATACTTCTAGGCTAATTGTAATTTAAACTTTAGTCATTTAATCTAGATTAATCGAGTACAATAAATTATCGTTTAATTAGCATCTGTTTCCAATTAATTTTCTGTCTTGTTTTAGCTTGAATTTTCCATCCTCCCTATGCCTCCTTTATGTGTATATATAAGAACTAATGATTTATTAATGTTGGTTAGATAGCATGTACTTTTTAATAAAATGATTCTCTACTCAAAACAATTCTTTAATTCATTTGAAACAAGCTTGCTAACATAAGTAATTAACTATACTTGCACGGATAAGAGATTTCATATGATAATAGTTATTAGCTGTAAATAAACCCATCATATATTTCGTACCTACCTCAAACAATAAAAGTTATGAAAAAGTTTGAACACGTACTTAGAGTTAACAACGCTTTCATATATATATATATATATATATATTTTATATAAGTACAAGCCATTCTTGGTTAATTTGTATATGATAGGTAAGTGCATTACTAGATAGGTAATTTAATTTAGAGATCTTCATTGTACAACTGTAGCTATAAAACCATTTATTTATTATTTACATGGCTGTAGTTTGTAAGTACCTAGGTATATTTTTCATGTAGGATGTAGGTAAATTACTAGGTAACTAAATTGTTCATACCAACTGGTTACCCAAATACCCAATTACTAAAAGGGCCTACCTTTAGCTATACTAGAGTAAGGTACTCTCATACCTAACTGCTGAGAATGCATAATTATGTAGATAAGGCGTAGGTTTGTACCTACCCATATAGCAATGTCCAGTTAAACATTATTTGTCTGTATAAGTCGTGATATCAACGCAGACACAGCTATGTAGGTAAACTACCTACTTATGGAACTTATGCATCCAATCATGCCCTATCAAGGCACAAAACTTGTATTGCATTTTCACAACACCAACATAAAATGGGATATTTGACAAGATTTTGAAAACCATTCTAGATTATTCAGAAGTGACTGTGGAACCCATAACAATATTATTCTCAATTCTGTTAAGTATTGGCCCTAAAAATGTATATTAAATATTGACAAATTAAATAACGGCGGATGACATATTGACAAGCTTGCTACGTCATAATAGATTCGACCAATACTGACCATTTGTGTCACGTGACTGTCGTTTAAAATAGATTTTTTGTTCTTTTTTTTTATTTTCAAGTTATTTTACTCTATAACGCTTTATAAAGGCATAATTTAAATAGATCACTATCAACAACACTTTATTTTTCATACTGTCAAATAGCCTATTAGGTTGGAACTTGGGTGTTCCGACTTCACAAATAGAAAACTAGAGTTAAGTGAAATACCCAGACTGCGTTGGTGTTGTTTGCTATATTTATTTGGTTATCTATTTCATTAATAAAGTTTTTCAAAACAATGAAAACAAGTAGAAATGATATAATGCATCAGATTGATTTTCAAAAGTTATTTTAATTCCCTGATCGCTTCACAAAATGTGGTGATGGGAATTTGTCAAGAATTTATCTGACTATCAATCAGTAAAACAGTGATCAAAATACAATCATAAAACGAAAAATATTCGAAGTCTGTGACTCGCTTTGTTCTTTAGAAACAAAATAATAGTGATGGTGGAAGTGAAGAACCAGTGCAATGCTACTTTAACTCTGATGGAACAAACCGTCCTCGAAGAAAACCTCACACTTGTAACGATGTTGTGTAGAAGCTTTAAAAAGATCGGAAGTCAGTGTTGAAAATGGTTTAAAAATCAGGTACAAATGTGTCAACTTTATAAGTTGCATGTTATATTAAAAGGACTGATTTCAATTGTACTACATTATTCTTTGTAGATTAATATTCTAAAACTGTTTATTTTTATTTTATTTTTTTTTTCCGCTTAAGGCCTTCACGATACTGGCCAAGCCTTGTGTGAAATCTGTTGTTTAACCCTTTTTGTTCTGTTCTCTCAACATCACACTTTAAGAAACCTTAATCTTAAGTACTTTGTTAACCTGTTGAATGCTTAATAATATTAATCATATTATTTGTTCTTTGTATGTTTGTTACTTTCTTTCGTTGTTTTGGTATTGCAAAACGCCCACAGGCACATTCGATATTATTATATTATTTAGCTTTAGTTTTCTCTGTGAATTTGTAATTTTATGAGAAAATAAACATCTTAAACCGTTTTTTTTTTTTTTTTTTTTTTTTTTTTTTTATTAAATTTATTCGGTTTATAATAGCCGAAATTTAGCACAAGGGCTTTAGCCAATTGTGCACCAGTGTGTGTTAATCTATGATAACTCGTTTTAGGTGGTAACAATTCGGTCGAGGAGTCGTCGGTTTGTAAAAACTTTCTTACTAACACGTATTCCAAATAACTGCTTTTTGTAGAAGAGCGTATACGTATGTTTTGGTAAATCTAACAAATTGAGAGACTGGAAAAACTGTTTGGGAATTACTCCTGTAGTTGAAATGACGATAGGGATTATAGAAACATTTTTATTATTATACTTTTTTAACTTACCATTTTGTTCTTCCTGTATTATTATTATTCGTTTCAGCAGTAAACTTTACTAAGTTTACTGCTGAACACATTTAAGAGAACTGGTTATTTTATAAATCCCTATTTTATTTACCTTGTTGATTATCCAGATAAAGATACTGTTTATTTTATGTAAGTATCTACCTTATTTTTTTTTATGTTAAATGTTAAACAATGATTTTGTAATAAGGTTGATTATTTTTCATACTAAATTGAGTATCTTTTATCGTTTACAAATGCTCTTAAAACATTTAAGGTAAGGTAATAAGGTAAAATGTAGGTAATTTACCTACTTTTCATACAAGTACTTAGTCGATTTTATTATTTTATCAATCATCAGATAAAACACTGTTTACTTTGACTGTATTGTAGGCCGTGCCTATACTAGCTGACATAAAATTGCAAAAAGTTGCATTATACTTATGCAGTATACTTAAGAGTGTATGAAGTGACAATAACCCATTTTAACTAACCGAATATAATTCATTATCTTTTTAACCAATTCGTCAACTTATCGTTAATTTATTTTCTAATGGAATCGGTACTCTATTACCTATAATGTAATATATGGTCGGCTAATTGGTGTTACTGAATTGTCAACTGCTATATTTAGTTGTACGTTCTTAAATATTGAAAACATAGGGTAAGTAATTTACACTAAATTACTTACCCTAATTTAAGGACATTTAGGCACATATATTTCTCTTTGTCTATTAAGTACAGGTGCCGTTTTATATGATGTATTATAATTTGGCATCTTTTTGTTGCGGTCCTACCGCGATTGAAACTTCAAATAAACCAATAACATACCTATAGAGTTTCTTTTTTTTTTTTTCATATGCTATGAAAATTGTTGCTGATCTGACGCAATTGTTCTGTCTGGGTGTAATTAATATATTTACAAAAATATATAAGTATTCTGTCAGTTACCTGGTTCCCATAGTAACAGCTTTTCTTAGTTTGGCGCTAGATGGCGCTGTGTGTCAAGTCCGCCATTTCAAAATAAGTAGGTACCTATTTAGGTGTAGGTAGATGATACTACTATTATTACAATATGGCAAGTATATATGTATTTGTAGTTCTAACATACATACATACCTATCCACTAGTCCATTTATTAAGTATGCAAATCATGTACGGTCTTCTCGTACATACTTACCCACTTATAGAATTGGGACTTTTAATTTTACGTATTACTGATATGAATCAATTTGAACTTGATGATTTATTTTATTCATTCGCTTTACGTTGATTTCTGTTTATTTGCCAGATTGTTCTCGTTTAACATTCTGACTTGGCTAATATATATAGGCACATCTTGTTGTTCTATAGATAGTCAGGAGTTACGTCAACTTAGTGCATTACAACAATGGAACATATATATTAGAATAGATATATATTAGCAGGCACGGCAATTAATAATGCTCCAACATTGTATTTTTAATACTTTGCCAGATTGTTCTCGTTTAACATTCTGACTTGGCTAATATTATACAGGCACATCTTGTTGTTGTATAGTCAGTTGGTACACAACTTAGTTTAACTATACAACAATGGTACATAGGTAGGTATATATTAGCAGGCACGGCAATTAACAATGCTTCAACATTGTATTATTTTTACTTTGCCAGATTGTTCTCGTTTAACATTCTGACTTGGCTAATATTATACAGGCACATCTTGTTGTTGTATAGTCAGTTGGTAAACAACTTAGTTTAACTATACAACAATGGAACAACTAGGTATATATTAGCAGGCACGAATAAATTGTACGACTTCATCAAGCGTTATCAGTAAAAAAACATAGTAGGTACTTACTTAGTATAAAACACAAGTTGTTATTGGCATAGGCGATTACGGCAATTAACGCTGCTACTACCTAAATTTTCTCTAAAATTACGACAATGTTGAGACATTGTCATGTTGAGACATTTATACAAAACGTATTAAAAAAAAGCTAATAGCATCTAGATGAACACTACAGTTACATCACATTCCCTTTTTTTTTCTAATTACCCACATTTTATGTTTTTCAACTAATAACCTGCCTGCTTTTTTTTTTTCAAGTCGTATGGTACTTTTTATGGCATGTCTTACTCACGTTTTTTTATCCTCGTCGCCATTTGTGGTGTCTTGTACCTTTCTAGGGTAAGGCAATAAAATATCAGACTTCCATTATAACAGTCGCAAGCGACCCGCCCGCATCGCTCGGCGTTCGATCATCAAGTAACGAACTACCCGCGAAGCGGACGGCTCGTTTAGCCGAATCATTTATTCATACTTGTACATCACAGCTAAGATAGGTATTACATGAAGCGAGTGATACTAAGAAAGTCAAAACCTGTCAAATATATTTCCTACGTTAGTTTATGAAAAGGCGAAAATTTGTCATATCCAGACGCTCAGGGGGCTCACTGTTTTCATTTAGCATACATTTTTCAAACTAAAAAACCCATTTAAGCATTTTCCCATTTATCTGCACCAAACTTTAAGTTAATTCATAAAGAAGAATTGGAAATAAAAAAATGTGTGGAAAAATCATCTCTTAATGTGTTTTAAGAGTTCCTTGAATTTAGTTTAGTAATAAAATATTTTCTGTAAAATAAACTGCAATCCCAGATCCAAAACTACTTATATATGGTACCTACAAGCATTGCCGCGGTCAAAACATTACCCTCCCTCCCTGGCACAGATGGACAATAAACAGAGACAGATAAATCAAACTTCTAACTCTAATAGATTCTCCTAAGTGCTCCCACAATTTTTATGAAGAAAAAACTTTTTGGGCAACGCTTCCATTCATTAAGGGCCACGTACAACGTCACGTGATGATTTAGACCCGCGTTGTAATGGCGCGATAAATAACACGGTCACAACGCCACGCTAAAGTACCTAAGTACCTAAGTACCTAAGTACCTAAGTATAAGCGAAGCGCCACTTACCGCCATCTAGCGGAGAGTGAGGCGAGTGACATAAATCATACGCTGAAAACGTAGACTGGCTTTTTCGAGATCAATTTCTCGGGTTCTAGTTTTAACTTTTAATGTTTTTACATTGCAGGACCTTGTTAAATAAGAAGAATCTTTGTGAGTTTCTGTGTGTGGTTTTGCCCGCGTGGTACCTACCTACCCGGATAAAAAGTAGGTAGGTATCATAAGAAGGTGTGTTCATCCAGAATAATGTATTTAAAATGGTGAAAGAATTTTTCAAATAGCGAACTAAATTCGCACTCTCTATAGATCAGTTAGATTAGATTTCTATGATATGAAACTATAGGTAAGTAGGTACCTACCTACTTTAATTAACATTACCTACTAGCAAGGGAAAATCTACTTCAAATACCTACTTAAGCAATTAAGGTTTCTTATAATTTTGTTCTGAAAATTATCATTCATCGTTTTGTTAAAGAATTCTAAAATTGTTAAAAAATCCAATATGATTTTCTCATAGTTTCCAAAAACCCAATACAGCCTCACCTACCTAGCATAGAAGTTCAGTTCGTTGCTACTAGATGTCACTACTCAAATGGTCAACGACCATAAAAACCTGCGCGGGCGCACCTTTCGCTTCGATACGTTATTGACTTATTAGTTCTGCTGACCAAGTGTAGATGGTGTTCGGATCATTGTCTAAATGGCCAGTTTTTGACCATGTCCAGGACTCTAGGAAAAGATTTAGTTCTATAAAAACTATCAAGATGGCGTTGGGGGTTTGACTCATTTGGGGGTTTGACAAAACACAACACAACAAAATTTTACGGAGAGCATTATACAAATTAATAATTATTATTTATTAGGTATATACTATATAATTAGTTAATTCTAACTGTTTATATTACTCAATTATCAATTTAAAGGTCGTTCGTAGGTTTGAATTCCAGTTGTGCAGAACAATGCATTTCTGTTAAAAAAAAAAATTCAATGTACCTGCTACCTACCTAGTACCTACCTATATGCGCACTTATCGGTACCACGGTATTCGTAGTTTCTAATATTATTAAGTACCTATTATTGACTATGACTAAGTACCTAGGTACGTATAGGTACCTACGTACGTAGATGTATGGGTGTAATAAACAGGTAAACATCTAAATCCCATTAAATTTGATTCGACGAATATCATGTCCGATCACAGTAAATAAGGGTATGTACAAACGGTCATCAACTCGGCCCATAACTCACCGCAATCATAATCGATCTCGTAAGACGCTCTATGATTTACGCGGTTCCGTCCCGGTATCGGATCGTCCCGGAATCGGCGAGGCACGGCAACGTCCCGCGGAAGGGTCGTTATCGTGCCGATCTCACGTCGGTGCGGCGACTCGTTAATTTGTGCGGATGTCACAAACCGAGGAAAAGGGTGGAGGTGTAGTGGGAGTTGGTACCTACCTAATCAAAAACAATCTCATTAAGGTGATACTTAGAATTTTTCGGTTTTTGTATGTGCACTGTGCATGTGCAGACTGCACATGCACAGTGCACCGGATGAGTGAGTGAATGTGATATAAATGCATTCATTATCTTAAAAAATATACACTAAAAAGAAATTGTTTTAAATTTAGTTTAACATCATACAAGGTACAACTACTTACTAATAGTACTAGATTACCTAATTAAACAATATTTGTTAAATATTTTTGGATTTGAAGACAAAACGAAAATAAATATTTTTAAGAGTCATTTTAGAATGATAAATCTATGCTATGTCGAAAAGTTTTACGTGTTTCTGTCTTAAATTTGGATAAATAAAACCCTAAAGTTGTCTATGACATAAAATCAAAGCTGTACCATTTTACTACGAATACCTAAATAATCAAAATTACAAGAAAATAAAGAATAAGATAAAGTTTCAAACAAAAATAATGCTACTCTAAAATTGCTGTGAATCCGTACTTTATAACTGCCTATAACTGCCTTATAACTTGCCTTGAATTAACATGCCACACCCTTGCTGCTCTAAAATAATTTAGGACAAAGTTTGAGCTAGTGCATCTTGCCCTAAATAAAGCAAAATTTATATCGCGCTCTCAATGTGTCCCCATCTCGATGCCATCCCAAAGTTAATGTCCTAAAGTTGGCGCCCAAATTTTAATAATAATATATCTTTGTAATTTATTCGATTCGCGTCTTTGGAGATGAACGTTTGTTACGATTCAGCGTATTACCTACCGATAATTTTATGATTATGGCTCTATTTCGTGAAAACTTATTTAAATTACGATGTTTTTTGATTGTTTACAATGTAATTTGATTCTTAGAGTATCCACACTAATCATTTATTAAACACCTGTCAATAATGCGTATAAGACTGAATAGAGATACCTACCATTGTACCTACTTTACTGACTCCACTTTTGAGAACTGTCATAATCCACTGTCAGAGTTCGAAAGCGACCGCTCTGTCAGTCAAGATCCAGCCGTCACAGTGGTAGGTAAACGTATGACCGTATAAGCGAAAACTGCAGTATTGTTTGGACATATCAAATGTCAATAACAGTATTTATACCAAAAAGCGTTCTAACCACTGCCAAAGATGTGACGTCAATAGTCGCTGGCCGTAAATTACCATTATCTGCAGACGTACCGCTGGTATTTATTATTTATGGGCCGAAACGCCCCGGGTGATGTGGGGCGTTTTTCCCCATGGCCCCGTGTGTTGCGGCCTAATGTACTGAGGTGTCGTTTTGCGATCAGTTGGTTCGATGCTCCGCGTTTCATTTTGCGTGAATTTTTGACAAAAAATCTATGATAAAATAAAATAAATAGATGGGATCATGACTGTAATTCCCAAGTACGGTAAACATTCTCTCAGATCTCCAGGCGCTTACCTCCACAGTACCTGGAATATTAATTAATAGGAGATAGCATTCAACAGTCACATGGATACATAGTAGTAGTCTTGACTTTTCTTGTGTATTATTATGTATATTGGATAATTTTCGAATCGGATTATAGTAAATTAATAGGTAAACCAGTAGAAATAAAAAGTTAAAAGTTCCCATTGCATTGATCCCATGTGTGCTAAAAAAGTTGTTTAAGGTGAAACGTCAAAGTTTTCAGTATTTTGCATTTTATTCAATAAGGGTAACTATAGATTTTGACACGGGTCTTTATCACGTAATTAACTTTAATTTAAACCGTGCAAAATCTATAGTTATGTCTACTAATTACGATAGTTTGAAAAACGGTAAGTTTATCCAGTCATAATTGTAGATTTAATTAGGTATCTCTAAAATTTGCCTCAATTTGCCTTTTTTGCCTAAAACTCACTGTTTCTGAGATATAACGATTCAAAAAGTTGTGTTCCTTGTTGAGTACTATTTTTTGTCTATTTTGACCGGACTAAGTAAGGTTTTATAAGATTAAATCCAGTACAAAGGCAGTTGCTCATCGATGACAGGTTTATACCTCCCTCAGTTTTTGCTAACTGCCAGTGCTGCCATCTCCGCCGAATATATTGCTCAAGTTTTATTAATTAGCAGTTTTCGAAGACATTGAGATCATTTTCAATTGTTTCCATGAAATTTCGGATTGGAGTATGCCACGCGATGTTTTTGATCGTTTTTCCCGGCCGTTTTTGTGATACCTTCACCTAGGTAGTAACATTTTGAAAACTAAACAAAAACTTATTACCTACCGACCAATTGCCAAAATCATAAAGTCAGAATGGCCAAACCGATTTAACTGTTTTTTGTTGTGTTCGTAATTTTCGAAAAAAGGTTTGTATGGAAGATTTTTTAAAAAATCCTTAGGAAAAGTCGTAAAATTAGACATTAGGTATTTTTAATAAAAAAAATGATATTGTTTGACTGCTCTGCTTTAGTAAATTGCACTCGTGCAAACGGAAGAATATTATTATCAATGAATGTTGCAATAGCAATAAACGTAGACATAGAATGTGCTCCAATTCCATTAAACATGTTTCATTCAATCATCCACCCAACATTTTTCATTCAACGCAATAAACATCTAACTCACGCTTTATAAATCTCATAATTTAAATTTAAAACAGCGAAGTTTCATAACGCTTCATCATAAATCGCCTCTGTTTATTCATAGCTCTGTTTAATTGAAATATTAACGACTGGCGAGATCGGAACTGGCTCTCTGTGACTGAATAGGTACCAGTCGTACTTCGTTTAGGGCTTGGTACCTATCTACAACCTTATTGCGCAACCTCACTGGTAATCATGATCACCTGCAACTGTCAAAAGACTAGTTAATTGGGAAAAATAAAACTGCAAATATTAAGAAATATATTATGTACCTTCACAGTTCAGTACCTAAGCTCATAGCTCTTTTGGGCTAGCCTATTTTGGTTTTGATAATCGGGGTCCAACGGTTACTAAAATACAAATATTTTTAACCGGCGAAAAACGAAAGAGGTTTTTAAATCGACCCGTATATAGATAAGTAATTATATATTATTATATTTAATGGATAGGGTTCCATAATTTTTTTTTTGATTAGTCGGAACTGCACGATAGAAAATTGATTTTCCTTTTTAGTTTTCTAAACGTAATTATGTTTTGTTTGTTGAGTAAATATATATTCTTTCTTTCTTTAAATGGGCAAAGGTCAACCAAACCTCACAAGAAAACTGTTGATTGCCATCAAAATAATTAACTGCAGTCGAATCAAAACAAACAGTTACGTTCGTGAGAAAAAACGGCATAATGTTATTACAACAAGAAATGGCGTATAAAAACATCAACACGTCAATTAATCCATCAACGTGTGCTGCCATCTATCTGAGGTGGCAGGCAAAGGTAATGCGCGCTAGTGATTGATAGATGGCGGTAGTGCGATGCGCGTGAGTGTTTTTCGATTTGATTTAGATTGTTTATGCTTCACCTGCTATGTACGAGAGAAAGAGGTTTATTTTATGTGTGTTTAGTTGATCGATTAATTGCAATTTAGAAATAGAAATGTTCAGTTGTTTATTTCCTGGTAGGAAAACATTGAAAAGAGCATGAAAAAATTATGAAAAATATTTTCTTATAGGTACTATAATATAATTTATTTATTAGGCATAATATTGCTATACGAGTAAACTGAACTTATTTAACTAATATTGGCTCAGTTGGTAGTAGCTCTGCCTTCTGTTGCAAGCCTTTCGCCGCTTATAAGAATACTAACTGGTTTCCTCACGATGTTTTTCTTTGCACATATAAATTTATCGAACAGAAAAATCCATTGATGCACGCCGGCATTCGAACCTACGACCTTCGAAATGAAAGTCGAGGTAACTCCCACTCGACAAGTACCTACCAATATTTATTTGTTTAAAAGGTGATAAATACTTAAAAATCCAATTTACAGTTTAAACCAACGAATATATTTCACAAATTCCAAATCCTAACTCATCCACCACTCTTCGTAAATCTATCTCAGATCTGGATGTAATCTATAGCTGATCAATAATATCTGAACGTGATAGATCTGATCAATAATATCTGGGCATGATGTACAGAGCGTCTATATTTCATAACTTGCCTCTTTGAAATTATCGGGGTTTAGTCGGTGCAGCGAACGGACATGAAGAGTGCTCTACCTTTAGTTCAACCAAGAAAATATTATAAATTATTTATTGAAAGATCTACCTATAATAGACTAGCAGTCCGCCCCGGCGCCACACGGATGGACTAATGATTTTATGGCTATTTTTTTACATCTTGGGTTACATAAAGTTTTAATAGTGATCCCTGATTTTTTTCTAGTGATCAATATAGCTAGGTTCATCAGGGATAATGTAGGATTCTAATGGTAAAATATTTTTTCAAATCGGCCCAGTAGTTTCGGAGCCTATTCAATGTGTAAACAAACAAACATACAATCAAATCTTTCCTCTTTATAATATTAGTATTACGAAGTATAGTTAAAGACTAACGATTTAGAAGGTAGGTACGTCTTGTACTTACCTAACTGTCATACAAAAATAAACGTCTGTTCTTCATCCTCTAGACCTTATCCCACTTATTACCCCAATTTTTAAAATTGGTTCAGTAGTTTTTAGTTTATCCATTACAAACAAACATACAAAAATACAAATTTTACCTCATTATAATGGACCTACTTAGTGTATATGGTGTAGATAGAGCACCTCGCCCACCGTAGCATGACCAAGTAGCAATCTCGTCTATAGATAATTTATTTCTCGCCATCACGAGAGGGTTAGTATGTGGGCCACAGAGCCACTAATAGTTCTAACATAGGGTGTAAAAAGTATTTAACCCAAAGGTATACACCACTACCACTACCACCATTAGATCTAAGAAGTGGTCTACCGTATTTAGGGATTAAAACTGTGATCCTATATCATTATTCTAGTCAATTGAAAAGATATTTATTACAATAAAATCAAAAGGATCACTTTGAAACGTCTTGGAAGCTACGGAGTCTACGAATATTCCTCGTGACTAAGCTTAGAAGAATCAGGCAACTAACACGGCTCGGTGTCTATGATTTTCGAAAATCCTCTAATTTTAAACTCACAACAGGATTCAAACAAGAAAGCTACTCGCATCTAGAAAAGCGAAAGCGTGTCCAGCCAAGTTCAAAGAAAGCGCAAGGAACTGGATTAATATAAACTGATGTTCCTTTATGTAGAAACTTATTATCTCCTAAATAATCTCTTTTCTGACCTGCCTCTGACTACCCCCACTAGACATTTTTAAAGGATCTAAGCACCTGGAGATCTGAGAGAATGTCTACCATACTTGGGGATTACAGTCGTGATCCTATATATATATTTTTTTGTATTGAACCCTATTTCAATAGAAATTAAATTACGGCATCATGCATGAACGGCTGTACCGATTTTGCTAATTCTTTTTTTGTTGTAGGTCAGGAGAAAATCTTATAAAATTTTGAAAAATCTAATTAAATAACAGGACGTCTGTCATGACAGCTAGTTACACAATAAAAATTAAAACCAAAAATCACTTCTTCAAAAGTAATTCAAAAAATGTTACGACAAATAGCAAAAGTCTATAATATTGTAGTTATACCGGTCGGTATAATATAGTCCAATAATAGGGCCAATAAAAATTGATATTAGTTTATTTTCAATGATAAAATAGTAGTGAAGAACCTCGAGCCCGATTACATTTTTGAGACCAACACTTTTACACCCGGTACGTAAAGTAAAATAACTTATACGTACGTAATATTTGTACGGACAGACGGATCGATGCCAATACATCATTCTTAGGACTGGAGTTAATTGAACAATGTAGCACGCTTTATTTATAAGAAAAGTTTGCTGTTCAGAATGTTGGTAGATACTAGACTAGGTACTCCCGAAAACTGAAAGTTCAGACTTTGTTCATCAAACTTGACAAACAATAAAAACCAGCCAAGTGTGAGTCGGACTCGCGCACGAAGGGATAATTATAAAAAACTGCAAAAAAATCACGTTTGTTGTATGGGAGTTCCACATAAATATTTTTTTTATTCTGTTTTTAGTATTGTTAGCGGCAATATCGGCATAATCGGCATAATCTGTGAAAATGTCAACTGTCTAGCTATCACGGTTCATGAGATACAACCTTGTGACAGACAGACGGACAGACAGACAGCGAAGTCTTAGTAATTGGGTTCCGTTTTTACCCTTTGGGTACGGAACCCTAAAAAGAAACATTGAATATTTTCTAAAATCTTGATACCTGTTACAATTTCTCATTTAATTTGAGACCATTATTGGTTCCTCAATAAACTATAGCCTTACAGAATTAAAAAACAAACTATGTCTTATCCTTTTGGACGATACAAAAACAGTGATGACAGCTCAGTTGATAGTAACTCTGCCTTTGCTTAGTTTGGGGCTAGATGGCGTTGTGTAAAGTCCGCCAATATTTAGTGATAAGCTGATCAGGACGAACTTCAGGACGAAGCAATTTTATTTTACTTGCATTTGAAGCATTTTTCTTCAGTTTTCAGAAGTAGTCTACATAAATATACCCTAATAGAGTGTCTATTATGAGTCTTGTTTGTTTGAACCCGGAACAAATGCTTAGATATGATATTTATATTTATAAATATACTTATTGGAGTGTCAATTTATGCTGTCTTTCCTCTCTTCTTCTAACTATCTTCTTATTATGTCATTGTCTGGTCGAAATAAAACATTTTTCTATTCTATTCTTTTCCGAGGGCGGCGTGGGAGATGAAAATCCTCCCACAGCCTAAACTAGCTATTTTTTATTAATAACACCTTCCAAGAGAAGGTTTCGCAGAGATTACTTATTTGCAATAAACATAAAGTAAGTGTGTAAATTAGTTAGTTCTGAGAAAACGTTTGATGTTGAAATTCAAAGCTTTACTTACAGTTTGAATTCCTACGAGTGGGGTAAGGCAGTTCTTACAAATTTACAAATTGATAAGTATAGTATCTTATATTATATTTACTTGAGTACCTATTTACTTAAGTAATAATAGCATACTGATACGACGCAGGAACAACTTTGTCGGTTGAATAAATTAAATCTTAAAATGCGCATAACCTCAAAAAGTGCGTGACAATCTATTTACGTCGAAAATGTTTTGACCAATTGAAAAACCATTAACGTTATTCGTTTTTTTATCGGATCACCAGGTAAATAGACATACGTGGTCGGTAAAAAGAGGATCATGATTGTAATCCCCAAGTACGGTAGACATTAGAGGAGGTAGTCAGAGGTACGTTAAAACATTATATTTGCATATTACAAATATAATGTTTTCACATTATATTAGTTAGCATTTATAGTCAGAAAAAAGAAACAAAATAATTTAATAAAATATACCCGTCAAATTAAGTACCTTCTTCGTCGGTTGAAGAATAATTCTCTATTCTTATCCAAACCAAAACCATTCCAAAACATCCAGTTTTTAAGCCTCGATCTCCGTAGTTCCGGTATTGATGAATGGCTCCCATGGGTGCGCCCGGATCACTCACTCAAGGTGCGGGTTCGAAATCTGGTACTGACATCGTTTAATGGCTCAGAGGGGCCAATTCAGACGGAATTTTACACTCAATTTTAAATTATAACAGTTTTTTTGTTATCAAAAACAAACAACATAATAGAATCAAAACTATCGTGTTAGTTAATTATTTTCAATTTACGGCTAATTATATTAAACGTATGTTTTCAACTCGATTTTATTTTACAAGATTTTATTTAACTTGCAATGTATGTATGTAACTACGTAACTAGTTTGTTAAGGTGGAATCTTGCAACTCAATTTTGACTGAACGCGTCAAAATTGAGTTGCAAGATTCCACCTTAACAAACTAGTTACGTAGTTACATACATACATTGCAAGTTAAATAAAATTTTGAGTTATCTTAAAGCGATTGAGCTGAAATTTGGCATACTTATGTAACTTTGGTGACAATGCAATAATATGGTGACAGTGCGCTGATCTGATGATGGATTCAGGAGCTGTTCAACAGACACTCACAATGGAACTCCTTAGTAAATACTTCGATTGAGTAAAAACTTTGCATACTTGTAAGTTCCGATGACAATTTTATATGATATGACAGGTGATGCTCAATGGTTTAAATGATTTTACAAAAGCTTGTCATTGAAAATTATTTTTCAACAGAAAACTTATCTATCTATCAGTCATAGTAACCTAACATTTTTCGCACATTCTTACATATTTCAATATTTGGCATTCCATAATTATTTATTATGATTTATAATTTTAGAAGGATCATATAATATTCGCCGATCTACCGTTGATCGCGGTCGCAGGCGATGCTCATGATGAAGAGCATCTGAATAGTCTCGAAACGTCAGCAATACAAAAACATGGTAATTAGCCGTATTTCTATTTAAAATGATTAACAGCCGCGATAGTTTGAATTCTAGAATCATATAATTTTAGTATAAAATAAAATCATAAAAGTTAAGACCCTCCTATCTGTAAGCCGGTGTAAAACAACCCCCCTCCACCTCACTCATTTCGTTGGAAAACCTCAACATCTAAAAAGGCCCGTAAATATACAGCATCCTTATTATTTAACATCTCTGCGTCTGTCCGTCCGAACTCTTGCCGATATATCAACATTAACGCTGTCCCCGCGTTGAGGACCAGACACGTGGACTTGGCTATACAAAATCTAGATATGGCAAGGTTCTAGCTTAATAAACTTTGTTCTGAACCCAAGGGTTCTAGTTAATTTATTTGTATTCATTTTATAATAATTATTATTGAAATTATTTATTTAATGAAACTTAACTTTAAACCTAGATTTTAATTAATTTTAATTTTATAGTTTACAAGCTGATCCCACGAACTTCGTATCGCTTTAGAATTAACAAATGTTGTCTTAAGTTCCCGTTCCCGTTACCGTATTATCAAACCTAATTAAGCTCAAATTGACTCTACGTTTTAGTTAAAAAACTTTTGTATGGGAAAAAGAAAAGGCCTGTTTTTAGGGTTTTCCCGGCAATTATTCGAATTTTTCTCACCTTTTAAACCTTTCCTAGACATCCACGAACATTTCAAGACCAAGATAAGATAAATCCGTTTTATATATATAGATTTCATGCACGCTAAATGTAATTAGGAAAATGGTTTTTTATTTATTTTACAAGGATTCTACGTAGGAACCGTTGGGTTCTGAGTCTGTTAAGGATTTAAGTTAAGGAAAAAGTCGCTTTTATGTTATTCTAGGGCATAGGCTATGTATATTTTAAGTTTCATCCAAATCCGTTTCGGCGTTTGGGTTTGATTGAGCCATAAAGTCAAACGTTATTTATTTATAGGAACGTCTACTTTGAAACGTCTTAGGAGCTAGGTGAAGCTACGCCTATTCCTCGTTACCAAGCCTAGAAGAATCAAGCAACAAACACGGACTGCTGTCTTTTTTTTTTTGATGATCCTTTCCGTAATTAGTATTTGGACCTCCAGAGTTTCATACAATCATACAAACATCAAAACATACAATAGTCATTATCCCTTTGTCTATACTTTTTTTAACTTCTGTGTCCTTATGCCCGTTCCATTCTTTCTGACTCTCCGAAACACCCGTGGGACGTCAAAAATGAAGATTTAGTCCCCCGTCGCGTCATACGTTAAACCCACCTAATGAAAACACGGCGGGCAGTGATGTAACGGACGGACATACTCTTAAGCCAATTCTCCTGAGAAACGACGACCGCGAAATGGCGACGGCATTTACGACTCAAACTCATAGGTATTTATTTCAATAAAATCACAAGGATCACTTTGAAATGTCTTAGGAGCTAGGTGAAGCTACGCCTGTTCGCGACCAAGCCTAGAAGAATCAGGCAACGAACACAGCTTGGGGCCTATTATTTTTTTAAATTATTTTTTTAATTGTAATTTTCTTCTTTTTTATTTAATTAGCTTTAATTTTATTCATCTTTCCCGCAAAATGACTAAGAAAACATACCTTATTTTCCCTTTGGCTTATTTTGTTGGTCGTCGGATCATTGTTTTTTGTTTGTTCATTTTGTTAGCCTTTATTGCAGCCTAATAAAAGAACCAGTATCAGAAATCCAGATGTCTATTTATACAGACTAGCTTTTACCCAAGATTTTGCTCACGTAGATTCATGAAATCAGTTTTTGGCGACTTTATCGACATTAAATTTCCGGAAAATAAAAAGAAAATTTTAAAGAAAACCTATGTCCTTTCCAATACTTTAAACTTTCTCTGTATGAAAATTCTTCTCAATCGGCCTAGCGGTTTGGCCGTAATAACGTCACAGACAGACAGAGTTACATAATTACTGTCGTGGTCGTTAATCATTTTAAATATAAATACGGCTAACTTCAGCAATACAGGAAAAACGTGGTAATTAACCGTATCTCTATTTAAGACAGAATTACTTTCGAATTTATAATATTAATATATATAACTATCAAGTACACAATACCCTATTTAATTCTCATTAAACCCTTCAATAAAACTCGCAGCAAAGTCACCCACTATCCATTTTTCGCTATCTTCCTTCATAAACAGGGATCAAAAGCCTTACCCTTTCGCTATAAATCTGGTGACCCCCCTTTCCCTCTAAAGGGGGTAAAGGGGGAACCGCGAGGTGGTTTTGAATGGAGATTGAGCCAATTAAAGTAATCGCCGTAACAGTCGGCGCGGGCTTGGATTAGTTCTGTGGCGGGAGCTGTGGAGTCGTACTTTACAGATTTGCATTTAAAAGATCAGAATAAGACTCTATACATTTTACTGATGCTCTTAATTTTCAAGTATGATAGAATCGTGACGTCAATCAGTGTTGATCGAACCCACAACCTACAGCGTAGAAGGCAGAGTTACTACCAACTAAGCTGTGAGGCCAGTCAATCAATGACACTAAAATTGGCTTAAATTGAGTATATAATATAATTAATGGTGTTTCTTTTTTTGTTTCAGAGTCAAATCGTGCTAGAGTTCTGGAGTAAGGAGTTGCGTGTACTAATTTCTATGTCAACGAACGTTAAAGCCGCAAAAAAGAGAGGCTACGCATGTGCTATGTGCATCAAGTTTCGCATTGCAAGAAAATGTATATAATTGTTTCCACTACAACCCACGGACAAACTACTCATGAATTGACGTCATTGGTGCAAATGAACTCACGCAGCTAAAATGCGTCGCGTGTCCGTGCACAGCATGCGCTGCGGTGGGTTTGCAGCGTGCATAGTGCATACATCAAGATAACCAGTAAAAAAACGACATGCGTCAAAAAATCTAAATTCTATCCAAAAAATATCAATATTATAAAAATAATTGTGAAAAAACAATACATGCCCTTAGAAGCCGAAGAAGCTATCAATGGTGATCTACTGTTTAGCTCGTTGAAAACTCCAACATCCCATAATTATGGCCGAACACGCAGATACGCTATATTTTATCAAACAGACAAGCCACGCTGTGTAAGCATTTCTTAACTCTAAAACATTTAGCACAGTTCGACTCCACACCACCCGCCTCAGGATTAGCATCATACAATACAAGCAACGACTGAATCCTTTTATTTATTACTATTTATTATTATTGCATTCTCCGTTCATTTCTCTCTTCTAATATTGTCTTGATATAAATTCCGCTTAGCGTTTCGGAAGCTTACTTTAGATATTATTGCTAATTAGCAATGTGTGCTTTTATAAGGGTGATGATACTTTTTTGTTTTTATTTGTTGCTGCTTCTGGAAGTTATTTTCGAAATTAACGAAATATCAGACCCAAAACTTATTTAATATTTATTTAGAAAACAAACAGTTAGGTTTGTTTTACTCGCAGTATTTCAAAAAATATTATGCAGGAATCTGCTGTTTTAAGTATTTATAAATCATCTAGCTTCCGCCCACGGTTTCACCCGCGTGGTAACTGTATAAAAGGTAGCCTATAATACTGTTTTACGTCATAAGTTATTTAGTATGTATATCTAAGTTTCATCAAAATCCGCGAGGCACACGCATTAAAACATCTTTGGGATTTAAAATGAATATCTAAAATTATTGTTTTTTCTCCTTCCTGCAACAATCAAAAACATAACACAGGCATAACACTTCTCTAGGCTATGGCTCAGTTCTATGATAGAACATTCAAGATTCCCTCGTAGGTACCTCACTTGTTACTTGAGCTCAAATCCAAAAGCCATCAATATCCCACACACAGACAGACAAAGTCTCCGATACCGCCCGCCCTATAAATCTGCCTAATCATTAGAATTACACCGTCTCTTAATAACGCGACGTTCGGGCGGAGATATACGAGTGATGGAGCAATCGTGTTTTAATGGTGGTTTACTTTGTTTGGAGGAGACTATTAGACTATTACTACTTTACTTACTATAGAATATAAATAGAGGTGGGTCGTACTCGTGTTTTTAAGTACCAGGTCTCACAAATACCACCTTCAATAAATACCAGGATATAAACCAGGTTTTAAATAATTTAAAGTATTTGAGATTTGACCATCCCCACCCCTAGATAAAATACTTTCAAGTATAAAATACGCGTAAGAACTGTGAAGTCATACCTGGTAAGTTTTTTTTACGCCTAAACCTGGTTTTGAAACCTAGTCGAGTAAATACGCATCACTTCTACTATAGAGTTATAAAGTAAGTAGTGATGAGTATAGACTAAAGTAGTTTAGGACTTGATATAACATGAATCTTTAATACTTCTAAAAAATAATTGGTGTAGTTTCGTTGTCCCCGGTGACCGTGTCTCCGTCAACGGGGACAGCAGGAGTTCATTTTTACATTAAAAATACTACACGTTGTCCCTGTTGAAAAAGTAAAATAATTTTGGGGTCAGATGACGCAGTTTGAAAAGTTCAGCGATTATATAAAAAAAATCTCTTTATTCATTAATGTACAATGAACATTAGCGTAGATGAAGCAGTTACAAGTTAAATTACATAATCTCTTACAAATGTACTTAATCGGCGTGTTGTTATATAATTATATCAATAACATCAGTTAAGGTATTTATACCTGGTAAAACATACCATAATTATCGCCATACCATAATAAAGTTTAATTTTTATGATTGCATGCAACTAATTAGTGGCATCTTCATCAGTTATATATAAAGGTTTCTCTACACTGTCGGCTACTGTGCGTTCACGTAGTGTGTGGGTTATCATAATATGATATAAATAACTAGCTGTCCCGACAGATGTTGTCCTGTCAAATTTCAATAATCCTACAGAAAAAAGCACTTTCAGTTTATCCCTACGACCTTCTGAATATACACTGAGAATTTTATATATATTGTATAATAAATAGGATCAAGACTGTGATCCCTAAGTACAGTAGACATCATCACAGATCTACAGGCGTTCTGATTCTTGAATATATCTAAAGGGTGTAGTTTGAAGCACATCCAAACCTTACATTTGGCACATGCCCACATTTTGCAGTAGTTAACGTTTCAAACGTGACAGGTTGCAAGCCCGTCGCTTACAAGAACACTATGTTTTCACGATGTTTTCCTTTACCGTTAATTTTTTTTGACAGAAAAATCCATTGATGCACGGCCGGGATTCGAACCTTCAAATTTAAAGTACCTCGAGTACCTCCCACTTAGCTAACACGGCTTTTCTTAAAATTAGATGTTATTTCGGTAAGTAATATTAATTAAATATGAGCAAATCCTTATACATGACCTTCGTGCCACTAGTAAGAAGTGATGGTTAGCCGGAGGCAATCACGCTTGACCCATCAAAATGGCCGAAATTAATCAATTATCGGAAGCCAAAACAAGGTACAATGTCGCTTGATTGATAAGTTTTTGTCAGTTTTTTGACAGTATAGTATGGTGTTGTACGGATCATTGGAACTTACTTTCTGTGGCCTGAGCACGAACCACTATCGTATCTACAACATATCGTCCAAATGCCAAAAATGACACTTTTACTATGCATTTGAAAATTAAAACTACTGCAAAATGTGGGCATGTGCCAAATGTAATGTTTAAACGTGCCTCTGACTACCACCATTAAACATATTCAAGAATCCAGGCGCCTTGAGATCTGATACCGTACTTGGGGATTACAGTCGTAATCCTATTTTTTTTTATTTTATTAAATTATCATAATGATGCTATTTGTATTAACATGTTTCAGGTTATTTGTTTAATCATTATGCATCTTTGTTGACGACTGTACCATTATATTAAAATGTCTGTATTTACTTATTTGAAACACTTTCGCCCTCCTCAACATCTTCAAGCCGAATAAGACAATCTTAACTTTCACGTCTTAATTGAAAACACCAAGAGTAAATATACATTAAATATTTCCATGTATTGATGAAAGTTGAGGTGCCATTAACGACTTGCAATTTTATTATTACCCACCGTTTCTTCGTTTAAAGATATTTTCAATCAGACTTTGACCTCCACTTGGGGTTAGTTTCTTAGCTACCTATTAAAAGCCTGCCAAGTGGTTGGCCGGCCGACGAAAGGTTCCGTACCATTATCTATAAAAAACCGCAAAAAAAAACACGTTTGTTGTTTGGGAGCCCGACTTAAATATTTATTTTATTCTGTTTTTAGTATTTGTTGTTATAGCGGCAACAGAAATACATAATCTGTGAAAATTTCAACTGTCTAGCTATTACGGTTCATGAGATATATAATACCCCTGTGACAATTTACTTATTAATATTTGGACAAGACAACTTGATATAGGGTCAGTTTATTTATATATAAATAAAATTAAGAAACCGCTGTTGATTGTATTTCCAAAGACATTGTCTTAAATCCGCCTGGCGCTCAGATGTCTATGGGGTTAGTCAGAGACAAGTACAGAGACTTGAAGGGTCTGTCTGAAAACCAGCGCTACTCCACGTCATGGTTCGTGCATGTGGAGCAGCATAAAGCTGAGATGGGACCTGTTAGACCCACGTCATAGGTAGTCTGTGTTTTTATGTACGTATCTTTCTTGTTACGTTAAATATTTTATTTCTTGGTATTATAGGTTATTTTTGATTTCTATTAATTTTTATATTGATTATAAGTTTTATTAAGTGTTTTTATTATGATTGTAAGACTGTTCATTTTCCAAATAAAAATAAAATAAAATAAAATTGTATACCTATTTATTTGTGTATGTGTCAAATAAATGTATTTCATTTCATTTCAGTTAAGTTAGGTAAATACAAAAGGGTACCTACTTAAGTTAGAGTTGAAAAGTTACGTGCAAACAACATAACTAGGCATGCAGTAGGTAGTCATCTCGATCTCGGACATGCGGCCAGCATTCACTTTCGAGTTGCGCAAGCGCAGGTGAACTTGCCGGTAACGCATCGTTGCGCAACTCTGCTCTTTATCCGAGTGTGTGAACTTGGTTTTTTTGACAAAAAAATTAGACAGCCTACTTTCAATTGCATGTTAGACGAAGTAAAGTACCCTACTTTTTCAGATTTTCATTGATTGGATGTGCCTCTGAATACCCCCTTCAGATATTTCCAAGGATCCAAGTCCCTGAGATCTAAAGAGTATGTTTACCATACTTGGAAATTACAAACTATCAATAAAATAACGAGGCCAAGTGCGAGTCGGACTCGTGCACGAAGGGTTCCATACCATTATATATAAAAACTGCAAAAATACACGTTTGTAGTTTGGGAGCCCCACATAATTTTTTTTCTTTGTTTTTAGTATTTGTTGCTATAGCGTTTTATTATTGTGGTTTCGAAGATCATTTTAGTCTCATATTCTGTCTCAAGGCGCCAAAAGAGGCAGCTCCGGTAAAACAACTTACGTAAGACAGTGAAATGTTCTATTGTTCGTTTGTAAATTAAATTAGCACTAACTACGGTTCCCAAAACACGGAAGGCCAAACCTCGAAGACCTCGAAAAATAGTCTCCTTTCCGTATTTTTAAATTTTGCTTAAACTTTGAGCCCTGAAATCTACTAAAACCCCTGTTTTGACTACTCAAAATGTTACTGTAATGTTACCTACCATGTGAATGTGATACATCTAAACAATTTCAATTTCCTTGATAGATAAATATTACAAACTTCGATTTTTATAAAATCTAAGTTACCAAATAAATGCTTTATATTTCTGATTAGCTTCCGCCAGCGGCTCCGCCTGCGTGGTACCTGGATAAAAAGTAACTTATATGTTATTCTGATGTATTAGCTATAGTAGCTATATTACTGTTAAGTTTTATCCAAATCCGTTCAGCAGTTTTTGCGTGAAAGAGTAACAAACACACACACCAACAACCACTCTCAAACTTTCGCATTTATAATATTAGTAAGACTAGTAGACACATAAACTGTTTTTAGTTTAAACTGTGTTTTAACGGACAAACAATCTAATTTCATGTCTACTCCATAAAGTTCCAAGTATAGATTGACAGATTATATATTTATTTATTATCCTAATCCTAATAATATTATAAATGCGAAAGTTTGTGATAAGGCTGCTATGTTTGTTCCCTAATCAAAAATAAACGGCATAACGGATTAATGCTGTAGTATTTATATAAAAAATCAGAATAAATAAAGGGGGAACTTATATTTCGAAAAACAACCTTTAAATGATAAAAAAACGCAAAATATTATGATTTTGGTATAGATGGCGTTGGTGTGCAACAAATCTGACATCGCAGACTAAAAACATTTAGTCGTCATAGCAACGCAGTTTGGACTAATGAATAATACGCATTCTACCAACATTCGTAATTTATTTTATCAGTACAAGGTTTGTAGGGAAAAAATTGGAAGCTGCCTGAAATAGCTTTTTCATATGTGATTATTACAAAAAAAATTGACAGAACAACGTTTGTCACGGGTCGGTTTATTTGATATGAGTCACGATTGCTTCGGAATTTCTTCTGTGGTGTATGAAATGCGAAACACTAAGTTCATTCACAAACAAAGCATGGCGGTCAAATTTCTCTATGTTGCGTAAGTTATACCTAAAAGTTTTTACGGTCACAATAGGCCGATAAATATCTTTATTGTTTCGTCCCATAAACCCGTTACGGACTGAATAATAGTAGACTGACATCAGGAATTTAAATTACATAATACATCACGACTGCAATCCCCAAGTACAGTAGATATCCTCTCAGACCTCCAGGCGCTTAGATCCTTAAAGATGTCTAATGTAGAGTCAGAGGCACGTCCGAACATTACACTTAGCACATGCCCACATTTTTCAGTAGTTAGCATTCCACGTGACAGGTTGCAAGCCCGTCGCGCAAGAATACTAACTAGTTTCCTTAATATATTTTTCTTCACCGTTGTAAGCACGTGTATCTACACTACAAAGTCAATTCTGTTTTAATAAGTGTCACAATCTAAATAGACAGATATATTATGCATACAGTTACTACGCCTCTGCCCTCTATAGTTCCTTACTACAGATTTGCATGCACCACCTGTATGACTTGCCTGCCTTAGGCTAGACGCGCACTGGCTTATATGGAATCTATACCTTTACTCAACGCTCTATAGTGTTGAGTTCGGGTATACCATAAAAATATGTACCGCCTTTTTGAGGATTTTAAAATATACCTGACTGCAACATACGTTTTGGGGATACTTTAAAAATATGAACCGTCGTGTTAAGGATTTCAAAATATACCCGACCGCAACATCCGTTTGGGGTAGGTATCAGATAAAGGGACGTGTATTTTATAGGTTAGGTTAGGTTAGTATACTAAATCTGAATGTATACCCGATATCAACACGCGACAGTGACGTCACAAATGTTAGATAAAGGTACGCTTTATTGAAATGATTTTAGTTTACTGGTTTTGAAAATATACCCGACGGCAACGTGGTCTCTGACGTCATGAGAGTTGTGTGAAGGTATAGTTTCCATAATGCCGCGCACTGATGTGGCCACGGCCACAGCCTTATCATGGCTGGCCACATGTGACCAATAAAAAAAAGATTGTCTTGATTTTCTTACGTTGTTATTTTAAAGTATTCTAAGCACATGTTAGATCAAGGTCACATTAATTATTTTGTTGTACGTGATTCAAACCCACAATCATTACACCGATGTCGAGATATCACTCGCTAGGCCATCATGACCTTATGAAAATTTAGGATCAATACTGCAATCCCCAAGTACGGTAGACAATTTCGCAGATTTCTATGTGTTCCCTCAGCTCGAATCACTATCGCATCGTAAAGTTACGATACAATATCGTACGTATCGTAAAGTTACGATACGATAATGATTATTGCTCATACCACAGCTCCTTAAATACGTCACGGGGTCAAAAGCCCAAACATTACATTTAGCTTTAGTAACCATTTCATGACAGGTTGCAAGCCCATAGCCGCTTATAAGAATGCTAATCATAACGTTAGTAATCCGCAAATCGGCCGGCGGGGTTGACTTCCCATCTCTGTTTTCGCCACTTTATGGAGTTAGTCAGTGCGCGTCCAGCCTTAGAATCGGTTACCACACTCACTCCTTATAGCACTATAATAAAGTGACACTAAACGGTAATAACAGTCTCATACGCACACTTTGAATGTGGCACAGGGTTTTGACTCGAAATTGAACCATTAGAATAGAATTAAATAATAATTGTTGGCGCGGCGACGGGCTTGCAACCTGTCACGTGCGTGTGGACTGCAGTTTGTGGGCATACGCTAGATGTAATGTTGCGTGACGGACGTGCTGCTGACTAATTCCTTTAGATATCTTCAAGGTTCTGAGTGTCTGGAGATCGAAGATCATGTCCACCGTACTTGGGGATTACAGTCAGGATCCTATTTGTTTGCTTAGAAAATAATATTAAAATGCAAAACTGTGAGATTGAACGACGCGCGTTGAAGTCTTTTGAATGGACGATGAACATATAATCTTCTACAGCAAAGTAATAAACCTTAATATTGTAACTTCATGTTTCCAGCTTAAAAAATAGATCTTTAGATACTCCGGAGGGGTAGTCAGAGGAGCATACTTTTTGCTATAGTTAGCAATCCATACGTGATTGTTTTCATTTGTGTCGTGAGCATAAATGTTTGTTCTGTGTCTGGGTTTTACGAATATGTATCAGTATGTGTTTACTAAATAAAAAAAGAATCAAATTCAAAATTATTTATTATTGTATTCAAAATTACATACATCTATCACTAGGTTGGTGCGTAATAAATACTTGTGTTAGAAGACCTCGCTCTTCCATATCGAGATTTTACAGTACAGATCAGTACAGATCATCAAGTATATAAGTATTGTATCAGTAATCTGGTTCACATAGTACAAGTTTTGCTTAGTTTGGGGCTAAATTTTGATATGTGAAATTAATCTACCACTACCATATTTATTTAATTAAACGTGTCATAATGGCCCCTTATTTATAAGAATACTAATTGGTTTCTGCACGATTTTTTTCGCAGTTATTCAAAGTGTATATTTTTCAAATTGAAAATCCCATTGATTCATAGCCGAGATTTGAACCTTGCACTTTCATTGACCGTCAGAACCATAGTCAATGCGCTTCCAAAAGTAGGCTAATACGGCTCTCTCAAATATACTAAGTTATACAAAACTTTCTTTGAGTAAATTGACAAGGAGACTTCAAGTGCACTTTATTCTCAATGGCCATTGCTGCGTAAAGCTCAGTTTTATAAGTAGCAGAAATCGTAATATTATGGCCGTATTTTAGCTGTACCGGAAAATTTACCTTACGTCAACGTAATTATAACAATCATAAAAATTCGTCTATTTTTACAAGCTTTTATTTATCTGCAAATCAATTTTGACAGTTTTCCACAACCAATTGAGCTGAAATTTTGCATATACCTTTAGTTCTGGCGACAATACAATAGATAACAATATACAATAGATAGCGATCTAATCTGATGATGGAGTCAGGAGCTGTTCAACAGTCACTTACAACGGAACTCCTTAGTATATAACTACTTCGATTGAGTAAAAACTTTTAATTCTTGTCAAGTTCCGATGAGTTGACATGTTTGAATGATTTTACAAAAGCTTGTATATAGAATAGAATAGAATAGAATAAAATTTTATTTGTAACAATATAAACATACATACATACACACTAAAAAGTAAATCAATAATATATTAAAACAACAAAAAGATGAAGAAGAAACCAAAATAAAAATAAAAATAGTGTTACAAAATCTCTAGATCAGCAATGTAGATCGTGAACAATCTACGCTGATCTTCCACTAGAACCGTTTTGTGATATTTCAACAGAAAACTTATTCATTTCATTGTCTTAGACTCAGCCCTACGATTACACAACTATGATATTAATAAGGAAATTGGTTAGAACATGCCTTCATCCTTCATGAATCTAAACGTTCGTTTACAATTTAACGATGCATTTTATTTATTAGTACTTTCACTGGACGCGGTATATTCGATCGAGTTGCGTATTAGCCGACCTCGCAAGAATAATGAGGTAATTGTGTGTTACTAGCTGACCCGCGTCAGACTTTGTTCCGTCCAAATGTCAATAATCGCATAGAAAAAAGCACTTTCAGGAAACTAGTATTTTTTTTCATTTTTGAGCAGCTGCCATTTTTTTCCTATTTCCTTGTATTGATAAAATAAATTATGAATTTTGGTAGAAGGCGTATAATTCATTAGTCAAAATTGCGTTGCTATGACGACTAAATCTTTTTAGTCTGTGATGTCAGAATTGATGAACACCAGAGCATCTATAACAAAATCATCCTTTTTGCATTTAAGGGTTGTATTATAATTTTAGGCACCCCTATTTTGTAATCTGTTTTTGTATCTACATCTGCAAATTTCGTTCTGTTTTTTTAGCCTGATTGATTTTCAAACATACAAACATCTTCACAAACTTTTGCATTTATAAGGATGATTATCATAATGTCTACATTTATGGAAATTCCTAAAAATCTAAATATTTTTTTTGGAAAAAAAAGTAACTTATATTCATACCAAGACCTTTAACTATCTCTATATGACATTTCATGACTATCGGCTCAGCGGTTTTGCCGTGATAACGCTACAGACAGACAGACAGAGTTACTTTCTCATTTATAATATTTATATAGATACATAGATGTTACAACAACAACATTGTCATCTTGTTTTGCCACTTGGAGAGATGTATAAAAAGTATTTGAGAAATCCTAACACAAGGCTGTAGTCGAATAAATCTAAACCGGTCTAAAACTAGAAAACCGTCTAGGTCTCATCTCGTTATGTAATGTGCAACTTCTATGCAAAAATCACCTTTATTACTGAGAAATTAGATCTAAAATCGCGTCATTTTAATGACCAGTCTTTGCAAATGTTGAGCTAAATCAACCTTTATTGCAGTGGGAATAAGAGTGATTGCTTAGTAGGCTATAATATTGCTCCTTTTATGGTTAAATCTAATGTGTGTCATGAATGCGACGAATACTAACATGCAGAAGCGATTTAGATAGAATAAAATAAAATAGATATTGGCGGACTGTACACTCAACGCCATTTAGCCCCAAACTAAGCAAAGCTTGTACTATGGGAACCAGATAACTGATAGAATACTTATATACGTTTTTTTTGTAAATACATACTTGTTATACATATTAACACCCAGACACAGAACAAACATCTATTTTCATCACATACATATTTGCCCTGGGTGGGGATCGAACCCACAACGATATTTTTGACGACTTTATCGTAAAACATTAAAATTCCTAAAAATCTGAAAATCTGAAGAAAATTTAAAAGTATAAAATTGACCTATGTCGGTCCTATCTCTATATATCATTTCATGACAATCGGTCCAGCGTTTTGTCCGTGATAACGTCACAGACAGGCAGAGTTACTTTCGCATTTATAATATTAGTATAGATTTATAAATAAGTGTAATTAAAAAAATGTTTAACATCTGAAATTTCAAAACCCGGACGATAACTAATTACTTGACGAAAAATAATTAAAAGCATCCTTTAATATATTTTAATTCTCCCATTATCCATTTAGTGATTTATTAAAATAATTGGTTGCAAATAGGAAGGATCGTGATCTAGACACGCGGTAGCGTGTCCAACCAAGTTCAAGCGAAGTAACGTTTAATGTGACTGTGATAGGAAAAAATCACTTGAAATAAGGTGGAATGAGCTATCTCTTACTATCCCTTCAAAAAACAATATAAAGTTGTAATCAGCAACAGAAATAGAGACGTTAATAAAACACTAACAAATCCTCCGTCAAAATAATCATTAGTCACACACAAAAAACCACAATTCAACGCCAAATTAAGCCCCGACTACACGCGTATCCAAATAACCATTGACATAATAATGACATAATCAGACGGCACAAGGCTAGACAAAAAGCGATAATGCTTTATGCGAGTAATTGTATAATATGTGTATATGTACAGTGAGATGAGAAAGTGCTTTGCGATTCCGCTTACAGCACGGCGGCTTTTGAGTGACAGAAGCCAGCTACTAATTATTTAGTTTTTTGGTCAGTAGCTTAACTTCACTTTATCATAAAAAAGCTAAACCTGATGGAAAGTTAGCTAAGCTAGCTGTTATAGCCGGAACTAGCTTACCGTGCCATTCACATAATCAAATTCGTGTGGGCTAGGAACCTATGGTGACAGTTCTTAAGCCACCTCTTAGCTATAAAGCCGGGACCGACATCTAAACGTGTGAAGCACAGAAACGCTCAGCTGTAGATGCCACTAGCGGTCACCCATTCATATGTTGATTACACAGAAGGTTGCATAACTTTGACAATCTCTTAAAATTTACGACAATGAGTCATCTTTATTAGAAATCTCATTTATAAATGAGAAATCGGTGACTCTCTTAAATATTACACACTCTAAGTAAGCTCAAGTAACCTTGAGTAATAAAAACATCATTTAAAATATTGAATAAGTCTCAAGAAATTTGTGATTAATACTTATGCACTTTTGAACTCAACTATACCTCTACTTATGTACGTACTAGTGAAAATCCCGTGACTTCATTCGATTTGTTCCGTACCCAAAGGGTAAAAACGGGACCCTATTACTAAGACTTCGCTGTCTGTCTGTCTGTCCGTCTGTCTGTCACAGAGCTGAATCTCATGAACTGTGATAGCTAGACAGTTGCAATTTTCACAGATTATATATTTCTGTTGCTGCTATAACAACAAATACTAAGTGCGCGAGTCCGACTCGCATTTGGTCGGTTTTTTTTTTTTTTTTTTTGTCTATTTTGGTAGGTATGAGAAAAGATCGTAGGGTATTTTTATACCCCCAAGTGATAAGGGTGGCGTAAAGTTTGTGAAAATCTGAAAGTGCTTTTCTGTAGGATTATTGAAATTTGACAGGACGTCTGTCGAGACAGCTAGTTTAAGTATATTAAAATATTAAAAAGGTAGTCATCCTGCAACTAATATCTCTTAATAATTCCTCAAGCCTTTTTCCCACATTTGTTTAAACCAGCCACCAACAAACAGTCAAACTTTCGCATTTATTTACTGTGTTCTATGTAATTAGGTACTCACGTGAAATGACGGCGGATGTAATAAAATGAGCTGACCAGCACTTTATGTGATGAGAGCGATCATTTTTGAGAAATGGCGTGTAGACAAAATATATTTCTAGAAAAATATTGGTGGTAATTTCGCACAGCACCATCTAGCTTTAAACTAAGTAAAATTTGTGCTATGAGGATCAGATAACTAACAGAATAGGTCTACTATTTATATGTTTATACTATATCACTTTCGTGAGTACACTTAATGTCAAAAATCTGGCCAAGTATTAGTCGGAGTCGCGTACGAAGGGTTCCGTAACATTCATTATCTATAAAAAACGGCCCAATTACGGTAAACATCTCAGATCTCCAAGCACTTAGATCTTTGACGATGTCTAAAGGAGTTAGTCAGAGGCACGTTCAAAAATTACATTTGGCAGTACGGGCTTGCACCCTGTGGAATGCAACATTCCACACGTGACAGGGTGCAAGCCCGTCGCCGCTTACAAGAATAATAATAATAGTTACCTTTGCAGTTGCAAATAAATGATTTGGAATTGAATTTGAATTTATTTTCTAAGTGTGAATCGAACCAACAATTCTCAGTGTAGAAAATAGAGTTACTACTAATTGAAGTGCGAGGCCAGTCAATAAATTGAATGAGATACATGATTTCTAATTTAAGGCGCTCCCTGACGACGATTGTTTTTGTTCGAAACGAAAAAAGAAATACTTCTGAACAAGCCACATCTCCTATTTTATAATGTATAGTATATGTGAATAAAGATGTACCCATCTTTAATCACTTCGATAAATAATCCTACCGACCGCTGCAATGACGACAAACACACGTCGGCGCGTGGTCCGCCTTAGCTTTTCGAATAAATTAATGATATAAATTATGTTTAATTACTTATCAAAAATCTATTCTAATAGAAATCTAGATCTACATATTACCTATCTTTAACAATAAATCACAAGTTGATTTTAATAGTAGGTATCAAAAAATTTCGATCATAAATTCTAAAACGTATCATTTTGAAATAATATCTTTATCGTGAAAAGTTTCTGCTATTATGTTTTCAGCTTTATAGAAATCTAGGTAGGAACCTGAAGTAATATACTTATAAAAATAGGATATGTGGCTTGTTCAAAAGTATTTCTTTTTTCGTTTCGAAAAAGAGCAATCGTCGACACACAGCCCCTTAACTGCAAACCATTATGTTTTAGTCATCACACTAACATATTGCGAAATTCGAATGTATGTTTCTGACTTTTTTAAGGGTTCCGTAACCAAAGGAAAAAAATGGGACCCTATTGCTAAGACTTCGCTCTCCGTCTATCCGTCTGTCTGTCACAGAGCTGTAGCTCATGAACTGTGTTAGCTAGACAGTTGAAATTTTCAAAGATGATGTATTTCTATTGTCGCATATAACAACAAATATAGACAGAATAAAATCTGTATTGATGTGGGGTTCACATACAACAAACGTGTTTATTTTGACTTTTTTTATAGATATTAGTACGGAACCCTTCGTTCGCGAGTCCGACTCGTGCTTGGCTGGTTTTTTTCTTCTAACGGCAAAACCTCTTAAGATGAAATTTGATAGATTATGCTATTAACAGTCCGTCCCGGCGATGTGTGTAATAATTTTAATACCTTAGGCTACATATTTGCAATTTGCATGGAGATCTCTAATTTTTTGGAAATATAATATAACCTATGTTACTTGCTAATAATGTACCATTTGATAGGTGAAAGAATTTTTTAAATTGATTCAGTAGTTTTTCATTACAAACTTAAATACAAATTTATCTCGAAACAGCGAAGTCTTAGTAATAGAGTCCCGTTTTTACCATTTGGGTACTAAAAAAGATCGCTCTCATCACATAAAGTATTTAATACTATAAAGAGGTAAAATTTGTATTTTTGTTTAAACTGTTTACAGTCGCAGGGATTCACTAGTTTGTAATAAAAACATAGTTTTACTTAATTTCAAGAAACTTTCAAAACGCATTATCGAGAGTAGATAATCTGTCAAGACAAAGGTTACAGAAATTACCAAATAGACTGAACGCTTACAGCCTGTCACTCAGCCTCTTGCTTGCGAGCCGGACATTATGCGCTCCCTCAAGATTGATCGTTCAATTGACGCGCATAGAGTTAGGAACTTGTAAAACTGTGTTTTCAGACAAAGTGGCGTATAGTAGTTTTTCTATTTTTTTCTACTTTCTTACTTTTTTACTTGCTTATACTCGTGTACAGGAGGGTTAGCATGAACCACTATCGTATCGACAACGTATCGTCCAAATGTCATAATTGACACTTTTACTATACGAAAAGTGTCCGTTTTGACACTTGACGATAGTGGGCCATGCTCAAGCCATAAGTGTAAGTTTAAGACTACAACCTGAATTACATTATTAGACCGTATAACTTGATCGATTTATCATCGAGAAAAACCAAAACAAATGTGGTTAATATTTTAGCTTCATCATGTTACTTTTTTCCAAAATAGATAAGTTCATAGTAGATGGGGCCGTATATCAAGGACCTAAAGTAATATCTAAACAATATTATTCGCGGTGCGAAAATATGAGTATATATACTATACGAGTAAAAATTATAATTAAAGTAATTAGTAATTATTACTTTTTGTTAATTACTTTTAACTACTTTTGCTAATTATTTATTAATTACTTTTGAGCTTGTGGTATGGGCCCAGTTCTAGTCCATACTGATTTGTAATTTGAGTTGATCTAATGCTCAGGGAATATTTAGTCAAAATCAATAAACAATTATATTGCGTTCACTTTATAAATAGTTTTTACATCGAATGTATTATAACTAGAACATTTTATAACTGAAAAAATATTTACCGTAGTTTTTGGTATACATTAATATTTATACATCACGTGCAAACTCGTCTATCCATCTGAACTCATAGTGTTATGCCGTCTCTAAAACATTCCTATCTCTTCAGAAAATAGGAAGTGCAACGGTCACCAGTGAAGGTGCTCGGATACCATCAGTGTATGCTATTAGCGATTCTGCGCTCGACTGTACATACATTGTAGTTTATTGTACATAATATTGTAGCATATTATGTGATCGCCTGTACCTTATATTGTAGCTGAGAGCAGACGCGTAGAAAATGCATTATGATATTTAAGTGTGGAGAATTTAAACAAGAGAAGTGAATAAGTTATTTTTTATCCCACCATCTCGGAAAGAGTATTTTTGCTCTTCAATATCTGAGTGCAAAAGCCGTTTTTATTCAATTCAATTCAATTCAATTCAATTCAATTCAATTCATTTATTCATCCATAGACATATTTTATGCACTTAGATAGGTCATTATGGCACACACAACAAAATAACTTTATCTTATGAACTAAATAAAATAATACAATTATTTTGATAAATCAGAAATAGGTAACAGCAAAAGCATTGTCATAATGTAAAAATAAAAAATTATAAAATAAAATAAGATAGGATGTCAGTTATTCAATAAAGTCAGAGATAATCATTTCATTATCCGCAAACGCTTCGTCAATTTTGTAATAGCTTTTTTTTATTAACTGTTTCCTTATACACAATTTGAAGGTACAGTCTGTCATGTTCTTAATATCTACAGGTATTTTGTTATATAATTTAATTGCAGTGCAGTAATAACTTTTAGAAATTTTACTAAGTCGTGTCATAGGGACAATTAGATGATCCTTGTTTCTCTAGAGGATAAAGTAAATTGAATTTAGAACATCGTTTGCACTAAGTTTGTGAATTAAAAAAATCATTAAACCTATTTACTGCTACCTCTATGGTGCCGAATATATCATACAACTTTTTTAAATTTGTTAAAAACTCAGACTCGGAACCTTCTTGGTGTAAAATTGGAACCCTATTACTAAGACTTCGCTGTCCGTCTGTCCGTCTGTCTGTCACAGGGCTGTATCTCATGAACCATGATAGCTAGACAGTTGAAATTTTCACAGATTATGTATTTCTATTGCTGCTCGAACAACAAATACTAAAAACAGAATAAAATAAATATTTAATCCCATACAACAAACTTGATTTTTGCATTCCAGCGCCATCTAGTTTCATTTGATGTTACTACGTATTATAGGTACTTTTCGCGGTCTCATGCGACCGCTCGGGGTTTGAGAGGTAAGATGAAAGAGGTTTGCGATTCCGCAGGTGGCGCTATTTTACCACTATCGGTAAAGTAAGTCGGTAAATAGGTGGTACTTCACATGATCGAATAAAAAGTTTGAAATTGAATTATTGAATTCATGTAGTTAGGTAAATAGGTACCTAGGTAGATATTATTAATTTCCAATTAATTTCGAGTTCGAATCCTGGCCGTGCATCAATGGATATTTCTGTTCGAAAAATGTACCTATATGCGCGTTACACGTGTTTATAACAGTGAAGGAAAACATCGCGAGGAAACCTGTTAGTATTCTTGAAAGCGGCGACGGGATTGCAACCTGTCACGTGTGGAATGCTAACTACGTAGTTAGGTAAATAGGTAGGTTACGAGATATTATGAATTATTTTTTATGTTTCTAGGGTTCCGTATCTAAAGGGTAAAAAACGGGACTACTAAGACACCGCTGTCCGTCTGTCTGTTACCAGGCTGTATCTCGTGAACCGTGATAGCTAGACAGTTGAAATTTTCCCAGATGATGTATTTCTCTAAAATCAGCATAAAATAAATATTTAAGTGAGACTCCCGTACAACAAACGTGATTTTTTTGCCGTTTTGATAATAGTACGGAACCCTTCGTGCGCGAGTCCGACTAGCACTTGGCCAGTTTTTTCAATTTGCTTTGTACACGGTTCTTTACGCGGCATTTTTTCACGTCATTATTAAGATTATTCTGTAATACTTACCTGTCATAATGTAGTAGTTAATACCTAAACTGAAATAAAAGTACCTATCTTGTGATTGTAACTGTTTTTTTTTGCATTTAGTCATTTCCTCGCTGAGGTGGAATGAAAAGTTACGTGTTGCACTCGAGTGCAAAGATTTTTCACCTCGTGCTCTTTTGATTCCCTCGCTAACGCTCAGGATTCTAATTTTAAATCACTCGCTGCGCTCGTAATTCAATTTTAGAATCCTTCGCTTGCTCGGTCATCAAAATTGAACACGCGGTTAAAAAGCAACTTTGCACTCTTGTATAACAAATAACTATTTAGCAATGGTTATGTATGAGTGAAAGAGATGGATGATGAGTTGGAGATGAGAACGTTGAGATGGGTGTTGAGTGAATAATGGATAGATAAGGAATGAATGACACGCAAAGCACTATCTAGCCCCAAACTAAGCAAAGCTTGTACTATGGGAACCTATGTAGTTACTGATACAAATACTTATAATATATTTTTTTGTAAATCCTTACAAATACACTAGCTGATCCGTTAGACATTTCTACTATGGTAATTTTTACAAAGAATCAATTTATTTTTCAAAATAAAAGATAGCCTTTGTTACTCTGGGATAATAATGTTATTATAGCAATTTTTTTTGGGTTACACTATTGAAGTTTTAGTAGGGATCCCTAGTTTTTTCTAGACATAAAAAAAGCCTATATGTTACTCAGAGATAATGTAGCATTCTAATGGTGATCTATTTTTTTTTATCGGTTTATTAGTTTTTGTGTTTATTCGTTACAAACAAACAAATACACAAAAAATCAATCTCTCCTCTTTATAATATTAGTATAGAAATGTTTGTCCTTGGAGGCGATCAATCCCACAACCTATAGTGCAGAAGGCAGAGCAACTACCAACTGAGCTGTGAGCAGAGGACGTAAGGAAAAAGTTGAGTTCTAAGTGATTGCAAGCCAATAATGTCTAAGATTTGTATAGATATTTCGTACTACGTTTAATGGTATTTCGTTGTAATGTGAATCATCCATTTACGCCAGTCCATGAGCAACAAGCCCTTGTTTTGCAACTAAACAGGTGTCCCTTATGTAACCAGTTGCGTAGATTTTACTCACTTTTGAGCAATAACAGGATACGTTTTACATACGCTCTTATTTATTACGATATTCCTAACGTATACTAGGGTCAAATACCCGGTTATGGTCATTTTAAATTTTGGCAGTCATTAACTAAGCATAGCAAACAAACTCGTTTAAAATCTAACAATTCTTTGTCTATGGTCCCTTTTGATTACTGACAGTTGTAATGCGTTATACCTCTAGACTTGATTGACCACAACTAAATATTTCCCGTTTTGTCTATTGAAATATGAATAATTAATAAATAAATATCGCCTGTTACAAAACCTTTAGTTAACTTAAGAGATAGAAAAATACTCTATTCTATGTTGATTAAAAATCATCGTTTTAATATTTTTTCAATATAAAAACCGTTTATTTGAAAATTAAAATGTTGTTAAAAAGACTCAACAACCAGCGCTCATGTCTTAATAAAATTACGCAAAAAAAAAAATGTTTGGTGGTTAGGTGAGCATGAATCACTATCGTATAGACACTGTATGTTGTTAGGTTACGTTAGCAACATTCGACAACGTATCATCCAAAAGTCAAAACTGACACTTTTACAATACAAAAAGTGACAGTTTTGTCACTTGAACGATATGCGTGATAGTGATTTGGTTGGAGCTGTTGTTGAATAGCTTCCGACCGCGGTTTCGCTCGCGAGGTTACTGAACAAAAAGTCGTTTATGTTTTTACAGGTCATTTACTACCTACATACCAATTTTATCTTTTGTTTAGTGGTTATGGCGTGATTAAGCACCTAACAAACTTGATCATCATTACAATCATTTTTAACAACTTCCGCAATTATCGACGAGCTTATTACGATTAATAGAATAGTAGGATAAAGAAAATGAAGAAATATATTATTTTTAGAATGATGAAGAAAAAATAGAGAATGCACTGGTAAAAATAAGTTGGGTGTTTGTACATTAATCGATTTTCGAATATCGATTAATGTACATAACAGGTACTGCTCTCTCAAACGGTAAATTTGTCATAAAATGTTTAGTCAACACTTTAACCCTTACCTTTCCTTTGTTCTTTAATTAGGAGATTTTTAGTCCATTATCATTGTCTTCTCTTTTTCCAACTGCGCATGTTGTAAAGATGGTTTATGTTTTGCAACCGGCCACCTTCCCGACGTCAACTGTCTGTACAACTGTCTGACGTGACTGTCTGGAAAGGCTTTTAGTTTGATCTTAAAGCTAGTACAACGTTCCAAAAAACTGACGCCAGTGACTAAGCCATTGCAAACATACCTTTAAATTACTTTAATATGTTAATCATATGCCGTTTGTAAATTTTATTTACATAATAAAGTTTGGTTATCGAGTATTATAATTAAAAGTTTGATTTAAGGCTTTTGCGGTTGATGTGTTAACTGTATGTCAGTTAGACAATCATGAATGATTAATTTAGTAGTTTTAGGGGAAATTAGATGAATAATTAATTGGCAAAATCGCATTAACATCGGGATCATGACTGTAATCTCAGATTACGGTAGACATCCTATCGGATCTCCAGGCGCTCAGATCCTATATGATGTCTAGGGGTATTCATAGCACGTCCAGACATTTCATTTGGTATTTTTTCCGTAAAAAAATACACTCTACTAAATACACTGTTATCAATTCGGTAGGTATACCTACGAGGAAAATATTGTAAAAAAAACAATTCCAAAATTATAGTTTTTACAAGATTTTATTTAACTTGCAATATTTATGTATCTAAGTAACTATGTATGTTAAGGTGGAATCTTGCAACTCAATTTTGAAGCGGTTATCCCCAACCGATTGAGCTGAAATTTTGCATACTTATGTAACTTTGGTGGCAATACAATAATATGGTGACAGTGAGCTGATCTGATGATGGAGTCAGGAGCTGTTCAACAGACACTCACAATGGAACTCCTTAGTAAATACTTCGATTCAGTAAAAACTTTGCATTGTTGTCAAGTTCTGATGACAATGTTATATTATGATTATGATAGGTGATAGCGCGTTAGTGCTCGATGAGTTGAATGATTTTACAAAAGCTTGTCATTGAAAAATATTTTTCAACAGGAAACTTATTTTTAAACTAACTTACTTGTAACTTGGTGTTATTTATAAAGCACTAAGATCTGCACATGCCACTGTCATTTTACTTAGTCCGATTAGCACTTAAAAATACCGATAGAGATACCTAGTTTTATACAAATATATATACTCAGCATTTATCGTGTGGTATTTCGTATTTGTCTAGCTGATGGTTGTTTTAAAAAACTATTTGCCTAATCATTTATCAAACTGCCGTGCTAGCCCTGTTTTTCAAGTGGCAGGTACCTAGACTTTCATTTCGAAAGTGCGCATCAAAAAACACGTGCTCAAAACGGTGAAGGAAAACATCGTGAGGAAGCCAGTTAGTATTCTTATAAGCGGCGATGGGCTTACAACCTGTCACGTATGGAATGCTAACTACTGCAAAATGTGGGCACGTGCCAAATATAATGTTTGGTCGTACCTCTGACTACCCCACTAGACATCTTCAAAGGATCTAAGCGTCTGGAGATCTGAGAGGATATCTCCGGTAGATATCTTGGCGATTACAGTCGTGATCCTATTAAAACATAATTTATGACTTAGAATATGAAGGTTAGGCAGGGGTTATAAACGTGGTAACTGCCAAATCAATTTTCAATAGTTTCATCAAAATTAAATGCTATTTGGCTACACAGTGCATGGCGAACGTGTGAAAGGAAAGCAAGCAACAAAAATAGTTTTATTTAATATTTATATTATTTAGAGTGTTGTCTTCAGCTAAGAATAGTTTTTAGAAAGCTCAGATCCGCAACACCAAACATTTAATAAAACACATTAACATAATCACCTTACTTCAGAATCAGGATGTAATAATGTACACAACAAGCGATAATCACCTTACACTGAATGTATTACATTTACGAGCAGGTACCAAACAACTGATATTTATTTATTTACCTAAATAATATACCTAAGGCTGTAGACCCATGTCTACGGTGCGGCGCCGGCCACCATGTGAAGGCGTCGCGGCATGAGAAGGCGCGACGCGCCTCGCCGCGGAAAGGCGCCGTGCACAGCGTACCGCGCCGGCCGGCACACGGCACACCACTCGGTACTTGCATTGTATGTGTATCGATGCCTAACAGCCAAAAAGGGCTAACCGCCACTTTACAAACTTAACAGGAGAGTGGTTTAAATATTAATATTAATATAATTATTGATTTTTTTATTATTAACCCAGTATTTTCCTTTATTTTGTTTTTTCTTCATTCATCGTCTCAAAAGCAACAGGAACCCAATACGTCTTTCGCGGTCCATGTTAATTCCGGTCTCCGCTGCTCAATTGAATGAGTCAGCGAAGGCAAACTCTGCCAGCTAAACCTTCTGTTCCTAGGCATCTATCACTTGACAGTGAAATGGAGCTCAACGGACCACTAGACTAACGGCTGGCTTCCTTCGAGGTGGCGACTCTTTTCGCGGTACATAGAAAAAAACTGTTATGTTTTGGAACGACGGTTGCTACCGCTATTGTGTGCTGGCCGGCGCCGTCACGCCTTCTCACGGTCGCGGCGCCGGCGTCGCACCGTAGACATGAGTCTACAGCCTAAAGCTCTTGCTTTACTGACTGATCTATCAACGCACAACCTTAAACCACTGGTCCTAGAAACTTGAAATTTAGTTGGTGTATAGAGGTGGACTAAGGAAGGAATTCCCGAAACTAACCTCTAAGAGGTTTAACGGGGGTTGAAGTTTGTCTGAAAATTACTCACGTGATTTCCAATGGTTAAAATATAAAGCTCTCGGCGATTCGCCTACTAGAAGCTAGGTGAAGCTACTTTTTTCAGTCTTCCTGTTTATGCTTCATCAATGTGTAATGATGCTAATGATGATGATAAAAGTTATAATTTAAAAGAACAATAGAAGGCAGAAGATTGACCCAGATGGACAGACAATGAGATGAATTTGTGTTAATTGTGCAAAGCTCATCAAACGGAATTGTGTAGGTACCTACTTTTTAGGGTTCCGTACCCAAATGGTAAAAACGGGACCCTATTACAACGACTTCGCTGTCATTCTGTCTATCACAGAGCTGTATCTCATGAACTGTGATAGCTAAACAGTTGAAATTATTTTTGTTGCTGCTATAACATCGAATACCGAAAACAGAATAAAATAAATATTTAAGTGGAGCTCCCATACAACAAACCTGTTTTTTGCCGTTTTTTATAGAATCCTTCGTGCGCGAGTCCGACTCGCACTTTGCTAGTTTTTATTTATGCAATGCATTTTGCATTTACGTTTTTGTGTTTGTTAATCGTTGATTAAATTGAAAAGTGGCGCCGGTTAGGTAATTAGCATAGATTAGATCACTAATGACATGCGCACATTGGAGGATGGGGCGGCAGAGGATTTCTGCCTCGGTGCATGGCGCTGCGATGCTCTGAGGACGACCACCGAGTATTGAACATACCTTATTTCGATTGGATAACTAATAACCCTTAAAACCGACTTGTCTATATTAAAACGCTATTGGGTATACGGTACCATTGACAAACCGTACGAGTTATATCCTCTTGAACCAAAAAACTCGCGTTACTACAATCTAAAATGGCCGAAAGTTGCACAGTAGTTACTGGGTTATGAGAAATGATCGATTGACCAATTTTTAAGCTGATCAGAAAACAAACAACCCGATAAAAGGTAACATTGAAGGTTGGCATTGGATTTTGACGTTATCGCTCTTCTAGTGATGCTGTTTACTGATTTAAAAATAATAATATTTGACACTACTTTTTACAAAAAAGCAGCAAAAAAACCATCATCGTCTTTATTTATTTATTTAATTAGAACGGATAAACCACTTACACTAATTAATTAAGATTTAATATTTAAAATAATCAAATTACGAACTAAAACACAGATAGGTATATAAAATGTTGAAATTAAAATTAACAAAAACAAAAGGTAAATAAAAATTAAATTATAAATAGAATCAGGAAGTCAAAACATTGGTATAAAGTCATAGTTAAAATATTAGTAATAATTCAATAAAATATGTACATTATCAGTTAAATTCTCAAATTGTCATTCATACATCATTGTCACAAAATTATAGACTTAAAGGAGCCATTTATGTAATGTATCAATGATGCCACCTGTCACGTATGGAATGCTAACTACGGCAAAAAGTGGGCATGTGCCAAATTGTAATGTTTGAACGTGCCTCTGACTACCCCAGAGTATGTCTTCCGTACTTGAGGAATCAGAATAGAGAACCAATTTTTTTTTATTAATAATCAAATAAATCTATCATAGATTTGAAGGGCCATAATGATTAAAATGAAACGTAAGAGATTGAATTTATACAATTAGAGGTAATTTTATTACACATTCAGTCAACCATAGTTGATTGACAATAGAATTTTCGACCTTATGCAGTGACACAAAACCATTTTTACTGTCACACGGCTAACATCACGTAAGGTAAGATCCACACTATACTTGTAGTTTTTGATACCTCGTTTATTTTATACCTACTATTTTGATACCTACTAAGAAGATATTATACTAAAATGTATCTGAAAGCAATCTGTTTTTTAAACTGCATACTTTAGTGGCGGCGTATCTCTATTGAGAGGGATTGCATCATGGTTTACCGTCATTAGTGAATATTTTAGCGCTTAATCCATGCACTAGAACTTTCTCCTGCATCTCACAAACCTGCGCCCGCGCACTCCGAATCTTCGGTTGCGCAAGAGTACGTGTACTGGATTACCGTGCGGTCAGGGAAATGTGTTAGGTACCACTTAGAATAATAAATATTTTTAGACTGTTTACGATGTTTTAGTTTTTAGGGTTTCGTACCCAAAGGGTGAAAACGGGACCCTATTAAGTATTACGACTTCGCTGTCCGTCTGTCCGCCTGTCCGTCTGTTCGCTATAACAACAAATACTAAAAACAAAAAAAAAAAAAAAAAAAAAAAAGGCTCCCATACAACAATCCTGTTTTTTTTCCGTTTTTATAGACTAACTGTTTAGCTATTCATAGTTTTCATTAAAAACGAAACTAGTGTTTTTGAAGAGCCAACTTTGGAAAATAAATCTATCAAGAAAAGTTTCACCAATCGTGTTTCTGTCATTAATTTATCTAGATTATATCCTTAAGGCCCTGTATGTCGACGATTGCTCTTTTTCGCTATACTACACTTTTTCGATCACTACATAGTATAAAGCAAAGTCGCTTTCCGCTTCCCGCGTATGTATGTATGTTTGCTTATATCTTTAAAACTACACAACGGATTTTGATGCGGTTTTTTTTAATAGATAGAGTGATTCAGGAGGAAGGTTTATATGTATAATAACATGCTACCCGTGCGAAGCCGGGGCGGGTCGCTAGTACTTTATAAAATAGGAGATGTGATTTGTTCAGAAGTATTTCATTTTTCGTTTCGAAAAAGAGCAATCGTCGACATACAGGGTCTTAAGTTATCTTTGTCATAAAAAACAAAACTGTATGTTTTGCGGTTATTAAGAAAAGACGATTCTGCATTCATCAAAAACATTTATTACTCGTCTTAAGACTATAATATTATGTTAATAAAGTATTAACTAAGATATGTAATAAATTAAGTTTAAATAATTGATTTGAATAACACAAATAAAAATAATAGTATGTTATATAACACAACAGACAGATAGAACATGGAAACAAACAGAATAGAGTGCAGTCTAGATCTTACTGACGTGCGCACATAAGTCAAAAAACGATAAAATTTAGGTGATATATTTAACCGACTTCAAAAAAAGGAGGAGGTACTCAATTCAGTTGTAATTTTCATGTTTGTTACCTCAAAATCCCGTCATTTATTTATTTTCTCAACTCAATTACTATTTGGCAATCATTCCAAATAAGCATAATGGTTGAGAGATTAAAAAACTGTATTTGGATAAGTAATTAAATAAAACAAAATATTCCTAGAATGCTTTTAATAACATCAAAATAAATAAGTAAAAAAACCGGCCAAATGCAAGTCGGACTCGCGCACGAAAGGTTCCGTTACAATTACCAATAAAAAACGGCAAAAAAATCATGTTTGTTGAATGTGGGAGCCACTTAAATATTTATTTGTATTCTGTTTTTAGTATTTGTTGTATTGCCGCTAAAGCAACAGAACTGCATAATCTGTGAAAATATCAACTGTATAGCTATCACGGATCATGAGATATATAGATGACAGACAGACAGACAGATGGACAGCAGAGTCTTTGTAATAAGGTCCCGTTTTTACCCTTTAGGTACGGAACCATAAAGTATACAATAATTGGACACTCGTTTTCGAAAGGTGTCAGACAGACGGACAGACAGATAGACAGACGGACAGCGGAGTCTTAGTAATAGAGTCCCGTTTTTACCCTTTAGGTACGGAACCATAAAAGTATACAATAATTGGACACTCGTTTTCGAGAATATTCTAAGAAAAGTTTCACATAACACATTACATAAGAAGAATGTAGGAAATCCAAATAATTCTGATTGAATAAGAACATAAAATAATCGTAGGAGTTAATGAAACGTCCGGTTTCTGTAACTGGTATTGTTGAGGTAATTTCTGCGCGTGAGCATCCAAAAATTGTGAGTCATCTTGCTATTCAAATTATTTGGGTATGTGGTAGGTGGTCTTATCATGACATGCACATCTTAAGGCGCGAGCGTTTACTATCTATGTATACAAAGCATAAATAAATGTTTGTTATGAATATATTAGATTATACCTATATAAATTTGTTTTATGATTTCAAAGATTTAAGTTATTATATAAAATACTAGCGACCCGCTCCGGCTTCGCACGGGTAGCATGTTATTATACATATAAACCTTCCTCCTGAATCACTCTATCTATTAAAAAAACCGCATCAAAATCCGTTGTGTAGTTTTAAAGATATAAGCAAACATACATACATACATATTACATATTACATACAGACGCGGGAAGCGGAAAGCGACTTTGCTTTATACTATGAAGTAAAAATAAAATATACCTCGCAACTTTAAACGTCAGAACGCTAATGACAGACAACAGATTACTAGAATTAGAAGAAGCCATAAGCCATATAAAATGGGATGTTATTGGCCTTTGTGAAGTAAGAAGGCTAGGAGAAGAAATAAGAGAATACAGTGACTACATTTTTTACTTCTATGGCGAAAAACAAGGTACACATGGAATAGGATTCTTAATAAAAAAAATATTTGAAAGACAAAATAATTAGTTTCCAAGGTATATCAGATAGAATCGCAGTACTTAACATACAGTTACCAGAATTTAAACAACCATCGTCAATCATTCAAGTACATGCACCCACAGAACAAGATACAAAGACAGCAAAAGACAAATTCTATAAATATCTGACAGAGTTGATGCGAAAGAAGAGCAAAAATGTAATTTTGATCGGAGATTTTAATGCTAAGGTGGGTAGAAAATCAAATAAAGACGAGTTTGTTTTGGGAGACTTCAGCCATGGCGACAGAAATGACAACGGACACAGGCTTATAGATTTTTCTTTTACAAATAAACTTAAACTCTTAAACTAATCAATAGTTTCTTTAAAAAGAGGAAGTCAAGAAAGTGGACATGGATGTCACCTAATGGCAGAGATAAAAATGAAATTGATTTTATACTTTCAAGAGAGAAGCAGATATTCAGTGATGTTGATGTAGTAAATAGGCTAAATTTTAATACAGACCACAGAATGATAAGAGGAGCTATACAACACGCAAGTAGCAAATCACGAAAACATATTATACCGTCAAACAATAATACGATGATAAAATTACCTGTTCAACAAAATGTCTTAAATGATTTGAGAATCTCATTGAACGAAATTGAAAAACTAAAAACACTACAAGAGAAGTATAATTTCTTGGAGAAAGAACTGAGAAACTGCAATAATACGTGTACCAAAAAGGAAAAGAAAAATAAGTTAAGTGAAGAAACGCTACAGCTAATGGAAGAGAGGAATATAATGATAAAGAAACGTAAAGATAACCACCAAAACATTAATAATATTAGCAAAAAGATTCAAACATCAATAAGGAAACACAAGAAAACAGAAAGACTGAGTATATTAAGAAAACAAATAGAAAAAACAGGAGGAATTAAGAAAGGTCTAAAACAGTTAAAAGAATTTACACAATGGATTCCAAACATGAAAACTAAAAATAAGAATTGTGAGAAATTGACAACTAAAAGATTATCAATAGCCAAAGCAGCAACAGAATTCTATAAAAGGTTATACACACAGGAAGACAAAACAATAATAGTAGAGACAGAGCAGGATGCTTACGAGGAAGAAACGCCTTGCATTTTAGAGACCGAAATCATAAGATCTGTTAAAACACAAAAAAGCGACAAAGCACCCGGAGATGACAGAATCTCGAATGAACTACTCAAAGAATCCCTAACCGTGACGTCCAAACATTTAACGCATTTATTCAATGAAATTATGATTACTGAGCAAATACCAACCCAATGGACAAAGTCCACTATCATTCTGTTGCATAAAAAAGGAGATAAAAACGAAATAAACAATTATAGACCTATATGTTTAATGTCCAATCTATACAAAGTGTTCTCCAAAATTTTACTTGGCCGAATAACGAAACAGCTGGAAGAAAACCAACCCAGAGAGCAAGCAGGATTTCGCCCAGATTATTCTACTATAGACCATATCCATGTTGTAAAACAAATTATAGAAAAACTTAATGAATATGGACAACATTACTACATAGCATTCGTTGATTACAAAAAGGCTTTCGATTCCCTGAGTCATAACTTTATCTGGAAAACACTAGTAAACCAAGGCGTACACAGCAAATATGTAAGAATAATAAAAGAAATTTACAAAAATACTACAGCAACAGTACAACTAGAACAACAAGGAGAAGAATTTAGCATTCAGCGAGGCGTTAGGCAAGGCGATCCACTTTCCCCAAAACTATTTATAGCTGTGTTAGAAAACATATTTAGAAATATAGACTGGGAAGATTTTGGAATAAACGTAAACGGAGTAAATCTAAATCACTTGAGATTCGCCGATGACATTGTTATATTCGCTAAGAAACCAGATATACTGCAAACTATGTTACAACAACTAGACCAAGAAAGTAGGAAAGCAGGTCTGTCTATGAATCCAACGAAGACTAAAGTAATGACCAATGCATCAAAGGAAAACATAAAAATAGGACTAGAGATTATTGAATACGTAGACGAATATATATATTTGGGACATTTAATATCCAATAAAGATCAACACTCAAAAGAAATCGATAGACGAATAAGCAATACTTGGAAACGATACTGGTCACTTAAAGAACTATTTAAAAACGAAACAATGCCAACGTCAGTGAAAACCAAATTGTACAACACGTGCATTATGCCATGCCTTACTTATGGTTGTCAAACTTGGCCGTCCACGAGCAAAAACAACCAAAAATTAACAGTTTGCCAACGTAGCATGGAGCGAAGCATGCTAAACATAAGATTACAGGACAGATGGACCACTTCAAAAATAAGGAAAAGAACGAAGGTGAGCGACGTTATGCAAACAATAAATAAACTCAAATGGAACTGGACTGGCCACATTATGAGAACGAATAGAGAGAAATGGACTAAAGACATAATAGAATGGTATCCTAGAAACGGGAAAAGACATAAAGGACGGCAAATCAAAAGATGGGAGGACGATTTACCAAAAGGATGGAGAAAGTTAGCTCGGAATAGAGAAGAGTGGAAGACAATGGGGGAGGCCTATGTCAAGAGACAACCTGACCAACAAACTGGCTGCTGATAAACTAACCTATCTAAAAATTAGGTTAGAATTGCTTAGCAGTTATTATTATTATTATTATTTTTATTTGTTATGTAGATTGTAAGTTAAAATTGGTTAGAGAATAAAGGCTTTTATTATTATTATTATTATTATTATGTAGTGATACTCATCGAATTCAAGTAAAGGATTTTTTTTTACGTTTCTAGAAAACGTCGTCAAACGACTTCAAAAAATGTTTTTTTTGTGTATATTCCGTCTAAGAATAGGTTGTAAAGTAAATTTCGTACCGCTTTTTCAATAATCCAGCGTAAAGTTCGGGAAAAACTTAAAGTGCTTTTTCTGTGGGATTATTAAAATTTGACAGGACAACGTCTGTCATGACAGCTAGTAATTTTATAAAATAAAATAAATGCCTTGAAATAACTTGTTTTAATAATTTTATTTCTAATTTTTAAATTACTTTATTGCAAAAAAACAAACAGTGTTATCTTTCTAACTTTACCAAAATCATTCGATTATAGTGTGGATTTTGATAATAGCTCAATGATAGCAAGGCTTGGTCACGTTCTCCCGTTTTCAAATTATCTGCGGTTATTCGATTCATTTGGTCTATAAATTATTACACGGTTAACAATTCATATTTCAAAGTAACATGGTACTCGTCATTTCTGATCCTCATTGACACAGACGCAAAAACAAAAAGAAGAAGAAGATACGCATTGAGATTTCTAGTATATTATTATGCAAAGGGTCTATGTATGGCACTGTTGGATGTTATTGATTACTTAGCGACACGTGATCAGAGAGCTGGCTCCTATTTGGTACATATAATGATTATTACCACCCAGAGGGTGACCATACCAGAGTCTTGGACACGTTTCCGACTTGCAGTGATATGGATCAGTTGAGCTATCCTTAGACTGTTTGCAATGGCATTTATGTATATATGTACGTATTAGAATATTATTTTTATAAATAACTTTTATTTTTAAATAATATAAATCATTTAATTACCAAAATATAAAACACCTAGACAGTCAAACAAGTTTTAACTTACAATATATATTTGGAAGACTAGTAAATAATATTCTTTCTGTGATTAAACGTTTTTTTATTAATAATTAAATTTAATAGAAAATTTGATTACGAATATATGAAAACACTGATAGTCAAACCAGTTTTAACTTACATATATTTGGATGTCTGGTTATATTTGGACATAGACGACTTACCTAAGATGTAAAGCTACTTTCGTTTGGTGAGCACCTAGTTTTGAAACAAACCTGGCTTATTTATCGTGTACAGCTTGAAAGTAAAAGCGGGGGCATAAACAATGGCGGCCAAATCAAGTTATGGTCAGTCCACCTTCACTACACGAGATGTCGATCGCTGATGTCACTACTTTCAATTTTATGGCATAACATCACATGACACGGTAATGCATTTTTCAAGTCCCACTTACTACCTACGATTGTTCCGTTGCTAAAGATGAGTATAACGTAGCAATTAGTTATCTAAAATTGATTTCTAAATAATTCTAGTACATAGAATAAATACATTTTTATATTGAAATCAGACAGCATAATAAATATCGCACGCAATCTGTATTACCTACAGAAATCGCGACTTTAGTTATTGTGTTGTATGTTTTACAATGCATTTTTTTATTTATTTATTTTAAAATCATACAAAGCCCCTATACAAAAGCATCTATACAAAGTTTTGTTTGTTAGGCAGCTTAGCGACAAACTTTTAATGCGTGTCGGTTGTAAGTTTTTAAACTATTTTATGCACTTTAAATTGAGTTTTCTTCAGACTAACTTGATATCCTATCCCTAGATTTTGACCTAAGTATGTCGATTCTTTATTTCTATGCCAACGGTTTTTATGAAAATTGATCTTAACATTGCATTTTCTATGTATTTGCTCGTCAATATTTGCCAAAAGTACCTACACTCAATCTGTTAAGGTATTTATGGATTCAATAAAGGAGCCGTTACAAAACAAGGAGATTTTTATTTACAGAAACTTACAATAATATAATACATAATACATCTAGGATGCGATCACATGATTTACATTAATGAGATGACTGTTTAATGGTGAGGTGCGCCGTATGAGGAAGAGGGGGAGGGGATACCGTAGGAACCTGAGGGAACGCCGATGGTCGCGTAAGAGATGGAGCCACCGTGACCACCGCTGGAGTATCCTCCGTTACCACCGCTGGAGTAACCTCCGTGACCACCGCTGGAGTAACCACCGCTTGAGTAGCCTCCGTGACCACCGGAGTAACCGGAGTAACCAGACGCGTAACCTTCCTCAGCCTGGTGGTACTGGGCAACCTGGATGCCCTGCTGGAGATGTTCGAGCTCAATGCCTACGATTCTGTCGTGGGGCACTCCGTAGACTGGGGCAGGGGGTCCGTAGTGAGATGAGATTCCGTGGGATCCGTGTCCGGAATGAGAGCGGTAAGCCTCGTTCTGGATCTCATCCTTCAGGATGATGTGCTTTATCTTCTCCAATAGATGGGGGTCGACGTGGTAGCCTTCGGAGCCCTGGTGGCCAACTGGGACAGAGGAGTAGTGACCTCCGTGGGAGAGACCTCCGTGGGAGTGACCTCCGGAGATGACCAGAGATGAGGGAGCGGAGTAGGAGTATCCTACTGGTGGCTCGGCTACGGCGCAGCCGATGAGGGCGAGGGCGACCTGTGAATTAAAAACAAACTTTAGTGGACAAGTTTTACTACTTTTGATTTGAGTTTGATCAACGCGTTTCTTTAGGTTGGAGCCGTTTAGGTTGTGTTTTCAGTGTTTTAAGATTAAATCCAAATTAATGTTGACAAATCACATCACATTGTGTGCGTAGTGGCAAACAGGCGACCTTGCATTGTATGGTTTTATCTTACTCATAGGTTTTGTGAACTTGTAACTACTTGAAAGTTTATGTGAATTTAGAATTGGGGACGACAGTTTTGTTTATTCTCGAAACTATATTTTTAAGATGATTACAGAGATAATAGATTTTTTATATTTTGTGGTTCTTGACATTTTTATTGTTTATTAGCGTTATTCGATGCAGTGATGGAGAAAGGTGCTCATATTAGCTTGAAAGTGGTCACTATCAACATAAGATGATGATATGAGATTTTGTAACAGTGAATGTGGTACAATCACTCATTACAGAATCGATGATGATATTATCATGTCAAATGAAAATAATATCCAATTTTTGCACTGGTTTATTTGGACCGTTCCAAAAAGTCCTTGCTCGATTTTCAAATCCGTTTTGTAATCCGTTTGTTTCTTTCACTTTGACCACTAAACCCTTTCACTATCACTGCACTGCACTCCAAGACCAGGACTTACAATGCTCCACTTGGCCATGTTGCGTGTTGTACCGACTGAGATGTTGTGATGCTTTGGTGTGGCGATCTTGTCTTTTATACGGGGGACTCTGCCGGCACTTTTACTTTAGGCTATCTTACTGGAGTATCGAGGACGATAGTGGGTTACAAATGAACTATTTTTTTTTTGGTAATAGGTGTGGTCTGATTGATATGGCTGGGTAATTGATAATTTTTGTTTGGGTTGGAGGATATTGCGTAAATTTAAGAGCTTCTGATTGTCTTTAGAGAACGAGTAAGGTCAGGTTTTAGTGTTTTTTGGGAAATTTGTAGTTGACTTTATTTGGGTTTTAATGGTATTGTATGTTAATTAACGATCGTGTATGTACCGTTGCTTAAGTGTTCTTTGAAAAGACTAATTTTATGTATATAATGTAGGTCAAATTCAAATCACATGTATTTGTATTTATTTTATTTAATAGCAATTTTATTGAAGATGTTATTCCAATTGGTGATTTTGACTTTTTTAACCGACTTCAAAAAAAGGAGGAGGTTCTCAATTCAACTGATTTTTTTTTATGTTTGTTACCTCAGAACTTTCGACTGCGTGAATACATTTTGTTAATTCTTTTTTTTTTTGAAATAAGTGCTTCCCGTGTGGTCCCATTTTAATTTGAGGAAAAAATAGGGGATGAAATTTTGTATTGGACTTATTTAATTCAAATTTATAACAACATGCATGAAGTCGGTTTTGTCTTCAAGTTTTTTAAATGTAATTATTTACTTGAATGCTCAAAAAAGGTTATGTTTTTTGAGTGATACATACATTGATACAAAGTCTGTACATACGAGTATGTCGTATCCAAAACGGCTTGATTATTTTTGATGAATGAGCTGCCATTGAACTTAAATTGATCACGGAGATGACATAAAGTTTTTTCAATTTCTGATTAATGTTAAAACGATCTTAGCAAAAACGCAATTGATTTTTGAGATTGATTACTTGTTTGTATTCTAATTGGGTGTTCATCTAAATATTAAAACTCTTTTACCGACTGACTGATCTATCAGAGCATATAGAGCACAGCCTAAACCAATGGTCATAGAAACTAGAAAATTGAAAGGTTTTGTTTTTAATGAGTAAGAGTGCACTATGAAAGAAACTACCAAAATTCATCCCCGGAAATGCAGCGGGTATTGAAATCTGTCTAAAAATACTTATTTGGTGTGTGCACTAAGAAGGGAATTTCCGAAATTGAACCCCTTAGTAGTGCAACAAGGGTCGAAATCTGTTTATCTGCCCGCGACCATGGCTATTGTAACATAGTCGTAACGTCGGGAAAGTAAATTAAAGGTAATTACGTGATAAAGACCCGTGTCTAAATCTATAGTATTATTTAAAAAACTTTAAGTAAACGAAGTTTTCACTAGTTTATTTTATTTCTTTAGAATATAAAATTTAAAATAGATTCTAGTGAGAGGTCAAAACAATTTACTAGGTGTGTTTCATGTTATAAATGGTCAATTTCGACACTTTGAAAGGTTATCATAATTAAACATTATCTAAATATTAAAATTTCATAATTTTTAACTAATGATCAAAAGGTAGGTCAGTAGTAAATTAAATTAGAGGATAAAAAAAATTACTACTTTGACAGCAAAGTTATAAAAACTAGTTGAGACTATTTGTTCCCAATCATGACGTAACTACCGAACTGTTTTAGTTTTAATGAGACTATTTTGTGGGTAAAAAGCCGCGGGCAGAAACTAGTTATTTATATTATATTTTCCAAACGACCTAATGCATGGTGGCTAAAAAAACTAATTACGAGTGTACAAATTATTCTTCTAATTACATCATCTTTTTTAGGATTCCGTAACCAAAGGGTAAAAACGGGACCCTATTACTAAGACTTCGCTGTCCATCTGTCTGTCTCATGAACCGTGATAGATAGGCAGTTGAAATTTTCACAGATGATTTATTTCCGTTGCCGCTATAACAACAAATACTCTAAATAGAATATAATAAATATTCAGTTTTGCTCCTATACAACAAACGTGATTTCTTTGCCGTTTTTTACAGATTATGTCACGAAACTTTTCGTTCGCGAGTCCAACTCGCACTTGACCGGTTTTTTTGCGATTAGGTTCAAAGTTATTTTGCATAACTATCCAAGTTTTCCAAAAGATAAGATCTGACCAATAAATTTTTGAAGTTCTCAAAGGTAGTTAATTATTATGTAATTACTGTTAGCTAATTATAATTGGTGATTATAACAACAACTCTCAGATTTCCTTGTTTTTAGGAGAATGCTGTAATATCGTAAAATGTTAATTCCAAATCACATTGTGGTGAGTCAATGGAGTCGCCGATTTTGCATACATTTATGTAATCTCCAGACTTTAATATACATAATTAATAGAGAATGTTGAAAATGTTGATACAAAACAAGCACGTCACGGATATTTTTAAAACTATTTTATCTATACTAATATTATAAAGAGGAAAGATTTGATTGTTTGTTTGCATTGAATAGGCTCCGAAACTACAGAATCGATTTGAAAAATTAATTTACCATTTGAATCCTACATTATGTCTAAACATAGGCTATATTCATTACTAGAAAAAATGAGGGATCCCTATTAAAACTTTAATAATGTAACCCAAGGTGTAAAAAATTACCATAAAATCACCCGTGCGACGCCGGGCGGACTGCTAGTTAAAGAATAAAATCTATAGTTGTTGTTATTAATTTTAATTATCAATACGGCTAATTACCACTTTATTTCATGTATTGCTGTCGTTTCGAGACAATTCAGATGCTCTGCATCACGACCGCGGTCGCGGGCGATGCTCATGATGAAGAGCATCTGAATTGTCTCGAAACGTCAGCAATACAAGAAATAACGTGGTAAATCGCCGTATTTATAATTAAGGGGCTACATTATAAAATTGGAGATGTGGCTTGTTCACAAGTATTTCATTTTTCCGAACAAAAACAATCGTCGACTGGGAGCGCCTTAAAGCGATTTTATAATCTAACAAATTATGAAAGAATATCATGGACATCGATTTTAACCAACTTTTTATCGTTTGGATCATTATGAAATATTGTGTGTAGTTTTGATGCCAATACAATGATGATATCAACCTGATGATGCATTTATCAGCTCTTTAAGAAAAAACTGTCTAGAAATCTCTTCAACAGCGAGGAACAGGCGTACCTTCACCTAGTTCCTCACTACCAATGCTGATCGAATATAGAATCTAAGGGTGAGTTTCCACCTAAGGGAGGCTGTACGGAGCAGACCAAACACATTTTAAAAACCCGAATATTTCAATGATGTCATTGACCCACTCCACTCAGCTTCACACAGCTTAGTGTAGCTCAGCACAGCTACACACAGCTTAGCGCAGCTCCGCACAGATCCGAGTAGATGGAAACTCACCCTAAAGCGGTTGCAACATTATCTAAGCTCGTTAGTGACTGACGTTCGTAAGTGACGATGGCCGGACATGGTTGCATATTCGTGCTAATTCGGAAACACGTAAATTGCCGACTGTTATATTCAAATTCAAATTCAAAAATCATTTATTTCAATAAAATCACAAGGATCACTTTGAAACGTCTTAGGAACTAGGTGAAGCTACGCCGATTCCACGCGACCAAGCCTAGAAGAATCAGGCAACAAACACGGCTTGGGGTCTACCTTTTTTTTATGATCCTTTCCTTAATGCTATGTAGAGCTCCAGTGTGGTGCCAATCGAACAAGGTGAAGGCTCAAACAAGAATAATAATTAAAAGTACCTACTATATTTGAAACGGTAAATTAAATCTTAAAGATTAACTACCAGAAAAATACAAAACTGAATAGATTTAATAATAACCCTGACACAAAATTCGATACTTAAGTAATAAGTTAATGAACAGCTACCTAGTTTTATTCTCTATAATTATTCATAAGCATCTCTATATATGTGTGTTTTAATGGTTTTTTAGGGTTACGTACCAAATGGGTAAAAACGGGACCTTATAACTAAGACACCGCTATCCGTCGGTCTGTCTGTCTGTTTTTCTGTCACTAAGTTGTATCTCATGAACCGTGATAGTTAGACAGTATCACAGATGATGTTAAAATTAACAATGATGATAAAAACACTAAAAATAATTAAATAAATATATAAGTGGGGCTATACAACAAACGTGATTTTTTTGCCGTTTTTTATAGATAATGGTACGGAACCTCTCGTGCGCTAGTCCAGCTCGCCATCTTGGCCAGTTTTTTACAATTCATATGCAATTATGAATACTTACTGTGTTCAAGACATTGAACTTAAACCCGGTGGGTTCAAAAATATTTGTCAACAGATTACAGATAATATCATTTTGAAAAATAATTATTAAATAATAATATGTTAAATAATGAATTATTATTATAAATACTTATTACATGTTTTGTTTCTTTTTTTTTATCTTTTTGTTTATGATAAACAAGCTTACAACTCAATAAAAATTAATATAGGTACCTATTAATATAAGTATAGGTAAACTTGGGTATTCTATCTATAGGTATACAAAATTTCATTAAAAACGGTTCGGCCGTCACGCCGTAATTGATTGACTAAGAAACAAACATTCAAACTTTCGATTTACTCGTATAATCAAACCAGTATTTATCCCGTTAAAAATATATAAATGAATTCGCGAAAGTAGTTTGAAAAAGACTAGAATATTTCTTGCCAGTGTTAATCACATAAACACAAATTAAATGCCAAAGAAAGTTTAACAAGATCTAGGAATCTAGTTCCGTGTTAGCAAATATTACAAAAACTACAAGTTCACACAATGTCATTGCGTGTGAACGCGGGTCGCGGCACTGCGCACACACGTACGCGGTTTATCAGGGTTGCCAAGAACTTACAGATATTTCTAGGACATATTGTGATTTTTTTAGTCTGACAATGAAAAGAAGTGTTGCCGACTAGACGGGGTTTGTATCTCAACATTGCTACAGTGATTTTGTTTCTGTTTAAAAAATGTAATACCTACCTAGTACCTACGTGCTTATAACTTATAACACTTTTTTTGCAACCTGTCTCCTGTGAAATGCTCACAGCAGCAAAATTTGTGTGCCGAGTGTAATGTTTGGGCGTGCCTCTGACTAACCCCTTTAGACATCTTCAAGGAACTGAGGCTTTGAAATCTGAGAGTATGTCTACCGTTTTTTTTATCTCAGTATGTCAAATGCTTGCTTGATTAATTGGTTGTTGAAGGTTTATCGTATTATTGTGAAGACATAATTGATACTCAAGGATTATCATGATTTCACATTATACCAGAGCATAAAAGGAAAAGATCGAAGTGAAAGTTTACGCTTTAGGTGTATGGGGAGTGGTCTATACGATAAAATCCAGTTAAATATTATATCCGTTGTAATAAATATCATTATTATTTGCAAAAAACAATAACTTTTGGTAATAATATAAATAATGCGGAGGCTGTTGTCCATTGATGTGCTGTCAGTGGATAAATGGGTTTTGATACTTATCTACTTTTTATTTATTTAAAGAAATTTCGGTGACGTAGAAGCCTAGTGCTTAGGTTAGAATCAAGAGATGAGATCAAGAGATGGATTTAAACCCTCCGTTACCGAAGAAATATTTACATAAGGTATCTTTTAATATTTAATCTAGTTCTGAGAGTTGTGGTTCCATTTCCTTGTAGTTTTGACAAAGAAAATCAATAAAAAATATATTATCCCAGGTGGAGGTCACTGGTTCCCATAACACAAGCTTTGTTAAGTTTGGGGCTCGATGACGTTGTGTGTAAAAGTCTGCCAGTATTTATTTATTTAATTACTGGAAAAAAACATTAAATAACTAACTGCGATGCAAATTGTCATATAAATGTTACGATAAAATTACTGTATTACTTAAATTACTTTATTATTACATCAAATTGCATAATCATGGCTTAGTTTCATAAGATAATTTACAAAATTGTACAACTCAGAGTCAGTCGTAGATTTAAGGCAGCCCTACGTGACGTCACAGTATCTGTCAGTGTCAAAAGGTCATTGACACGAGGCTTCACTTGATAACACCTTAAAAGTTGCGTGATCGATGCGTTCGGTAACAGGTTAAAAGTGGGAATAATAAAATAACTATTGATTTCATTATATTTGGCGTTTTTGCTAGTAATCATGACAACATAAAAATATTACATTTTTAATATTGTCCTTCAGGTCACCCGTCCTTGTAAACCTTTTTAAAGCCCTTTGGGGCAACCAAACCAATTTTTAATGAAAACTTTTTTATGTGAAAATGTCGGTGTCTTAGTGAGATATTCTTTTATTGAAAATCTTAGAGAAGATCTGATGGACTTCTTGTGAAGAGGTCATCTGAGACTACTACCACCATACCTATTCCTGCCGCCACGCAGTATTGCTGTATTCCGGTTTGAAGGGTATCCAGTGAAATTACAGTAATTTTTGTATGTCTTAAGTTGGTGGCAAGGCAGTACATCGTATCGTAGGACGCGTTCATGACCGGCGAGAATAGCTAATATAATAAAATAGAGAATAGCGAGATTGCTATTGAATAAAATAGAACACATTTTTGTTTCCACCACAAAATATATTATCTTTTATCTATCTAATCTATGTAGGTATTACCTTTAAACGAGCAATTATGTATATAATCTGAATTTCGGAAACGGCTACAACGATTTTCATGTTTCGGTGGCGATACATCGATCTAGCTAGGTTTTATTTTGAAAAAACGTCCTTTACCGTCTTATATGTACCTACTCGTAATATGAAGAGGTAGGTACAGTTTGTTTATTTTTAGTTGTATACTCGGTGTAGTCGATGGTGGATACTTAGCATGTCCCTCTTCTTGATCTGCCTCAAGTATTATAAAAAATATTAGGTACCAGTTGTGAGTGAACATAATATAACAAGTTAAACTACTTTCAAAATACCAATCATCTTGCTACTTTACTGTACTGGTTACAACTTCGTCTACAAAAATTTTTTTTGCAAATCGCGATACTATTTAAAAAGGCTAAATTTGTAGTTTTGTGTTTTTGTTTGAAATTAATTAACTAAGAAACTACTATACCAATTTTAAATATTATTTCACCTATCAAAAGCTGTATTTTCAGCGAGTAACATAGTCTATATATTATTTTCAAAAAAGTTAGAGATCCTTACGAAAACTGCAATATTTTAACCTAAGGTATCAAAAAGATTTCTTTAATCTTTATTATTACACCAGTGCGAAGCCAGGATGGACAGCTAATGTCAAATAATAGGTTCAAAGAGAAAAATATGTTCTGCATAGTGGAGTCAGTACTAAGTTTTTTTTAATACCACCAACAATCTAAAATAACTGTAAAATAGAAAAGACCAAAAACATTGTGGTAATAAAAAGGACAACCACTCAGCGCATGCTCAAGCAGTAACTACTGCCTACTACTAGACACTGGTCTCGTCTACCCTAACAGGAAAATATCCTAAATAATACTAATTTACCAAATCAACATTACTATAAACGTTAGGTATTACGTAAGGACGATTAACATTAACTCTTACATTTTATTACAAAAGCTATCAATATTGTGGATGCAATACCACACCCACTCTAGAATTCAAACTTGCTTTACCTTCGAACTGACGTGACTGACGGCTGACTGACGACGCCGAAGAGACTTTGACTAATTAATATGTCTAAGTGTTTATCTTTAATTAAAAACACCGTTTTGTGGAAGTTAGCATTCCATACGTGACAGGTTTCAAGACCATCGCCGCTTAAAAATACTAACTGGTCCTTCAATTTATATTATTGTTTTGAGTACGTGAACTATTTTATTTATAAAAGCTGCAAAAAAGTACTGGAAAATGTGGGCATGTACCAAATGTAATTTTTGGACGTGCCTCTGACTAGATATCTTCAGAGGATCTAAGCGCTTGAAGATCTGAGAGGAAGTCTACCTTATTTGGGGATTACAGTCGTGATCATATTTTATTTTTTATTTTATTTAGTTGTTTTAAAGTAAACGATTTCAGTTCCACAAACAGTTTTAACTAGTTTTTGCAACGGTCTTTAGAATAACTGTGTCTTGTATATTTTGTAATATATCTTTTTTTATATAATTTGGAGGTCGGTCGTGAAACACTGCGCCAAATCTTTTTGCAACATGTTTTTCTATATGTTGTGCCGAACCCGTACTATTCTTAATTAGGGTGGGGGTTTTAGTTTCTTAATTAGACATCTTAATATATTTTTTTATGTTTGACGGCGTATATCTTACCGGGTGATCCTATTTCGATTTCGATGATTTGTGATGTTTTTTATTTCGTGTAGAGAATAATCCCAAGTTGGTTCTATTTAAACTATATTTCGCCGACTAAAAAATCCTTCATAAAACTCAAAAGCAAATATCGCCTCTAGACTTTTCGACTGGTCGAAAGGTTTTCGTCGGTTTTTTTTTGTTTTTAAAAGTTTGGTACATTGTTTGAAATTGTTCATAATATATAGTTCAGCAGAACACATCATGTATCAAATTTAAATATAGATCGATTTCACACAAATAAAGTCAAGTCAAGGGTAAAATATTCAAATAAAAAAATATTAAAATTGCATTTAAAATAACACCTTTCATTCACAACCAATATTACGTAGCAAACAATTATACGATGAGCTATCGTTCATATCTGACTGACAGGGAAAGGCACGAATCTGACGTTTTACAAAGCTTATTATTGTGTCCATTGTTTAGAATGCCCGTGATCTTGTTTCCGTGTTATCATTTAATTTCAAACTTTTGCTTTTACCTTGAGCTTTTCATTTTTACCTTCCAAGTCTTTTTCACCAACGTAAAAAAACAGAGGTTCTCAAGTCGACATGTATTTTTTTATGTTAGATAACTTTTTACAGAGTAGATCATTAATTCGTAGATCACGAATACACAAATCGTGGTCTATGGCAGCACTACATGACGGTGTTTATCATGAGATCAAACTCCTTTGTATTTTAAATTTTAATAACGGAAAAAATAAAGAACATCCTTTTCTGCACAGAATTTTTAGTCAGCGTCGGTTTTTAATGAACGTAAAATAAATAAATAAATAGGATCACGACTGTAATCCCCAAGTACAGTAGACATCCTCTCAGATCTCCAGGCGCTTAGATCCTTCGAAGATGTCTAGTGGGGGTAGTCAGAGGCACGTCCAAACTTTATATTTGGCACATGCCCACATTTTGCAGTAGTTAACATTCCATACGTGACAGGTTACAAGCCTATCGCCGCTTATAAGAATACTTAATGAACGTATCTTAACTACGAATATTATTAACAAAACCAGAATGAGCGATTTTCTGTAAAATCCTCCACTTTAAACAAAAACGTTTTCTATTTTGAAAACAACAATATAATAATGAAGCTAATTCCCTGGCATAGTTATTTATCGTATCGTACTCTACAATGGAAACAGCCGGTGAGAAGCATACATCTGTTGACCTGCGCAGACGCATCCGTTCACCCCACAGCGTACGCGCTAGTTAGTACCATCAATCCACAGTCACCGATTACGCTTGCGTAAAGATAAAATTCCTTTCATAATTAATTAAAAAGTGGATTGGCCTAAATGATCTGCGATTGCTATTAGATTGGCAGTAATATTCGTTTCATTGGTGTGAGGTATTTTAATTTGAGAGTGGATGAGTAATATTTAGTTAATTGACTAGCTGACCTGACAGATCATGTCTTCTCCAAAGACTAAAAAACCTTCAGTTTTACCCAAATTTTGCTTTTTTTCGGGGTATTTTTAACCCCCCCTTCCCCATTGGTGATACGTGGTGAGGTTTAACACTACCCCACTCAAATCACGTTTATTTTTTAGTACACAGAAACTTAATATTTTTAGAAATCTTAAAATTGTATTCTACAAGAGCCTTCTCCTTACCTGTTTGACATAATTGTTTGTTTGAAGAAAAGAAGACATTAGGCGTTTATATATACATCGTCAATGACAGAATTTTGTAGTCATCAATGGCGCATGAGCTCGTCAAGCCCGTCGCTGCTTATAAGAATACCTACTAACTGGTTTCTTCACGATGTTATCCGTCACCGTAGGTCTACTCGCTCCGAAAACGAACTTCATTACAATATTCGTTTCAAAATTACATCATTTTGACCATAGTTTGAACGAATTTGTAAGTAGGATTACGAACATCGATGATTGTCAAAAGTAATTACGTTCCATTGCTTACTATAATAAACGATATAACTTTGATACGAATATAATTACGATATTTCTTTTTCGGTTAGCGAGTAGACCCTATGTTTTGAGTTTTGTAACGATTGTTACTAAGAAAAAAGAAGAATTATCTGAAACCCATAATCTTCCACCATTCTCTCCACCGTATCCAACCGGAAATATTTCGATTGCGTATTCAAGTCTAGTCTTAATAATCACATTGCCGCAACAGAGTCAGATGCCAGACATGTGATATAGTCTGCTCTGACTTAGCCACTTTCACTTGCAAAGGACCAATCTATAGATTTCTACTAAAATAATGCTTAAACTTTAAGAATGTCTTATTTATGGCAGCGGATTAAGTAAACCACTCGCAAGGCACGTACTAACCTTAATATCATTCAAAATAAATTATTGCGCAGAATCACAGACCAGTGGGGCTATTTTGTAAAAGCTATGATTATCATGTTATGATAGTCATACCATTATTATTGAGGTTCAAAGATTCTATAACTTATATATAATAATGGACCGCTGAATGTGTTGCTAAGCGCAAATCTCGAGAGCAGCTGAACCGATTTCGCTAATTCTTTTTTTGTTGTTTTTTTTGTTCTATGGAAAAAAATATTTGACAGGACAACGTTTGTCGGGACAGCTAGTAGTAAATATTTTTTTTTTAATATTGGTGGTCATTTAATAAATATTTATATTAACACCCAGACACAGAACAAACATCTATGTTCAACACATTTTACAACCACTGAAAAATGACTGCCTCTGACTAACCCCTCTAGACATCTTCAAAGGATCTAAGCGCCTTGAGATCTGAGAGGATGTCTACCGTACTTGGGGATTACAGTTATTTTTACATCCTAGGCTGGACACTAACTAAGCACTAAGAAGTAATATTGCGTCCGAGTCTGATAAATTATTTTGCATAATACCGAGACGATCAGAATGCAATCATTTCAAAGTATATTTTTATTTCTCAATAAGATAGAAGATCTAAATATACTGTGTTACTGCATGTATGATTGTTAGTCGCTGATAAGCTGACAATGACAGCTGAAACTTGAAGATTGACTGGCCTCACAGCTCAGTTGGTAGTAAATCTGCCTACTATGCTGTAGGTTGTAGGCTCGATTCCTACCCAAGACAAACATTTTAGTGATAAACATAGATGTTGGTTTTGTGACTAAGTGATTATGTTTAATAAGTATGTATTTACAAACGAAAAGCATTTAAGTATTCTATATGTAATTTGGTTCCTATAGTACAAGCTTTGCTTAGTTTGTGGCTAGATAGCGCTGTGTTAGACGTCCACGAATATTTTTTTTAGTAAGTATTATCAAACAAAAAAAGTTAAAATACTTTATCAGTAATGTAATTCCCATAGTAAATGAAATGAAAGTAATTTGAAATGAAAGTAATTTTAGTAGTAAAAGCTTTGCTTTGATTGAAGCTAGATGGCGTTGTATGTTATTTGCCTGAAAATTATAACAATGGCGCTCAATTGTTTATTTTTTGACTGAAAATGATGACAAGATGGCTGACAATAGTTCTACAACGTTGTTAGTCTCTTGATGTGATATGTGGAATGTTTGGTTTTTTGTATGGGCGGAGTCTACTCGGAAAAGACGAAAAAAGTGATAAAACTGCATCATCATGAAAACCTTTAATCTTAAAAAGAAACTGTCTACTTAGCTAGTATATATAACGAGTTATATATAAATGAAGTGTTTAGCTATTCATTAAAAGTTTTGATTAAAAACGAAACTAGTGTTTTTGAAGAGTCAACTTTGGAAAATAAATCTATCGAGAAAAGTTTCACCAATCGTGTTGTCTATAATTTATGTTTTACGGTTATTGAAAAAAATAGATTCTGCATTCATCAAAAACATATATTACACGTCATAAGTAAAATGCATTGAGGCAAGCAAACTCATAAGCTGTCCACTAGTGTTATAATAATATTGTGCTTTTTAGTGCATATCGCCTGCACTGCATTTCGTAATTTTGTAACATATTTTAATAGTCGTAAGATGTGTGATGTCCCAACGCTTTCGCATCATCTTGCACAAATTATATATAAACTCTTGTAACTATATGAAAATAGGATTACGACTGTAATCCCCAAGTATGGTAGACATCATATCAGTTCTCCTGATGCTCAGTGGCCTAAGCACGAATCACTATGGTATCGTCAAAACGTCAAAACTAATAGGTACATGATGTTTTGACGTTTTGACAATATGATAGCGATTCGTACTAAGGAAGATTTTAAAAGATGTCTAAAGAGAGTACTCCGAATCGCGTCCAAACATTAAATTGGCACATGTCAAATATCGCAGTAGTTAGAATATTCCATACGTAAACATCTACATCTAAAATGGTTCTAAAAAAAGGTAAAATTTGTTATTTTTGTTTGTTTGTATGGACCAATACAAAGTCTTTTCACCTATAAAAAAAGCTACATTATTAGCGAGTAAAAATAATTAAAAAAAAACAATGAAATCATTAACTTGCAATAATGTATCAAAGATTTGTCTTAATCTTCATAAAAATAAATTATTTTATAAAAATAAAATAAATTTCCACGTACCATAGAGTAACACCAGTATGTAAAAAAAATTATATAAAAATCTTCATCATTATATCATTAAGACCTCTCCTAATTCAAGGGACAATATTAGTTTTTGAGTTTTATGAAGTAACTATAAGTCCTACAATAATATAATTTAATTGGGACCAACTTGGACGCTATTCTCTACACAATAGAAAAAAAAACAAATCGGAATAATTTTCACCAGGTAAAAAGATAACATGAAATAAAATAATATACGCCTCGTCATTTTAACCTCCTCCGTTTTTCGTCGGTTAAAAAGTAATTTCAATTTTTCCCGAATTTTTCAATTTTACGGTAGGTTTTAATTTTTTTAATCGTTCGAACCTTGTCCTTTATCGAACACAACAAAAATCGGTCTAGCCGTTCACGTGTGTAGCCGTGAACAAGGGAAATCAGAATTATTTTGAATTAGATATAGAATATTGATAGATAGGTATACTTATAGGTAGATAATTTTGTTAATGCAATTAATACTAAAACAGATGGACTGACAGACGTCTGACGTGACTATTAGACCTCTTAAAGACTTTTAAGCCCCAAAAACAACCACTAAACGTCACTTATAATTATTAAGTAGCTAGTGATAACGGAAGCATAACCCACATTCAAATACGCAGTCGGCTAAATCTCCTTGTGTAATTGACACGATGTACTAGCAAGTACGTGTGTTGGTAACTAGACCGTTTACTTATGTAATGATTATAATATTTCTAAATATATGGTTAGGTTGTGTTGATGAGAAACAGCGATTTATTTTTAGATAATGTGATTTGAGTTGAATTTTTAGTTTGAAGTCTCTCAAAATCTCGCTTAAGGGGGCATTTTCAAAACTCCGTAGTCAAATTCAAAGTCAAATTTAATGATATTTATTTTAAAAAAATCATAGTGAAGCTACGCCTGTGTAGATCTGTATATAATATCTACTAGTATATGCAAAGGAAGGTTTATCCTTCTAGCCCCAAACTAAGCAAAGCTTGTACTATAGAATACATATATACGTTTTTGTTATACATACTTACTTATTATAGATATTAACACCCAGACACAGAACAAACGTCTATGTACACCAGCGCCATCTATACCAAAATCATCCCTTTTGCGTTTTTATCATATTGGGGATGTTTTTCATTATCTAAAGTAGTCTTTTTTTTATTCGGGCTTTATATCTACATCTACAGAAAATTTAAACTTAATCCGTTTTGTCGTTTAGGCCTGATTGAGTAACAAACATACATACTTTCACATTTATAATATTATTAGGATGTAAGTATTAACTTTTAAATCCATTACGAAACATACTATTATGATGTATTAACTTTTGAGTACTCGCTCATTACGAAACTAAGGTACTTATGTACAAGTATATACCTAGAAATCGCTACAGCTCACGCACCACACCAGCAGCGTGTCCACATATGTCTTCTAATGTAAGACAGTGGTCTGTACCATTGACCTGCATCGAATCACATAACCACTCAGCACTAGGTCGATAACATTAGTTCACAGAATTTTTATGGTAGTTTTATGGTAATATGTAGCTTGCAATAGTTGCTATATCGCTTTTAAGGGTCATGGACGGTGATGGTACTTATGTGGTAAAAAAATTATATCAAAAACTCTAAGACCAAAAATTGAGACAACAAACATTTTCTTATTACAAGCTTTTATTTAACTTGCAATGTATGTATGTATGTAACTATGATAAAGACCCGTGTAAAAAAACATCTTAATCAGGGTTCTTTACCGAAAAGTTTAAAAAAGGGACCCTATTACTACGACTTCGCTGTCTGTCCGTCTGTCTGTCACAGCAGCCCTGTGCATCTCATAAACCGTAATAGTTAGACAGTCGAAATGTTCACAGAGTATTTATGTTGCCGCTATAATAAAAAATACTAAAAACAGAATAAAATAAGTATTTAAGTTGTAAGGGACCCCCTTACAACAAACGTATTTTTTTGCCATTTTTATATTATTTTTTTGTGCGCGAGTGCGAGACGCGCACTTGGCCGGTTTTTTCTTTACTCAAATATGTATCTGCGCTTCTTGCGCTTCTGCATGTCTTAAGCTGAGACTGAGCCTATTTTGATTCACACATTATCATTATTCTGTATTTCTGTCTTTTTGGTCTTAAGATCAAGTTATTTCATTTTATTTTATATTTTCACGTATGTTTTTCAAATAAAAAAACTTGAACGACTGTGGTTCGAACCTACGACCTTCGGATCAAAAGGCCAACTGTCAGAAAAACTGTGCGATACATTTCAATCGGTGCTATAAGATCGTTTGTCTGAATACCTACAAAACTTATCGCCAGAGGGTATTCAAATTCAAATTCAAATTCAAAAATCATTTATTTCAATAAAATCACAAGGATCACTTTGAAACGTCTTAGGAACTAGGTGAAGCTACGCCGATTCCACGCGACCAAGCCTAGAAGAATCAGGCAACAAACACGGCTTGGGGTCTACCTTTTTTTTTATGATCCTTTCCTTAATGCTATGTAGAGCTCCAGTGTGGTGCCAATCGAACAAGGTGAAGGCTCAAACAAGAATAATAATTAAAAGTTAAAAGTACCTACTACTCAAGTACGTAGGTACAGCAATAAAAAAAAATAACTAAAGAGCTTCAGCACAAATTCAAAAAGCAACACACGCTACACTTGATTTAGAATTAAAACTTACAGATAAAATAACTATTTGCTTAAAAATAACCGTATCCGTTTCACAAACAAATTGAAGATGTCCAAAAAAGTACGTACATTCGTTTAATGTTCCATGTTGGATGTTGAGCACCATGTGACGTAAGGATGGTATCGTTTTAAAATTACGACTGTACTTACCAGATAAAAAGTACATTTACTACTAATAAGGCATATGGTATGGTTGATTATACAGGGTTCCCCGTGTACAGCGAGTGACCCTTGTTTCCTTTTGAAGCTTCATCTAGTTTTTAAGCGATTTTGAGCGATCCTTGTTAGTTTTGTATTTTAACTAGCGACCCGCCCCGGCTTCGCACGGGTAGCATGTTATTATACATATAAACCTTCCTCCTGAATCACTCTATCTATTAAAAAAAACCGCATCAAAATCCGTTGTGTAGTTTTAAAGATATAAGCAAACATACATACATACATACAGACGCGGGAAGCGGAAAGCGACTATGCTTTATACTATGTAGTGATTTGAAATCGTAAGCAAAATAAGTTAAAGATTAAAAATCTATATTCTGTTTGTTTATATCTATTTTAATTAAAAAAAAATGATTTCAGGTAAAAAAGGTAAATATCCTCTCAGATTTAAAGAGAGTAGTCAGATGCACATTGTCATGCCATTTATATGTGACAGGTTGTAAACCCATCGCCACTTATAAGAATACTAACTGGTTATTACTGAAATAAATAGTACCCCTGTACTATTTATTTATATAGAAATCGGAGTATACACCTAATAATTTGAAATTAGTAACTACTAAGTTTATAAGGGGAATATAAGTATTTATATTTTTCTTATGCACAGCAGCATGCACATTCTTATGTATTTGTATGATAAGTGACACCCTATATAGTTTTTATGTAACAGTCTCACAAGAATGCTAATTTGATGGTTGAAGTGGGAGGCAAGAGGCAAGAGGCAAGAGTGACCGAGTTATTTGAGCGACAATTCGTAAAAGCCATTATTACGCAAATAATTTTGGAAATTTCACGCTCATTTTAAAGTTATTTAAAGGTGAATTCTTAACCTTTTGGTGTCGTCCGTTTTAAGTTGGAATTTATTTTATGTGATTTTGTTCGTGATATCCCTACTTTTAAGGGTTACCCCTTTACAGTCATTCTGACACAGGTATTTATTGACAGACAGCGCGTCAAATAAATAAATTTTAGTGGACATTTCAGACAGCGCCATCTAGCCCCAAACTAAGCAAAGCTTGTATTATAGGGACCAGATAACAAACAGAATACTTAAACTTATTTAATTGGAAATGGTGTAATTATTTTCATCATATTAAAACATTAACCACCTTCTGTTAAGTGGAGATAAGTTAAATGACATTAGCAGTGTCATTAGAAAAAAAACCGGCCAATTGCGAGTCGGACTCGCGCACGCGCAAGTTCCGTATTATTATCTAAAAAACGGCAAAAAAATCACGTTTGTTGTATGGGAGCCCATTTTAGTATTAGTTGTTATAGCGGCAAAAGAAATACATCATCTATAAAAATTTCAACTGTCTAGCTATCACGGTTCATGAGACACAGCTTTGACAGACAGACAGACAAACGGACAGCGGAGTCTTAGTAATGGAACCCTAAAAATGGTCATAATTATTATGAACATCCTTCAGAATTCAAGCATTTTGTTTTAACTGGGTATTAAAAGTAGGGGCACTTGTCTTTTTGGGTAAATATCTATCAGAATGCAAGTCTGTCTTATCTGTTCCACATCGACTCGATGTTGAAAACTAAAGATTTTGGAGATTAAGTAGTTTTGCAACCTTGTAAATATCTACAGTCATAACTAAAACAATTTCACATGTATACGATTTCTATCTAAAATGCGAGACGTCTGCGAACGTCTATGAATAATGGTTTATCTATACTAAATAAATGCGAAAGTAACTCTGTCTGTCTCTGTCTGTCTGTGACGTTATCACGGCCAAACCGCGGGCCCGATTTTGTTGATTTTTTTATAGAGATAGCTTAAAGTTTTGGGACGGACATAGGCTACATTTTTTTTCCAAAAACTTTTTATTCATTTTCCATAATTTCAATGTTTTACGATAAAATCGTGAAAAATCGATTTGCTGAGATTACGCGGACAAAGTCGCCGCTTGTTATTATTTATATCACTATTAATACGAATAGGTAGGCAGGTATCATAAAATGCATATTTTATATTTAAATTCTATTTTGGAAATTAGTAATATAACTATATTGTATGTAAATACGAAAGTTGGGATGTTTGTTGATTGGTCAATCATGACGTCACGGCTGAACTGATATAGATAAAATTTGGTTTATAAATAAACTAAGACCAGGATATGTGGAATATTTACTTTTCAACTACTACGCAAGCAAAGAGGCGGGTGGAAGCTAGTTTGTGTCTATTTAAGTCTAGATTGGGTTTTAAAGTTTGTATAAAAACATAAATTCAAAATAAGAGTATGCGAAGAAAGGAAGATAAAAAAATGAGAACCGAGTTAATGTGAAAAGGCTCAGTCTCAAGGTTAGCAATCTAAGCTATAATATTGTTTAAACAATAAAATAATTTCGATCGACAAATGGAGTAAAAGTAGGTACTCAACAACTTAGTTTTGAAATATTAGATAGCACTTGTTTCTAGTACAGTACCGCCATTTTGAATTGTGATTTTATTGAAATAAATGCCTTTTATATTTGAATAAGATATTATGGTGATTGAATAAATGGTTATTCTTTCTTTCTTACATCTTTTTGAATAAAATATCAAAAGTCACTTTGATACTTTTTAAGAGCTACGGGATAACGGACAAGAAGAAGAATGAGTAGTGGCCTAAGCACGAACCACTATCGTATCGACAACGTATCTTCCAAATGTCAAAGCTGACTGACACTTTTACTCGTACTATACATAAAGTGTCAGTTTTGTCGATACGATTGATATTGGTTCATGCTAACCTCCTGGGTAGATAAGTTACGCCACGAAAGCTGCGAATAATCGGTCATCATGCGATCATTATTTGTAGAAGATTACGGTACATTGAACACATTAAAATTACCTATTAGCAAATTAGAATGTGAATCGACGCTATATCGGGTGTATTAAAACTACTGCTAAAAACTAAAAGAACAATAAAATTGAGACAAATTTTGTTGTTAAAAAATTTACAACTCTCGTTTAGTTTTTAACCGACTTCTGAAAATGGAGGAGACTTTGAACGGTTGTATTTTTAATTTTTTTAATCGCAACTTCGTCATATTAATCGATTTGGAATATTTTTTTTTTGGGAATATCCCTTTTGGTCTCATTTAAATTTGATGAGATATACCTCTTCTAGGAAAAAATTGGGAATAAAATGTTGTATTGGAATTTTAATGAGGTCGGTTTTGTTTTTGAAACGTAATTATTTCGGTGACAATCGATCAAGATGATCAATTGAACATGAAGATGTTTCAATAGAGCAATTGAACATCAATATGAACAATTGAACATAGAGTATCATTTGTCGGAAGTAGTCACACCCTATATAATGTGTCTTTTGTAATGGCTAATATCATTGAAGTAATCTCCACTTAAACAGAAGGTAGGTAATGCTTTAATTTAAGTGGTTCATAAAGTAAAAGCCTAAATGAATAAGTTGCGCAAAATCATGCCTGTGATAACTGTACTTTTTATTGAGATGTGCAATCATTATGTGCGTTTTGACATACATTTGGAAACATTACAGTCGTTTTGACTGTTTATTTGTTTCGTGTCAAAAACATTTTTTTGTCCCAGGTCGAGATAAGTCCTAGTGGGGTCGGCATAACATCTAAATGTTGCCAATGGATTTGGCTTGGGGTGTTTTACATTTGATATAAATATAAAGACAAACATTTATTTTACTGAAAAATTAAATTTGTCTTGCAGTTAAATTTCGTAAATCATATTTATGACCATAATCTGCCAGAAACACGCATTATACTCCAAAGTCTATCACACAACTTTCTTGCAATTTAGCGTTTAATCAGCTTCATAAAAAGCCCCATCTTCAGGCTGAAGAAACACGGTTCTGAGAAAATCTTCACTGTAAACTTTGTAAAATTTTCCAACCAATAACTTTGGAACTTTTTATCAAACCAAATCAATCTTAGGACACGAACACACTATTAAATCAAACCCCTAAGGGCTCTCCACACGAGATGCCGCCGGAGATACGACTATGTAAACACGCCCGATCTATACCTGATCCCGAAATTCACATACAAAGTTATGGAATTAGTCATAAAATGGATTCGTGACTCAAATATCTAACCTATGCAGAGTGTCTTACAACCAAATGCTACAACTACTTCACAATCAACACTGGAAACCCAACCCTATCCCAAAAGCTTTAGAGTACAATTTATGTTTGTGCAAACATGGCGGTTGCAACAGTTTGTGTGTTACAGGAATAAACGATGCCAGTTGACATTCGATAGAGGGACTCGTGTGACGTCATTAAATCAGTAAGCAACAAAATTTAGGGCTTAAAGGGGCTTCTGATAGTAGCTAGTAAGCATTCGCATGTAACATCACGCTCTACTTTATGGGTGATAGGCAGACAGAATATACGAGAAGATGGGCTAAACGATGGTTTATTTGGACGGGATTTAAGCTGGAATTGGAGTTTGTGATGGTAAGGGGTAGGGTTATATAGTATATAGTTATATACTATGATAGTCTGACTGATTTTCGCTTATACATTCAGTTTTGCATGCTTTCTAATGAGTTTTGTGGAGTTATTAGGTAAAATAAGTTTTCTGTTTAAAACAAGCTTTTTTAAAATCCTTCAAACCTTCAAGCTAGAGATCAGAGCAGTGCTGTCACATAATATTACATTGCCATCAGAACTTGACAGGTATGAAAAGTTTTTACGCATTCGAACTAATACCGAGTGTCCGTTAAACAGCTCCTGACTCCATCATCAGATCAGCTCTCTGTCATTATTATTATATTGTCATTGAAGTTACTAAAGTATGCTAAATTACAGCTTAATTGGTTTGGCGGAACTGGGAAATTCAATTAAAAGATTTGACCATACTAACAAACTAAGGAACTAATGAACTAACTAACTAACAAGGTAAGTTAAAAAAAACTCATAAGTATAATGTTATATTTGGACGTTCCTCTGACTATCATATTATATATCTTCAACCGTTTACAGTACTTTATTCTATTATTTTAATCCACCTCACTGTATCACAAAATAAACAATCCGAAGCAACGATTCAAACAAAACAAAATCAAAAGAAAAACATTAATTTAAAATCTTCAACAATGCTCCTGATAGACACATTTTTCCATAGAAAAGGAAGCCTTGCTAATTTGATTACCGGTTCAAACGGACGTCATGAGCATAGATCCTTTGATCGGCAAAAATACAGATGTGTGGTGTAGTGTGTACCCTGCCTTATGATGCGGTGTAAGGCTGGAGATGTAGCGGGAGCGATCTCTGGTATTGTAACCCGCCTTTGTGCGATAGCAGTGAAACATAAGACAGTCGCTTAATGTCACAATGCACGTCATACGTCAGCTAAGTTTTATTCTTCATACAATGCAATGGTCTAGTAAGGTGTCATTGTTAAAAAAAAACACAATAGATAAAAAATCCCTCAATATTTTATATCTACTTTTTACAATAGTTAGCATTCTAGATTGAAATGATTGATTGATTGATTCTCTGATTGAACTATGCTCGTGTGTAGTAAACTTAACTTGTGAGATATTGTATAAGTAGTCTAAGATGACCAGAGATAATCTGTCGATGTCAGTCTCTTTCCCCTGTTCGCCTGTTACGGCTGGTCGTGTTATATATCCCTACAATAAAGTATCCATATATATCATAATTTAACTAAAAACCCACGGACACACTACGCATGAATTGACGTATTGGTACAAATGAACCCACGCAGCTAAAATGCGGCGCGTGCCCGTGCAGCATGTGGTGCGGTGGGTTTGCGGTTTGAATCGCATCTGCTTATAACTCGCACGGCCACCCGATTCTGCCCCAGGCGTATCGTTCCCGCTAAGCTAATGAGATGTCAGTACAATCATTGTGCTTTAACCTTACACGGATGAGGTTTTTGGCCTTTCATTTTGCCCGCCTTTAATTCGCGTTAATTAATTTGAGGTAACGCTAGTGTACTACAGCGGTATTGAGTCAAAATCCGGGAAAATACACTAGATTTTATTTGTTACCCAAAATTAATATCCAGAAATATTAATTACTTTAACTGCTGTTCATAACTTAATATTTTATGAAACGACTAAAATGCTTTTTTTTTTTTTTTTTTTTTAATTATAAATCAAGTTTAGCAAGCAAAAAAAAGTGAGGTCGTGGATTTTGTTTATATTCTGGTCAATTACACTTATAGCAGACATACATAATATGATAGAGATATATAACACGACCAGCCGTAACAGGCGAACAGGGGAGAGAGACTGATGTTGTGCCGACCCCAGATGAAGTGGGATAGTGGCAAGGAGATGATGATGATTGTTTTTAAACGACTTAAAAAAGGAGAATCTCCATTCGGAAATGTTTTTTTGTTAGCTTTAACTTTAACTAACTATGTGTAAGAAAATCTTGGAAATCGAATGTAATCAACATGTTACATTACGAAAACCAAACGTTGTATACGAATTCTATTGCTTTTTAGTGCAGAACCTTTTTGTGTTTTTTTTTAGTTTTGAAACTATGGGTATTGTGCCAAACGTAATGTTCGGACGTGCCTTGTTGCCATGTCTAAAGGGGATAGTCTAAACTACCGTACTTGGGCATTACAGTTGTAATCCATTTTTTTTTAAACTATAATTTACCTTTCATAACCACCTTGTGCAACGCAATCAGAAGTTATAGACGAGTTTACTTAAAAATGGTCACGTTTGGTCAAATTGTTGAGCTGGAGCGGGTCAAGGTGAATTATGCACTTGTTTTACTTTTTACTGCAACATTATATTTAAAAAGGTCACAAAACCAACCTACATACGTACTTAAGATTTTTTTATTGAGTACTTAAGTTTAATTTTTTACTTAAATCATATCCCATTTTGTATAAATCTTTACAAAACAAATTTTTCTTAATTTTTGTAATAAAAAAATTACAGCATAAAAAAGAGAAAAACTCGTACTCGTACTGATTTCTCACTTGTTAGCAAATAAAAATACATGTAAAATATTCTTTTTTTTTTTAATTAAGTAAACAAAAATTTGGTCAAAAAAGAGATTTTTTTCTGATTTTTTAAGTTTCAAACTAGGTTTAACCTAACGGATAAAATTAAATTAAATAAGATACAAAAACCTTTACCAATTTTAACATTTCAAAGAAGCTGTCTGTATCACATTCAGATATTATATTCGTTCTAGTGGGTTAAGCACTGGTTTGCACGTTGTTGAATAGCTAGCGAGTCTGCAATATACCTATGTTAAAACGTGTTCGCGTGATACCCGGATAAAAATGTATCTTATCTTTCAATCCAGGTATGTAATAAATATAAATAAATAAATATTAGTGGACTTTCCATACAGCGTCATCTAGCTCGAAACTAAGCAAAGATTATACGGGAACCAGATAACTGTAATAATTTTATACTTTTTTTTTAAATTCATTAATAATAATGTATCTAAACAACAAATTATATAGAAATCAATGATGGAACATATTTAAATAAACAAAATAATAAAAATAACATCCAAACTAGCATTTTAAGCATTTATACTAATAAACATGGTATGCATCTTTTTAATTAAATATTACCCATTTTATGTTTGTGATTATGTTATTATATTGGAATGCAGATTCAACTTAAGAAGGTAACAATATTTTATTTATCAATATTTTTTTTTTGATTATGTAGACTAATACGCAGTCATGGTCACGGCAGTTTGCCCGCGAATAAATTAAAGGTTATGTGATTAAAAAAACTGAATTTGTAAAAAACCCATGTAAAAACCAATAATAGTTGTTTGTTTAGTAACTATACTTATAAAAATATGGAAATTTAAAATAAACTATTTTTTTGTACTAAAATGACAGCAAGCAAATTCATTATTTTTTATATTAAAAAGTTTTTTGCGAGGCCCGCTAGCATTTCAAAAGGTGATATGTGAATTGTTCGGTTTTTTGTATGGGCTGACTCTACCCGGGTAAGACGGAAAAAGTGATAAAACTGCAATATCTTGAGAACCATCAAACTTAAAAATAAACTGTCTATGTTTATTATCATACTAGCTAAGTAGAGAACTTAGCTAGTATGATAATCTAACGTATTATAAAAAAAATAACTGTTTAGCTATTCATAGTTTTCATTAAAAACGAAACTAGTGTTTTAGAAGAGTCAAAAAAAATATATCGAGAAAATTTTCATCAATTGTGTTTCTGTCTATAATTTATCTTTATCTTTGTTATAAAAAACAAAACTGTATGTTTTGCGGTTATTGAAAAAAAAAAACAATTCTAAAAAAATTAAAATAAATAGGATCACGACTGTAATCCCCAAGTACGGTAGACATAGTCTCAGATCTCCAGACGCATCCTTTGAAGATGTCTAGTCGGTAAGTAGTCAGAGGTACGTCCAAACATTATATTTGTTTTGCAGTAGTTAGCATTCCATACGTGACAGGTTGCAAGTCCATCGCCGCTTATAAGAACACTAACTGGTTTCCTCACTATGATTACCTTCACCGTTTTGAGCACTAATCAATAAAAATCAATTCTGCATTCATCAAAAATATTTATACGCATCATAATGCGTGCTAGCCGTATTTCTATACGTAGGAGTAGGACTCATTGAATAAAAATTAAATATTTTTAGTACAAAGGAGGTACGGGCGCCCCTGGAGGCATCACATAATTATTATTTCACTTTGTGCTATGCTCATTCTTTGTATCTTCAAGATACTAATCGGAATTGAAAATTCGTCCGGTTTTGGGATTCGTTTGTTTTATCAAATTGCAAGTCAACGTATCTTATGTCGGGGTCCCACGGCCCGCGCTTTCACGCGCCAGACCGCGCCAAGGCGGACGGACGATGACGAGAACGATGCATCCGTGGTGGCCCTCGTGGTGCTCGGAACGCTCTGTACGCGACGCGCCGGATGCACACAGGCGTAGCGGCATCCGGCGCGGCCCGTCTTTTTACGCGCTATGGGACCCCGGCTTTATGTACCCGTTATCTAAATCTATAGGTACTTAATATTATAAGGAGGAAATATTTGTATTTTTGTTACATACACAAGGTTCCGTACCATGATCTGTAAATAAAACCGGCCAATCTATAAAAAACGGCAAAAATCACGTTTGTTGTATGGGAGCCCCACTTAAATATTTATTTAATTCTGTTTTTAGTATTTGTTGTTAAAGCAGCAGCAGAAATACATCAACTGTGAAAATGTTAACTGTCTAGCTATCACGGTTCATGAGATACAGCCCTGTGACAGACAGACGGACAGCGAAGTCTAAGTAATAGGGTCCCGTTTTTACCCTTTGGGTACGGAACCCTAAAAACTACAAAAACAAATCAAAACCTCTCATACTTGAAATTGGTTCATTCTTTTAGTTTTTAAACCGAAATTAATTGAAGCCACCCTATTATGATCTGTCAGCACAGATCAAAGATTTTATACGTACCCGTGGCCCGCGGGTACCTGCCGATGACAACTTTCGTGTGTCTGTTGTCAATGGAAATATCATTAAAAAGATGTATAGACTACTCCCGAAAATACAAGCAAAGTTACCCCTACGATTGGTCTAAGTGAAAACAAAATTGATTATTCAAATTCTAATTAAAAAATCATTTATTTCAATAAAATCACAAGGATATCTTTGAAACGTCTTAGGAACTAGGTGAAGCTACGCCGGTTTCACGCGACCAAGCCTAGAAGAATCAGGCAACAAACACGGCTTGGAGTCTACGTTTTTTTTAATGATCCTTTCCTTAATGCTATGTAGAGCTCCAGTGTGGTGCCAATCGAACAAGGTGAAGGCTCAAATTCCTGAAGAATGATTAACTAATGACTTTTAAATAAAGTTTTTTTAAACATCCCAAGTTAATTATTATTATCGTCATCATCATCATCTTCCTGGGTAAGAACCCCACTTAAGTGGGGCGGCACAACATGTTTGTGTCCTTCTTTCATTTCCCTCTATCAGCTGCCATCTCATCACTTACTCCTTTCTTAGACATTCTTACTAATACTTAATACTTCATAATAATCATTATTATCGTAATCATCTTAATAATGAAATCACTACATAGTATAAAGCAAAGTCGCTTTCCGCTTCCCGCGTATGTATGTATGTATGTTTGCTTATATCTTTAAAACTACACAACGGATTTTGATGCGGTTTTTTTTAGTAGATAGAGTGATTCAGGAGGAAGGTTTATATGTATAATACATGCATAATATAGTAGAGAAACACTGATAATTTTAGAGGTTTCTAAGGTGATGTCGTAAATAAACACATTTTTTTGCGCTTACATTGCAAATGCTGGCTGAACCCCACGAGATATATCAAAATAATGTACTACAGTATTGTACACCTTAAAAACGTCTACAAAAAAGTCCACGATGGTATTAGAAATGTCTTACGCACAGCGAAGCGGGCACGGGTCAGCTAGTTGAAAATATTTAACAAATGCTTAATTGCTTAGTCCGACTGAGTAAAGTCGTATATTAAGACTTCTAATTCATCCTGAAGAGCATTTATCTAAAAGCTCCAGTAGTACCTATACCTACCTAAAATATATTTAGGTATAGTTCTGAATATGTGGGATAAAATAATGAAAAACTTCACACTTCCTATAAAAAATGAACTCAACGAAGCAAAATTTCCATTACAAATAAAAAAAAAGTTCACGTTAATGAAGTAGGCTTCTTTTAACCCCCACATGATCCAAGCTGCATCCACTGACAAAACTAATCAAATAGCTTAAAACTTTTATTTGCCGTTATATTATCAGTCGCTATCGCTATACAAAACAAAAATAAAAGGACTTCCACTACAGGCCATCAGTGACAACTGTCAGACGTTTCAAAAATATTGACAGACATTGCACTCTGCGCGTTCCATAACGGACAAGATAAAAGAGCACTAGGCACCAGTTTCTGACATCATCAAATCGCTAGTGAGTTTGTCAAAAATGTCAGAGACAATTAGTTCCAAAAGCTGAGATGGTTGAAATATTTCCAATTTAATCTGATGTATTCAAGAACTCAATATATTACCACCTAGCCCTGAAATTATCTTCCATTGGAATGAACGGTCATTTGGATCGTCCCCCCATTCCAGCCATGGAGTGCCAGTCGTCCAAGCCATGGCTTACCACTAATTAGTTTAAATTGATAGTTCCAATTGTTAAAAAGTTGGCTCTTATTGGTTCTAGTTAAATAATAGTACAATTTTGATAAGGATTAATTTGCTTATCATAGAAAACAGTGCCATTCGTGGATAAATTCTCCTGCTAAACTGAATCACATCCTGATCGCCATCACTGGCTACTAGCATACTACTAGTATTACTGGCTAGTTGCTCAGTAGCAGACAGTAACTGGTGCTAACTCCACAGATATATAGCTGACAAAACGTCCAATGCGGTGGACAGGAACAAAAAATAAAGCCATCATAAAAACCGCATCCGTCGATGAGTATCAAACCTGTCAAGCTTAGGGATGTGACATGACAAACTGAAAAGAAAAATGCAATCAAAAAGCCGGATATGCAATCTACAAAACTATGTTTCTGACAAAAACTTATATCCTACTTCCTACTAAAATTATACATGCGAAAGTTTGTGAGTGAGTGTATGTGTTTGTTACTCTTTCACGCAAAAACTACTGAACGGATTAAAATGAAACTTTACAGTAATATAGGTTATACATCAGAATAACACATAGGCTACTTTTTATCCAGGTGCCGTGGTGCAAAGGTGAAGCACAAAGAAAATTGTAACTGTTGATTTTTATTCGTTTTCTTATTATGACTAGGTTTATTATAACAAGATAACGAATAAAATATCCGTTAACGTTTTAAGACTGTTTTTTTGTGTTTCTTTTATTTAGTCGGATAAAAACCAGACTGGTATGCAAAACCGTAGTGGTAACACTAGTTACAGTGAATAAAACTGACGGGGCCCGCTCTATTTATTCCCTACCTACTCTAAAACCTCGGCGGTCGGGTATTCGGGGTACAAGTGACAATTCACGCCAATTTGTAGCTGAGGGTGTACGTCACACCGAAACGCTGCTTTTTCAGAAAAAATATTATAGTATGTACTTACCTTTCTGTCCTGTTATCGCTGACATGTTTACTTTCTTTTTCTTTTTCCATAAGGTATTGTTGTGACTTTAATTTTATTATGTTTCATTTATGTCTGTGAGTTACATTATATTTATATTATTTTAAGTGCATCTTCAATGCCCCTTGTAATTTTCCTTTACCATCTCCATCCAAAAGTAGTCTGAGATCTGTCTGACTGATTAGCGATAAGCCGATTGTTTAGCATATATATATATATATATATATATATATATATATATATATATATTTTGTTTTATGCATTTAAGTATATTTATTTGTTCAGTTTGTGGTGTGCAATAAAGTATTTTCTATCTAGTACTTTTAAAGTACCTTCTAATTGTCCGTGCTATTAGCATTTGAGGAGTTTCCTGGTAAGCCTGAGTGCCTAGAGATCAGCTGGCTTATTTTTTAAAGACTATAATTATCATTACTATGGCTATCAATGCAGTTTAGGTACCTATTACATAGATTATATAATAGTTACTATGAAATTAGTATTCTCATAAATTATAAATATAGTTCCAGGTATGTTCCTAGTTCTAAACTATGTAAATCGGCTCAATTTTTTACCGAAAAAAAAATGACTCATTCACATTTTTTACTTTCCGGTCGCGTCCATTGCTTGCTAGTGACTCAACTTTTTGTGATCCAGATACCCAACCAGCAATGTGCCGTTAACAAATCCATATTCACGTTGCGGAGTTCGCGAAAACTGACAAGGTTAATTCAATTACTTCATTGACAGGTAAGGAATGCTTTTTTTCGAAAATAAATAAAAGCCAATGTCTGTTTCCATTGACGGTCGTAGTTTTAGTTTTAGTTATGACGATGCTTTTATTCAATTTTTTTACTTATTTTGGTTACAATTTTGTTTTAGACTAATTTTCCCCGCGGATCGGTTCTATTTCAGTGAAGTGGTAATGGATTTATTGAATCACTTAAATCGGTCTTTCATTTAGCTATTCCGAAACCAATTAATACTGATGTTTTTTATATATTTCGTTTTTGTCTCTGTAAGTTTTAGGACAGGAGAGAAATATTTTTGGGCTTGCACGTACGAAATGCTAAATTGCATAATTTGGGCATATGCAAAAATGCAAATGTATTGTTCGATGTGTCTCTGTGTACCCCCACTAGACATCTAAACTCGTGGAGACCTGAAAGGATGCCTGCCGTACTTGGGAATTACAGTCGTAGTCCAAGCCATACTTTTTTATTACGATGTATTTTTTTATTGACTCGCTTTATTTTAATTGATTTTAAACAAACTTTCCGATGAGCTAGATACTTGAAATGTATACCATTTATGACCATAGCTCAAAAGTGGATGACACTTTCGACACTCGACCTCGACCTCGACCTCGACCTCGACCTCGACCTCGACCTCGACCTCGACCTCGACCTCGACCTCGACCTCGACCTCGACCTCGACCTCGACACAATTAATAGATATATACATATATTAATAGATATACTATAGCAAAAAAGTGTCGTGACAACTTTTCGTGACAACTTTTCGTTAGAATTTTTTCCGTCTAGCCCTTTCACAACGCGCGATAAGGAACTTCGTTCCAAAAAGCATATTTTTATCAATTTGTAGATTTTTTAGTTATTTCCATAATAGTATAGTCATAATTTTGTTCTAGTTATTAAAATTTATTTGCAACAAATCTTACGAAAGATAAGGACGATCTCGATCAATCAAAACTAACATTTTAAACAATACCCAGTTACCGGTATTATGTAACCAAATGATCTATTGTTGAACATCTGACGAATTCAAATTATATCTTACATAGTACAATTGTTTCCCACAGTTGGGAAGTAATGCAATTATAGCTAAATTGATTTTGTTGGTTAATTTAAAAGTTATGTTTCTGCAGAGACCACTTAAGGCCCGGCTCACACCCACACACGTATTTCAATGATTTTCAGGTACCGATTTAAAAACCAGGAATCACAATTGTGAGGATATAATGATACAAAATTACTGATAATATATTCATCTTTAATAGTAGATAATAAAAACTGGCCAGTTCTATACAATATTTTCAAAAAAATACGTTTTTACCGTCGCAAGAACCGCTGAAAATGTCGAAAAATGGGGTCTGGTTAGGTACCAATATCTTTAGACCCACAGCATATTTTTATTTGAAAATAATACGAAATTGTAGATTTTATATTTCTCTATACCGCGTGGCATTATCTTGTTTTCAAATAATTTACTTTTTCATTTATGAACAATATAAAATGCAATAAAACTTCTCCATACATTTTTGCCATACAAAACTTACATTCACCTCAAGTCGGCACGTCAGTTATCGCTCAGACGCGCTCGGGGAAGCACGTCCACGTCACATTTTTCTTCGAATTTAGGGGAGGTCTTACATAATGGCATACCGGGGTAAATTACTGGACATGCAAAACTAATGATAACATTTGTATAATATATTGCCTTGAAGAATTTAGTGCAAGCCACACAGATGAAGGTTAGGTACAATGCATGATTTGTTGAAAGAGTTGGATGGTTTTTTTTTTGTAGAAGATGCGTTTCATCGAGTTTGGATTCGAAACAATATGATAATAGTATACGGTTTTACCTTTTTGCATACGTCGCTTCGGAGCAAAATCGAAATAATCCGATGTTTCGTATTTGATTGTTATTTTAATAAAAATATTAAATTTCACGAAAATGTGAACCTGGTTGTGTCCCTAATTAGTCCTATTAAATAAATATAAATGTTGATTTGATACATTTCTGTTTTGAAATGAAAGTTTTAAGGTACCATAATCCTTACCTGTATTCATTTTGACCCGATCTACCCTATATTACCAAGCGTGTTTTTTTATACATGGATGGAAAAAAATGATACTTTATCTATAATTGGATTTAGAAAAATTACATAAATTTCAGATTATGAATATAATTTATAATTATTATTTATCTACCTTTAATATTATAAATCTAAAAGTTTGTGCGGATGTTAAGTATGTTTGGATGTTTGTACCTCAATCAGACCTAAACGACTAAACGGATGAAATTGAAATTTGCTGTCGATGTAAATATACCTCTAGCTTATAAATAGGCTATTTTTAATTAAAAAACATCCTCAAAACTATAAAAAGACTCCGAGTGCTGGTGTGCAACAAATCTAGCATTAATCAATTTTGACGACTGATGAATGACTGACGAATGATACGATACGCATTGAACCAAAAATGTTGAACCTTCTGAAAAGGTCGGTATTTGTTATTATCAAAGCAAGGTTTATCTGGGGGCACGGTAGTGCCCCCGCCAAGTCAAGCAAAAAAGCGGCACAGTCGTACCATTCTTTTCTCGAAGCAGTTCAGGCCATTTTTTAGACAGACAGACAGACATTGAAATCTCACAACTTTTTACGATAGAAGAACTGATGGGTTTTTGGTTAAATTATACACGATCTGGGTGATATATATGGATTCTTTATTGTAGAGATATAGAACACGACCAGCCGTAACAAGCGAACAGGGAAGAGAGACTGACATCGACAGATTATCTCTGGTCATCTTAGGCTACTTATACAATATCTCACAAGTTAAGTTTACTACACACGAGCATAGTTCCAACAAAAAAAAGACAAATAAAGAAACTGAGTTGCGTTGCGAGAATTGGCTTTTTATTTTTATTTTTTCAAGTTGTTTTTGATGGCATATACTTAAGTTTAAGTACATGATGCAAATAATTAAATATTTAAAAAAATAATAAAGTGTCCTGAAAAATTGTTTAATTCGAAATACTGAATAGTGCTCTTTAGTGTTTCGTAGTTTACAAAAAACCCTTATAGTTTTGCCATTTTCGTCCATTCGTCCGCAGCTTAGCTCAGATACTCTTAGTACTAGAAAGCTGTAATTTGGCATGAATATACATTAGCCACGCCGACAATGTGGTAGAAATAAATACATATTTTCAGATGTTTTTTTTTTCTCGCATACTCTCCATGTCTTTGGATAGGTCTTAAAAAGTATTGCAGGTTTGTGATGTCATTTAGTACAAATACAATGGAAAATATGAATTTTTAAAAAGAGCTGGTCATCTCTTTTTACAAATTCATATTTAATTTTTCTGGAAAGAAAATATTATGGAGGGTTATTTAGTAAAGTTTTACAATAACTGTTTAATTCCAGAACTTGTTGACCCTCGCTACGCGCGGTCTATGGATCTTCGAGATCATAGCTCGCACACAATTCAAAAGCAAAATACATATTTTATCAGTATTTCACTTTCAAAACTTTCTGTGAGTGGTACTCGAAACGTTGACGGTGCCGTCATCGATTTTAGATGACAATAAGTTTTTTTATTAAAAATATATTTTTTAAATCAAGCTTTTGTAAATTCTAGTGCTCTAGTTCTCGTCAAGATAAAAATAACGAGCCCAAACGCGACGTGGTTATGTTGTGTAGTTGAGGAGTTCCGATGGCTACATCCGACCTCCATCATCAGACCAGCTCGCTAGTACCATAATTTTACATTGTCATTGAGATTGATAGGTATGCAAAGTTTTGCCTCAATTCGACTATTTAGTGAAGGGTTCCGTTGAACAGCTCCTGACTCCATCATCAGATCAACTCGCTGTCACCATATTATGTATGCAAAATTTCAGCTCAATCGATTGGGGATAACTGCTTAAAATTAAGTTGCAAGATTCCACCTTATCAAACATACATACATAAATATGTACATAAACTGCAAGTTAAATAAGAGCTTGTAAAAAAACGATACTTACCGTTTTGTCATAATGTATTTTATTAGTAGGTACCTAACAAATATTTTTTTCACAGTCAAATATTAGTAACTGTGTAGTAGCACTTTACGATTTGTAACCTGTCTTATAATATATATTAATTTTTTCTATATTTATTTTCTTTTTGTCAAGTGCAACCTATAAAATTATTAAGTACATACCTACCTATACAAATATGACATACCCATTGCACCAAATATTTTCAAGTATCAAGACTAGTTATTTAGTCTTGGTAAATGAAGTGTGAAGTAGCTTCAATGTGTGCGTTTGCACTATTCTTAGTGTGCGGCCACAGAATACGACCGAGTACAAAAAATGCGAGCTGTCATAAATTTAACAGCCACCTTAAGATAGAGATATGGAAAGTTATATCATAATGAGTATCAGGAAACAGTTTACCTAACTATTTAAAACTTTAAAATCAATTTGCTATATTAGAAATTATATACAACGGATGCTATGTTTGTTTACTAAATTATGTAGAACATTTCTGTTAGTGGTTTAGATTTGTATTTATGTATTTTTTAGAAGCCATTTTCTATAATAAAAAAAAGTTTTATAAATAAATAAAAATCTGTCATGCCATAAAATCAAAGTTGTACTTTTTCTTATATCAAGAAAAATACAATATAATGACAATGAATAATAAACCGGTGAGGATTAACAAACGAATGATTGGCTTTTTTAAGAAAGAGAGCGGACTCCAGTATAATAGTAGCTTGTACGATTCTCAAGGTGGTGTTCCACCTATGACCATAATTGAAAGATGATTTTCAAAGCGATCTTGGTGATTTTTAACGAAGGAGGAGTTTCTCAATTCGACCATATATTTATGTTATTTTTTATGTGTATTCGGGGATAACTTATAAATCGATTTTTATTTTATTTTTTTGTAGAAAAAGTTATATTCCAAGGTTCACCCTATGATAAAGAAATTGAAGGGAACTTTTAAAATCGTATGGGCGACTAGTGCGTTTGGTATTTTTTTAGTATTTTAATGTACTACAATTATTATTAAACATGTGAAGTCGATTATGTTATTAGTTTAAACGTAATTTTGAAATATATACTATTTAACTTTAACTTTGATACATTTTTTTGTCCTTGGATAGAAACACAAGACTCCACGACTCTGCGCTATAATAAATACTGTAAATAAAGCATCTTATAGATCTTGGCAGACATCGCCTCACTCGTGATATGAATGTAAAAGTCGGATTGTGTAGGAATTATTGAACCCATGTTGAGGTGCTTCGATAATAATTAGATTAATTTAAACGTGTGATGCATTCCTTTAGCTTTAGGATATGGTGCAAGGTTTTCGTTTTAAAAATCAATTTTCAAGTTTCTGGTACCTATATTTTGAAGTTGAATTCTTCGTTAATGAAAATGTGATCTAGAATTAAGAAGATTTATATTAGCGGAGACGGGGACGGGACACGGATCAGACACTGTTTAATATAAATTACTTCATACAAAATGTATGTAACGTTTTAAATCCGCGCCCATGATATAAATCTACACTTAAATAAATAAACAAATATTGGTGGATATTTCACACATCGCCATCTAGCTCCAAACTAAGCAAAGCTTGTACTATGGATTTTTTGTAAATATTATATACCAACAATAACATATATATTACTTTTTATTCAGGTACCACGTGAGCGAAACCATGGGCGGAAGCTAGTTTCGTTTTAAACTAGATAATTTTGAAAAGGCCTTTTAAAAAAGTTTAATAGAACAAGAAAATTATAAATTGTACTTTACTTAATTTCGAGGTCATGAGTTATTATTTTAGCAATTTCATTGTTAAGTTCTCAATGCATTTACTTTTGAGTGAGTTGACCCAACCATGACCGTTTTAAAATCATTTCTCAAATTTAATAGAATTTTGAAAGAATTACTTAGGCCTTGCTCTGCTTTTCATGTTTATGAACAACTAGGTAAAATAAGATGTTTATATTTTGAGATTTGTTATGGAATCATAACTGATAAAAAAAATTGCCTTTGATGTCACTTGATACTACATTTTTAATCGATCAATCTTGTAGAAGTTTTTTACAATTTGAACAATGAACAATTATAGCTAAAAACCAGATAAAAAAACCGTATTAAATAGTTCCATCTTTTTAGGCGCTACGATGCTACAGGTAGACACATAGATACACAGATCAAATATCAATTTATTACACCTCTCTTTTTGCGTCGGGGTTAATAAAATACATAAATACCTAACCAGCCTAACCTACTCATAAACCCAAGCATCATCAACAAACATCATTCCAAATTCATCAGACAAATATTCGAAAGTCACATTCCTGTCCAGAAATAAAACAAACCCAGACACTGCAGTCTTTTTCATTTGCCAGACCCTCAATCCTTCCATATTGCGAGCAAAGCGTTCTCACAAAACACGTTCAGAAAGTGCAAGACAGCGGAACTTGGTCCCAGCTTAATTTAGTGACCGATAATTAAACCTCCCCCTACAACCCCCCCCCCCCCCATTCACCCCGACACCCGCTGGACATAACCTTTGAACATGCTGAGATGTATTTTTGTGTAAGATGGGCATTTTGTGGCAAACGGTTTGAAGCTTTTGCATATTGTGTCGGGGAATAAGCGTTCTATATGTAGACTTGAAATGTACACTTGACGCAATAATTTTTACATTTAAAAACTATACGCATAAATTTATAGCCCAGAAATGCTGGCCTTTATTAAGCCTAAGAGCAATTTTTATGAACAGGTAAATCAAATCAAACAATGTATAAGGTGACGCTGACTATAAAAACTAAGTATGTATTTAGGTCCTAAAAAAGATAACAGCATATAAATCCGAATGAAAAAATAATTGACACGATATTTTTATAAAAAATTCTGAAGATATTTAGATCCAAGCGTTTGTCCTTATCAATTTTAAAAGATAATTGTAATATAAAAATAAAAATAAAAAAAATATTTTTGGAAATTTTTGAACACAGCGCTATCTAGCCCCAAACTAAGCGAAAGCTTGTACTATGTGAACTATATAACTGATATAATACTTATATACATTTTTTGTAAATACATACTTATTATATCTACATATTTACACCTATACAGAACAAACACTTATGTTCATCACAATAATATCCTGGATGGGAATAAATAAATAATAGTGGCCTTGTTCCAAGCAACAGTTCCCATCAAAAGATAGATAGATTGAAAATAAAGTCACCCCTGTAAACCAAAGACACCAAAAAGCGACAAAACGAACAGCGTACAGTCACTGACATAACCTCCACAGCTACAAATAACTCAAGCAGCTAGATTTGTTGATGTCGCCATCCATTGTAGACGCGACGCGGCAGTAATGAAAGCCGCTTATCTCCGACTGTACCTCACTGTACTTTATCTCGCGACTGTACCCTCAAGGCGGCTAATCGGGTCGCTTGAATTAAAAAGATTTTGCATTTTTATTCATATTTTACGCTAAGTATTTTGAAAACTTGCACGGATATACAAAAAAACTAAAAAAAAATTTATGCACTGAGAAAATAAATAGTAATTAACAACAAACATAAATATATAATAGACCTTATCGCTAAAAGCAATCTCTTCCAGACAACCTTTGGAAGGACAGGATTAAGAAAATCAATTTTAAAAACAAATATTTCTTTGAAGTACGAGTACTTACCGTACTTATAATAATTACAAACTATATTGGTATTTTTTAACCGCCTCTTTTGGATTCAGCTAATGTCAAGGAAGAACTGTCAAGAAAAAGGTTAAAACCTTAACTTACTGAAGTTTTTTTAATAAAGGAGTATTTACGTATTCTCGAAATAAATCTTCCATTTTATCACTTCCAATAATTTTCTTAATCAATAAGCCAATAAACGACATACATTTATGTCTTGACATATAGCTGCCCAAGACGTGTAGAGTCTCGCTCAGGTTCTTATGTTTGACTTCAAAAAAGTCCGAGGTCTTCGAACGGCCTAAAAACTACGTCACTAGGGTTGTCCACTGACATTAGTTAGTTTATAAAAACTTACTTGAATGCTAGTTTTAGAGTCCTTCAATTTGTGGTTATATTTTAGACATGGCCCACTCGCAAGATAAACTAATTCGAATTTAATGATTTAGTATTTTTTTCAGGGCCTAAGTAGGTAAATCTTACAATTCTGGTTTTGGAGACTAAAATACTGTACAAATAAGGACTAATAACAAATAAGACTTATAAAGGTAGTATTTCGTAAAAAGTGACAGCGACAGTGGTGACAGTGAAAAGAAAATAGTATATCAAAAGATTTTCTGATTTCAGTGTGTTTACAGTGTTACAGTGTGTGAAAGGTTTGTAGATTTTTCTTGACATAATCTGTCATTATATTAATTATTTATTACAGAATGTATATTTGTAAATTGTTTGCACAGTAGCTAATGTAAATTATGCTTGCCAATGTGTAATAGGGTTCCGTTTTCGCAACTTTGCAACGGAAGTCTAAAATGGAAAGTAAAAATGATCAGCGCGATAAATCGAGTGAGCAGCCGCGTCTCGTAAATACAACGCAGGTGCGGCTAGTGGCGTGTTTACGCAATCGTAGCGTTATCGGCGCACGACACAGTGTGGACGACGCTTAACACGTCGGCTGTCCTAACAATTTTTTTACCGGCGAAAAATGAGAAGGTTCCCCATTCGACATGTATTTTTTTATGTATGACCGTGTATATCATTTAACACGGTGATTAAAAATCGGTGTTTTTTAGGGTTCCGTACCCAAAGAGTAATAACGAGACTCTATGACTAAGACTTTGCTGTCCGTCTGTCTGTCACAGGGCTGTATCTTATGAACCATGAATGATGTATTCCTGTTGCCGCTATAACAACAAATACTAAAAACAGAATAAAATAAACGTTTAAGTGGGGCTCCTATACAACAAGCGTGTTTTTTTGCCGTTTTTTACAGATAATGGTACGGAACCCTTCGTGCGCGAGTCCGACTTGCACTTGTTTCTATTGTGTAGAGAATAGTCCGAAGTTAGTCCTATTCAAATAATATTTATTTAGGACTAAACAGTTTTTTCATAAAACTTAAAAAAACTAATATCGTCCCTATCCTATCCTATCCAAACGACTTATCGAATGATTGAAAGCTTTCCTACAAAACAATGTAGTCTGTATGACACGTAAAATCTATAACAAAATACCTAAATCATTAAAAGATCTCGACGACAATATATTTAGGACTAAATTGAAATAATTAATCAACAAATGCTATTATATATTAACGATTTTAAGATAGATAAATTTTGACATCACCATATTTTACTATAAAACCTGTTTCTATTGTTTCTTTTTCATTTTTTGACATTAATTTAAATACAAGATTGATTTTAACTTATTTACTTACTATTTTGGTATAACTTAATTGAATCTAAAATATTATTTAACATTTATCATAGCCGTGTTGGCCGAGTGGGAGGTACTTCAACTTTCAATCTGAAGGTCGTGTTTTCGAATCCCGGCGTGCATCAATGATTTTTCTGTTCGAAAAATGTACATGCGCATCAGTAACACGTGCTCAAAACGGTGAAGGAAAACATCGTGCGGAAACCAGTTAGTATTCTTATAAGCGGCGATGGGCTTGCAACCTGTCACGTATAGAATGCAAACTACTGCTAAATGGGAGCATGTGCCAAACATAATGATTGGACGTTCCTCCACTAGACATCTTCAAAGGATCTAAGCGATCGAAGATCTGAGAAGATATCTCCCGTACTTGGGGATTATAGTCATGATCCTATTTATTTTTTATTATTTTTTATCTGTGTAACTTACATTGTGTTCAAGCAAATAAACTATCTTTATCTTTATCTTTACTGTGATCCCCAAGTACGGTAAATATTCTCTCAGATCTCTAGGACTTCAGTTTCCAGTTACTTTGCAAGACTTAGTTAATGATGTGTGAGACAGGGATGAATATGAACAGGCAGACGGGCGTTTCTTGTCGAACTAGGCAATGGAAGCTAAAAAATCCAACTTTTCCATCTTCGCAAGCCGAGGAGGTATTAATGCAAAACAAAAGTCCCGCTATCTGGTGGTGGGCGGGCGGCGGCACTAAATTACTCGATGGGCGTCAACCCGCAGCCATGTATCAATCAGGCTGGCCTGATTTATGTGGCAGCTCACTTGGAAATCGTTAGCCTCGCGACGAAAATGTTACTGTTGAGTCTTCCAGGGTTTTTTAAGTGATGTGAGTGCTTTTTCGGCGATTAATACCATAGTTTTTGGGTAGGTGCGCTTGGTGCAGTTTCGGTGTCTACCCACCAGACCCCCAGATTGCTTTATTGATGCCTTTTAAAATTCCTATCCAAGTCAAATTCAAAAGGTATCTTCATATAAAAAAGTTATCCCTTCGTAACCATCCCCATCCCTTTCATAAACAAGGTGAAGACTCAAACCAGAAAAAATAGTCTGAGAATAGGTCGTAGGGTATTTTTAACAGGATTATTGTAATTTGACAGGACAATGTCTGTCGAGACAGCTAGTTTACTATATATCCATAGAAAACCATCAAAGTAAACATTCGTAGAAGAACCCTTATGGTTTCGCTAAGTCAGACTGTCCTTCCTTCCGTTCTGACTTCTGAGTCAGAGGCGTTTGACTTGTAGATATTATTATATACTATCATGCCGAAATTATCCTTTTTTTTAATAAATAAAGTAAATCGTAACTACTGCAAAATGTGAACATGTGTAAATGTAATGTTTGGACGTGCATCTGAATAACTCCTTAAACATCTTTCAGGATCTGACCGCCTGAAAATCTGCGAGGATGTCTACCGTACTTGGGGACTACAGTCGTAATACCTCTTTTTTTATTGCATAAATTATTTAGAATATATATGTTTGCGAACGACAATAAAAATATTATTTTGTTACCATCCGCCAATTTTAGTTTGAATAGGTACTTGTAGTCGTGGTAAAGAAGATTATTAAAAAATAGGCGGGCATTAAAAAACTTATCTACGCGTTTACGTTTACTACGACGATAGTCCCTAACTGTCACAAATAAAAAACTATCAAAGCCTTGTCACTGAAATCAAGAGGTATTATTTCAATAAAATCATAAGGATCACTTTAATACTTCTATTAAAAACCCCAATATCATCGTCAACGTACGTAGTGAGTAAATTGAATGAAGTCTTCACAAAGGATAATATTACGTATCATTTCAGCACAGGCTTATTATTAAAATTACGACAATAATGGACAAACGGACATTTCCGACAGTGACGCGTTCTTTGTCAGTGCACTTGTCGCGCGTCAAAACGACACAAATAACACAATGACACAAATGGAAAAATGCGTCCACACTGAGGATAATTTCCGTTTTTCAACACGCGTATGTCAGCTTTGGCTGTTTATGAAACGGCCACCGTAACATGTTGGCAGTGATCGATCGCGGTTTTTAATAAAAAATGTCGAAGTCTTTAATTTTCTTCAAACGTCAGTAATACAAGAACAAGCGTGGTAATTAGCCGTATTAAAAAGAAAAGTTTTTTTTAAAAGAAGAGACAAGGATGTTTGTGTTTCAATCACTCCGAAAAAGCTAAACCGATTTGGATAAAACTTGGATTATGTATTAATTCGTGACCTAGAATTGCAGTAATATATGGCCTAACCTAATTAAAGACGAGCGAAGCAGAGAACGAAACAAATATTAAAAAAAAATATTTATTAAAACAACGTTCAGATACATAGTTGTATGTTTTAGAATTTAATAACTTTTGTCATATTATAAAAAGTCAGCCCTTGTCTTTTCTCGATGAATAAATACAATTAACATTTTTGCTCCCCTATGACGGTCATCGTTTCATAAAGAAACAAAACGTTGCGATGATTTGACGTCGCTCACGATGGCAACGGCTTTTTGATGTGGTTTTGTAATTAATATTTGGTTTTGTGTGTTCATCTGTAAAACAAAGTTAGCTCTAGTTTTGTATTTTTTTTGTTCATGCCTAAACATCCTGACAAAATTTTATATTTGGAAAGAAAATTAATTATATATTTATATAAAATATTTTTTCCTACTGCGATAATACAAAATAGATGCCAATAGACTTCGAATATGTTATCTAAAACAATGAAAAATTTGAAAATCTAAACACAATTAATTCGGATAAAACTTGAAGCGCTTTTTTTTATGAAATTTGGACAGGACGACTGTTGGAATAGTATCACGACTGTAATCTATGTACGGTAGATATACTCTCAGATCTCCAAGCGCTCAGATCCTTCAATATGTCTATAGAGGGTAGTCAGGGGTCCAAACATTATATTTGACGACGGCTGTCGGGTCAACTAGTAAACAATCAAATAAATATGTATGGTTATCCCTATGTACGGTAGATATCCTCTCAAGATCACCTCCAAGCGCTCAAATTTTTAAATATTTATATAGGGGTTAGTCAGAGGCACGCACAAACATTATATTTGACAACGGTGGTCGGGTCAGCTAGTAAAAAAAAACCGGCCAAGAGCGAGTCGGACTCGCGCACGAAGGGCGGATGAAAAACGACAAAAAAACACGTTTTTTGTATGGGCTCCACTTAAATATTTATTTTAGTCCGTTTTTAGTATTTTTTGTTATAACGGCAACAGAAATACATAATCTGTGAAATTGTCAACTGTCTAACTATCACGGTTCATGAGATAGAGCCCTGTGACAAACAGACGGACAGACGGACAGACGGATAGACGGACAGACAGACGGACAGCGAAGTCTTAGTAAGAGGGTCCCGTTTTTACCCTTTGGGTACGGAACCCTAAAAATATGGGTTTTGCATTTACAAATTTAAAAAAAAGCCTACTCATTTGCTACAAAGCTACTGTAGACAAAACCTAAGCGACAAAGACTCACAAAACTAAAAACACGACACGAAACAAAACTCTCATTTGCTGGCTGTCGGGTAATTTCGCACACAGGGCTGTATTAAGGCTTTCTTGAATGCTAATCTTAGGACAAAAGCCAGCCTCCGGGTGTGGGCCGCGCTATTGTTTATTTTATTTTTTACGTAGCAAGCCTAGCGAGCCGGACTTTGTAAGACATGATACATCGTGCTTCACATATTTTCAACTGATGAATAAGTTATCTGTAGAAAAATATTTTTCAATGACAAGCTTTTGTAAAATCATTTAAACCATCGAGCATCAGCGCGCTATCACCTGTCACATCATATAACATTATCATCGGAACTTGACATGTATGCAAAGTTTTTACTCAATCGCTAAGGAGTTCTGTTGAACAGCTCCTGACTCCATCATAAAATCAGCTCACTATTACCATATTATTGCATTGTCACTAAAGTTACATAAGTATGCGAAATTTCAGCTCAATCGGTTGGGTATAACTGCTTCAAAATTGAGTTGCAAGATTTCACCTTAACAAACATATTTACATACATACCTCGTACATTACAAGTAAAATAAAAGCTTGTAAAAAGGGAGTTCTCAATTCGACGATATTCGAATTATAAAAAAAAATAAAATAAATACATATTGGTGGACATTTCATACATCGCCATCTAGCTCCAAATTAAGCAAAGCTTGTACATAAACCGATGGAAATGTTTCGAACAATCGATAAATAACAGAGACAGTATTCGTTTTTAAGTTGTATGAAAGAACTATTAGCCCTACATAAATACAATTTGAATAGAACTAACTATATACAATTCTCTCCATTATACAAACTCATACAAATCGGATCACCCTGTACTACTCACAGATGTAAATGCAGCTCATGTTCTGCTGAAGAGTGAATCGTCGACGCGTGAACTGTGGTGCAGTGCACCCCGCCTTATTAGGCGGCTTGCTTCGCTCACATGTTGGGATATTTGGCGTACCTACGAGCTTAGAACTATTCATACCTACTTAATAAGTAATCCGTCATATTACGTTAGATTTGTAGCAATCAATTTCAATAGACTTCCATTTAACATTGAAACCATTAGAACATTAACACGTGGCTCAAAACGATGAAGGAAAACATCGTGAGGAAACCAATTGGTATTCTTTTAAGCGGCGATGGGCTTGCGACCTGTCATGTCTGGAATGCTAATTACTGCAAAATGTGGGACCCCTTTAGATATTTTCAAGGATCAAAACGATTGGTTGTCTGAAAAAATATTTACCATATTTGGGAATTACAGTCATGATTCTATTTTATTTTTATTTATATATCATTAGTATGTTTGTAGCTAAGCTCTTAGCTAAAAAGACGCTCAAAAAAATATAATACACGTATAATTGAAGACTTTTTTATTTCGTCGGTTTAAAATAGTAGTTGCATGAGCTCGTTCGCGACTCATCAACTGCTAAAAACAATGCCTTTCAGTTTTTCAGACACGTCAGCGTTCAGACTGGATGTTGGGTAATTACATGTCCGCTGTGATTTCAAGGAAATCAGTTCGCTGTGGAGTTTGGATTGCAAAGCTATCCGTTAGTTTTGAAAATGATTTCGATGAATTTACGTAATACTTCGGTAAATTAATGAATAAGTTTTAATATCTAAGTATCTCTATGCTTGAAATTTTGGAATAACATAAATTAAGGATTATGACAGTTGGGGACTGAAATTACAAGACAAAAATAATAGGAAAAAAACCGACCAAGCGCGAGTCGGACGCGCGCACGAGCGGTTCCATACCATTATCTAAAAAAAACGTCAAAAAAACACGTTTGTTGTATGGGAGCCCCACTTAAATATTTATTTTATTCTGTTTTTAGTATTTGTTGTTATAGCGGCAACAGAAATACAACTTTCAACTGTCTAGCTATCACGGTTTATGAGATACAGCCATGTGACAGACAGATGGACAGACGGACAGCGAAGTCTTAGTAATAGGGTCCCAATTTTACCCTTTGGATGCAGATGCAGAACCCTAAAAAAGATCTAATGCTAAACTATTTTCTACCAGTCATCCTGGGTTTGATAACATTTAACTTTCAAAACTTTCGTGAGTAAACTACACATAAGAAAACACGGAAAATATATTTTTACGTGAGTAATTCCCATGTTTTATTATACCTACATTTGATTTATATCTCTAACAAATTGACCCCAAGCTTTTAGCTCCAAGCAAATCCACACCAATCACTAAACTTCCAAGCATGGTTTATCACAAAATCAACTCCATTTCCTTACGTTACCCAAATAGGTACTAATGCAGCAAAAATCACGTTCAAAAGCTACCTATCGGCCATTCATTGGTAAAACTCAAAGGGTATCGAGCCGAATATATCTCACGTACTCTCCAGGTGTCTCCGTAAATGCACCTATCTCGCCGCAGAACCTACTAATATCTCAAAAGCGACTGTCCGATGGCCTTTGCATCTTCACAAACATACGCACACCACTTAAACAAATGAATAATGCACTGTATCTCCACGACGGTAGGTCCAAATTCGCATGGCACAACTGAAGTGGTAAGGTGGGCGAAGCAGAGATAGCGTTTACGAAGAGAGCCGTGACCGCGTCGGTGAAATATGCAGAGTCGTATTGGGAAGACCTTTATAAAGCAGTAAGACTGTCTGTATGGGACGCGCGAAGCATGCATGTGTGCTGGGTGTCCACTGTAAGTAGTGACACGAGAATATTCTCGTTCCAATCATCTTCCTATGATTTGTTACTATTTTGCTGTGTTTTCTGAGTGAGAGGTTACTCGACTTTTAATCTGAAGGTCTTGGGTTCTTCAATGGGCTTTTCTTTTCGAAACACGTGTAAAACCTTCACCGACAATTATTTTTACAAGAGGCGATGGGTATGCTTGGTACGTATGGAAAGCTAAATACTGTCAAATATAGGCATTATTCATGTTTATTCATGTTTAGATGTGCCTTTGACTAGCCTTTTTAGACCTCTTAAACGACCTTGAAATCTATATCTAAACTAATATTTTAAGGAGAAAGAAAAACTTGTTTTTTTTGCATGTTTTTAATAGTTCAACTAAAAAACTGATGGACCAATTTTGCAAATTTTTCACTTATCACAAACTACTACTACATTATCAGTTAGTCACTTAGGCTATAATTTATTTTTAAAATAATAAGAGTTCCCTACAAAAAATTCAATAATGTAACCCAATATATTAAAAATTTGCCAATAATCTTCATTAGTACAACCGTGTGAAGCCGGGGCAACTTGTAATAGATAAAAGTAAGTTCGTAAGAGCTAGTAGACAACTTGAGTCATGGTATGAGCTTTCTGGCCTTCATAGATGAATAATACGTTAAAAACTTATTCATAAATCATACCTATGTCCATTGGAAACGCGTCCCATACCAGTTTTCAAAAGCCCGTCCTTCGGGACCGACGTGTGTCCTCTCAAAGTGACCGCTATTAAACATTAATACCGTAAGTAAGGTGTTAAGTCTCTGCTATGCACTTGAAATTAGTCGCTGGTATTCGGAAACTTGTGGTGGTACAAAGACAAAGCAAGCTGCAGGAAATTGGTGGCAAGGATGCTGGTGTAAGGGTTTGAAAGATGAGGTCATAATATTTGCATGGAAGCGAAAAACGTTTATTGGATACTATTAGAGAGACGTATGCACTTAATTTTAAGTTCATCCTTAATCTTTGAAAATATGTCGTTTACGAAATTGAGCTGTGTTGATCGATTGGGAGGTACCTCGGCTTACAAAATAATGGTCGTGGGTTCAAATCCCGGCTGTGCATCAAACGTGCACAAGCTCTAATCAAAACGGTAAAGAAACACATCGTTAAGAAACCATTTAGTATTCTTATAAGCGGTGATGGACTTGCAGTTGACAGTTTGTCACGAATAGATTGCTAACTACTGCAAGATTTGGGTATGCGCCAAATATAATATTTGGACGTGCCTCTGACTACCCTCTTTAAACATCTTTAAAAATCTGAGCGCCTGGAAGTCTGAGAGGATATCTACCGTACTTGGAGATTACAATTATAGTGATCCTATATAATTTCATTTAATTATTTTTAAAATACGTAAGAAATAGTTGAGCTATCTAAAGACCGTTGCAAACTGTCTATAGATAGCGAACTGATCCTTAGCTTAGATAGCTTCCAGTCGAAAGCGTCCTAATATCGCTGGCAATAGTCACGCTGGATACTGCTACTCTTGAAAACGATCACCGATATATCGAGACAAACGTCACATCGTTTCCGACTAAATTTTGGCGATGGAAGGAAAGATGGAAGGAACGACATTACTTTTGACTAAATTTTGACAGACGACGATTTCAAAGGGTACGGTTTGGTCGAATATATCGGAGCACTGTCAAATCGTTTCGATAATGTTGAAATCGTTTTACAGAGATGCCAGCCCACTTGTACAATTTTACAGAAGTTTCCACAGGCTTTTCAAGATTTTATGCTGAAAGCTGGAAATGTTTGTTTCAGAAGGTAACAAACATTTCCAGCTTTCAGCATAAAATGAATCATAGAAAATTCCACTCTGACAAAACCAACATGAACTTTCAAAAAAACTCTCGTTCACTCAATCCAATATGACATGGACATTACCGTCAAAGCTCCTTTCCAATATAAAATAAACAAGAGAGCAGGATTACTGGCAACAGATGGGGTAGCAGTACTCAGACTCACTCGAACCACTCAAAATACTATACTCAGTGAGTCTGTGACACAATCTCAAGTGACACAGAATACAGTGACACAATTTTATCACTTTTTCCGTCTTATCCGGGTAGATTCAGCCCATACAATAAGTTAAAAATTTCTAGTATCACCTTAAGGCGCTCACAGTCGACGATTATTTTTGTTCGAAACGAAAAACGAAATACTTGTGAACAAGCCACATCTCCTATTTTATAATGTATAGTATATGTGAATAAAGATGTACCCATCTTTAATCACTTCGATAAATAATCCTACCGACCGCTGCAATGACGACAAACACACGTCGGCGCGTGGTCCGCCTTAGCTTTTCGAATAAATTAATGATATAAATTATGTATAATTACTTATCAAAAATCTATTCTAATAGAAATCTAGATCTACATATTACCTATCTTAAACAATAAATCACAAGTTGATTTTAATAGTAGGTATATAAAATATTTCAATCATAAATTCTAAAACGTATCATTTTGAAATAATATCTTTATCGTGAAAAGTTTCTGCTATTATGTTTACAGCTTAATAGAAATCTAGGTAGGAACCTGAAGTAATATACTTATAAAAATAGGAGATGTGGCTTGTTCAGAAGTATTTCTTTTTTCGTTTCGAAAAAGAGCAATCGTCAACTGGGAGCCCCTTAAGTTTAAAAAACTAAAAAGAAAACCGACAAAAATATTTTGACCAATCGAAAAATCAAAGGACTTCATGGAAAGGAATTCATGTAGGACTAGTTCTAAACAAATATCTAGTTAGAACTAGTCCTACATGAATAATTCTGAATTCGACATATATTATATATTTTTTTACCTGGTTATCCGATTTCGATGATTTATTTTCTATTGTGTAGAGAAAGGTCCCAAATTGGTCCCATTTAAATTATATTTATCTCAGACTAATAAGTAGTCTATACTAATATTATAAAGAGGAAAGATTTGATTGTTTGTTTGTTTGTAATGAATAGGCTCCGAAACTAGTGGACCGATTTGAAAAATTCTTTTACCATTAGAATCCTACATTATATCTGATGAACATAGGTTATAGTATATTTTCAAAAACGTTAGGGGTCCGTATGAAAACTTCGATAATGTAACACGAAGTGTGAAAAAAAATCCAATAAAAATCCTTATAACGCGTTTGCTGCGGAAATTATTGACAATAGAGTAAAGTAATGTACTACAGTATAGAAAACATCAATATCTACAAAAAAGTATGTAATACCATATGTCTAACTATTAGGGATCCGTATGAAAACTTCGATAATGTAGCCCAAGTTATAAAAAAATTATTACCCATGAAATCATTATTACACCCGTGCGATGCCGGGGCGGACTGCTAGTTCATTGATAAAACTTAAATAACTAATAGTATCTTGACTTTTGGATTGGTCGAAATATTCACGTCGGTTTTTTTTTCGACGTATTAATATATGGTTCATGATTTCAATGAACTTATGAAGCTTTCTTTTATCAGCCAGCATAAAGTGACACAAGTCCGGGGGGTCGGAGTGGACCCCAAAGGTGGGGGGTGGTGGCGATCGATGACGTTTGACCCCTTTACCTGCACCCCTGTCCGTCCGTCCGTCTTGAAATCCGCTGCAATCGTGTTAAGGGGATGTTGCTTGTTTATCTTTTAGTTTTTTTAGTATTGATTAAACTGGCTAGCTAATTACTCGTAGCATGGAAACTAAAAGGTATCTATATAGTTGTTAGTATCTTCGATATCATAGTTTAGTTATTTTAAGATATCACAAGACTATAGCTCCTTTAATCCTAATCCTAATAATATTACAAATGCGAAAGTTTGTGAGATTGTTTGTATGTTTGTACCTCAATCAGGCCTAAACAACAAAACGGATTAAGATGAAATTTGCTGTAGATGTAGATATAATGCCTACTTTAAAATATGAAAAAAAAAACTCAAAATGATAAAACATACGCTTGAGGGATGATTTTAGTATAGATGGCGCTGGTGTGCAAAAAATCTGACATCCGTGTTGACATATTAGTCGTCATAGCAACGTGCGTTACTCTATGCGATTATCGAAATTCGGACAGGACAACGAATGTCGCAGGTCTGCTAGTGTATGTTATGTTTATATTTATAAAAAAACGTATTTATGTATTCTACCAGTTATATAGTTACAATAGTATAATTTTTGCTTATTTTGGGGCTAGATGGCGTTGTGTGTACGGTCCACCAATATTTATTTATCTATTAGCTATTAGAAAGTTTTATATAGTTGCTTATATCTTTGATATCATAGTTAAATTATTATTTTTGAAGATCACAAGACTACAGGCATTTAAAAATTAAACTTTCGGTTAGTTTATTGTAAGTCAATGAACCTAAATGCATACCTAACGTACTGAAATAACATAAATAAATATTAAAACCTATTCCCCTCACAGATAATTATTTTATGTAAAAAAATAAACTTCCAACTCTGAAAAACTGACTGCAAATAATCATAAACACCGCTTTAGCACCGTCTGACTGCACCAAGCCCTACCTGGCGAACGAATCACCTCTTAACTTTCAACAATAACAGTACATCAACCCCCTTAAGGGGTGGCGAGTGCAATCCGCCACCTTTGTCCGTCACCCGCACCGTCTTCATTCAATACTCTTTATATTGCTTGTCTCGCAAGTTCTTTCTTTGTTCTGCATTGCCACTTTATACAGTCTAATGACTTAAAGAGCCTAAGATATAATTACATCTTAATATCTATTTATAAAATATTTAAAATCAATGCCACTTTTAGTTGTAATTTTATAACTCAAGAACGGGCTCACCTATCCAAACCGAATGTTTAGGCTTTGTTCAGACTATTTAATAGATGGTTTATGTGAAGTTTGCACAAAATCGGTAGAGCGGTTCCTCATTTATCACATTTTTTGTATCAGTTCAATAAATGGCGGATCATTTTGAAAATGCAGATTTTGCTGTCAATCAATTACTGAAATTTGACAGGACAACGGTCGGCTAGTATTATATAAATTACGCGACACGTTGTTTGTTCGTGATGGACTTCTTAACTACTTAACCGATTTTAATCAAACTTTGCACACTGTGCAGTTTGATCCAACTTGAAAGATAGGATAGCTTACATCTCAATTTATAGTCGCAATATTATTTTATGTAAAACTAGCTGACCCGTGCCCGCTTCGCTGTGCGTAAGACGTTTTTAAGATGTACAATACTGTAGTACATTATTTTGATATATCTCGTGGGGTTCAGCCAGCATTTGCAATGTAAGCGCAAAAAAATGTGTTTATTTACGACATCACATTTGAAACCTCTAAAATTATCAGTGTTTCTCTACTATATTATACATGTGTTATACATATAAACCTTCCTCTTGAACCACTCTATTTATTAAAAAAAACTGCATCAAAATCCGTTGTGTAGTTTTAAAGATATAAGCAAACATACATACATACATACATACATATTACATACAGACGCGGGAAGCGGAAAGCGACTTTGCTTTATACTATGTAGTGATGTTGACACAGCAACGCGTGGCCGGGTCTGCTAGAAACTAGTATATAAAAAAGTTTTGTAAAGTAGCTTTGCTAAGTTTGGGGCTAGATGGCGCTGTGTTAAATGTCCACCAATATTTATTTATTTTTTATTAAGTGTGGCAAAAGTTTTGCAGACTTCAATCGTAGGTAGACATTCCTTTAAAAAATTAAACGAAAAACTAAGGTTCGTAGACATCCTCCCAGATCCTTGAATTGATCTAAAGGGGGTAGTCAGAAGCACGTTCAAACATTAAATTTGGCATATGTTCACATTTTGCAGTAATTAGCATTCCATATGTGACAGGTTGCAAGCACATCGCCGCATATATTAATGTTAAACTGTGCGTTTTATTATTGCAATTACACATTGGGTGATCTGAAAACTTCGCCAAGGATGGCCACTAGCTCATATAAACCTACTTCTGGCCTTAAAGCCATCATCCACTAAAGCAGAGTTTGTTAAATCAATCGAAGTCTAAATGATGAGAAGATACTCATAATTTGGCAGTCATTCAGTGTTTAATTTCACTGATCTCTGCGTTACTCTAATTTGGTGGATGGTGGCCTTTAAGGGGGTTAATCCACCACTTTTGTCCGTCTCACATCACCCACCGTCTCTTTACATTTGAACTGTACGTTTATTTCGTTTTCTTGTGTTTCTGAGATCGATCGGAGACAAGAGTTAGCGTTTGTTGCGATGTTAAATGTTTGAGTTTTTGGTATGTCTGGAAGGCCATATTGTTGTACCGATTTATGAATTAGAAGAACTCATGGTGCCATACAAACAAACCCTGATTGTATCAGTCTAATGTCAAACTAAGTTACCTTTGTACTCAAATATTTTTATAATTTTCTTCTACAAACATGCTAGATCTGTTCAGATGCTCTTCATCATGAGCATCGTCCGCAGCCGCGATCAAAGGCAGATCGAAGAATACTGCGGAGCTTCGTCCTCTCGGCTCGAAAAAAAAAATACAGAAGGCAGAGCTACTACCAACTCAGCTGTGAGGCCAGTCAATACGCTCAATACGGCTAATTACCACGTTTATTCTTATATTGCTGAGTTTTCGAGACAATTCAGATGCTCTTCATCATGAGCATCTCCCGCAACGATAAACGGCAGATCGGCGAATAATATCAATTCTCATAAACCTCTCGTAATTTCGCATTTAAAACACATCTAATTTCAGCAAACACTTCAGACCTGACATAAAGCGTATTAACGCTAGGTTATGTAATGAGGGGGGGTATAATCGACCCCCCCGATGCAGACGGATCAGTGGCGCACAATCCGAGCGATAGAATTTTATGAGACCCCCGGATGCAGCGGTAAGCAGTAGTCATAAATAGCTGACGTGGAATACGAACACTGGATGTGTCAAGAATATTTCGTAATACATTTATTTTTTAATAATTATTTATTTATTTGAGCACGAATAATTAAAAACACTGCATTTAAACATTAATAAAACTAATAATTATGCACTGATTTTAAATGTAAATAATTTATAAAATTAATATATTAAAGCCTCAAGTGTCTAAACTAGACTGAGATAGCCGGTACGATAGGCACATGCGCTCCCCCTACTTGAATTCACAAAAAAAATATTGAATATTAATTGTATCTATATTAGTATAAGATAGTGAAAAATAATAATAACATCCAAAGTCAAATCTGTTGAGTCTGCCCACGTTGGCTATTGTGATGCCGGGGTCCCACGGCCCGCGTTTTCACGCGCCAGACCGCGCCAAGGCGGACGGACGCGCCGTGGGAACGATGCATCCGTGGTGGCCCGTGCTCGGAACGCTCTGTACGCGACGCGCCGGACGCACACAGGCGGAGCGTCATCCGGCGCGGCCCGTCTTTTTACGCGCCGTGGGACCCCGGCTTAACATAGTTAAAACGTAGGGAAAAATAGGATCACGACTGTAATCATCAAATACGATAGACATCCTCTCAGATCTCAATTCGCTTAGATCTTTTAAAGATGTCTAGTTGTTGCCACATTTTGCAGTAGTTAGCATTCCATACGTGCAAACCCATCGCCCTTTGTAAGAATACTAACTGATTTCCTCACGATGTTTTCCATTGCCGTTTTGAGCACGTGTTTTTGATGCTCATATAAATTTTCGAAAAGAACAATTCATTGATGCATGCCGGGATCCGAACCCACGACCTTTATATTGAAAATCGAGGTATCTCCCACTCGGCCATCACTAGAAATAAAATAAGGTAATTACGTTATGAAGACTCGTGTAAAAATCTATAGGTATGTCGTAATTACCACGTTTTTTCATGATAATGCACCATAATTGTCTCGAAACGTCAGAAATACTAGAAAAAACGTAGTAAATAGTCGTATTTATAGTTAAAAGTATATTTTTCTTTATACATATAGCCAAATCCTTCACAACATGTTTTTTCTGCCTGTAGCGCTGACTCTACATACAGTTTGATAAGGGCAAGGATATGATGATGATGAACAGGTACCTAAATCAATATGACTTAGGCGGTAAGCATTCTTTCAGATCTCGTTTTTTGTTTAGACTTTCCTCTGCCCCATTCAAAGATCTGTGCGGATATATATGGTTACAGTCGTGATAATATTTCATTATTGTATTTCATTCCTAACTCGTAGCCTAGTTGGTCAGAACTCGACGGATAGATAGATATATAGACAGACAACGCTTTATTGATTACACGTCTACACGGATACAAAAAACATACAAACAGAAAAAAAATTAAAACAAAGAGCATCTTTGCCAGGCAATCTTAGGGTGGACTGAAAAGATAAAGAGAAGGGGCTTCCAGCTGGTTTATTTCGTAAAATTGATTTCTATGATTATCATAGACACATTCGAATTTAGAGAATACCAATTTCGTAGTAACTATTATTATAATATATTCTCATAGCTATTGCTACAAAAATCATAAATTTTATAGAATAGCAATTTCATAGTAACTATTAAAGAATATATTTTCATAGATATAGCTATGAAAATCATAGATTTTTACAAAATAAGCCAGCTAGTCTGATCCAGGGAGCAGCTAAGCTCTTTGGTGCTGCACATTAATGCACTACGACTGTACGTAACTATTACAGAGTGAGTTGTGGATTTGTTTTGCCGGTCCGATAGTCGGAAAATATGAAAATGAGTTTCAAGTTCCCTGAAGAAGCCACGGACATCCATTTTTATGGAATAAGCAAGTTTTACTATGGTTTTTATCGTATTTTTCGGACAACTGGCTTTACTGAATTTGTTTGGTTAGTTGTTGGCGATATACGAGTAGTACTTTCCTACCCACGAAAAAAAGAGTTACACGATTCAACGCGATATAGGTATATTTTTTGTTGCTTTGTTTTATGTATTTCCGCGCATACCTTTTTACCTGGTGATCCGATTATATAGAATTAATAGTTCCTAAATATTTATACGTGCCTCTGACTATCTCCTTTAGATATATTCAAAGATCTAAGTGCCTTGAGATCTGAGAGTATGTCTACCGTACTTGGGGATTACAGTCGTGATCCTATTTATAGTATGTTATCTTTTAATAGTTCCTTTACAACATAAAAAAAAACCTATTTCGTCTCTACGACTTTTCGATTGATCATAACATTTTCGTATTTTTTTTTCTTTTTAAAGCATAATTTATAACATCATTTTCTGAATGATTAAGGGTAGATTTTTATTAGACCGGGCCGTGTTCGGGCGTGCTAATATTAGTTATCGCTCTTATAAAAACTATGGTACAACATACCAATAAACAATTTATGCAAATTAAAAAAAACTGCGAGAAATACCAAACAAAATATTAAGCCCAACAGCTTGGCTCACACTTGTACAGTTTCCAAAACAAATTACATGGAAAATCTCATAACTGTCTAATACAGTCAGCAGCGTGCAATTTTGTATTTTGAACAAAAACTGTATTATCTGTGGAGCTTGCCAAATCGGAATCTAAGCTGCTCGGGCCATGGGCCGTAACTTTCTGATATCTGTGATGGTACAACTTTTGTATCATTTGCAGTACGAATAAATAATGCAATTTGAACTTTATATGGACTGAAAACTATCCGCTATTTGTAGTCAACTTCGAAAATATCTAGAAGCGAATCTTCTCATGTACATAATTAATAAACTTTGCTTGCGTTGTATCCCGATAAAAAGACGCCTCACTATTTATTTATACAATAGTTTATAGATATGATATAAAAAAAATCAAGAAATAAGATGATTTTTTTAATCTAGACTATTAGTCGAAGCTGTTTCTTTCAAAGTGATCCTTATGATTTTCTTGAAATTAATAAAGTTTGACTTTGATATTATGATAAAGATAAAAATATTCTAACTTTAAATTATAATAATTATTATTTTTTTGATTTGAACTTACCGTTATATAATATAAATATTTTACCCTACTGATACCTTAGTAGAGACTAGCCACCCACAACACAGGGTATCCTAGTGTGGGGTAGTATTATTTATCTTATAGTAGTACCTACAAATACAAGTTCCTTTATTCGTTTTTCAAAACAAAAAAAACATTAACCTGCCAGAGTTAAAACTACTTAAGCTTGAATAAAAAAGCAAGAATTCAAGAAAAACGACACTAATCACATCTAAACAAACAGCAAATGTACGGTCAGCAGCGCAGGTAAACAAAGCGACACATTAAGAGGGTAGATTAGCAGAAAAAGCGGGTGAAATACGACGGTGCCTGTAAATTTTCTTACGGCACCCCCTCTGACGGGCGGCCGCTTCGACAGCGCGCTGACACGAGTACCGATGACAAAACAAATTGGGGTGTTTTATTTTAAAATTTTCAAGTATTTTGTAGATTTTTGTATAAATGTATCTAATAAGAGATGCAATTGTTTTTGATAATCATGAAAATTGGTCTGTTTTGTTTGATATCTTAAAATATTTTGTAGATTTTTGTGTAATAACATGTATTTTTCTTTTGTCAATAATGATTGTTTATAAATAGTTTAATGTCTTTGTTAGCAAATAATTTAAGATTTGGAAAATACTTACACGTAATGTGTGGCTTTTACATTACAATTCAATAAATGCGAAGGTTTGAAAGTGTCAACAACGCTTTTTAGCAATACAGTCACCCATTGCACTAAATTAGGAAATGTTTTTTGTTTTTGGTTTGTGCATTATCTATCTATCTATCATCCATTTGAACCTCGCTGCCTTTTTTCCAGCGTCAGTTAGTTTTTAGCTTAGATCTGAATTTACAGCTTTTTATAAGATTTTACATCTAAACCAAAAAAAAATACAACGTAGGTTGTTTATTTGGATCGATTGTTCATGACTCTAGACTTTCAATCACTACATAGTATAAAGCAAAGTCACTTTCCGCTTCCCGCGTATGTATGTATGTTTGCTTATATCTTTATAACTACACAACGGATTTTGATGCGGTTTTTTTTAATAGATAGAGTGATTCAGGAGGAAGGTTTATATGTATAATAACATGCTACCCGTGCGAAGCCGGGGCGGGTCGCTAGTAAAGAATATAATGCTGTCAGTATAGTACTTTTTTGCGCATTGTACTCTCGTCTCCCGATTCGTCCCACCGAAAATTTTCGTTCGAGCCGTTTCTAAAGCGGCTTTTTTAATCTCTATAAATCAAATTTATGACTTGTGTGAGCTTACTGTTCTTATTTACCCTTTTATAATTTTGTTGTGTGCTACGAATAATGCTACGGGTGATGCTACGAGTGCTACGAATTCGGGATGTGCTACGAGTTTTGTAGCTTTGATGTTTTGATTACCGACGTGTGTTATTTGAATTGAGCTCGTGGAAGGAATATCTTCTATCGAAAAGACGAGGGTTAAAATACTAGGTACACTACTTATGACTTTTTTCTGACGGATCTCGAGCCAGGAGTGAACTTTTAGAGATTATTCCAGAAACCATAACTAAACTGGCTCATTTTTAGAGAATTCTTAAAGTTGGCCAGCTTAGTGCGTCGTTCTGAAATTATTTTACTACTAATTATTTTAATACTACACATATTTAGACATACAACGCCATCTATTAGCTGAAGCGCAAAATCAACTCAACCCTTGTTTAACCAACCATTTTTTAACTAACTCACATTCACCAATTATTTGATTAAACATTTTCCCTTCACAAAAATGACTCAACTCGTCTCCAATTAAGGTAACTATGCACTTTTGACGCAATCTGCTGGAAACGTTTTGCTTTTGTTTGAAGGCAACTTTCAACACGGTAAAATTATCGTTCCATACGCTTAAACACGGCAAATAAAGCAGAAAGTAGCCCCTTTACCGGCACACGTCACAACAGACCCTGAACTTTACGATACATTATGCATTTGCTGGCCTTACTTTTGGGGTTCCGTCGTTATTTGGTATAAAACAAGAATTTATCTACTCTAATACTATGTATAAGAGTATTTTTATTTTTGCCTCACAGCTCAGTTAGTTGTAGCTCTGCCTTCTGCGCTGTAGGTTGTGGGTTCGATCCCCACCCAGGACAAATATTTGTGTTATGAACATAGATGTTTGTTCTGTGTCTGGGTGTTATTATGTATCATATGTATGTATTTACAAAAAAAAAGTATATAAGTATTCTACCAGTTATCTAGTTCTCATAGTACAAGCTTTGCTTAGTTATTCTACAAGACCAATATTGAAAATTCTGTCATTTACCTAAAGCTACATTAATATGCCAATAATATGTGCCTTATTTTATTAAGAAAATCGTGTAAATTGCCATAATATAACCCAAAGTATTGTAACATGTCTATAAACGTCATTTTTATTTTTTTTATTTTTTTTAGCGGACTTTACACACAGCGCCATCTAGCCCCAAACTAAGCAAAGCTTGTACTATGGGAACCAGATAACTGATAGAATACTTATATACTTTTTTTCTTGTAAATACATACTTATTATATATATTAACACCCAGACACAGAACAAACATCTATGTTCATCACACAAATATTTGCCCTGGGTGGGGATCGAACCCACAACCTACAGCGCCGAAGCGTGCGAAGTATAGATATACCAGCATCGAATGCATTTTAAGAATGTAAGTGTTTGATGTGAATTTTAGTCTGGAGGAATCATCGGTCCATACTTCAAAACGAAATTGGCATTGCCATTAAATTTGACCTCAGAAATACGTGCCACAAACTGCGGCGGAAATTTGAACGACGTTATATCTCATATTTAATGTCTTTTGAAATAAAAAAATGAATGATAATATATATCACACACAACTTGTCTTATTTATATTTAAAAGTTAAGCGTATAGAAAGACAATTCTCAAATAATAAATATTATCATACGGAACCTTTGACCACCTAAACAGCGCTAATACGAACATAAAAACTTTCCTTTGACGCCTCTCGTTACGTCGTCCACACAAAGCGTCCGATTACATAGAAAAACGCGCGAAACGCTTAAAGTTAGTAGCCCCCCCATCGGGGGGTTACAGAAATGCAAATATGAAATATGAAAATGAAGATGGCATATAATAAAAGTGATATAGTGGGCTCCGTAGGGCCATTCCGACGAGTCGTCTCGTCAGGCGGCCGGCCGTCCATCATACCCTGACACTGTATGCTTCTGGGGCAAGTGGGGTGTAGCGGGGTATAGGGTACAGTGGGGTACTGGGCGTCAAGTGGGCCACAGATTTATTATTTGAATGTTGACGTGCGATGTTTTATGGGAGTGGTGTTGGTTTCGAGGACTTTTAGCTGCTGGATTCGCTAAGTTTAAGTTTGGCTAGAACTGTGGATTTATGAGTGCATTGTACATTGTATGAAAGCTAATCTTCTTTATTTTTGATTTGTGGAAACCCTCGCGACTACGTTCCTGTAAAGTTATTTCAAACAGACTTACCTCCGATGCACCCCTTTAGGGGTCAATTTTGGGGATTCCTTTCTTAGTGCAAGTGCAAGTTTAGGCTGTGCGTTGATAGTTTAGTCAAACAGTTAGTAACTCGAAAGTTTTATATATTTGTATATTGGGTTCACTCAAACACTTAGCGACTGGCGGAGCGGTGAGCGGGGCCGGCAAACGTCGACAGACGCCCCTCAGCCGTCACTCGAGACACGCCGCACGCTAGACGCTGTACTCCAGCGAGCACTCGGGCCAAACACTTATTAGCATTATTATTCTCCGAGAAGTTTTAAAAGTATTTATAATGCCAAATTATTTTTGAAAGTGAACATAGTTTTTATTCAAATTCAAATATTTTAACTGTCTGTCTGTCTGTGACGTTATCATCCAAACCGCTGTACCGATTGTGATTTTGATTTTCAGGAATTTCAATGTTTTACAATAAAATCGATTTCCTGAATATACGCGGACGAAGTCGCGGGTAAAAACTAGTAGGTATTATTATATAGCAACTAAGAATACACAGACACAAACTAAAAATCCATAAAGTGTTTTTATACTAAGTCGATGAAAAAAGTACCTACCTAAGTACAAGAGATAAGAGGCATATTGATTTTATATCGTTTTAACCATCCACTCATTCATCTGACCAAAACAAACAGCGAAGTAGCAAAAAAATTAATTATCATAAAGTGTTAGTGTGTACGGTCAGCACAGTCGGCGGGATGCAAACAAGAGGTTTAATCGAGTGCCCTAACGCGGCCGTAAGCTTTTTGATAACTCCGATACTGTGCGCGCCGCAGATTCTTGGTACCGATCACAGAAAAGACAGGTGTTATTTCAAAGATTTTTTTATAGGCCAATATAGGCCATTGTCACACTGATTTGTTTTTGTGTCCTGTTTTTTTTTATTTTTAATAATTAATATTCTAAGCTATTGTATTTCAGTTTGGGGAGGTGCCTGCAAAACGAATCTTATTAAAGTCGAGAGAGCCCAACGCTCGGTACTAAAGGTCATGTTATCGAAACCATTCCGCTACCGAACAGAATTACTTTACAGAGACTGCAAACTTATGTCAACTCGAAAATTATTTATACTACATGTTATCCTTGCTCAACATAAAAAAACTGTTTTTGACCCTGCTTTAATAGACAAAATAAGAAGCAACAAAAGAGTATGTAATGTGATAAAGTGTAACACTACTTTCGCTCGACGGCATTCATACTTTTTAGGGCCGTATCTTTACAATCAATTGAATAAAACCTTACAGTATTACCCCATGACTAGCTTTAAATGTAAAATTACACTCACTAACTGGCTGCTTGACCAAGACTATAGTACGACGGAGAGTCTACTCTCTATACTGTCATAGCATTAGGTAACTTTTAATCCAATTCTATAAAATCGTGCATAACGACTTTTATTAACTTCAACTGGTGCATACATAAAACTTAACAAAACATAAACGCATTCACTCAAACAAACATTTACACACGCATACATACATTTTTACCTCTTTTTTCTTTTAGTTGATTTTTCTCTAGTTTTGTTTTCTTTTACATTTACACAATTTTGTTTTCTTTGAATGTTATTTCATAATACTTTAATCTAACTATAAGCTGTAGACACTTTAAAATGTGAATTCACCTGAACCACTGACTGGCGGAGGACCTAGGTATGCCATCATACAGGTTTTAACCTAGTTTGGGTACCTATGTTGTTCCTATATTTGAATTGTGATTTAATATAAGAAATACCTTTGTTTATCTCTGTATTTAAGGACGTTTGTTGAGAAATAAATATCTTTATTATTATTATTATTATTATTCTGTTCAAATGTCAATGTAATAAATGTTAATTGTTGTATTATTAAGATTTTTTATCGATTATTTAGTACTCTTATCATTAAATGGATCCCACTACAAAAAATAAGGGTTGACAAAAAAAACATAATTATTTATACCACTTAAAAAAGTGACACAAACAAGAATATTTCAAATTATTGGATCAGTGTCAACTCTTGTCATATTTTTTAATTAATCTAATGATGTGTCCATTCATTTCACATTAATTTCTTCACCGAAACTTACAAAGTTTTCGAATCTTTTTAGATAAAAAGTAACTTCCTAGTCGGTCTTTATAAACCAAACTATTCCCAATCTAAACAAAATCACAATCTTTCAACTGCGCGGTAATAGTTCACAACTCCCTGAAATCTTTTATTTTCTGCTGACCGTACAACTTTTAAACTGTACCAGGTACGGTTAGCAAAGCCGGAAGATCTTTACGGCGACTCGGTCGCGTAGATCAGGGCGACAATGCAGTGCCCTAAGGTGGCTCTTTAAAATGTGAGATTGTAAATGGCTTGCGGAATGCTTTGTTTTTGAATCTAAACAAAATTATATACATACTTAGTATGTTTAAACTATTTTAGATTTTTGCCAATATATTTTTAAAATAATATATCGATAATCATAAAACTGATTGTATATTAAAAGAAGAACTTCGGAAAATATTTAAAAGACTTCTTTCGTCAAAAACGGAAAGCTTTATTTAAGAAAGGGTTTTATTAAATTCCATATTTCTTTACATATTTAAAATATATTTTTGTATTTTTCGGTTGATTAAGGTCAAAAATGCAATCACATAAGTACCTATCTGTACTTGTGCTGTTTTTTTACTATGCTATTAATAACTTTAAAGTAAAGTCAAAAAAAGTTTGCACGAAATAAAACGAGTTAAATCGCAACTCGTGCTGCCATCTCTGGGCTAGCTCGCGAGTTGAGCTTTCATTAATTGTGTTCGAAAGTTTTTTACTTGTAGGAATCTATCACGGAAAATAATTACGTTTTTGTGAAACTATAATTTTCGTTTTATGTAGGTAGCTTCCAGGTTGCCTGGAGTTCTTAACCGACTTAAAAAAAAAGGAGGTTCTCAAGTTTTTATTTCAGAACTTCGCTATTTCTTAACCGATTTAGAATTTTATTTGATTGTGAGGATATATTTCCCTTGGTCCCATTTAAAATTGAGGAAAAAATAACACCTCTAAGGATGAAAAAATAGGAGATGAAATTTAGTATTGGACAAAATAAAGACAGTTTTGTAAACGTAATTATTTCAATAATTAGGACTTCTTCTTCCTAAACTGTCAATCAAAATTCCTTGTAAATCCAGTGTTAACAGATGGTCTGAAACTTTACAATTCCTGTACATTCTCTAAAGAGGTATGTATACCATGCAGTATCTGGATACCTTCAGGAAAGTTATTAAAAAGTTTAAACCTGATAATTTTCGTTTCAGGATGTGTTTGACATATATGTATATTTTTTTAATTATCTTTAAATATCAATTTTGGGCGCTACGAGTTTCTCTGAGCCTTTTAAAGACTTTTCAAGATTATTTAGCTCTACAATGAGTTTAGTATCTAAACTTTATCTACTAATAATAATTTGATTGGCACAAAAAACATTTTTATATATTTTCATCAAACATAAATCTAAATAACTTTAACTATATAAATTAACATTAATTTACTAAAAAATTACATCCTATGTACAATAAGATAAAATCATTTTAAAACTACAGCAATTCTTATTCTCAAAGCGCATTAGTAAAAAAAATTAATTAAAAATTAAAATATTGGTGGACATTTCACACATCGCCATCTAGCCCTAAACTAAACAAAGCTTGTACTATGGGAACCAGATAACTGATATAATACATAAATACTACTAGCAGTCCCGGCCACGCGTTGCTGTATTAACAGATATCGCCATCTGTTAGAATATTTTGGAGCTTACAGATAATTGTGACTGTCTGATAATAAACAAATAATATTGCGACTATAAATTGAGATGTTAGCTACCCTATCTTTCAAGTTGGATCAAACTGCACAGAAGCAAAGTTTGATTAAAATCGGTTAAGTAGTTTAAGAGTCTATCGCGGACAACAACGTGACGCGCAATTTATATATATAGACAATTTATATATAGACAATTTATATATATAGACAATTTATATATATAGACATTTTATATATAGACAATTTATATATATATATATACTTTGACTGGCCTCACAGCTTAGTTGGTAGTAACTCTGCCTTCTACGCTGTAGGTTGTGGGTTCGATCCCCACCCAGGGCAAACATTTGTGTGATGAACATAGATGTTTGTCCTGTGTCTGGGTGTTACTATGTATAATAAGTATGTATTTACAAAAAAAAAAAGTATATAAGTATTCTATCAGTTATCTGGTTCCCACAGTACAAGCTTTGCTTAGTTTGGGGCTAGATAGTGTTGTGTGTAAAGTCCGCCAATATTTATTATTATTATTATTATTTTTATATATATTAAGGTTTTTTTGTAAATATATACTTACTCGTATTATACATATTGACACCTACAGAACAAACATCTATGTTCATCACACAAATGTTTATCCTGGATGGGAATTGAACCCACAATCTACAGCGCAGAAGGCAGAGCTACTACCAACAGAGCTATAAGGCACTGCATGGTTTACACTAATATTCAGAGTTTAAATGTTACTACCACTAAATGTAAGTAGTATCTGGCAGACGGCGTAATATCGCGCCCAGATCGGAAGCCTCTTAAACACACGCCTATAAATACTTAGCTAAATACCTGGCCGGCTGTTAAGGGGTGGTTACCATAATTATATACTTTGAATGAAAATAGAAAGAGATTGAATTTTGTTCGTTGTTTTGGGATGTACTGAATAGTTTATGTTACTTATCGGTCATAATCTTTAACATCTAATTTTCAACTTTCCAGTTAAATATTATATCTTGCTTTGAGAATAGATATCGTATAGGTTGTTAAAGTATTTTTTCTGAAATATCTTTTAAAATCACTGATCAACCAGATCGAGTAGATGATGATTTTATCTCAAATTTAATATTTTAAATCGTAAAAACACGCAGATTTAATATTATTTTCATAACATTACTTTTCAAACTACGAGTACTGTCTGTGTAACTTGTATAATCTACAATATATTTATATTTGCACAGATCTATCTATATCACATTTAATTTATTTTCTCGATGATTCGACTATGTAATTAGACATGGTGGCGAACAGACTGGAGTGCTCAGAGTTAATATCAAAAAGAAGTAGAAACTAGTCGTTAGGTCAACAGAAAAAAAATTATGTCCAATACGTCCATATTCATATTTCCTACACTCACCCAGTCATCTTGTTTAGACTGTAAAAAATATAAAATTAGTATTTCGCTAATGAAACGCGCCCACCCTTAAGACTGCAGTGACCACACGCTCACAAAAACTGCAAGAACCTTTACGACGTGGCGTGGCGTCGGTGGAATTATAAGAGGTTTAGCAACGTCGCTAAACAGATATTAAAGTCAACGTGTAAAACACCCCTGTTTTAGGAACTTGTAAATTCTGTCTGGACCATTTTAGTTTACCTAATGCTGTCTAGTTTAACAATGGCTCGAAGCTTATTTTGTACAAAAGGTGAAAATTTGAATTAAATTTAGTTATTTAACATTAAAATATAAATAAATAATGGTGGACATTTCACGCCATCTAACCCCAAACCAAGCAAAGCTGTAGTATGGCAACTAAATAACTGATAGAATACATAATACACTTTTTATTGTAAACACATACCTATGATACAATATAATAATATGTAGAGGTACTTCATATAATTTTTTTTTTAATAATTATTGTTATGGTTTTCATGTTTTTATGATGCAGATTAGGAAAGTCTTGTTGGCCAAGTGGTAGTTACTTCGACTTTCAATCCGAAGATGGGTTTGAATCCCAGCCGTGCGCTAATGGGTTTTTCTGTTAGAAAAAAAATATTATGCTTATTAAAACGTGCAGTAACCGTGAAGGTAATATACAATAAAATTGGAATTATTAATTTAATTTAAATCAATTTTTTTCATACTCAAAAGCTCTTAAAAAGTTGGAAACAATATTGACATCTCTCACTTTAAAAATACCAAATAACTCATTTCAACACATTCGTTACAACTAATCTCGAATCACATCATAAATCTATGACCGTAATATCAAATATACCAAAAATAACAAACGCACCATGCTCTCCTAAAATATCCCATGAACTTTTTTAATGAATTTTAACAGGATTTTGAAGACAGTGGCGCCTCTGCCGGCTGCACACCTAAGTTTGTAAAGTTTGTTGCTTCGCCGTCTGTTACAAATATTTATATATCTTAAGCTATGGGTTATGTGTGTAGTGTAACGCTCTTGCTGTGACACATCTTGGACGAGATATATTTGTTACACTTAATCAGCTTTTATTTATGCCTTACTAAGAGTTTTGCGGATATTACGACAGTACTCATTAACTTAACTTGACTAGAAAAAATGATATGGTCTACTCTAAATTATATTTTCAGAAGCTTGAAATGTATTTAGTTACTTTATATTTTCACCTAAGTATATACAAAGCGTTTGTAATTCTAAATTGTTTCGGAATGAAACCGAAAGTTCTAGCTAGGTACATAATATGCCATAAAAGCAGCCGATGCCTGTACAAACATTTATATGTTTATAGGTTATGTGTATGTACCGTGAATCACGCCATTTCAAATAATAAATCCATCGGTGGCTCCACGTAAAACAGTACATATTTTGTTGTAGGATTTAAATCAAGGAACGGGCGAGATTCGGTGCTGTGACCATGGGTTATGCAAGACACAACTAATATAATATATTAGTCAATTTTATAATTATTATTATGTAGTTCTTCTTTGCACTTGAAAAATAACGAAGATTTTAGGAAACCCAAAAAAGATATAGAGGTATGGGTTCAAATCCCGTTTGAGTGATAATGGTTTGGATTACCTATACCTATAATATTTAATATTAAAATATGACTGGCTATAAGGCCAAAACTTTTTTTTTTCAATAATGCTAAAACTAGTTTTATCATTCAATTTTAAAGGTTTAAAATTTCACTAAAATGTTTTGGTATTGACATGTAAATTTTGCTTAGTTGCCGGCATTTACAAGTATAATTCCAACTACATAATAATAAGATATAAATATTAATAAATAAACACTACACAATAATGTTTAATAATTATTACGCTCATCTAAGATTTTAGGCCAAAAAAGCGTAATTTCATATTTTTTACAAATCATTTTTTAGGGTTCCGTTCCCAAAGGGTAAAAACGGAACCCTATTACTGAGACTTCGCTGTCCGTCTGTCTGTCACAGGGCTGTATCTCATGAACTGCGATAGCTAGGCAGTTAAAATTTTCACAGATTATTTTTGTATAATTAAACGTAAATATCTCCAAATCTACACCCATCATGGTCAACCCACCCGCGGCGCAGTTGTATCGAATGTTTACATTCTCGAGATCCCGGCTCAGCAATTCATAAATGAATCGCTCATCGATGCCTGCGGTGTAGACACAGCTTTATGATAGACATGACCATACATTTGGGTTATATGTCACTTATAGGTTGTTATAGGTCATCCTGTGTTTGATCAAAGTACAGTGAACACCAGAGTGAACATGTGGCGGGACGTTACGTAGATAGCGTCTTTGCGAACCTTACCGTCCCGCGCGACGTCGAATAGTGCAACTGTGGTGTGGTGTGCAACAATAGTGCAGAGCAAATGTTTGGTTGTTGTGTCAAAGAAAAAATATGGATATGAACTGTCTGAAAGATCACATGGCTATGGAAGGAGTGAATGATGAGATGACGGCTGATAGAGGGAAATGGAAGAATATGATGCTGTGCTGACCTCACTTAAGTGGAATAGGGCATGAAAATGATAATGATGACCCTTATGAGGGTACAAAAAACTTTTTACAAAAATTTATTTTTAGCTGTATGTATATTAATTAGAATCTTATTACTTTATTGTTGAATATGTAACCAATGTCAATGTCAATGTCAGATAGAACACAGAACTGTCAAATTTATAAAATCTGCTCTATCTGTCTAAACTTTCTACGTGTTCCTTTTTCTCTCTCTTGAAATGTCTGCTGCACGGATAACATGTGTATTGAATAAAATCTCTGTTCATCTAAACTGGAGTTCTTCTTTCTCGCCAATAACTCTTCATTTATTAAATGTTACAAGTACCTACACTAAAAAGGAAACTTTAATTATTGCCGATAAATCTCTGGCGTCTTACTATTTTGTGCTGATAACGAATGTTTCGATTTCAATGCAATTTTTTTTCAAAGATTATTTAGAGATGGCTTTTTTTAAAGAGGAAGTATATTTTTTTATAAAAACTTTTTAATTGCCGCCTCTAACATAGTTCTTTACCAATGTGAGTAAGATGCAATGATTGGCTGCTCTCGATCTAACTGAGTCGTGTCTCTCTTCACCTGCTCACGCCAGCTGCAAACTAACAAATGCACTGACAGGGATCATAATAATTATTGCCTTGATTTATTGGTTAAATCACAATTAGATTATATTATCGTAATCTGTAACTAATATGAAGCTACTTAATCCGTGCAAATTCCTCTACTTATACAAAACTGGTGGAGACCCTAACGACTTCCTTCAGTTATTTTTAAACAGAATTCAACCCCCGCTGCACCTTCTTAGGGGTTGAAATTCAGGAATTAATTTTTTTAGTTTACCCCTTTCTAAAAGGAATACACCCTCCAAGTTCCAAGTTTCTATGACCAATGGTTTAGGCTATTTAAATAGATCAGTCAGAAACGCAAGAGTTTTATTATTTTACATTAACTGTTGCTGTCGTCAAAATAATACCATCTGTAGTAATACTTTTTTATTTTTGAATTCGAAACTACGAGTACCATATTATTTTTCAAACTATATTGATTAGTAGATATTACTATAGATTTTTACACGGGTAACGTTGGAAAAATAAATTAAAAGTAATTACAAGATAAATAAATAATAAATAAATAAATAATACCCAGACCCGCAACAAATATTTGCAGATCATGCAAACATTTGTCACACTGTTCTCAGTCAGGCATTGCCCACGCCAATGTACATCTTCATCACACAGTTTTTTGTCTTGTGTCCCAATCGAATCCACAGCCTACAGCTCAGGGGGGTTAGCATGATAGTATCGTATCGTCAACGTATCGTCCAAATGCCAAAACTGACACATTTACTAAACAAAAAGTGTCAGTTTTGACATTTAGACGATACGTTGTCGATACGTTAGTGGTTCGTGCTCAGGCCACAGAAGACAAAGCCACTACCAACTGAGCTGTGAGGCCAGTCAATGTGATGTAGTAGGAGACGGTAGACGGCATTTTGCTTAGGAAAGCATAGCTTAACCTCTTGATCGACGGCACCACATCTAAACTGTGTCCCGCTCCCTTGTCTCGGGTAGACCATCATAATGAATTCTCAATTAATTCCCTCACTACCGTCAGAACGCTGACACGACGCAAACTTATCCGGGCCTCTTTCCCGGACACCTTGAGGCCATTAAGGCCCTAATGACTGCCTGTAAATTGGCCATAACTCAGCCAGGGCGGTAAATAACGGCGGGCACTTGATAAGGGCCCGCTGAGTTGTCGCGAGTGAGACATGCCCGTCTTAGTTTAGCATGTGAGATTTATAGGTCTCTCTTTTATTGGGATTGGGTCATTTAGTCTATTGGTTCTGGGGGCGCGTTTGTCTTGTTGTCCTTTTTTTCTGTATAATTTATGTACAGAAGCAAATTTTTCATCAGTACCTATTTCCCAAAAACTAATATTTCTTGGCCCTCGGTAGGAGTTTCGATTGAGTAGAATCCAAATCTCAATTGAACATCTATTGATGAAGCATGATGTTACTCATAGTTCCTTTAAAGCGGTGGACGCAACATAACCGTTGTTTGACAGGTACGGTACTTTTTTTAGAATAAGTGAAATAGTCTTTACGTTAAACACTTATATTTGAATAAAACACGGGTAGAAGTAACTACTTGAAAATATCTGGATAGGGGAACTAGCACGAATCGCTATCGTATCGTCAAAACGGACTTCAGTGTATTGTGTAAATGTCGATACAATACTGATTAGTGTTAACCCCGCATAAATTAAGTGTAATTATTTTGAAAATCGGAATTATATGATGTATCAATGAACTTTGATTACAATAACAGAGCGGCAATAAATAATATCTACAGCCAAATGAAACAAACTCTTTGTGACTGTCACATTACGATAATAAACGCGCAAAATAGCCGCGACACAATGGCGAAATTCATTATAACGATGCGTCCTGCAAATGATAACCTCATTTTGTGCGGGGAATGAATCAAACGCACATTAAAGCATTGTCATGTGGGAGAATTATTGTGACGCCTCTCATACTAGCACACTTCGACGCTAGCGGCGATACTAGCAATGGGGATCCATGGAGACGACATAGAGAAAAAAATAAATTGGATGATAGGATGTGCTAAATGTTATGTTTGGACGTGCCTCTGTCTAACGGGATCCGTGGAGTAGTCATAGAAAAAAATAAACAGGATTATGTACTAAATGTAATGTTTGATCCGTAGAGTCTCCATAGAAGAAATGAAATAGGATCATATGCTAAATGTAATGTTGGAACGTGCCTCTGACTAAACCCTTTAAACATTTGCAAGGATCTGAGCGCCTGGAGATCTGAGAGGATGTCTACCGTACTTGGTTGTGATGCTATTTCAGTTTTCACGATTTTACATTTTATTACAATACATTTTTCATGTAGTCAAGTGCAATAGATATCTACTCCGATAGTCCAGGATGTCCAGTCCAGGAGCTCAGTTCTTTGAAGACGACTAAAGGGGGTGGTCAAGTCAGAAGCACGTTCAAATTTTACATTTGGAACATGCCCATATTCCAAAAGCCGTGTTGACCATGTGGTAGGTACTTCGACTTTAAATCCTAAGATGGTAGGTTCGAATCCCAACCGTGACCCAAATTTAGATGCGCATTAATTAATGCTTAAAACGGTTAAGGAATACATCGTGAGGTAACCAATTAGTATTTAGTAACATTTTAAAATCCATTAATACTTTGACTTCAATTTGATTAAAATCGTCGAAGATTAAAAGAAAAAAACAAATCTATAATTTGTTTTATTTTTTTAGTTTTTCAAATCAAATTATTATGAATATCCATCTATCTACCCATCACGGTTTACCAGTAAATAAATTTATAACATAAACCACACTCCACGCCTTTCCAATACCACAAATTTTGCATTATCGCCCAACATTATGACAGGCTGTGATATATACTCGGACGTATTATAAAAGCAATAAATAAATAAATTTTGGCGAAATTTAGAACGCGACCGATTTTATTGTCTGCGATAATATAATGAACGGTGTGTCCGCCATTTTGTATTGTCAACCGCTTTGTTTTCATTATCGGCATCGATAGGGGTGGGCCTTGATTTTGATTTATTCTTTATTCTATGTTTAATTAACAGGAAGTTTCTGGAAGAGTTGTCACATCGGAGGCAGCGGTACCTATCGAGAGAATGAATCGAGTGATGACTGTCACAAATTAAGCATAGGACTGCTTGACACGTGATGGCCATTCTCAAATTTTACCACACTAGCAGTCCGCCCCAGCGTCGCACGGGTGTGTTAATGATTTTATGGCTTTTTTTGTTACACCTTGAATTACATTATCGAAGATTTCATACGTATCCCTAATGTTTTTGAATTCTAATGGTTAAAGAATTTTTCAAATCGGTCCAGTAGTATCGGAGCCTATTCAATGCAAACTAACAAACAAATAATCAAATCTTTCTTCTTTATAATATTAGTACAAATAAGCTAATTTTTAGCAAAACTTATAAGTATATTTTTTCTTTAGCGGCGACAGGCTTGCAACCTGTTACGTGTGGAATGCTAACTACTGCAAAAAGAGGGCATGCGCCATATGTAATGTTTGGACGTGCCTCTGACTAACCCCTTTAGCCATCTTCAACGATCTGAGCGCCTGAAGATCTGTAAGGATATCTACCGTTGGGGATTACAGTCGTGATCCTATTATTATTGATTCTTTTGCTAGAAGAGTCAGTGCCTTTCGTCATTATCGAATTGATTGTTAATTTAATAGTCATTGATTGTTAGTTTAATACTATTTTTATAACAAAAAATAAATGATTATTTTAAAATAAATTAATCAATTGATGAATAGGTTCAGGACTGTAAGACCCAAGTACCTGTGAAGTACTTACGACGGAAGGAAAACATAGGGAAAACCAGTTAGTATTCTTATAAGCGGCGATGGGCTTGCAACCTGTCACGTATGGAATACTAACTACTGCAAAATGTGGGCATGTGCCAAATATAATGTTTGGACGTGCCTCTGACTACCCCCATTATCTAGGTGAAGCTACTTGTACCTACTCATCCATTTGCCACTGAAGATGTCCTATGTTTTTCAGGACAGGTTTTAATTGTTAATCCAGAACCGATTATTTGTAACTAGCTGTCCTGACAGACCTGTCAAATTTTTTTTTTCCATAAGAATCCTCCTGATAATAACGAACAAAACAGAATTAGCGAAATCGGTTCAGCTGCTCTCGCTTAACAACACATTCAGCAATTCATTTTTAGGGTTCCGTAGCCAAAGTTTAAAAACGGGACCCTATTACTAAGACTTCGCTGTCCGTTGTCTGTGAAAGGGCTGTATCTCATGAACCGTGATAGCTAGACAGTTGAAATTTTCACAGATTATTTATTTCTATTGCCGCTTTAACAACTAAAAACAGAATTAAATAAATACTTAAGTGTGGCTCCCATACAACAAACGTATTTTTTTGCCGTTTTTTTTATAGATAGTACGGAACCCTTCGTGCGCGAGTTCGACTCGCACTTGGCCGCTTGTTTATTATTATTGTAGTAAAGATAATAATTTTAAATCACGTTTTTTTTAATCTAGTTTTTGCGGTAACTGACAGGCGCCACGCGTTGCCGTGACGTTTGCGGTGTTGTCGCAAATAAATAAACATTTTTGTTGTTAATTAATAATTGTATGAGCTTTAGCGAGCTGGCAACTTTTTTTTGGATAATACTTAAATTTTACACCGTTTGTTTTACGACTATGTAAAAAAAATTCTCATATATTTTTTTATTTTATTAAAAGCCATTTATGCACGTTCGGGATTTGAACTTATGGCTTTCGGATTGTAAGTTGAAGTATCTTCTACTAGGCCAACAGTGTTTAATATACTCAAAAAACGTTTAATAGCATCAAAGGTAGGTAAAAGTAATACTTCCATAAGTAAGGGCTTTTACTTAGGTAGTGTATAAATATTTGGCTATGATAGAAGATAGTCCAACCTACGAATTACTTTCGTATCGTCAAAACGTCACATCTGACACTAATTGTATTGTACAAGTGTCAGTTTTGACATACGATAGTGTTTCGTGCTCAGCCCTCTTACCACAAGCTTTCGAATTCACATGGCGTTGTCACTATCGCACCGCGAGTTATACTGTTATAGTTTTACTTGAAGAGCTTGTGGTACGGCCCCAGGCCACTAGAAAAACGTTGATGCATTTTTGTCAAACAGCCAATGAACAGTTGACACAAAATAGTCAGCCGATTAAAAGTTGATCGTGTGCCAGGACCCTTAATGCGCAACTCTGTGTTTGATTGCGGTAGAACGGAACGTTTATGGCGTAATTATTGTTTTAATTCACGCGAGTGAACGCACGGCTTCATTTTAATTTATTCCTGTTTGTCAAATTGTTTTAAAGCATGCTTTGTTAGTTTTGTTATTCTGCCGATGTACTATTGGCTAGCAAGAGTTCGTTTGTCTCATTATCCAACTACAAAGTGAGGTAGTGTTAGTTTACCTAGTAACAAAGTCTGCCCTAAGGGTATGTGCCAAATAATGTGTTTACCTATTTACATTTGTCATTTTCTTTCTTGTTATATCGTACAGTCAAGAACTGCAAAATATGAGCATTGTGCGAAGCAATGTTTGGACGTGCCTCTGACTACCCGCTTTAGACATCTTCAAAGATCTGAGAGTATGTATTATTTAGTCGCAGTCAAAATACTGAACTTCAAATAATCCTACTAATATTATAAATGCGAAAGTTTGTGAGTAGGTGTGTGTGTGTTTGTGTTTGTTACTCTTTTACGCAAAAACTACTGAACAGATTAAAATGAAACAGGTATGCAGGTACCACGCGTGCGAAGCCGGGGCGAGTAGCTAGTGATACTATAATATTATTTATTTTAATCCAAGGAAGTTAGAGGAAATTTAACATTTAATAGGTATTATTGTAAAGTTTAAACCAAAATATACACTATATAATATACTAATAAGATTAAGCTCAAACATTCTGACGACTCTAAAATTAGCATCCAAAACGATGATAGATTTCAAAAAGAATTCATACTTTTCACTAAGAATATCCTTGAAACTATTACAAAACAAGGGAGTCTTCTAGCATATTTCGCCCTCGCCTTCGCCCCCTGGATTACTAGGGGTGGTGGGGGGACATTTAGTCGTGACATTCGGAGTATTTATTCGCATAATAATAATTCCTCAGCGTCGACGGGGCCGTCGTTAAGAATTATGGCTCTAGGAGACACCTTAAAGGTGATGTTCGACTGGGTTGGATAAGTGTGGATGTGCTCTAAAAACTGCTAAAGTTTACTTGGAGAAGCTTTTTTCGGGTTAAGCTAGATTTGGCAGGAAGAACTAGACTTCAGTGAGTATTGATTCCAGTTTAACAATGTTTTTTTGTGTGCAATTGAGCACAAATTAAAAGGTTAAGAAGAACGTCCAAATGAAACCAGTTAATTATTATTTTAAGCGCCGATGGACTTTCTCACAAATGTATCTTTTGTACGTATACGTCTCACCCTTATATCTTTAAACTCCAGGAGATCTGAGTGGATGGCTATCATGCTTAAAGATTCCAGAAATCTTGAGCCTATTCATATACAATAATTATATTGTCAGTCATATTTTCTTGGACTAAATCGGTGACATTTTGGAAAATACCAAATCTAGTACTCTAAACCAATGAGTATCGTGGTCTCTGTCTATCCCATTGGGAAACATGATTTTGTATTAAAGTCAAAGTCAAAAGTATTACAATAAAATCACAAGAATCACTTTGAAACGTCTTAGGAGATTAGATCCTAGAAGATTCAGTGTATATAAGTTAGTATCAAAACGCATTGGTCGCAAAAAAACGCCTTAAAGGATATACGAGGTCTAAGCCAGGAGTTCTTATCCACACTAATCCACTGAGAGAAGTCCACCATCTCGAGATTAAGGCATTAACCGTTACAGCAGGCCGTTACCGGCCGCCGCTGTCTCGTGCCGGATTACTATCGACGACTGTACCCTGTAGCCTTGTAGGCTGATCGTAGAATATTTGACTTGATGTATTGAGCTGGAGCTAAGATTTAAAGCTTGTTGGGCTTCTTGTTTTGACAACAATCATCATCATCCTTGCCCTTATCCCACTTTATTTGAAGACGGCTTAATATGCTTTTCTTTTTCATGTCTTTCGTAAAAACAAAACATTTGGCTTAGGGGGTTTTACAACATCATTTTTACAAATTAATACATAATTTCTACAACATTAAAAAAAAAAACAGTACTTTTAAATGACACCAACCTACATAGGTATATTTTTTGGAGAAAAATACATATCACCATACCCAAGGGAAGGTGAAGGTTTAAAATCTATTCGGACAATATTATAATAGCGTTTTGGGATCTTATACATTTTTGGATAAATAAAAAGATAAATTTCATAAATTAATAAAATGTTTGAAAATAATCTCTACATCTCTTCATTTTTGAGCAAAGTGCCTGACGGACAGAAATACGCAAGAGATGTATAAATAATTCTGTTTTTGCTCTTTGAAATGGATCATTGACAAAAACAGCATTTAGCATTAAAAGACTAGCCGAATAAGGTAAACAAAACATCCTTTATGATCTTCAGGTGCTAAAATGATTTTAGATAATAAAATATTGATGGACATTTCACACAGCATCAGCTATTAGCCCCAAAGTAAATAAAGCTAAGCTGTGAACCAAGTAACTAAAAGTAAAAAACAAAACTTATGATTCCGGCCAGGATCGAACTGGCGGCCTTCTGCGTGTAAAGCAGATGTGATAACCACTACACCACGGAACCCGCTGGTAGAGGCACTGAAATGTTGGTTCGCGTTCGTCTAACGTGAATAATGACTATAACGTAACACTTACTGTAATAGAATAAATACGTTTTGTTAAAATTTACAAAAACATGTTTGTTCTGGTTGGTAATTTTTATTTATTAAAAAGGATACCCAACACAGGTGTACACATTCACATTCAAGAAAAAGTAATACAAAAAGTAAAAGCTAAGTGCTCCCGCAATTATAGGGTACCACAGCATGCGAAGAGTTTTTAACAACTTAAAAATATATATCTATAAATATAATATATAAAAGGTAACTTAATAGACTAAAGTAACAATAAGAGAAAGATGTTCAATATAAAAGGATATAAAACTGAATAAAAAAGCTATTAAAAATTTGTTGAGAATTATAAAAATATACGTGTACTTGATTGTTTACATTATTTAATCGAGACATGAGACATGAAGCAAGACAATTTTGTTGACAAAATTGCTTGTTTTTGAAATATAATTGTTCGTGCATAAGGCAAACATCGAGACGGTGCGGCAATACTTTTTTTTTTTTTTTTTTTTTTGAATGTATGCAAAAGTTCCTCTGACATATAAAGATTCAGAGTCGTTATTTAGCTTATATTTCGAACCAAGTCAGTTTGCTTTATGTATTTTAGTCAACGAGAGTTATAAAACATCTGTCAAGTTTAAATACATTATGTGTATCTGTTTTTTATTTATGTGTATGTTGTGTAGTGTGTTGTGACTGGATAAGTACACGAATAAGAATAAAATATCTTTTTCTTTTAATTTTTTTTTTATTTTTTTTTTTTTTTTTTTTTAATCTGTTTTTTCTTTATATATTTATTTTCTTTTTTAGCTTAATAATCTAAATTACAATTTACTTACATCTATTCTATATTTTATACACACTTATTTAGGGGGTACATAATCTGGCCCTGGGGCAACTTATCCAATATCTACTTTTACATTTTTAACTCTATGTTTACTTACTAACTAAGCTTATCTCTAACATTGTACTTATTATCTAACTATTGTTTTATATCTTTTGTTTTTATTTATGCTGTTGATATATATTCAATAATATATATTCAACATAATTTTACAGACTATTTATTCCTATTTATTACTTTGCTTACTATTTCTATACAATATTTTGTAAAAATGTTTCTTAGTTTTTTGGTATACATAATTTCCGGAAAGTTTTCTGTGCTCAGTTTGAGGTTAAGACACTGCTCGGCTTCGTGTCTTGTGAGGGCGAAAATTGGACATTCGCACAATACGTGCACTACCGATTCGCTTACGTCATCGTCGCAGAGGCACGATGGGCTCTCCTTACACTTGAAGCGATTCAAGTATTCGGAGAACCCACCGTGCCCCGTCAGTACTTGGGTCATGATGTAAGTCGGTTCAAACTTTCGGACAACTTTGAAAGCTTGGACGGCGTCTGGGAAGAAAAGTTTAGTCACTCCTGCAGTCTCACTCGTCTTGTACCGCCGGTTCCATTCATCCAGCGATTCCAAACGGATCTGTCGCTTTATGAATGAAACCGGGCAGTAGTCATAGTCAGGTCGTCGTTTCGTATTCTTCGCGGCTTCCTTGGCTAGCTGGTCGGCACGCTCGTTCCCCTCCAACCCCGCGTGAGCTTTGATCCAGAATAAAGACACCTCTTTATTCTGGATTCTGCTCGTTCTTAAATTTTCGCGAAGTGCGGCAATACTTAAACTACTTGTAATGTTAATGTAATTTATTTTTCCATTAAAGACCCTATGCAAGAAAAAGAGATCAATTTGTTTTCTACGGCAAGATAAAGCAGTCATCTTGTAGTGTTTAAGTATTTTTTTATAGCCTAATGCTTTATTTGCTAGATTATCTCTGTAAGATAGATGATATATAAAGCGCCTCCGACCCTATGACCTACAGCGCTGAAAGCAGAGCTACTACCAACTGAGTCGTGAGGCCAGTCTAGATCTATAGAGGGTTGTCTGAGGCACGTCCAAATATTTAGAGTTATGTGATAGGTTGCAAGCCTATCACCGTAATTTTTAGAACACGTCTAAAACTTTAATACTACTTTTCGAGTAATTTACATAACAAAATTACGTTTTCCCTTCATACATCCCATGATTACCCCATCATAGAGTTAAACCATGACATAGAGCATAGATTAAGGTTGAATTAACTTGTTTGTGTCACTGCCCCTTTATTCCGTCTTTGGCTTGAGGAAAGGATTAACAAAGTCGGTCAGAGAATAGTTTTGGCTTTGAATTTCACTTCGTATTACTCGTATTTCCTATGTACATTTCTGAAGCTAGATTCAAAATAGAAACAAATCGATTTTGTTCCTATATATTTAGCTTCACTATACACTTATTTCTTTCATAAAAAATCAATTGAAATTCTCTTTTTTCTTTCTTCTTTTAAAATTATTTACCGATTTTGTGATCGGATATTTGTTAATTGTTATTTAATGTATAAAGTTGTTTGTAAAGTATTTTTTTTTTATTATTTGTTTTAATCGACCAAGATATCAATGAATCATTGTATATTCTATCTATAGATTATGATTGATAAATCATGATGAAATTAAAACAAAGTATAAAAAAATTATTATACGAGTATATTAAAAATCTGTTAAGGTTTATTGGAGATCTGAGAGAATGTCTACCGTACTTGGGGATTATAGTCGTGTTTTTTACTTTTTCATATAAATAATGTACGGAACTTTATAGTTTATATGAAAAACCGTTGACATATCTACAAAGGTCTAATAATTGGTAACATTAGTTTTAAATGCCTGCATAAGAAAAAAACACTCAAATAAGTAAAAGTTACTCGGGCATCTAATTCTCCCGTCACAAAACTGTCCCTGGTTTTATAAGCCTTTACTCATCTTTCTTAACTCATAATAATACCAAGCTGTTGCTTACAATCAACATCATAATTATTGACAGAATCCTACTATCCTTCTATAATATTATAAATGCGAAAGTTTGTGAGTGTTTGTGTGTGTTTGTTACTCTTTCACACAAAAACTACTAAACGGATTAAAATGAAACTTTACAGTAATATAGCTTATATATCAAAATAACAAATAGGCTAATTTGTATCTAAGTACAACCCGTGCGTAGCCGGGGCGAGCAGCTAGTAATAATATGTCAGAGAATAAGAGCAGAAGTCAAAGTAGAGTAACGAGTTAGATTTTTAAGTAGATATGCCACTTTACTTTTACGGTAGAATATAAGATAAGCTCACTAGAAAGCCGAGGCATCAGCCCAAAAATATTACCACCAAAAGCCAGCATCCAAGTCTGAAAAAAGTATCTATACATCCTTAGATATTGGCGTATGTTGACATATTTACGGCCTCTTCGACTATTAAGTGGTGATTTAGTGTAGGCATATCTGGATGGATACGTTTTTATCGCCGGCAATATATCCAGCAGGCTTTTCGCTTTATTATGTGAGCATTGTGAGGGTTAGATATCCGCTGCTTCCAGTTTGTGGTATCTGATGAGCTCTGAATGGATCTGTTCACAGACACATTCGAATCGACGCGACAGCAGTGCGACTGATATTATCAAATGATACGGGGGTTTGCACGAATCACTTATCGACAAAGTATCGTCCAAATGTCAAAACTGACACTTTTACAATACAAAAAGTAATATTTGTCGATCGATACGATGTCAATACGATAGTGGTTCGTATTCAGACCAAATCCACGTGGAGTGAGTTATCAAAATCAATAAAATATAAATATGACAGTAAAAGCCAAGCAGCTTGTTCATAAAGATAAAGATCGAATCGATCGAAGGTTACACAAATGTTAATATATTATATATTATTTTAGATTCAATTATGTTCTACTAAGATTAGCATGCAAACGTTATAGTAAGTTAAAGTATTGAGACATATTTAATTTAACAAGGTACTTACTACCCATACATTAAAATATTAATTTAATCTAAACCTAGAGTTTTTAAGATTGTAATTACTAAAAAATATAATTAAACGATATTCAAAGTTTTGATATTCAAATTTATTTAAAAATGTAATAATATTTTCAGATTAAATTTGACAATATTATAGAAGACAAAGATAAAACTATTATTATATTATGCACCAATAACAAAACTTGGGATGGCTTAACTAGCAAATAAAGACGCATTTTCTCCAGAAAACATGTCGCGAGACATGTCGCCTGGCATTTCCCATGCTGCCGACATGTCCGACGCCCACAACACCTAGAAATCGTGTCGGATGACTGTCTGGGGACACATAGAACGTAGATGTGTGTTGTGATGTCGTGCAATGCCCCGCGCGACATCGCCCGACATGTATTCTACGACAATATCGCGGGATAAAACATGTCCTATTAATACCTATTTGAACAAACAGATGCAAACATAAACGCATACCTAATGATGCAACTAACATAGTCAAAATGAGCTGTGAATAATCACAAAGTTCCACCCAAAAAATCACCCCATTTGCAAAAGCTAAATGCAATCAGCATTTTCAAACAAAACTCACATTTCTTGAAAACACACTCCAGCTAATTTCCTAGAATGACGCTCGAAAAGTCGGAAACAATGCGCCGAACTAATTAAATTCAAATTAATCGTAAAAAAGAGAATCACGTCAAATTGACCGTAAAATTTAAAGAAAGAAAAACAATGGGTTCCGGCGATAACGCTGGACTTAAATTAAATCGGAGTCGTTTCGACGAACCCTTCACTTTTGGAAACATACGGGACGAAATTTTGGTAAAACCCGGTAGTATTAAACTGAATTTAAAGTATTGCGGTGAATTTAAACCATGTGAGCAAACTTGTAAATGTTTTTATTTGTAGTAATGGGCTTAGCAACCTGTCACGTAGGGAATACTAACTAAAATATTATCTGGCTCCCATAGTGCAAGCTTGTTGCTAAACGTTTATAAAAGAAGTCCCAATACCCAATTACCATTTTTTTTTTCTTCTTTTTAGTAATGAAGAATGAAGAGTAGAACTAGAATAATAATAAATATTAGTGTTTATTTTACAAAAATAATGGTCCCGATACATGAGTTATCACTTATTGACATTGTCTTAAACACTGACTGAAGTCTGAAAAACTTATTTTTAATTACTGAAACGCAGCTTGCGAGGAACAGGCGTAGCTTTATCTAGTTCCTACGACGCGCGACGTTTCAAAATAATTATTGTGATGTTTTCATTAATATTTCATTATCTTATGCACCAATAACAAAACTTGGGACTAGAACTCATTATTTTATCTGTTCGGACACAGTTGGCTTGCTAGCGACTAGATGGCTTGCTATTGAGACACGTCTCATGTAGATGTGTGTTGTAATGTCCCGCGCGACGTAATTTAATTTCCATTAATGAAATATAAACACGTTTTGACTTTGACTATGGCAGATTTCGATCGTTATCATTTTTATTATGTTTTCACACTATAACATCCCGTGTATTTTCACCTGTAGAGGGTTAACTCTAAACTCCGTCCAAGGTATGAATATTTACGAAAGCATTAATTATTTTTTAACTTTCTTCCCGGTTTAAGAGGCTTTTCTTAAACTACAGTTGGTTTAAAGTACTCTGAATTCTTATACAGCGAGTACATCAATTTTCTTTTATGCTTTCGATTAGCGTTAATTTTATGAGAATAACTTTATTTATTTGCCAGTTTTAATAGTGATGTTAAAGAGAACCACAAACGAGTTTAATTGTGGCGAAAATTAACCGGAAAGGTGTAAAATCTGCATATTTAACTTGCTTTATTTAATTTGCAGTGAAGCCGTGTTCAATGCGATTAGATCAACAACCCCCCCCCCCCACTCACCCTTTAAAATATTTTTTTTATGAATGACTAGATAAAGTCTGCAAAGGTTTTCATAAATGAAACATTGACAACTATTTGTTTCTTTGTTACTAATCATCATACTATTGTGAATTATATAGATTAACAATGAAATCATTCAAAACTGTCAATAAATAAATTCTAAATTTCACTAAAAATATCAAATACTGCAGTTGACTGTACAACTAGGCTCATTTTGATATATATTTTAACGAAATATCGCTTACTATTAGTAATCAGTTAGGTCAATCTTAAATTGTGCCGACGTTGTGGGTCCGCTCCAACAACATTGTGTGATGAAAATCATCATTTTAAAGAAAGAAAAAATATATGTATGTATTTTAAATAGAAATACGGCTAATTACCACGTTTTTGCAGATCGGCGAATCGGCCGATCTGCAGTTGATCGCGGTCGCGGGCGTTGCTCATGATGAAGAGCATCTGAATTGTCTCGAAACGTCAGCAATACAAGTAAAAACGTGGTAATTAGCCGTATTTCTATTTAAAATGACTAACAACCACGATAGTTTTAATTATATGTATGTATTTTGGATCAACTTATGTCGTAAAACTAAATAACAAGTAATGTGTCATTTTTGGCAACATTGACAACAAAATTGGTCATATTTATGTAGGTAATGTCTGTATTTACAAAAAAACCGGCCAAATGCGAGTCAGGCTCGCGCACGAGGGGTTCCGTACAATTATCAAAAAAAAAGCAAAAAAAAAAAATAGTTTGTTCCTATGCCCAACTTGAATATTCATATTATTTTGTTTTTAGAAATTACTAGCGACCCGCCCCGGCTTCGCACGGGTAGCATGTTATTATACATATAAACCTTCCTCCTGAATCACTCTATCTATTAAAAAAAACCGCATCAAAATCCGTTGTGTAGTTTTAAAGATATAAGCAAACATACATACAGACATACAGACGCGGGAAGCGGAAAGCGACTTTGCTTTATACTATGTAGTGATTGTCATAGCGACAACAGAAATACATCATTTGTGAAAATTTCAACTGTCTAGCTATAACTGTTCATGAGATACAGCCCTGTGACAGACAGACGGACAGCAGTCTTAGTTATAGGGTCCCGTTTTTACCCTTTGGGTACGGAACCCTAAAAACGGATTATTCCCTGTATCAAGAGTATTAAGTGACTACTTTGACTATCCCCTTACATCTTCAAGGATCTGTGATACTTTATTGACTTTGCTTGGGAATTAAATTCGTAAGCTTACTTTTTTGTTTTACCGCTTTTAGAGCGGTTACTCTACATCATGGTAGATTATAGAAATAAAACTATCGTAGTTATAACTATATACTTTTACACGGGTCTTTATCACGTAATTACCTTTAATTTATTTTCCCGATGGACTTGCAACCTGTCACGTATGGAATGCTAACTACTGCAAAATGTGGGCATGTGTCAAATATAATGTTTGGACGTGCCTCTAGCTACCCCCTCTAGATATCTTCAAAGGATCTAAGCGCCTGGAGAACTGAGAAGATGTCTACCGTACTCGGGGATTACAGTCGTGATCCTATTTATTATTATTATTATTTTTTTTTTTTTTCCCGACGTTTCGATTATGTTACAATAGCCAAAGTCGCAGCTAGACCTCTAAAGACCCGTGTAAAAATCTATAGTTATGTCTACTAATCACTATTGTAGTTGTTTATCATTTTAAATAGAATTGAGCCTAATTACCACTTTTCTAGTATTGCTGAAGTTTTGAGACTATTCAGATACTCCTCAGATCCTACTTCACAAATCAGATACTCTCATCATGAGCGGCGTGGTAATTAGCTGTTTTTCAAATAAATAAACCAAGAAATATCTCGCAAGATTGATCCCGCGTCTCTTCCACCAGCCGATCACCCACTACGCCACATTATCACAACCTCACACTACACAATCCAAACTTGTACTTCATGCTTCTAAATATAATTTAAGTTTATTTTTCTTATTACCAAGTTAACAAGGGGCGCGTTATCGGGCGGAGGCCTGCTTGCGCAGTTAAAACGAATTTATACTTTCGATTATACCGCCGGTGGATGAATAAAAAACAAATGAGCCGAGAATTTGTTGGTGCTGTGCTGTGGTGCCGAATAGCGTGGACAGACCCTTATAAACAAACATGAAATATAAACTAATAAAAACAAAACCGACTTCATGTTTGTTGTGGTTTGTAAGCCATGAATGTGCTATTGAATCTGAGAATAGCTTAGTGAGGAGGTATCTTAAAAAAAACAAAGTTATCTAAATTACTTAAGAAGAACACAGCCTTAATAAAATAATACACCAGGGGGGGTTAGCATGAACCACTATCGTATCGACAACGTATCGTCCAAATCTCAAAAATGACACTTTTACTATACAAAAAGTGCCAATTATGACATTTGGACTACTTGGATACTATATTGGTTTGTACTCAGACCACAGGCCACTAATATAGTACTAGGATTCAATTTGTTTTGGACTTGAAAAAAAATTACAAACTGTTGCGGACCGCACACACCGCGCCGCTCATATGAGCGCGTTGCGGGTCCGACTTATATTACGCGCCCGCTGACGAGCGAACCGAGCAGCTGTTAAGCCGCTCAAGGTTGAGCCGGCGCTACGTCAGCTGCGGGGGTGGACTGGCGCGCTATCGTCCTTACTCTAACTGGGGAGGCGTGAGGTAGATGACCTCTACTATTGCCTACTGCTTGATTGTAAATGGAAACAACCTCTTCTGTGGTGTGGTGGCGCGAAGGGATCGACCGTATGACCTAAGCCTAGACCGGATCAGCTGTTCTATTCTAGCTTCCCTTCTTGAAGACTTCTTGTATTACTTCCTGACTACTTCCTTCTTCTAGTATTACTTCCTGACTGTTTCTTGTCTTCACTGTTGCGCGCACACTTATCACACACTTTCGGTCCCGACCTCGCGCGCCTATATACCGCGAGGCGTGACCGAAAGGAAAGCGCCCTAATTAAATTTCTAAATTCCTAATTTTCTACCAATTATTCACTTGCGGTCGACCACCTTTTTGCCTATCATTTATTTATTGTTCATATAAGGTACATAATAAAGGTTGTAAATGATGGGCACAATGCCCCCGTATCATATTTGCCCTATTTTGTGGTCACTCGACCTTTATTTATACCTTAACTTAAGTAATTTAAATCTAAAAAATACAGTTTTCGTCTCGTCTTAAAAATAAAAATAATCCTAGAAAATTATCTAAAACACTTAAGATACTACATTTTACAAGGTAATGTAGGTCCGTCTACTGCCTACTCGTAGGACTAACTTTTATTATCTTTCTAAGTATCACATGAGCGTAATTAATATAATTATCCTACAATCTAAATTAAACATAATTACGTAAACTTAACCTACGAGTGCGAGTGAGATAGACATTCATGTGTCGCGTATCACATCGCGCGACACGATTACCTATATGAATATCTATCTTCACTCGCGAACCTAATTCGCGCTTGCGCCGACGTACACTTTGGCGTGCGTCGTCTTTCGTGGGTCGTCGCCGACATCCTCCCCCTTGTGCTGAGCACCAACTCCTTGTAAGGCGACGTCCTCCGTCGTGGCTGGGGAGTGGGCAGGCTCGGGGCTCGTCGTTCCCTGCTCGCGCCGACCCGAAGACCGATGATCCTGGCTCGGCGACACGACGACCGATGCTCGGCGGCTCACCGGCCCTTTCGCAACGTTAGAGTTGTCGCTAGGGACCAGTAGCACAGTCTTAGAAGTGGGGCGCTTGAGCGCGCCATGCGCCGTGCGCACGTCCACAATCCTCGTGCGTCCGTCAGGCCCAGGGTAGGTTCGGGTGACGACGCCACGAGGCCATGTGTTGCGTGGTAGTGTGGGGTCAACTATGAGGACCGTGTCCCCACACTGTAGATCCCGAGTAGTGGTGCTGCCGTCGATGCGCCTAGGCACAAGAGTTGGTAGGTACTCTCGCACCCAGCGCGCCCAAGAGAGGTCGGATAACCTCTGCGCCGTCCGCCACGTCCGGCGACCGATGAGGTCCTCTTCGGTGAATGCCCCCAACCTAGGGGCGCCGCAGGACCTCCCGATCAGGAAGTGGTTTGGGGTCAGTCCGTCCTCTTCATTCGCCTCGTCTGTAGTTACTAGAGGCCTAGAATTGACCACGTGCTCGGCCTCGAGCAGTAGCGTGTGCAGTACCTCTTCTCGGGGGTGACGCTCCCTGAGCGTCACAGCTAGCGCCGTCTTGATGGATCGTACTAAGCGCTCCCAGGCTCCTCCCATGTTAGGAGCACCGGGCGCTATGAACTTCCACCGCACGCCCAGGTGATCGAGCTGTGTGGCGAAGTCATCTGTCTCAAGACCTTTCAGCGCTTCCTGTAATTCCTTGCTCGCCCCCACGAAGTTCGTCCCGTTGTCACTGAAGATAGTTTTGGGCATACCTCGTCTCGCTGCCATCCTTCGTAGGGCAAGGATCATTGAATCCGTAGAAAGGGAAGCCGCCAGCTCTATGTGCACCGCCCGTGTGGTTAGGCAGGTGAACAGAGCGCCCCATCTTTTCTCGTGGCGACGTCCTATTGTCACGCTCATCGGTCCGAAGTAATCCACCCCTGTACTGGAAAAAGGATGAGCACCAATCTGCAACCTTTCTTTAGGTAGGTCGCCCATCTTCGTTTGCTGCGGCGCTTTGTTATGTAGATAACACCAACGACACTCTTTCTTTGTCGCTCTTACAGCCGACCGCAGTCCCAGGATCCAGTACCTTTGTCGGATCTCGTTGATTACCGTAGCGTGATTTCCGTGATTAAACTTTTCATGATAGTGACTGATCAACAACCGAGCCACTCTATGTTTGCTGTCCAAGATTACCGGCCTTTTATAATGTTCCGTAACTTCACTCGCGGCGTCGATTCTCCCCCGTAGTCTCAGGAGGCCGCCTTCTTCCATTATATCCAATTTCCGTAATTTGCCTGTATCCTTGATGCAGCTTTCCGTTTGACTTCTCATAAGCAATACCTTCTCGGCTTTGTCCAGATAGGCTGCTTTCAATGGCAGATACTGCCTTTCCTTGTTTCCTAATTTAGCAGGTCGCTTGTAGAGCTGCTCCTTTTTCCTTTTCGGGACCTTCTTCCACGTTTGGTCGATTGCGACGCTCACCGTTTCCTTCCTTCTGCACAAGTCGATAAATTGAAAGACCCTTGCCGTCGCCCTCACCATCCTCGTCCATCGTGAAAATCTGTCCGGATCTGGAGTAGAGTATTCACGTTCCCGGACGACGGCGATCGTATGTCCTTCCTTTTCCTCTTCTGTCGGCTCGCGTTTGAAAGAGCGTGCTTTCGGCCATCCGTCTTCTCCCCCGTGAAGGAACTCCGGGCCAGTGAACCATCGGTGGCCCCCGTCAAAGTTCCTTGGGATGTCCCTCGTGGCGTCATCGGCTGGGTTATGTGCTGTAGGCACCCAGCGCCATTGTTGAGGTTTCGTCGTATCTTCGATTTCGGCTAGGCGATGTGCGACGAAAGGCTTGAATGTTCTCGGATCCGCTTTTATCCAAGATAGTACCGTGCTAGAATCCGTCCAGTATGTCGTGTTCGTTGCCTTTACGTCCATCTCTTCCCCGATGGAGTGAGCCATCCTCGTTCCTAATAAAGCTGCTTGCAGCTCAAGCCGAGGTATTGAGATCGTCTTCAATGGAGTGACCCTCGCTTTCCCCGCCAACAAAGTTACCGTGTATGTGCTATTCTCATTCTTCTGCCTCCAGTAGACAGAGCACGCGTAGGCTACTTCGCTGGCATCGGTGAAAACGTGCATTTCTCCCTCAGCATTGGAACGTGAGATGCATCTTGGTACTCGTAGCTCATCCAGCAGATGTAGATTTTGAAGATACGTCTTCCATGAAGACTCGTCAGCCGTAGTTACCTTCTCGTCCCATCCGACGCCGCTCCTCCAGATGTCCTGTAGCAGTTTCTTCCCTTGGATCAGTACAGGTGACGCTAGACCCAAGGGATCGAAAGTGGACATCACGGCGCTCGTGACTTGACGTTTGGTTGGCGTCTTCATCTGGTCGACAACCTCTGCCACGTTCCGAAGATGGGTTCTGAATCCCATCTCATCCTTATGTGTAAACCAGCGCAGCCCGAGGGTTTTCTCTTCTTTCGACCCGAGCTCTACCTCTGAATTTACTTCCTTTGTGAGTCCCTTCTGGACCACCTCACTGTTCGACGCCCATCCTCTTAGCTGGAATCCCGCTAACCTGTGGATGTCGTCAACCTCTTTCGCCACTCGAAGTGCTTCATGCTCACTGTCAAAGCAATGTAGATAGTCGTCCATGTAATGGTTTCGTACTACGGCTCTGGCAGCCTCAGGATACTGACTCTGGAACTCTTCAGCATTCAGGTTCTTTACGTAAATTGCCAGACTCGGAGAGCAGGCGGCGCCGAAGATAACTGATGTCATGCGATACTCTCTCGGCGTCCCTGATCTTCTGTCGCCCCTCCATAGGAAACGTAGGCTGTCCCTATCGGATTCTCTAATTTTCACTTGGAGGAACATTTCCTTTATGTCTGACACCACCGCGACTGGTCTCTCCCTGAATCGTAACAACACTCCGAATAGCGACTGAAGAAGATCTGGCCCAGGTAGAAGTGCGTCGTTGAGGCTCTTGCCCTTACACTTGGCCGCGGCGTCGAATACCAATCTCTTCTTCTTCTTAGTTGGATGTGTGACGGCGAAGTGAGGCAAGTACCACTTCTTCTTTGATGTTGATTCGTGGGCTATCTCTTCAGCGTATCCACTGGTGAGGAGGTTGTTCACTTGGCTCTCGTATTCAATCTTCAGGTCAGGATCTTTGTCCAATTTACGTTCGATGTTTCTCAACCTGCTGAGCGCGGACTCGTAGTTGTCCGGCATAGCTTCTTCATCATCTTTCCAGAGCATTCCTGTTTCGAAGCGTCCATCTTCTAACCTTCGAGTGGTTTTCTTCAATATTTGCACGGCCCGTTCTTCTGAGTCCGTGCTAGGTCGGCGAGGTTGCACCCCCAACGACTCAATCGCAAAGTGCTCCTTCATGAGCTCATCCATCTCATTGTCACGAACCGATACATGCGCACAGGTAAGGCAGTTCACTCCCTGGGCAGCGCCCCCGTCCAATCCGTGAAGCACCCATCCTAGGTGCGTCAGGGAGGCAGCTGGTTGACTGCGTTTACCCTTCCTGGTTGCTCGTGACACGATAAGCTCCCAATTGTCCTGCCCGATGAGCAGCTTTGGCGATTCTTCCTCATAATGGAGTCTATTCACAAGTTTTTGTAAATGGGTGCACTCTTCCAATCTCGCCTTATCGATCCTTTGGGGCGTAAGCCGTAGCTTATCTATAGTACGCGCCCCGCTGATCTTCCTTTTGTTGTTGTGGTGAAGGCCCCTCAGACTTATATCGACCCTCATTGAGTCATCCTTTGTGATGAGTCTACCGCCCACTGTCTCCAGAGAGAGGGCTTCCTTTGGTCCCTTAAGTCCGACTTCGTCCGCCACCACCGAATCTAGAAGTGTCACTGTCGACCCTTCATCCAATAAGGCCAGTATCTTGACCTTCCCTTTCGGCCCGTATATCTCCACGGGTACCATCTTCAAATACGCTCTCGCGCCCCTGGTGGTGTTCACTTGCTCATTGCTTAAGTGAACATTGTTGGCCACTTCCTTTGCAGATGAGCTCTCCTTCTCCTTGGTTCCCTGGTCTGTAGGTTTCCTATCCTCATGTAGCAGATGATGATGCCATCGGTGGCAGTGCTTGCAAGGCGGTCTCCGGCACGTCTCTTTCCTGTGCTTGTTTCGGAGGCACTTGAAACACAAGCCTGACTTTCGCGCTATTATCCACCTGTCTGCTAGAGTAGCTTGTTGAAACTTCTTACACTCATCCATCGGGTGGTTTCCTTCGCAGTGGGGACATGCTTGCTGATGTTGCACCTCTTTAGGCTCCGCCGCAGTGTGCGTAGCTTGCCGCTGTGGGTTCACCTTCTTAGTTATAATCTCTTGCGTAGCGTATGGTCCGCACCGTTCGGCTTCCCGATTAAGAAACTTCGCTATGAGTGACAGGTCCGGGTCTTCGTGATCAGCCGCGAAGTCGTACCATCTGTACTTTAACACCATGGGTAACTTGTCTATTATCACTTTTAACATTTCAGGAGAGTTCAAATACTGCGGTTTCTTAAGCCCGTTGATCGTCGCGACGGTATTGTTGATTGTACTAGCAAACACACACACATCACGAGCGTTCTCACTTGTCTTTGGCAAACTTTTCACTTTATCCAATTCTGCTAAGACTAGGGCTTCAGGCCTCCCGAATCTACGGCGTAGAGACTCCAGCACCTCTTCCGGTGCGCATTCTGAATACAGGATGCTCCTTACTGTCTCTCTTGCCGTTCCCTTGATTGCCCTCCTCAGTCGTGCCATATTCTGCACTGCACTAAAGAGTGGCGCGGTGTCTTCATACACCGTTTTGAAGGCCAACCATTCTCCACAGCTGCCGTCGAAGTTCGGGAGTTCATGCATGTACGCAGGTTGGTGCGTATATCCCGATCTCGGTGCGGCGCTTATGGCCTTCAATATTGCGTCGGCTAGTGCTTCAGCGCTGCTAGCCTCCCTGTCCGTTCCTGGTAGAGCGGCCGTCTCTGGCTTTACAATAGCGGCGGTAGTTGGTTCACAGGGTTTCACGAAGTCTTCGACATCGCCTGGTCGCCCCTCTGCGGACGTCCCCCCTTCCCCTTGATGTCCTCCACCAGACATCCTGCCAACCGCGTCCTGTACCCAGTTCTGGATTCCCTCCATCCGCCCTTCAGGTTCCTCATCTGCAGAGTCCAGGTCATCCTCTTCATTATCTATCCTCAGTAGCTCCATTTCCGCTCTTGCTAATGCGGCAGCAGCTTGCGCTTCTTGTAGATCTCTACGACTAATCTCCGCTCGTAGCTCGATCTCACGGCGCCTTCGTGTCCTTTCTGCCGCTAGCGATGCACTGATTGACTTAGGACGAGCTCTGGACTTGTCTGCCTTTTCCTTAGGTTGTTTTGGTGCTGGGTTGCATGTTTCCAACGTCGTGCCGGTGGTGGTGGTGGTGGCCGTCACGGCCGTGCCAGAGCTTTCCGTAGCTTCCGTAGAAGGCTGCTCCTGGCTGAGCCGGCGGGTGACCCCTGCCTGGCTCCGTGTCACTGGCATGACGACGATTTGGACGAGTGACACAGCCCTTCAACAAGGCTGCGTGACCCCAGATACCCTTCTTGACCCCACGTGACCCTCTTCACTGGACAGGTGGACTACAGCCCTTCAACAAGGCTGCGATGACCTCCAGCAGTGGACCTCTCTTCCGGTCAGCTGTTTCGAACAGCTGATATAACCGTGGTCGGGCCGGGTCGGGTTTTATCACACCTTCGCACCAAAAAAATACAAATCAATCAGAGGCAGCTGCCCCTCGTTAGAATAGGTCTCCGATAGCGCTTAATCCGTTCTCGAAGGACCAGATGTTGCGGACCGCACACACCGCGCCGCTCATATGAGCGCGTTGCGGGTCCGACTTATATTACGCGCCCGCTGACGAGCGAACCGAGCAGCTGTTAAGCCGCTCAAGGTTGAGCCGGCGCTACGTCAGCTGCGGGGGTGGACTGGCGCGCTATCGTCCTTACTCTAACTGGGGAGGCGTGAGGTAGATGACCTCTACTATTGCCTACTGCTTGATTGTAAATGGAAACAACCTCTTCTGTGGTGTGGTGGCGCGAAGGGATCGACCGTATGACCTAAGCCTAGACCGGATCAGCTGTTCTATTCTAGCTTCCCTTCTTGAAGACTTCTTGTATTACTTCCTGACTACTTCCTTCTTCTAGTATTACTTCCTGACTGTTTCTTGTCTTCACTGTTGCGCGCACACTTATCACACACTTTCGGTCCCGACCTCGCGCGCCTATATACCGCGAGGCGTGACCGAAAGGAAAGCGCCCTAATTAAATTTCTAATTTCCTAATTTTCTACCAATTATTCACTTGCGGTCGACCACCTTTTTGCCTATCATTTATTTATTGTTCATATAAGGTACATAATAAAGGTTGTAAATGATGGGCACAATGCCCCCGTATCATATTTGCCCTATTTTGTGGTCACTCGACCTTTATTTATACCTTAACTTAAGTAATTTAAATCTAAAAAATACAGTTTTCGTCTCGTCTTAAAAATAAAAATAATCCTAGAAAATTATCTAAAACACTTAAGATACTACATTTTACAAGGTAATGTAGGTCCGTCTACTGCCTACTCGTAGGACTAACTTTTATTATCTTTCTAAGTATCACATGAGCGTAATTAATATAATTATCCTACAATCTAAATTAAACATAATTACGTAAACTTAACCTACGAGTGCGAGTGAGATAGACATTCATGTGTCGCGTATCACATCGCGCGACACGATTACCTATATGAATATCTATCTTCACTCGCGAACCTAATTCGCGCTTGCGCCGACGTACACTTTGGCGTGCGTCGTCTTTCGTGGGTCGTCGCCGACACAAACCATTTATCAAAACGAATTTAGTAATTACCTACATTTTGTATTTTACAAGAAAATAACCGAATAGGAATCTGTTTATTTTATAATATCAAGCCTTCTTGCTATATTATGAGATGAAGATAATAATTGTTTTATAATTTCGACAAGTCTAGTGTTTTTACTATTCCTTTGATAATAACAGTAAATACTAGAATATACAGAGATATTCTAGTATTCTTTTCTGTGATTTTTACTAATATTTTGTACCAAAGGTTAGGATGAAGTTTTGGAGGTAATGAAACGCCACGTTATTAAAAAAGGGACACGTGGGGACACGTTTGTAAAAGTGCCCCTGGGTCTTGGAGCGTAGGGTTATCTACTCTGGTTGATCAGGGTACCGTTTCGCCCACCAATCAGAGAATAAACCTAATAAAAAACAGAAAAAAAATGAATTAAAAAAAAAAAACCTTACCTACCTTAGCCTACGCCTTATTTACCACGTTTTTTCTCATATTGCTGACGTTTCGAGACATTTCAGATGCTTTTCATCATAAACATTGCCCGCGACCGTGATTAATGGTAGATCAGCGAATACTGATCTACCGTAGATCGCCGTCGCGGGTGAAAGTATCTCAATACAAGAAAAAACGTGGTAACTAGCCGTATTTCTAATTAAAAGGATTAACAACCACTATATTATCAACCTTACATCAAGTTCACCTTAAATTTTCTCATTAATATCTTAACTTGTAACATTTAACGATAATTCCAATAATTCGCTGAAAATGTTTCGCTGATTCCAGCGACTGATTTTCAACGAATTCTCTTACATTGAAATGGAGTTGTGTCATTCCCCGAACTTAAATTTCCTCGGAAAATTCTATCTCATTCAAAGTCGCCTTATCCACAGTAATCTGTCGTTTTCATCTCAAGGCGCAGAGCCAGCTATTATATTTAATGTGTATGCTGGCTTGATTTGAACGTAGTATCCAACTCTGAGCATTCTTTGTCTCTTATTATTACTAATTTGTCGTGTTTTCTTGTTATCGTAGAGCAGAGAAATTAAATTTTACGATATCAGCTGTTATGCGGTTGTAATGAGCTACGCGACTACGGCGTAGCAGTTGCTACGGGCTTCGTAGATCTTTGTGTTGTATTTTATCTGTGTCGTAAAGTAGGTACTTCTAAATCATAATATTGAGTAAGCTTTTCCTAAAAAAAGTACTTTGATTGCATAGATATTAATAATATTGGTTGTCGTCGTAGTCGGCCAAGAAAATGCTGGAGGGATGATCTCGGCACCTTCGAAAGAACAAGGTGGAAGTACTCGAAAGATAGGTTAGAAGGATTTGAGGGAGACTTTCGCCCAGCAGTGGGAGAGAGAGATTTCTTGCTTATATTTTACTTAATTACTCTATTTACGTACACAAATATTACTACTCTAATCGTACAAATTATATTCCTATTGAGTTTATTGTAAAATTTCAAATCCTTGAATATACAATTTTTTATTTTATTTTATTGATTTGTAGATTTACTTGAGGCATCTGATAAAGCCATTACTGTAAAAACACACTAGAAGGACGTTATTTAATAAGTAATTAATGAACACATTGACACGACGAATGAATTGATCTGGGTAAAAAAATCATCATTTTCGTTTCCTCTCAACCCTCGATCAAAATACAAAGCCTAAAACACTATCCCAAATCTGACCATATCTCGCTTGGGATCCGTTCAAACAAACTAGACGCGAACAAATCCGCAGTTGAGCCCTAGTTTACGAGTACCGGTTGATGGACACAGAGCGCAGGATTGACCGGTATCGGGGCCGCGCAGGCACCATGATATTACCACAGCGCATAGAGAACACCTAGGAAACTCCAAAAATCATTAATTACGATTATAAAACTAAAATAACCGAAGTTCCATGATATTACCACAGAGTTTAAAGAACACCTAGGACACCGACATAAAATAATTTACGTTTTAAAACCTAAAGAAAAACAGAAATGTTGCGACCAATTTAAAAATCAAGTGATAAGTATGTACACAGACATAACTACACAAAACAAAATATATTATTACGCGTCCGTCGAATTGAGAACCTCTTTTTTCCATCGTTTAATAATATATTCGTCTACGTATTTGTTTTCTTGACGGCCGTCGGCTGACAGACGTACGTCAGCGACAATGACGGAGTGGTGACTCAATTTTCTGAAGTTTGACTAGAATCTGAAAAATTTATTCATGGCATTCGCTATTCAAAGAATTCAAAGACAAGTAATATTTATTCGCCCGAATACAGCAAAACTACAGGAGTTATTTCAAAAAGTTAGAAACTTTTAATGGCAAGTAATGTTTTTGTATGTACGAGCAAGTATGAGTATCTATTTAGTTGGCTCATCCTGCTATTATCGTTCAAAAAACTTGAATGCTCGAAATGCTTAAGATAATTATGTTCTTAAACGTGATAAAATAAATATATTACACAAGTTGAATGAATTCTCTCTTCTTTGAATAACATGAAAATTTAGTGTGATTTAGATTTTACAGTGAAATTGACGAGATACGTCTATATATCTCAAATTTATATTTTTAAATATAAAATAATAGATAAAGTCTTCTATCTACTAACTATAGATCTACTACTATCTTTAGTAGGCTAAATCTTTTAACTACGTTTTGGCCGAATGGGAGGTATATAGCTTTCAATCCGAAGGTCGTGGGTTCGATCCTGCCCGTGCATTAATGAATGCGCATTAACACGTGCTTATAACGGTGAAGGAAAACATAGTGAGGAATCCAGTTAGTATTCTTATAATCGGGGATGGGCTTGCAACCTGTCACGTATGGAATGCTAACTACTGCAAAATGTACATGCCCACATTTTGCAAAATGTAATGTTTGGACGTCCCTCTGACTACCCCCACTAGACATCTTCAAAGGATCTAAGCGTCTGGAGATCTGAGAGGATGTCTACCGTACTTGGGGATTACAGTCGTAACCCTATTTTATAACTATAAATAAGATCTTTTTATAAACAGAAGTGTCCTAGCTATCTCGACGTCCATGCCACTATTACGGTACTTTATACCCTATGGTCCTCGTAGGGTACGTATTTTATGGGTGCTACGTATTGATGGGTCTGAATTTGGATGTTATAACTATTTGTGTGCGTTGCGAAAATGTTGGCCATTCCTGATAATAAAGTAGGAACATGCTGACAGCCGCTACAGGAAATATTATATTTTAAGGCTCTTTGCTATAGTTTGAACGTTATTGAGTACTTTGGCAATAGAAAATTTAAAGAAACTAAATATTTTTTCTATCCTAAAATTAGAATTAGGAAACCGAGCTTAGAGGCCGATTAGGATATAATAATTAGTTAATAATAATAATAATAATAATAAAGTTTATTTATTTTCTCTCACAAAGGTAAGCATTAACAGTAATAAGGCTTAGGCGGTAAGTATTATAGTAAGGTATACATTAATGCAAACCTGCTTTGTGAGAGACTGGTGCCTGAGGTAGGTTTGACACCTGTATTACAGGTCACCAGTGCCCCCACTCCACGGATAGTGCAATATATTTATGTAACAATACAACTAGCGAAGGTGAAGGTACAAACAATGGTAAAAGAGAGATGAAAGGATTAAATAAACGTAAGTAGTTTGGTACTAATTAAATTGAAATAAAAGTATAACATTACAGTGCCCAATATTATAGTAGGTGTATAGGTATAGTAGGTAAGGTGTGTCTGTGAGTGTTAGTTGAGTAAAACTGGGTGTGCGTAGGTAGTGTGAGTGTATGTGTGTGTGTGAATGTGTATGTGTATGTGTGTGTGTATGCGCGTGTGCATGTGTATGTGTAAGCATGAGTGCGTTGTGGGTGAACGAAAAAAAAGATGATGGTTGGTGTTAGAAGGGAAGTTACGGGAGTGCACAGGAAATTTGGTCACGATAAATACATAGAAAATATAATTATTGGTTTTAATGTTGGAAATTTAGCTTGGGGGGGGAGAGTAAATCTTCAGTCTGTCTGTAATCTAGCGTTCGTAGCCATTTGGACACAGCTACCTTACATTTGTTTTTGGTAAGGGGATAAATTGATAGGGAACTGTTTACCTTGTTGTAAAGGTATGTACCAAGAAAGCAGAAAAACTTAAGGGACATACTGGCGTGGAATGTTTGGGAACGATGTTTAAATTAGTTAAAAAAAGTTAAACTAAAGTCATAGTAAATAAATAAATAAATATTGGAGGATTTTACACACAGCGCCATCTAGCTCCAAACTAAGCAAAGCTTGTACTATGGGAACCAGATAACTGATAGTTTTTTTTTTTTTTTGTAAATACTGTCTTATTATACATATTAACACCCAGACACAGAAGAAACATTTATGTTCATCACACAAATATTTGCCCTGGGTGGGGATCGAACCCACAACCTACAGCGCAGAAGGCAGAGTTACTATCAACTGTGCCACAGTGCCATCTAGCCCAAAACTTAAACCAGAGTAATTAAATACTTTTTTATATAAATTGATTATCACACCCAGAAAGAACAAATATCTATTTTCACCACACAAATGTTTGCCCATGGCGGGAATCGAACCCATCACCTACAGCGCAGAAGGCAGAGTCACCACCAACTAAGCTATAAGGTCGACTATGGTACAATATCTAATAAAATGTATGTTCGGTTGGTGAAATCGCAATGCGTAACTACATTTTAATTCTCGAAAATAAATAAACTCAACAAAACGAAGTCATCAAAACCAATTGTCACTTTAAACTGTTTAAAGTTTAAACCAAACGTTAACAGTGGGACGTATACATACATTGCAAGCGGTGATTACCGTAAACATGTACTGTTTATGTATTTTTAATTCCGATATATCGATAGTGCTGAATGCGGAGGCACACCGAGCGTGCAACACTGATTGAACACTTATTTCATTTGATATTACCACTGTCGGATGGCGGGGCATAGGTATTTTATTGATGTGAAACATCTATATTAGAGCGGATCAGATCGGCTGTTCGCTTGGCAACGCATCACCACGGCATGCGTCGACGCAAACTAAATGAGTTGCTGACAAAAAAAGTGCCGATAGGTTCGCGAAATGCTATCATTTTCTTTTTACACAAAAATAATTTTAATATTAATTTAAATTATTTCGATATTTCACATCCGCCAGGCATCTCGCGGCGGCTTACATTTTTTTTTAATTATTTGGGATATCCAATATAAATTACTTGTATAACTAATTAAAGACATTATATTTAAATCTATGTATTTTTCTAATTATTGGACATTACAGCCATCATACAGGTTTAATCTAGTTCGGGTACCCATGTTTATCATTATATTAGCGGTTTCACCCGCATTTGTCTTGTTCCTATGATTTTTTTTTCTCCATAGAAGCCTTCAACTTCGGACTTCAAAGAAATGTTTAAAAAATCGGTTCAGCTGAGTCTATAATGGACATAGGTAGTCATTTTTGTGTTTTATATTTATAGACAGATTTGAAATATTGATTTCAATTTGTGATTAGACTACAAACATACAAACATTTTATTTCATTTAATAGTACACTTACGAATAACAATACTACTGGTAAACGAATCACATTTGTGCGTACCTAGTATGACATAGCCTTTATAAAATAAACGGAGGACGATTCGGGAATCGCTTACAATAAAGTTATGTTAATGCGGCGTATTGGTGTTACCTATGGTTTATGTTATTAGTCCTGTAATAATCCTTTTCGTGGGATATTTTACTTTCTATTATATATGTGATAGTTTGGGTGTTTGTGTTTAATCATGCTGTAACATCAGGTGTAACGTTACAATATAATGTATTGACATGATAAAAAGTGTCCTATATGCTATTCGGTTAAAAAGTAGCCTATGTGTTATTCTGATGAATAAGCTATTTTATTGTAAAGTTTCATTAAAATCCATTCAGTAGTTTTTACGTGAAAGAGTAACAAACAACCTTTCTCTCACAAACTTTCGCGTTTATAATATTAGTAGGATTACCAGTTCTATAGCTAACAAGAATATAATTCTTGTTCTTATTTCATACACCCTCTTATTAGCTTTATTATTTGGTAAAAACTATTAAATAGGTCATATTACTGAGTTCAGTAAAACATAAATCAATGGTTTATTTTAACTCGAAAATGTCCCGCGAGCTACGCGACCCACTGTCGCCCAATCAGTTGACAGTATATATTAACAAACAAGCAAATGTCAACTCTATTTTAAAGGTACAATGGTCAAAATAGATCGCAGGGGAAATAGCTGACAGTGACAATGACGTTTGATATGAAAAGTGTGTGATTTACAACTGCAGCGCTTTGAAAATAGCGTTTTAGTTGTGAAAATGAAATGCTGTCTGTTTGGCTCTTTGACACTCGTAAATAAGCCTGAATTTTGAAAAAGAGGTTAATTATGCTTGAATGGTATAACCGCAATAGGGTATATTTGTTCTGTGACATCACAGACGATATATCTACGTGTCCCTCGAAAGTCGCCGAACACGGATTCTTCGTGTCGTGACGATGCACGAGACATCGACCGATATGTCGGGCGATATGTCTCTGCGATATATCTCTTAGTGCATAAGTTTATGTAGGTTTAGTTGTTCCCATCACTATTTAGACAGATGTTTGTCAAACGATCTTGAGCCGTTCCCAGAGAGAGACTTCCCACCAGCTTCACAATTTCATCAGTCCATTGGGGAGTGAACTATGTCGATGATAAGGGTTATTATAAAATTTTTCTCGTTGCGGATTTTACCACGTAGTGAATCTCCAACTTAGTCTCACACTCACACATTTAATGTATGAAGCCATCAGTTTGCGACCACAAAGCTTAGCACGAATCACTATCGTATAAACAACGTATAAACAAACTGACACTTTTCGTACTATAAAAGTGTCAGTTTTGATATTTGGATGTGGAACGATGATGCTTCTTATTCTAGCCACATATCTTATTTAATATAATGTCATCACTGGCAACACACACTGATTAAAGACTTACGTCTAAATGCCATTATCTAGTACTCGAACTTGCACCTCAATCTCAGGCAATATCCTACTTCCTATTAGTAGGAAGTATTATAAATCCAAAAGTTTGCCAGAATGTTTGGATGTTTGTGCCTTAATCACGCTCAAACAACCAATTGGATTTGGATGAAACTTGGAATATACATAGCCTATATCCTGAAATAGCATATAAGCTGCTTTTTATCCAAGTACCACGCGAGCAAAACATATATAATATACATATATGTATAACAAAACCTCATTTTCCTAAGCACCAGATTAATTGAATAATAGTTAGGTATTAATTAAAATGAAATACCCAAACAGTTTCCTCTGGGAAATAATCGTAACAGCGCCATCTTTTGTAACAATATCAATAACATTATCAAAATGCCATCAGTTACACTCATTAGGCACAGCGCACACGAGCCGGAACAAAACGGCCGAATTAAAACTGCATCCGGTCCGGTAATTATAGGTAATTAGAATCGACGCGGTCGGTGCGGCCATTGCTTTATATTTAGTTCAATTTCATTATGCTTTTGGGTGAATTTATTTAATTGATAAATGTTATTTTAGCAGGTTATTTTATGCAGATCAAGTATTAAATTACGAATTTTGAATAATATTTAATAATAAAATAATAATAAAAATTAATATGGAAGTTTACTAGCTGGCCCGAACCGTCTTCGCGCGTTCTAGAAAATGCAAAATATAAATAAAATAAATCTAACACACTTTGGCACAAACTTTACAATATTTTTTATTATTTCACTTTATTATTATTTTTAAATATAAAATTTCGGTATAAATGAAGCTCCCTCGTATTCAAGAACGACACTATGAGAACACGCACCCACAGTGGACGAAATCTTTTTTCATAAAAATCACTTTATGTGTTGAGAGGCACTATGGCGCACGCTACCGTGTGCCTTTAGAGCTCAACTTTGCCTAGAGGCACACGACAATGTGCCTCTAGTCACACTATGCAGTGTCGCACAACACATAAAGTGATTTTTATGAAAAAAGATTTCGTCCACTGTGGGTGCGTGTTCTCATAGTGTCGTTCTTGAATACGAGGGTTAGCCAAGTGAGTATCACTTTAGTTTTGTATGGTGTTGGAGTCGTCTTGTAAAAACTTTCGAACAGTCCTGCGTTGCGAAAGGATTTACAATCGGTCGCCTTACATCAACCCACTTTGGGAATAATCAAATAAAATGTATTTCATTTAATTTAATTTTATCTATACAAGGTTTTGTAATGCAGATACAGACAGGCTGCTGCATAAACTTAACCAGAAATTCCATAAATCCAGGCAAATAACCGACTAATAGGGAGCACGACCCATTGCCATTGTAAAATACGAGTGCGAAATTAGAATCTCTGGTCGGTGATTATTTATCAGGCACTCAATAATATCGCGCACACGATAATGACCACTAAATATGATTTAGTGATAATAATCAGTGGAAGGATGCGCGCGCGTGTCGAATTATAGTGATTAACGCACACTAATGCGAATTTTGGTAATTTTAGGTACTTATTTCCATATTTTGCTTAATCTTTACACGATTTATTTACAAAATTAAAGTAACAACATACTTCCTATTTTTGATGTGAAACATCTATAGCGGTGGGTCAGACCGGCCGTTGACATGGCGACACGTCGCCACGGCATGCGTTGCCGCGAACTAGATTGAGTTGCTGCGACCCTGTTCGCGATGTACTGTCACGATGTTTCACATCTGCCAACATTTTTTTCAAAGTTTTTTTGTTTGCTTCAGTTTTTATTGTTCAAACTTCTGAACCTATTTTCAACATAATTAAATATTTATTTTAGTTTGTCTGAAATTGAAATGTCCTTCACCTAACGAATACTGTAGTAGAACCATCTCAAATAAGAGCACTAAATCCGCACAGGGTGTCCGAACATACAGGATGTCCACACAATATATAGGGTGCACGCACGCCGAAGTAATAGGTGCAGCCCAGATATTGCCAATGCACGGGTGCGCAGATTTAAGATGGCGGCCGTCGACTTGCCTTGTTTTAATTGGTACGTTTGTTTAGGAAATGTATTGAGATGATAATACTACCGTAGTTATTTTGTTACTAATGTTAATTTTGATTCAAATACAGATAAACTAATAGACATAGATAATCTTAGGTAATAGGATCGTTAGAGGTAAACATCATTTTGATCAATGATCATAAGTAGAGATATTTAGGAAAGAGATCACCATAATAGATTAATACATTTTTATAAGTAACTTAAGCAACTTGTCGGTATTTACGGTAATTAATTCTGCTTATTTCCTGTATGGTAAATGCGACCACCTCACACCGTTGAGATTAGTAGGCGCGATCTCTAGTGGTCAGTGCACCATATTTTTCAAAATAATCCTTGTCTTAAAAAAAATATTATTATTTGATATTGATATCTTGTAAAATAACAGAAATGAGTTAAACCTCAGCCTTAATTAAAACATGTTGGTAAAATATTATTTTTTTGCTATAGCCGGTATTAACCTCTCTATATAATCCTGTGTAGCGGCAACTAACCGCACGGGCCGAGTTACGGCGCGCGGCTGCGTGCGGACAACCGGACCGTCCGTATTGCAAGCACTTTATTGCATCGATACTGTTTGACAATCCAGAGGCCGACTGCAATGCTTACATGCGACACTTTATAGGTGATTTTGTTGTTTTCACACACACAACAAACAAAACACACTCAAATAAGTTTTCAGAAACTTTTCAACACTTTTAAACTAATATTATACATGCGCAAGTAACTCTGTCTGACTGTGACGTTACCACGGCCCAACCTCTAAGCCGTTTGTGATGAAAAATCATACTGATATAGTATAAGGTCTTAGGACGGACATAGGCTAATTTTTTCTATGAAAATAAACTCGACAAAAAAGCTTTTCTGAATCTAAGCAGACGTAGTCGCGGATTAAAGCTAGTAATTAAATAAACATTCAACTGTCCCATACATTGATAATATCATTAACTAGAATTCGGTGTGTGTATCAAAAACAATGTGATGGTAATGATGAGACTGCAAGTATGAACATCATGGATAATTTTTTTCGATCGCGAGATAGAACCTAGATAGAATCTTACTTGTCAGCCATACTACTATAACTTTATATATATACTAGCTGACCCGTGCCCGCTTCGCTGTGCGTAAGACATTTCTAATACCATCGTTGACTTTTTTGTAGACGTTTTTAAGGTGTACAATACTGTAGTACATTATTTTGATATATCTCGTGGGGTTCAGCCAGCATTTGCAATGTAAGCGCAAAAAAATGTGTTTATTTACGACATCACATTAGAAACCAATAAAATTATTAGTGTTTATCTACTATGTTATGCATGTATTATACATATAAACCTTCCTCTTGAATAACTCTATTTATTAAAAAAACCGCATCAAAATCCGTTGTGTAGTTTTAAAGATATAAGCAAACATACATACATACATACATACATACATATTACATACAGACGCGGGAAGCGGAAAGCGACTTTGCTTTATACTATGTAGTGATGCCGTGTCTATACAATTTCAACCCCAGGAAATGCAAAACAAACTTCGGCTCGCCATAATATCCGTTCCAGTCTATCATTCAACTCCCCAACAATCACTGTATAATTGTGCACAAAACTATAATCGCATAAAGTACAGTTGCGATATAAATTCGTTCTAATCGGCCGCTGCAGCCGAATCACGCGGACCGTCGCGCTGGTGACGGCTTTACGATCCTATTAACGCTAATATCGTATGAAACTGAGCGGTTATCGATAGTACGATACAATGCAAATGTGTACGCACCCTAACTTGATATGAGTGAAGACGTATCAAGCGGTAACGCGCCAGCAAATGAACATTGATAATAAAATCTGGTACTGACGAAATGGACTGTTTTGGCCTAGTGGGATGTATCTCGACTATCATTCTGAAGGATTATTATATACGTAAAATTTGCGTTTTTTCCATGTTTTCGTTGGAGTATTCATAGTTTACTATATAATAATCGTTTATTTCGGAACAAGTTATAAGGTACAATATAGAACGTCGTAAAAGTCGGGTTTTTTTAAACACTTATAACTCGAGAACTTGGCTGATTTTCATGATTTTTTATTTGTATGATTTGTCTTCTTCCCGAATAGCAGAATAACACAACATTTTGTTAAATCTAAAGCGGTATAAAGTTTGTTAGGTCAGCTAGTATGTAATAAGGAAACCAGTTAGTATTCTTATAAGCAGTGATAAACTTGCACCCCGTCACGTATTAAATGATTATTACTGAAAAATGGGGATGTGTCAAGTGTATGTTTGGATACGCAATCTTTATCCCAGAATTGTCGACTTAAGAAAAAGGCGTAAGATCCAAAATAATTTATTAATATGGATCAGTTGAGCTATCTTTAGACTGTTTGCAGCGGTCTCAACTGGTTCTTGTGTATTATGTAATATTTCTTACTTTATTATCTAAAAAAAACAGGAAACGTGGTTATGACAAAATTACGGTTATATCGTACGAACGTGTGTGTGCGTACTTTAACATTAGGTTCTACAGCGCCGTAGCAACCGTAGAGCTTCAGTAGTTTCGTAGCACTACGTAGCACTTCAAAACTATTAGTGTACGTACTGACTACATTCACTGCAAAGTGAGTGCATTGCATCTAGGTATATAAAATACTCGTATTAATAACTAGCTTCAGCCAACGGCTTGGCTTGCGTGATACTCGAATAAAAGTATGCTGTTGGTGAAAAACGAGATTTCCTAAGGCGAGAATTAGTGGTATTTTAAAAAGCAAGTCAAAAGTAGCTAGGAAATATTCTCGTCACGTCAATGCCAAGTGAAAAAAAATATGCTTTAAACTACCCTTTTGAAAAAGTTGAAAATCACTATTACATAACAGCGAGTAACATAGGCTATAATATTCTTTTCAAAAACAATCAAAACTCTCACGAAAATTACAATAATGTATCTAAAATTTGCCTATATTCTTCTTTAGTACAATCGTGCAAAGCTGGGGCGGACAGTAAGCTACGTTGTATGACAGCTGACACTTCTAGCCTTAAACATTATAACATGTCTTCAATACGTACTATAGCAATAAATTAAATAAATATTCAATTTAATATTGGTGGACATTATCACACAACGCTACCTAGCCCCAAACTAAGCAATAGGAATTAGATACCTAACTGATAGAGATTTTTTTTTTAGTAAATACGTATTTTACATATCGTTATATCATATTTACACAAATGTTTGTCCCGGGGGAAAATCAAACCTACAATCTACAGCGCATAAAGCAGAGCTACTACCAACTGAGCTGTGAGGCCAGAGTTGGATCCAAGGACGACAAAGCCACATTTCAGTCAAGCTTTTATTTATACCGCCATTATCAAAACAAATTATCGCCAAAATGCGGCGAGTCATAAAACTAGGGCGCAATCAGCTCAAAAACTAACGGCACTGCTACTAATAATGTCAATATTAAAGTTTGTGCGTTGTTATGTTTGTTTGTTGTTTAATCATGTTGTAGGTTTATAAGTCCATGATATAAATATAGGCTACTTTCATTAAAGATTCACGGGCAAAGCCTGGTATTTAATGAATACGTTTTAAAAACTGAACAAAAAAATCAATTCAAATTCAAAAATCACTTATTTCAATAAAATCATAAGGATCACTTTGAAACGTCTTAGAAACTAGGTGAAGCTACGTCGATTCCTCGCGACAAAAGAAAAAAAAACCGACGATGTTGTTTCGACTAATCAAAAAGTTAAGAGATGGTGTTAGTTAGTTAGTTATTAAGTTTTATGTATGAATAATTAGTCTACATAATTACAATTTAAATGGGTAAATTATGTAAATTAAATAAACTTTAGAATATAATAGACTTTTGAATGTTTATTAATTCATTTAGTAATTAATTATTATCTAACTGATTAATTTTGTATCGACCGAACCATAAAAGTTATATCTAGTAAATCTAAGATTCCGTATGTCCTAGAAAAGCACAATGGAAATGATGGGGGGGCAAAGTCAGGAGAAATAGCTTGTGCGGCATAAATCAAACATAACAACGGGGTTGGGAACTGATTAAATTCATAGCAAAATGATGGGTTACTTCATAAATTTTGGTGACAGGATGCTTAACAGTCACGCTAAAATTGAACGATGGATAAAAAAAGTTAAATAGTTCTGTTTTTGCAACAACACAATCAAATCAAATAGAATCACGATTGTAAATTCCCAGGTACAGTAGATATCCTGGATAAGACTACTATTATACTTTACTATATAATAAACTAGCGACCCGCCCCGGCTTCGCACGGGTAGCATGTTATTATACATATAAACCTTCCTCCTGAATCACTCTATCTATTAAAAAAAACCGCAGCAAATTCCGTTGTGTAGTTTTAAAGATATAAGCAAACATACATATGTATGTAGTGATAGCATAGTATCTGTAGATATCGTCTTCAAGGATCTGATCGCCTGGAAATCTTTAAATCTAAACGGTAAGACGACTAAACGGGGTTTTCAGAGGCAGACCCAAACATGACATTATAAGTTATCTTAGTCATACAAAAAAACAAAACTTCATCTTTTGCAGTTATTGAGCAAAACCGATTCTGCACTCATTTAAAACATTTATTAAACTCGTATTACTCAAATTGGCGCTCGCAAGTGCATCGAAGGGCGCGAGATTTTTGTATTCGTATTCTTACTTAGGGTTTTGTTTTAGACGATGGTATTGCCATACACGGTGGCCCCCATGTTGACATTTATGTCAGTTTTGACGTTTTGACGATACGATACGATAGTGATTTGTGGTAGCCCCACAGTACGGCATTTACTTATTTTACGAAGTGAAGAAGTGGCATACAAATAGTGATCAACAAATAGCTGATTTTTATTTTCTGATGTTCATAACGACCGTATTTTACCGTCGATCGCATTTTATTAACATACACTGAAGCCCATGTAATTGCTGATCGTTATAATGAGCGTGAATGTCATTGCTTTGATTTAATGACACGAAATAATGGCAATCACATCCAAACTGTGGTATTTTTGTGATTTAAATACAGGTGAACTAAATTGTAAGAATACACAGTGAATAAATATGTTTATTTTCTCAAATAGGTTACGACTGTAAATTAAAAGCAAGGTGTACATCTTTTCAGATCTTTAAGGGCTTGGATCCATAATGTCTTAGAGGGCCGGGATTCGAATCCTCAACCTTCTCAAATAGGTTACGACTGTAAATTAAAAGCAAGGTGTACATCTTTTCAGATCTTTAAGGGCTTGGATCCATAATGTCTTAGAGGGCCGGGATTCGAATCCTCAACCTTCTAATCATAAAGTTTTTTTTTTTTTTGTTTTTTTTTCTCTTTAAACTATCGTGATGAGTAGACATAACTAACATTCACCTTGCAAGTCAAGGCATCAGGCTTTGATTCTTCTTTGCATTCGCTTGCAATTTATTATACAAAAGTACAAAACACGGTGTATTATTTTTTATCCAACAAAATAGTTCGTAGAAAAAAAAATAGAGTACTTAATAAAAAAAAACATTCCACTTGCAATAAAATTAACACGAGCATTGTTTTTCTGCTGATGTAAAACATCAATCCAAATTAAACACCCTGTATGCAAAGCGTTGACATTGCGCGTAATGGTCGCGCATTATTTTCTTCCTAATTAATTTACGATAATGCACAGATAAAGGCAGCGACAATAACTCCATGAAATCACATTATCCGCGATTAAAAACTATATTTTTGACGGTGATCTATATTAATAATAATATTATAAAAAATAAAGTTTTGATTGTTTGTTTGCATTTAATAGGCTCCAAAAGTACTAAACTACTATTAAAAATTTTATCATTAGAATCCTACATTATCCTTTATGAACATAGGTTATATTAATTACTAGACAAAATCAGGGATCCCTAAAATAACTTTAATAATGCAATCCAAAGTGTAGAAAAATTCACCATAAAATCATTAGTACACCCATGCGATGCTGGGGTGGGCTGCTAGTCTTATATTTAAAAATGAATCCCTATTTCCCTTAGTCACGGCATCCTGCGTGGACGGCTGAACCGATTTTGCTAATTCTTTTTTGTGTTATATTCGTTAGTAGACGGAGTTTTTTTTTTTTAAATCCAATTACCTGAAAAACGGCAAGTGGATATTTGACAGGACAATGTCTGTCGGGACATCCAGTTTACAATAAACGGAAACCTTATTAACTTAATAAGTTGATCATTTCAAAAACAACTAACAAAATTATGGCAATTCTGTTGTCATTGAACATTGCCAACGTTTTTATAATATTTATGCTAAAGTCCAAATCGATATATTAAGAAACAACGTGTAGCTTATTAAAGTCTCATTTGAACGTGTCTCTGACTATCCTGAATCTGAGTGCTTGGAGATCTAAGATATCTACCGTAGTAGGTATTTGAGGATTAAAGTTGTGATCCTATGTTTTATTTGAGGTGGCAAAATAGTCAAATTATAGGTTAGTATTAAATTTATTTCGTGAACATACAGCTCGTTTGTGTCGTAAATAGAGGTTTCATATTATTATTGTGTTGTTTATACCTAGACATCTTCAAGGGTCTGAGCTCCTGAAGATCTGAAAGTATGTCTACCGTACTTGGGGATTACAGTCGTGATCCTATTTATGATTTATATCTTGTATCTATAAACATAGATAACGTAAAATGCCGTAAGATCTACATACATAGTTATTAAGTTTTATGTTTAATAGTGAGTATCTACTGTTAATTAAATATTATTTTACAGTGCGACTAATTAATTCAAGTTATTTTATGCATTGAGGTGGTCTAAGTTACAAAAATGGTATGTCAATTTACTTTAAAATTTTCCTTATTTCTAAAATGCATAAAATAAATAAAAAAATTATCATTATTCACCTCTCAAGTCAAAGTCTAAATTTACTTTTGATATATATTTTGGATGACATTATTGCACACGACGATGGGCGATGGGCTTGCAACCTGTCACGTATGGAATGCTAACTACTGCAAAATGTAGGCATGTGCCAAATATAATGTTTGGACGTGCCTCTGACTACCCCCACTAGACATCTTCAAAGGATCTAGGCGTCTGGAGAATATGTCTACCGTACTTGGGGATTACAGTCGTGATCCTATTTATTTATTTATTATTGCACACTACATGAATACAGCACGACTTGCACCATAGCGGCGACTGTGAGTAATTCGATCACAATATCAAAAGGATAAGTAAACTTATTTTGACGTATAAGAAACTTCGAAGATAGTTCGATGATAAACCTAAACCCGAACCAGGAAAACGCCCATAATAAGCATGCAATATCCACTCAACGCAACCCAACAATCCGTGAAGGAATAAACCAATAAAACAAGAATATAAATAAAAGTAACTGCCCCGTCATAAATAATACTACAAGTACTCCTGTGCTGTATACTGTATATATCACTTATACATTATACTCTGTATATCACGAGCTCAGGGTGTCTTGTCACAGCTGAGTTATGGCGTCACAGAACATAAAATATACAACAAAAACTGTTGTTCTTCCAACAGTTTTGGCCCATATTAAGAATGAGCACAAACAGAATGTGGATTTGGAACAGTGTGCGGTTGAAGTGTGGAGTCGCTGTTAATGCTATAAATATTTTTACTCGGGTTGAGACGCGAACGCGAAAGAGAGCGAGCGGTCAACTCACCCTGGTGAAGATTCATTAGAATTCACCAGATGAATCGAAACATCGTTGATGCTTTCATGGACAATTATATTTTTACGTGAGTAATTTTCCGTTTTGTAATAATGTGTCATAAGGAAGTTTTGAAAGTGGAATAAAAATTTAACTGATTTTAAATGTGCGACAGTAGTTGCAAATAACACCTACATTCTAAAGTTTTACCATGTAGTTCTGATTCAAAAGTGCCATTATACACCATTCGGAGGCTTGATAACCGTATTGATATGTTGTGTAGCAATATTTTAAGATCCAAGATATTTATTTGCATAAATGAGGATTAGAAAAAAGTTTTTACAAACTTATAGGCGGTAAAATCAAATCAAATTAAATTAGTGTAACCTTCGTCGTTCTTGTCAACAGTGTAAGATTGTGGTGACAGTCAGACTATTGACATTTAACAATTAAACTCAAAAGTTCTGTTTGAAAGTAACCATCGTCTTACATGAGTCAGATTGGCGCCAAATAGGGGCGAATAGCACAAATGAAGAGACTCCTATTATCTACTGTAATCCCCAAGTACGGTAGATACTCCTAGATTTCGAGGCGCTTAGTTCCTTGAAAACCATGTCTAAAGGGGGTAATCAGAGGCACGTCTAATCATTATATTTGGCACAATGCCCACATTTTTGCAGAAGCTAGCATTGCATACCTAAAATTATTATAACTCGTAATGTTTAGATTCTTAAAATCCTTGTGCAAAGGGAGTAGTCAGAGGCACGTACAAACATTATATTTGGCACAATGCCCACATTTTTGCAGTAGCATTACGTGGTAATATTGAACTCGCAATGTTCAGTAAATTTCTAAATAGTCATCCCCATACGTTTCCCTGTGCGTATCCTCAGTCCCGATACGAGGCCAGTTCACGGGGTAATTCGTTATTTTTATTGTTTTTTGTTATTATGATTCTGTCCCCCAGCTTACGGGGTGATACACGGCCGGCGTTGGATGCATTTAATTGCCTTGGACGATTTAACCCGCGATAAATAATAAGATTAAGGTGCCTAGATTTGCGACGCTAAAATGTTCTGTTATAATTGTATGCGTTGAATTTTTAATTTTAGAAATTCAGTCGCTTTTACCGCGATTATCCTTACGTTATACGCATAAACAGCGTTTTCGTCCTAATCCTAATAATATTATAAATGCGAAAGTTTGTGATAAGGCTGCTAATATTATGTTTGTTCCCTAATCAAAAACAAACGACAAAACGGATTAAGATGAAATTTGCTGTATGTAGATAAAAAATCAGAATAAATAAAGGGGAAACTTATAATCCGAAAAACAACCCCTAAATGATAAAAAAACGCAAAAAGGATGATTTTGGTATAGATGGCGCTGGTGAGCAAGAAATCTGACATCACAGATTAAAAACATTCAGTCTTTTCTATTCGATCATTGAAATTTGACAGGACAACGTCTGTCACGGGTCGGCTAGTATGTTTATATTTTAACGCAAAAGTCATCATCATCTTCTTGCCCTTATCCCACTTAAGTGGGGTCGGCACAATATGTGTTCTTCATTTCCCTCAATCAGCCGTCATCACATCACTCACTCCTTCCTTACCCATATCACTATCACTACATAGTATAAAGCAGTCGCTTTCCGCTTCCCGCGTCTGTATGTAATATGTATGTATGTATGTTTGCTTATATCTTTAAAACTACACAACGGATTTTGATGTGGTTTTTTTTAATAGATAGAGTGATTCAGGAGGAAGGTTTATATGTATAATAATATGCTACCCGTGCGAAGCCGGGGCGGGTCGCTAGTCATCTATAACGCAAAAGTAAATAAAAATAAATATTGATGGACATTTCTCACAACGCCATCTAGCTTCAAACAAAACAAAGTTTGTACCAGGAACAAGATAACCTATAAAATACTTAGTTTTATATACCTTTCAGAATGTGGGCAACTGTAAATATAATATTTGAACGTGTCTCTGACTACCTTTAGATAGCTTCAAGGATCTTAATACCTATAGATCTGAGATAAGGGTTACATACTTGAAGATCACAGTCGTGATCCTATTTCAGTATTACACATTAAATAAGTACGCAAATAACACACACATTGCAAAACATGATTGTACATAATACTGTCATAAAACACACACTTGCATAATTATGATTCTGTATCATAAATCTGAAAGCTCATATTAACAATAATTACCCGACTGAGTCGTTGAACACAAGAGGTGCCATGTTTATTATAAAGACATGTAAGCATTCATATTTATTAGCATTATTATTGTTTTAATTACAATTGTGTTGCAAAATAATTAAATGAAATAAGGTACATAGGTGAAATTATCGTTTGTAAATTATACATTAATTAGAAATAATGATAAAAGCTGAAATTTAAATATTATTACACCAATATTATAAATGCGAAATTTATTTGGTGATTCAATTATCTACGTCGAAATGGCTGAACCGATCTTGATGATATTTAGTATATAGATAGTTGATCAATGTTACTTTTGCAAGTGAAGCTGCGAACGGAAACTAGTTCAACAAAAATCAAGAGTTTACAGGGAGTGACCATAGATTTTTTTTTATCTGTTTATCTATATCGCTATTAACTTGAACACACCTATCTACCAACAAATTCAATTTCCAAAGAAATAATTAGAGTTGGATTAAAATACTCGGAACATGACATAATTTTGTCCTAATTTGTTTTTTATTTTAATTTACTAATTGACCGTAAACAAACCAATCCTTTCAAGAAACAATTAGATATTTGTGAAGTTAAATCCTTTGCCTGAACTCATTATCCCTGTCAACTGATAATCCAAACAATAGTTGTAAGTGGGAAAGAGACAACGCATTCATTAGCGACAACAATGCGCAAGCTTCATTTATAATCCCACAAAATCGCGTCAACCCTCAGTTATATCTTGCGCTTCGCGACGTCAAAACGTACACAAAATGTCAAAAAGGTTAATCGATTCTGACGCTATCCTCTCCATCAACGAGGAGTGGATGAAGTTGGAAGAGGAGTGGGTACCAATCGACCTCGAAACCGAAGAGGACTACACACCATCAAAGTTGAAGCCAATATTCAGTTCCTTGGATCTCCGAAAAACTACCTTTGATTCTTCGTTTCTTTTCAAAAGAAAGGTTAGACGGCGATCGTCAAAAAGCTCCAACATCTTAGACTACAAGGACTTCTTACAGGACCTTGAGAAAGAAGCCGTGAAAGACGTTCCCAAAAAGGATTTCTACTACATCAACGGGCAGATCATCTCAGCGGTATCGGTGGAGGAAATATGCGATAACATCGATGATATCTTCAAATCCGTTGACAAACTCTGCTCAGCTACCAGCACAGTACGACACAAGAAGGTAAACCTACCAGCTGTTGTCAACTGCAGCATTTCCACAGATGATCTTTCCTTCGATGATACGGAGAAGGATACTGAGAAGGAAAAGAGTGATGGTGATGATATAGACAACTACATCGATGAGGCTTTTCAACAGCTTAGCGTTACCATGGCGAGTATTGCGACTTTGAATGACGATGCCGATGATGAACGGACGAGGGAGACAGTCACGACCCTGGTGAAGAAGTTCACGTCTATTCTGAAGAGTCCAGCGGTGAAGAGGAGCCCGAGAAGGAAGAGGCAGTGCTGTGATAGGTTTAAGGATTTGGCGGAGTTCTGGAGCAATGCGTTCGTTGGAGATAGTATAATTGTTTAGTTAGTATTTGATAATGCGGGTAGGTACAGAGTGTACTATTGTTTATTTATTGAAATTATCATTAAATTTGTATAGATGTAACTAATATTTAGGTCTATTTAAATTATAATTTTAATCGATTTTGTATAGTTTTAACTAATATTTTATTTGTCATAGATTAGCTGTAAGTTAAAATTTATATAATTTGTGAACTGTAATGTGACTCCACTAATTTTGTACGATGTATGTTTTAATTTATGAATCCATGTGAGTTATATAATATAGATATAAATTTGATATGCCTGTATTAATACTAAATGTTTTAATAAAAATCAATTTATTCAATTAAAGTTTTTTAAATTTCCATTAAAATTTCTCGTTGGCGTGGTGGGTTAATTCCTTTATTTTATTCGTGGAAATTAGTTCCAGTTCTAGTTTTTCCTTGTTTCGCTAATAATATTCCTAAACTTTTGACATAAGGCTTCATCCACACAAACACACCTACTTAATTACCTAGACGGTAAACAAATAGAAATTCATGGTTCATTAGGCACACAGTGGGCCCGTAGGTCCTCGGACAAGGCGCAAGTTAGATGCTAAATCACAGTGTTGTGGACCCGGGTGGGAACACACGGGCGGATAGTGTGTTCATACCCGTCTGGTATTATGGTGCGTTATTGCTGTGGTGAAGTTTTGATTGTCTATTTTGCAAATGTCATCATAATAATACAATGACTGTAATAGATTATCATTCGAATATAATTATTGGTGTCTCATAAGTCCGGCAGTCGAACATTAATAATTTGCTAGACAATTAAAATTTTTCCAGTTTCATAAATAATCATACACTGACTCAACTTGAAAATTTAGCTGCGGTGATGTTACCGATATCATTACTGATATTATAATTCCGTTTAGATAAACTGAGTTTTAAATAACGTCATTCAAGCCAACATATCCAGAAGAGACGTAAGACGAGGACGCGTTGCATACGCGGCGCCCCTTTGATACAATTTCATAATAAATATATAGAAGTCTTGCGACATAAAACTTACAAAAGAGATGAAGTACATCTCTCGCTGTACTTCTATTTTGTCTTAATCTCCTCTCAAGTACCGAGTTACGGCACGAGTGCATAAAAAATAGGAAAACGCAACGTCTTTGCTCGAAATTAATGCCCGTACGTACACACCATCCCGCGCACTGACCGGAAGCAGGAACTTATTCGTTCCGAGTTGGACAGTTTGTCAATTTATGAGTGGAGGCACAACAGCCGAGTGAAGGAAGATGCTGTAATTGAACCTGCCAGATAAATTGATGCTTAGTGTGATATCTTGATATCTGAGACGTAGTATTTTATTGCTTACAATAACTTTTCTTGTGTGCTTGGCTCAGAGGATAATGTTCATAATATATGGATATATATGTTACTAGCGACCCGCCCCGGCTTCGCACGGGTAGCATGTTATTATACATATAAACCTTCCTCCTGAATCACTCTATCTATTAAAAAAAACCGCATCAAAATCCGTTGTGTAGTTTTAAAGATATAAGCAAACATACATACATACATATTACATATTACATACAGACGCGGGAAGCGGAAAGCGACTTTGCTTTATACTATGTAGTGATGATTTGACTGCCTCAAAGATATAAATAGACAACACAATACACTTTTTGCTGTCCACAATAATATTATTGATTTTTCGTACGGGTTCAAGAGTTGTTTGTGGAAATCGAATAAAATTAAAACTATTGTGGTAATTACTCATTTTAACTATAGATACGGCTAATTACCACGTTTTTTCTTGTAAGTTGCCGTATGTATAGTTGAAATCTAATAATTTTTCATTCATCATGACATAATTAAAAAAAATAATAAGATTTAATTTTTAGAACATTGTTTTTGGTGTTTCGAAGTAATTTATATTATTTGTGTTGTGTTATTATTAAATTTCCAAATTAAAGAATGTAATTTGAATTAAGCCTTTTTAAGCGCATGTCTATACTGTATCTAGCTCCCTTCTTAGTATGAGCATGGTTGATTCAAAATTACATGATAAATGAAATAAAAAAAATACAAAACATTTTTAGAATTGAAAAAATTATTGATGCACGACCTGGAACCCACTTCCCTTCAAATTAATCGTAATAGCTGTTAATAATCCTACTTCCTACTAATATTATAAATGCGAAAGTTTGTGAGTGAGTGGGTGTGTGTGTGTTTGTTACTCCTTCACGCAAAAACTACTGAACGGGTTAAAATTAAACTTTATAGCTTATAAGAATAACACATAGAGGCTACTTTTTATCCAGGTACCACCCGTGCGAAGCTGGGGTGAGCAGCTAGTTAGAAAATAAAATCTAGTAGGCACCTTCTAATCGGCTAAGTCCACTAACAAGCGTAAGTGTAGCGTATTCGTCTATTCTAATTACAAATCTATTATGAAGAATTATTGTCTAACCCGAGCATAAGCAAACAAACTCTTTACTTATTCACACACTATTTAATGACCAAATTGCCGTGCTCTAAGTAACGTAACTAAACACAACGTAATTTGACGTCATCAAAATATCGCTTCAACTTTACAAAGTTTAATTAGCTACACGTAGCCAGTGGCCAAGCGCCGGTAAAGTTTACAAAATATTGGTGTAGGTGACACCACTGGGGCCTTACCACAAGCTCTTATAAAATGAATAAATAGGATCACGAATGTAATCCCCAAGTACAGTAGACATCCTCTCAGATCTCTAGGTACTCAGCTCCTTGAAGATGTTTAAAAGGGTTAGTCAGGGGCACGTTCAAACATTACATTTAATTTTGGCACATGACTATGACTAACTGGTTACCTCACGATGTTTTTCTTCACCGTTTTGAGCACGTGTTTTGATACGCATATAAAATTTTCAAACAGAAAAATCCATTGATGTATGGCTAAATTGACAACGATTATACGAATTCGTATAGTGTTGTCACTTTCGCACCGCGAGTAGTACTGTTTTAATGATACTTTAGAGCTTGTGGTAAGGAGGCTGGACTTGTTTGTGTGAACGGTGCGAGTGGACCGTTATGTGTCAAAATTCATAGAATATGTCGTGCTACAAAGAGATTTTGGATAGTGTTGTCTCAGACTATGGTGAAAATAAATAGAAATGAATTGACTGGCCTCACAGCTCAGTTGGTAGTAGCTCTGCCTTCTGGGCTGTAGGTTGTGGGTTCGATACCCACCCAGGGCAAAAATTTGTGTGATAAACATAGATGTTTTTTTTGTGTAGGTGTTAATAAGTATATTATGTAAGAATTTACAAAAAAATAATGTATATAAGTATTATATCAGTTATCTGGTTCCCATAGTACAATAAAAGATAGACAACTTTAAAATATGAAAAACATCCCCAAAATTATAACAAAAAGCAAAAGGGATGATCTTGATATAGATGGCACTAGTATGCAACAAATCTGACATCACAGACTAAAAACATTCAGTTTTTTCTATTTGATTATTGAAATTTGACAGGACAACGTCTGTCACGGGTCAGTTAGTTTAATATAAATAAATTGGGGTTTCTTATGTACTCTGAGTCTCAAGCCATAACACTCGCTTTCTTTTTGAGGAGTAATAAATGTTTTTGAAGAATGCAGAATATTTTTTTTTCACTTACCGCAAAACACACAGTTTTGTTTTTTACGACAAAGATAACATAAGGATTTAATCTAGATAAATTACAGACAGAAACACGATTAGTGAAACTTTTCTCAATAGATTTATTTTCCAAAGTTGGCTCTTCAAAAACACTAGTTTCGTTTTTAATCAAAACTATGAATAGCTAAACAGTTAATTTTTATATAATTCGTTAGATAATCATACTAGCTAAGCAAATTACAGACGGTTTCTTTTTAAATTTGATGGTTTTCAAGAAAATGCAGTTTTATCACTTTTTCTGCGTTATCCGGGTAGATACCATACAAAAAGTCAAAAATTAAGCTTAGTTTAGGCCGCATGCATCCTTCATTCATTAGCATTTCCGTTATATTGTGAATTTTTATGTACCGACTTACACAGCTTTGTCACAATTTTTTGTACCTTGTTAGTTAATTCCTTAAGATTTTATTAAACCTAATATAATTATATTTAAAAAAAAACTTAACCTAATTGTTGCATTAATTGCTTTCGCGGGTTCCATCAAAAAATTACGTCTACCCTCATAAAGGCCACTAACGCGGTTATTGATAAAAAAAGCAACAGTGCTGCTCCATTAGTGACGTCACAGGTCGCGCTCTCCATCAATTTGGGCGGAATCACCCGCGTGAAGTGTTTTTTAATTAATTTTATGAGTGAATTTTGGCGCGTAACAAGAGCTGTGGAGTCGAATGAGAAAGGTACTAACTAAAATGTTGTAAAAATATTTTACGATTATCGTTGTAAATAGATTTTAGTTTGTACATTAATATAATACCTATATCCTAATAATATTATAAATGCGAAAGTTTGTGAGTTTGTAAGTATGTTTGTGCCTCAATCAGGCCTAAACGACAAAACGGATTAAGATGAAATTTGCTGTAGATGTTGATTTTATGCCAGAATAAAAGATATATACTACTTTAAAATACAAAAAACAACACCAAAATGATAAAAACACACATAAGGGATGATTTTGGCATAGATGGCGGTGGTGTGCTGACATCAGTGTTAACGTCAGTCGTCATAGCAACGCGCGTTACTCTTTGCGATTATTGAAATTTTGTCAGGACAACATCTGTCGTGGGCCTGCTAGTAATATACATAATATTATTTTGACGAAAATTTATTAAATTTTTAAATATACTTGTATATATTTTTTGAATTTATGACTATTCTTATAATGTCACTTAATTGTCTATGGGCCGCAGATTAATAGGTAATTTAAATGTATGACAATATTTTAATAGCAATATTGCTTATCCATTTTTAGAAAATTCTTCGTTTGTAAAAATTTATAGTAATTTTAGAATAAATAAATATTTGTGAATATTTAACACAGCGCCATCTAGCCCCAAATTAAGCAAAGCTGTACCATAAGAACCAGATAGCTGATAGAATACTTACATACTTTTTTTGTAAATTCATACTTAGCATTATCTTAGCTCTCTTGTGGGAGGAAACCAGCTAGTATTCTTATAAGCGGCGATGGGCTTGCAACCTGTCACGTATGGAATGCTTACTAGTGCAAAATTCGGGCATGTGCCAAATGTAATGTTTGGATGTGCCTCTGACTAACCCCTTTAGACATCTTCAAAGGATCTAAGCGTCTGGAAATTTGAGAGGATGTCTACTGTACTTGGGGATTACTGTCGTGATCCTATTTTTTTTTTAACTTTATAATATGTTCGTGTCTGGGTACACGAACATACATCTACGAGTATGTTCATCATACAAAACGTTTATCAGTGATTTTCCTGTTGCTATTCTTTGGTTTTAGGATCGACTCCTCCCCACCATTGTCCGCGCGACATCGTCGGCCACGCACTAATTCAATACGGTCGACGTAAGCCATTTACGTTGGCGCTTGACGCATCGCCCGTGAAAAAATCAATTATGACTTTTTTGATAGCTGCGTTCATCGCTATTTAGCGTGGAAGCGGCTTTACTTAAGATTTGTATGATGAACATAGATGTTTGTTCTGTGTCTAGGTGTTAGGATGTATCATAACATAATATGTATGTATTTACAAAAAAAGCTATGTAAGTATTCTATCAGTTATCTAGTTCCCATAGTACAAGCTTTGCCTAGTTTGGGGCTAGATGGCGATGTGTAAAATATCCACCGATATTTATTTATTTTACAGACACATATTTTTATAATACAGTCAATATAATATTATTTCTTACTTGAGTATGTAATATTACAACTATGTGGACAGTAAAATAAGTATAATTGTGTTGGTAGTAATTTAGATGTATGTTCATAACGACTTCTTGTTTGATTCGTATTCATTTTTTAACTTTGTGTAAACTTAAATTATTACCTATTTAAATTCAACATAGCTTTATTTACTTCACTTGGACGTTTTAATTTAGCCGTTTCAAGTATAAACTGAAATCCTTCCAAAAAAATACTTGGCTAATCCACGCGAGTCCGTCTCCATACCAGCTTGCTTAGCGAACTGTCCAGTTTATATTTTCAATATGCTCGTCAACTGCCCATACATTTGACAGTTCAATCTAAAATGGTGGTACAATAGTGCTGTCAAAAGAGCACGAAACTCGAATCAACGTTTTGATCGACAAAGTGATGGTTGTCGATCGTGGATGTAATCTGACGTTTTGGTGAAGTTTTCGGAATGGAGAATAACCGTTTTGTTCATACTAATAGTAACAATTATTATCTGGGTGTTATTATGTATCTTCAGTATGTATTAACAAAAAAAAGTATATAAGTATTCTATCAGTTATCTAGTTCCCATAGAACAATCTTTGCTGAGTTTGGGGCTAGATAGCGCTGTGTGATAATGTTCCCCAATATTTATTTATTTATAGCGAAAGATACGTAATAACTTAAAACAGAAGGACCCTTAAAGTAGGGACTGAATAAATTAACCGACGTGGTATTACATGGATTTCACAACTTTTTACGGTAGAAGAACAGAGTTGCGTTGCGAGACTTGGCTTTTTTACAAGTTATGTTTTTGATGGCATATACGTTTACATAATGATACAAACATCCAGACCAGCGTAATGTAGTCTATATTTCCACAGCGCGATATGCAGTAAATCAAGCTGCGTAGGCGCATTTAGCGCACCTGCGTCGCAGAATATACTGAGCCTGCCTGACTGAGCCTGTGCGTCGTAACCCAACCGTACTTTATGATTTATACGATCGTGTGGACACTGCACTAGACCACAATTTAGTATACTCTCTACAAAGAAATGTATTTATTTACTAGCTGGACCCGCGACAGACGTTGTCCTGTCCAAGTTTCAATAATCGCAAAGAAAAAAGCACTTTTCGGATTTATTTATTTATCTGTAGATTTTTACACGAGTCTTTATAACGTGACCCGTGTAAAAATCTACTAAAAACCTAATCTAAATATGTCTAGGTACTCACGATCGTTTAAAAATAAATTATCTATTTCAGTGAACATGTGAATAAAAACTATATACATATGTGCGAAATATATAACTTCATACGCGTGACATGTGTATTACTACTAACCTACCACCATTCAAACGAAGTCACGCAGTACAGCTAGTATTAAAATAAATTAAATAGGATCACGACTATTATCTCCAAGTACGATAGACATTAGACATAGACATATAGACAATAGAAATCTTTATTGGCGTGACATGTGTATTATGTCAAATGTATTTTTGGGACGTGCCTCTGACTAACCCCTTTAGACATCTCTAAAGAACTTTATAGGCTATAAGTTCCTTAAAAATGTCTAAAAGGGTTAGTCAGAGGCATGTCCCAAAAATACATTTGACATAATATGCAGACCTGAAAGTATGCCAATCGTACTTGGGAATTACAGATAAGATCCTATTTCATTTTGCATTTTGCACTCTTGCCACAGCGGTTCTTAAAGTAAATTGGAACGACTACCCTCAATAACTGACTCGGTCAGGTATTACTCGACAAATTGAGGAGGCTCTCGATCAGACCTGCTGGTACGCCCACAAATTAATCCAGTTAGTAGTTAACCGGACCCGTCACCTGGCTAAGATCAACCTGCCTTTTGCGCAGAGATAGGGAGACTAGATGTGGCTTGTGCATACACCCTGGAGGTTGTCAATAGACCCATTCCTTGACTATGATTATGGCAAATATTACAAAACCTGGTTGGTGTACTGTACGCTGCAATAAAAATATATAACTTAAAGAAAAAAAAATGCTATAATTTAACCAAAAAACACTTTCTCACGTCAACTTTGAATGGCCGAGCATAGCTCACGAAAAAGCTCAGAAACCTGATTATTAACGTAGTTTTAGAAAATAAATGAAGGAATTACGACTGTTATCCCCATGTACTATAGACATCTTCTTAGATCCTTTAAGAAGATGTCTCTCCAGATGAAAAAAGTCAGAGGTTGTAAACATTACATTTAATTTTGACACATGCTCACATTTTGCAGTAGTAAGCATTGCAAGTTGAAAGCCTAACGCAGCTTATAAGAATACAGATTCTTATGGTTTCCTTACGAAGATTTCTTTTCTTAAATAATTTTTCCATTTATATTTAACTCACTGTGGTAGTGAGTAGAAAATAAATGATAGTATGCTCATGCCCGTAGTAAAGTGAGCTGTTATGCATGTTATGATATTTGAGGCCGCTTCCAGTTGCTCTAGAATGTGAAGATCCCATCAATATCGGCTGACGGGCCACAGTGCGAACACAGGCGTATTAGGGCGAGTGCTCACTTGCGGTGGTGTCACCATACGTTACGTTCGCCAATCATGGGCGTTTCGATTGTCTATGTGCGCATGTTCTTATTTATTGTAATGAAGGAACAGTATGAGATTTTTTTTTCTTATCTTGTCTTGATAACAGGTAAAGATTTTTATAAGACCCTAAAAGCTACGGGCGTACTCACTAACTTTTGCAACGAGCGACGAGTAAACAACCAACTACGCTACCGACCAAAACTATCCGTTGAAATTAAGACATGAACGTTTCTATGGCGACGATATCTAGTTGCCAGTGCATTCCCGTATCTAGAAGTTGTTGGTTAAAATTGGATCAAACTATTATTGTCTTACTTATTGTCTAGTCAAATTTGCGAGATAAAGTCTTGACACTAACGAATACATCAAGAAAATAAGTAGCAAAATCGAGAAAAAAAATTTGACCTTTGATTTTTTTTTTGATCTCTCGACTATATTACAATATTCATGTTTGTGAACAGACGTCGAGAAAATAAATGAAGTGTTTCTTACAATGTAGTTCATTCAAATGAAATTGATGTGAAAAGCAGTTCACTAAATCAAAAACCCCAAACAATCATCAGACTCGACTAAATCACACACAAGCTTATCAATTTATGGCTCCCTAGTATCGAAACTTGCGCTGCATGTGCATGCTTCAACTACCCAAGTTTGTTCATAAATTAAAACAGTAGATTTCGGTGTATTGTAGATATTCTATAACAGGTTTAGGTGGGACTCCAGTTGCAGAATATACCTCTGATTAATTACGTCAGTGGGATATACTAAATTTAATTAGAACTACATTCTTTGTTACAGAAACAAATAACATATTATACTATATTTCAGAATATTTTCAAAATACACAATATCCAGTTGAGCCATCTAAAGACCGTTTGAGATTGGAACTTGTATAAAATAGTTTAACTTTTACATTCAAAAGAAGGCAAATATGCCGAATAACATTTTTTACTTGCCAATTGAGACCATCTTGGGAATATAATAATAATAATAATAATAATCATTTATTTGTAACTAAATATTTTTGAAGTACAGTATTATACTTAAATACACTATTCAAAAACAGTAGTAGGTATATTAGATTTTTTTTTCTTTTTGCGGACAATTAGACATGGTTACAACATAAAAATAATTATTAAGTATATTAGTGGTTAACTAGCCCCCACACTAGGATACCCTGTGTTGTGGGTGGCTAGTCTCTTCCAAGGTATCAGTAGGGTAAGATATATTTTATATAAGTTCCAATCAAAAAATATTAATTATTATAATTCAAAGTTAAAAACTATAACATTTTGAGGGTAGAATAATTATAGTTTATTGGGAGCATAATGATTAGCGCGTGTGCGTCGCGCTGTAGGTGTAGGTCAGGAGATATTCAAGCGGGCGTGTAACGGTAAAAGTGTAAAAGTGTGTGTGCTATTGTTGCGGCCGAGCGTAAGAGTGTCCGTGAGAGTTTAAAGTAAAGTTGAAGGCTGATATGAAGATCTGAGAGAACGTCTACCATGTGTTATGACTTATGAGCCAATTTCTTTTCGTTTTGTCAGTAAACGCCGCCGTATAGAGGTATCTGACTGACTGCAGAACTGAACGTGGGCATGTACCAACGACATGGACTTCTTCAAAGATCTGAACGCGGGATCTAATAGTACAAGTTGTATTTTTTTTATTTGTTTTTGTATAGTAATTTTTTATAGTTAAAAATTAAAGGAACATTAAGCAAACAAAAATACGCGAGATATGACGGGATAATAATGATCAGGAGAGTAAGTGAACGAAACGAATAAGATCTTAGTTTGGGACTAAAAAAAATGTTTCTCTTTCTCTTTTGATTTTTTTATTTAAGTACTCATTTTGTTAAATTTAGTTGTTAAGTTGAGTCATCTAAGTGCATGCTGTAACTGGGAAAACACATAGATTTAAGTATAATTGTTTTTAATTAGATGTATTAAGCCCGAGCTCGACATACAGCCCGTATGTCGACGATTGCTCTTTTTCGAAACGAAAAAAGAAATACTTCTGAACAAGCCACATCTCCTATTTTTATAAGTATATTACTTCAGGTCCCTACCTAGATTTCTATTAAGCTGAAAACATAATAGCAGAAACTTTTCACGATAAAGATATTATTTCAAAATGATACGTTTTAGAATTTATGATCGAAATATTTTGATACCTACTATTAAAATCAACTTGTGATTTATTGTTAAAGATAGGTAATATGTAGATCTAGATTTCTATTAGAATAGATTTTTGATAAGTAATTATACATAATTTATATCATTAATTTATTCGAAAAGCAAAGGCGGCCCACGCGCCAACGTGTGTTTGTCGTCATTGCAGCGGTCGGTAGGATTATTTATCGAAGTGATTAAAGATGGGTACATCTTTATTCACATTTATACTATACATTATAAAATAGGAGATGTGGCTTGTTCAGAAGTATTTCTTTTTTCGTTTCGAACAAAAACAATCGTCGACAGGGAGCGCCTTAAGTGATATTTCAGTAGGACGCCCTAATTAAATAAATAAATAAAACTAGCTGTTGGAAATTAAGCGTAATATATTAACAACTAGCCGACCCGTGACAAACGTTGTTCTGTCAATCATTTAGGGGTTGTTTTTTGAATTATAAGTTCCCCTTTTATTTATTCTGATTTTTAATCTACACACAGCAAATTTTATCTTAATCCGTTTTGTAGTTTATTTTTGATTAGGAAAGAAACATAGCAGCCTGTACCTATCACAAACTTTAGTATTAATAATATTATTAGGATAGGATATTAGGCTTGCTTAGTGCGAAGTTCAGCTGTTCAGTCTAGAAGGGGTGAAGTTCCACATAGGGGGCTCGCGTTACAGAACCGTATCTGAATAGATGTAGCCAGTATGTAAATGGCCGTTATTGGTTCGACTATGTTCATTAATTAATTACGTTGTGTTGCGGATTCCTCTTGGGGCTATAAATTCTCTTGATTACAATAACATTTGGAACGCTGAAGTGCGGGAAAAATCCCCATCTATATCTATACTTATAAATGCGAAAGTAACTCTATCTGTATGTATGTCTATAAAAAGTTAACAAGAAAAATATGTAATAATTATAGCACTTAAAAAACCGCTAAGGTTTGTAAGATAAAAACAGGATCTACATCTAAATATATAGGAAAAACCATATACAAATAAAATAAAATAAAAAATAATAAATATTGGTGGACATTTTACACATCGCCATCTAGCCCCAAACTAAGCAAAGCTTGTACTATGGGAACTAAATAACTAATAGAATACTTATATACTTTTTTTTTGTAAATAAATACATATGATACATACTAACACCCAGACACAGAGCAAACATCTATGTTCTTCACACAAATATTTGCTCTGGGTGGGGATCGAACCCACAACCTACAGCGCTGAAGGCAGAGTTAATACCAACTGAGCTGTGAGACTGTCAATTTTTAACGAACAATGCGACAGTAACTCTTTCTGTCTGTCTGTCTGTCTGACTGTCTGTGACCGCTGGCGCTGGGCCGATTAAAATAAAATTTCTTAGACTTGGGTCGGACTTAAGCTACTTTTTTCCCAAAAATATAATTTAATGTTTTACGATAAAATCGTCAAAATAAATTTCCAAATCTACGCGGACGACCCCGCCGGTTAAAACTATTTATCTATAAAACCTTTTTAAAAATTTGTTCAGTCATTTGGTTAAAAATACAGACAGCCGCCGAATTGATAGCCTCCCCTTTCTGAAGTCGGTAAACGCGACACCCGCTGGATTATACACAAAACACGTGAATGTTTAACACATTACCATACACGCGGTGAACTCTCATAAATTCCGTTTTCCGTGAGGATCCTGGCTGCGAGGTGCGAAAAGACGCACCTGGCGTTACTCACACTTGTTTACTGTGCGGTCATTCGTTTAGGGCTATTCTACAATGGCTTCAAAAGCAAAGTCAAAAAATAAAAATAGGATCACGACTGTAATCCCCAAGTACGGTAGACATCCTATCAGATCTCCAGACGCTTAGATCCTTTGAAGATGCCTAGTGGGGGTAGTCAGAGGCACGTCCAAACATTATATTTGGCACATGCCCACATTTTGCAGTAGTTAGCATTCCATACGTGACAGGTTGCAAGCCCATCGCCGCTTATAAGAATACTAACTGGTTTCCTCACGATGTTTTCCTTCACCGTTTTGAGCACGTGTTTTTGATGCGCATATAATTTTTTCAAACTGAAACATCCATTGATGTATGCTGGGATTTGAACCCACGACCTTCAGATTGAAAGTCGTACACGGCCAACACGGCTTTTTTCAGTTAGATTACCCTGCATATACAACGATACTCAAAAAATTCACACTATTTAATTATATAATTATTACCTTTTTAGGATTCCGTACCCAAAGGGTAATAACGGGACCCTATTACTAAGACTTCGCTGTCCGTTTGTTTGTCACAGGGCTGTACCTGTCTCATAAACCGTGATAGCTAGACAGTTGAAATTTTCACAGATAATGTATTATAACATTGGTAAAAAACTTATTCATAAGGAAAGATTCTTTATTCTTTACTAGCGACCCGCCCCGGCTTCGCACGGGTAGCATGTTATTATACATATAAACCATCCTCCTGAATCACTCTATCTATTAAAAAAAACCGCATCAAAATCCGTTGTGTAGTTTTAAAGATATAAGCAAACATACATACATACATACAGACGCGGGAAGCAGAAAGCGACTTTGCTTTATACTATGTAGTGATGTTCTACATAGTACTTCTTTACTGTAGAGGAAATACTATAAGCTTCTAAGCTGAACAGTGAACAGTGTGCAAAGAGCCTTACCGAAGCATCCCGACTGTATGTCATCGTTATTTTTTACTTAGAGATAATGTTTTATCTATTGTGCAGTCGGTTAAATCAGCTACTTTTTCAATTTTCTTTCTATCTACTCTTTTATTTTTCAATAGATACCTACTTATTTCGTTTTTATTAAATTAGGTAAACATAAAATAATTAAATGTGATATGTTTTGATGATTATTCATAATATTTTATTCGAAACAACGTTAGAAATGGTGAACTATTTTTTTTAATATAGAACGAAAAAATTGAAATACGATCTCGACTATAATCTTCATGTACGATAGACATCCTCTCATATCTTCATATGTTTAAAGAAGGTAGTTAAAGGCACATCCATAAATTATATATTTGACACAATGGCATAATACTTCCTGGTTTCTTCACGATGTTTCCCTTCACCGTGTTATGCTCAAATATTTTTTTCTATTAAAAATACCATACGGGAATCAAACCCACGCCCTTCTAATTAAAAATCAAGGCACCTCCCACACGGTTATTTTTTAAAAGATTCAGTTATTTAATTATATTTCTTAATTTCGTCACAAAAAGTCTACATTCAAGACTGAATACAAGCGATAATAAAGGTCTAGCCAACAATTTGGGGCTCGCTCCAAAAACTTTGGGCCACACAACACGTTGAGTGATTGTGGTCCCATTGCTTTGACGTAATTAGTCCCATCGGCCCGACACTATTAATCAATGGCCCACTCAGTGGCTCTTTGTGTCAATCCGTCTGTTTTTGCTACTTCGAGGCGACAGGTCAAGCTTTTGTTCTATTTGGATAAATAATATACCTAAGCTATAAAAAACCACAATATTTATTCATTTAAAAAATAAATAGGATTACGACTCATTTCCAAGTACGGTAGATATTCTCTCAGATCTACAGACACTCAGATCTTTGATATCTAAAAGGATTAGAGACACGTGCACACGTTACATCTGGCACATACCCACATTGCAGTAGCATTCCACGCGTGACGTGTTGCAAGGCCGTCGCCGCTTACCTCACGATGTTGCACATTTATTTTTTTAGTCAGTAAAATCAATTGATGCACGGCCGGGATTTGACCTTCAGATTGAAAGTCGGGATACCTCCCACTCGGCCAACACTGCCCCGACCGCGTTCATTCAATCTACCATTGAGCGCGATCGCGGGCAAAATGACCAACAGCCACGAAGTTTTCATTCTATTCTTTTGACTCTTTGCATACGTTACTTAGGTATACTTAGGTACACTAAAAGCATGTGAAACCTAGAACATAACTCGTGATAACACGAGCCTCATAAGAGTGAGCTGTAATTAACGCCCACATAAACATGTCTCGGTAATACGGTCCCAGGTGGGCGCGCTTAGATAACCGCCGGCTGCTTTATGGAGGTATTTGCATACGCGTGAAGAAAACATACCAGTGGACATTTGTTAACCGACTGCGGGAGACAACTGGAGGTTCAGACTTTCCACTAAACTGCGGCAAAGAAAAACGAGATAGGATCACGACTGTAATCTCCATGTATGGTAGACACTGTCAGATCTCAAGGCGCTTAGATCCTGGAGGATGTTTAAAGAGGGTAGTCAAAAGTACGTCCAAACATTATGTTAGGCACAAATATTTTGCAGTTGTAAGCATTCCATACGTGACAGGTTGCAAAAAAATCACGTTTGTTGTACATCATCTGTGAAAATTTCAACTTTCTAGCTTACACGGTTCATGAGATACAACCCTGTGACAGACAGACGGACAGACGGACAGCGAAGTCTTAGTAATGGGGTCCCGTGTTTACCCTTTTGGGTACGGAACCCTAAAAACGAACAACAAAAATATTTTTACAAAATGGCCGGGACGGTTCACGATAAAAGTAGCAAAGATAACAGCATCTATCCGTGTTTTTCAAGCCAGGTGGTGACGACACGAGACACGGGGTGACGTCACGTAATCCAGACTTGACTCCGATGACGTCACGTCGCTGATATGTCGGGATAAGTCCTGTCAGCGAAGGAAAATGTTAAATCTGTTGATGGCTAGTAAAAGGTAAAACAGAGGTAAACCTTACTCAGTAAGTAGGTAGGTACTTAAGTAAGTGGTGTAAAATAGGCGGCTTTGAATAAAACAAGTTCCGTCATCATAATCTATTTTGTGTCATTAAATCTCTTAAAACTAAATAGCAACAACCGGGACCCTATGACTAAGACTTCGCTGTCCGTCTGTCTATCACAGGGCTGTATCTCATGAACCATGATAGAATATAATATAATAACAACAATATAATAACAATATTGACAGCAAAATTGGTTATCACTCAACAAAATTGGTTACGCTGCAACAGCGAGTGTCGATGACTGATTTCCTTTTCTTTAAATTGCTAAAATAATACCAAAGAGTAACGATGTATTCTTGAACTAAATCTTAATAAAAATCAGGTATAGGCAAGTAACACCTACCTCTACTACCTTTAGTAATTCATACAATTACTAATCACTGCCTATCAACCTATTCATCATCTATCAACCAGGGTCACACGAGTAAAGCCAGGGGAAGGAAGTAACTGTAACCTTTCACCATCCTACCCACTAACATACCTCCACCCTTCAGTGGTCTCGATTTGTATCACCATTCCCGATAGTGAACTGCAAGAAAGGTGACCATTAATCATTGCATTGTGCGGGACAGGGTGACTGCGAGTCAGGAGTATTGTGGATTTGTTGACAGGGATCACGTCCACACGACAGGGGCGGTATTCTGGAGGGGCTTGGTTGAATTTGTACTTATAAAACATGTAGGTAGGTATATGGGTTAGACAATTTAGACATGGATTACGTTTTTTACTAAGTGCTGTAATATAGTTACAGGCTGATGTCAGTCATAAAATGAGTAAGAAATTAACTAACTAAACTAAATGGGATGCTCTTTTTATTATGTTGGATTATATTATCATAAAAAAAACTTAAAATAGCAGTATTTATCAAACGATAGTTAATTTAAACACTGTACGACACTATAACTGCCTACACCTATTTCGTAAGATTAAATCAAATAGAAATATAGGTACTTTGGGTTGGCGATTATATATTTTTATAGAACCAGAGTTCAACGAACTTTCTTCTCCAAAAAGATTGAGCTATACTGTATTTTCTCTAAAAACCAAAAATCCTAAAAAAATATGAATAAACTCAAAAACAGTTAATTAATGTCCAAGTCTTAAGAATTCATGCGCCGTATAATTAAATCAAAGACTATACAATAACACCAGAATAGTCCCGCAAAAGTCTCAGTGTACCTTCTGAACAATCGCAAATGAATGGACGCAAGACAAAAGGGCAGCTCCTTTGTGCTAATGAAGAATGGTCACCCTGACTTGTTGTGGGCATTCATTCAGGGTATTGTAGGCAAAAATGTAATCCTAATGTACATAATGAACGTAGAATATGTTAGAATATTCTGTAATAAGCAACTTGAATGTATAGGTATATTTTGCTATTGTAAATTACCAAGGCGTTCATTAGTGAAAATTAGAAAGATTTTAAGTTATGAAAGTCAAAAATTTTTTAAAACATATTTGATGCTGATACGTAAGAAGTAAATATTTTTATGTGTTTTAAAATGGGAGTATCTACAACTACAATCTTGTATGTAATGTAGGTAATTCGAAACGAGAATTTTACAAAAATAATGCAATCTCGGAATCACCTTTGCCTGAAACTTTAAAATTTTATAATTATTTTATAACTATAAGTTTTTTGATAATTCTCACCAAAAACGGAAATGAAGTGTTGTAAAATTTGAATGGAAAATCCTAAATAATGGTCGTCCTATAAAATTTAACCCGTGCGAAGTCGGGGCGGGCTCACATGTGTGTCTGGCAGATATTACTTCAAGAATAATTAATAAACAATGAAAATATTATTAGAACACTTACCTAGTAAACCAATTTAAATTAAAAATAATATGATACCTACATATTATTTTTAATTTAAAGTCTCGACAGCTCAGTTGGTAGTAACTCTGCCTTCTGCGCTGTAGGTTGTGGGTTCGATCCCCACCCAGGGCAAACATTTGTGCATCACACAAATGTTTGCCCTGGGTGGGGACAACATAGATGTTTGTTCTCTGTCTGGGTGTTAATATGTATAATAAGTATGTATTTACAAAAAAAAAGTATTTAAGTTTTCTATCAGTTATCTGGTTCCCATAGTACAAGCTTTGCTTAGTTTGGGGCTAGATGGCGCTGTGTGCAAAGTCCGCCAATATTTATTTATTTATTTATAATATAACGCGGAATCAAATCCCAAAACCCAGTAACTTCAACCAGCTTCCAAGTTATTAGAAGCTGTAAACCTGGTTAAGACGGTGTGAGCTCGGTTCCAAGTTTGTTTTGTCGCCTAGCTTCTAGACTATAATATCCGATGCAAAATGAGGCTTACTCTTCATGAACTGCAGTTCAGTTTTGTGATCATCCTCTAAAGATGACAGTTGTCAAGTACTAGCCGACCCGTGATAAACGTTGTTCTGTCATTTTTTTTTGTAATAATTACATAGGAAAAAGCTATTTCAGGCAGCTTCCAATTTTCCCCCACAAACCTTGTACTGATAAAATAAATTACGAAATTTGGTAGAATGCGTATCATTCATTAGTCAAAACTGCGTTGCTATGACGATTAAATATTTTTAGTCTGTGATATCAGATTTGTTGCACACCAACGCCATCTATACCAAAATCATCCTTTTTGCGTTTTTTTATTTTTTAGGGGTGGTTTTTCGGATTATAAAGTCTCCCTTTATTTATTCTGATTTTTTATCTACATACTACAGCAAATTTCATCTTAATCCGTTTTGTCGTTTATTTTTGATTAGGGAACAAACATAGCAGCCTTATCACAAACTTTCGCATTTATAATGTTATATTAGGATTAGGATTAAATAAATATTTTGCAAACTTAGCTAAACATAGATTTTGAATGGATGCTTTAGAGACAGACGGGTGACGACTTAAAAATAATAGAAATTACTAATTCGGCTATGTATTTATTATTTTTCAAGTGGTCCCTAAGTTTAATCTTTGATGGAGTAAGTAGTTTTTTACATACAACTTAAAAGTTACTTATTAACTTCATTTCTATAAACTATTGAAACAATTGTTAATATTTTGTATTATGTAATACTAGCGACCCGCCCCGGCTTCGCACGGGTAGCATGTTATTATACAGATAAACCTTCCTCCTGAATCACTCTATCTATTAAAAAAAACCGCATCAAAATCCGTTGTGTAGTTTTAAAGATATAAGCAAACATACATACATACGCGGGAAGCGGAAAGCGACTTTGCTTTATACTATGTAGTGATTTCCGAAGTTCTTTTTTCATAATCCAAAAAGGATTGAAAAAAAAAACGAAACGTGACGAAAAATATCTAGGTACCTTGTAATGATAGTGCATGAGATTATGAATTGAGTAAATACCTAAATTGACCTACTGTCATTTGCCTCTTTATGCTATGTTTTAAACGTAAATGCAAACGCAATGGCCCATGCAGTGGGAGTCTTTCTTTAGTGGGCCATTTCAGTGTGAGTTGTCTTGTGGTGTACGCTACTTCGGACTTGGGGATTAGTTTGTAGCTAATAGATACTGTTGCTTGTTTCGCTACTCGGGTCAATGCTGCAAAATGGTAACTCAAATATATTACTCATAACAGTGTCTTATTATATGTCATAAAAAAAATCGAAGAATTATTTTAAGCCATTTTTTACAATCGATTTTCGATTTGAAAAATTGATTATTTTAATTGCACCTATAAATCGATTTTTGTATACAGCCATATAGACGGCATATAATGTATCGATTTTTTTCAACTCAAAGTTACATCCCTACATATAGTTACTGATTCTTCTAGACTTGGTCACGAAGAACAGGCTCTTAAGACGTTTCAACGTTATCCTTGTGATTTTATTGAATTAAATGCCTTTTTTCTTTGGCTCGTTACCTTATGATAAAAAGTAAATAAACCACACCATAGAAGCTTGCCTCAGTAAAGCAACCTTTAGCTTGGTCATAAAATATATAAATAAATACTGAAGGACAATTCACACAGCCCCATCTAGCTCCATCCTAAACATGAGTAACTAGTGACATTAACAGCTGAGCGCTTCCATACCTACTTTATCTAAAGTAGGTATGGAAGCGCTCAGCTGTTAATGTCACTAGTTGCCTATCTAGGCAACCTTAGGTTTCAAAAGTTTTAAGCCATGACGGAGGCCTTTAAGTGGCTTAAAAACTACTTATTAGTGTTCTACATATCACCTTATATCCCCAGCCCGAATTCAGTAACCTCAAATCACCCCCACCAATCATAGCGACAACATCATGGGAATCCACATCCAGACATGTGGATTACGGGTATTTACTGCAAATTAACCAAACAATTGATGGGCAATGATCGCCTAATACCGAGCCCATTATATTAAATCAAACGGGATTCCACCTGAACAAAGGCCGGTTGATTTAATAGCTCAGTAAGGGGGGATTGATGAGGACTTGAGATTCGGACTTGACTTGCTTCCTGGGGCTGGACCACAAGCTCACAAGTAATATCAAAACAATATTACTCGCAGTGCGACTGTGATATCGCAATACGAACTCGTACAGCGTTGTTCCTTTCGCATTGCGAGTAATATTGTTTGTGACCACATTTCTCTAGACATAGGTACAGGAACTTTTGTTTAATTATTTTTTTACATTCTAAAAGAAGAAAAAAAATTAGGTTACGTTACGATGATAATCATAAAAAAACAGGATCACGTCTGTAATCATAACTATAGATTTTGACACGGGTCTTTATCACGTAATTACCTTTAATTTACTTTCCCAAATTTAAATAATTATTTTAATAATTTTTAAGTAATTTTCGACTGTAATCCCCAAGTACGGTAGACATCTCTCAGATCTTCAGGCGCTTAGATCATTTGAAGATATCTAGTGGGGGTAGTCAGAGGTACATCCAGACATTATATTTGGCACATGCCCACATTTTGCGGTAGTTAGCATTCCATGTTCATTGATAATCATGATGTTCTTAAACTTTCAAAGACTCATTTGTAGAACTGTGTAAACACAATAATAATTTTACAGATTTAGCCGATAACCAGAAAATCTACACAACAATGGAGGCAGTGTGGAAATCACACAGGCTTGTATAAAAATACTCGATTACGCTACGCTCCTACGCGCTTGCTTCTCTCACGCGCGTTCACCAAACTAATTCTCCTAAACTCTGTGCACTGCAATAAACAGATCAGCTCGAAATCCAATTCCCAGAGAAAGATCTCACACGCAAATCTTCCGCACAAAGACAATAATTCGATATTAAGCCGCACTCTCACCTGACTAACGGTTGTTAGGCTTAGAGCACAACGAGACTGACAAAAGACTGTCAAAATTTCCAAAACTTTCTGTACTACACATTATTACAACAACGGGAATTACTCACGTATATGATTATGAGTAAATTTACGTGAGTAATTGCCGTTGTTGTAATAGACTGTCAAAAGATAATTATTTCAATAAAATCACAAGGATCACTTGAAAAAAAAATATATTCTGCGTCAGAGTTTATAATTAAAAGAATGTATTAAACTTACCGGTTAGAGATGGAAGCTAGATAGAGTGAAATCAATTATAACCATCAATTTATATATTTCTACTTACTTTTCATTCGTTTCAAATAAAAAACTACAGAGTTTAATGCAAACTTTCACTACCTATTAATAGACGAATTTCGAAAAATCCATTTTTAAATGACGCCTACGGATATAAAATTTGTATCCTCTCATAATTTCAGATTTCTATCATTAGTGGTTTAGGCTGGGCGTTAATAGATCAGTGAGCGAATCAGGCCTTAGCCTCTGTTATATACAAATACATACAGATATATAGATTATTTTTATTTTTCGTGTGTTGAAAATTCTAGTGTCTTTTTCAAAATGGCTATTTCACAACCATTTAATACTTTTGACTTTTCAGACTTTTAGCAGACTTTTCTTTTTCATTTTATATTATAGAATTATGTTAAACAAATCATTGGAGTATTCAAATACACCGTTACTCTAAAACGTATTACACTACTCTGCAAAAGAAAAATGACGAAACGATGACGATGCAATATTTCCATCCCTCCGGTGTATCCCCCGCCTATCCCACTCACCTGACTAACTGCCTCTAACCCGCTGTAACCGCCGCGCGCCCCTCCGATCCGGTTTAATCCGGCCGGAACCGGTGCAATCCGGTGCACAAACTTTGTTCTGTCACGCTTGCTTTGTGGTTAACGCGTTTTGCCACTTCTACTAGTAGTTGTGTAAATGATAATGGATTTTCGGTTAAACTAATTTTGGTAAAAAGCTTCATTGCTGGAAATGATGTGGTTTTAAAGAAGGAAGCTTGAGGATTATAAGTAGCACCATTTCGTTGGTGGGGCGGCGATATGGCTATACTCGATAAATGGTCAATCAATTTACCTACTAACGATATTGTATAAGTAACTTTATTTCAGATCCTAGAAGATATCACAGGGCATAAAATTAAAAAAAGTAATTTAGTAATTTGTAAGTTTTATTACGATTAGTGAAGGAAAGCATCGTGAAGAAACCAATTAGTATTCTGTTAACGGTGATGGGCTTGCAAACGTTCATGAAGGGATGGTATGCTAACTAACGCAAGAAGTGGGCATGTGCAGTAGTTTTTTGACGGACGGGTCAACTACGGACTGACCTCTGACTACCCTACCCTTACCCTACCCCTACCCTTCAAACGTATTCAAGAATCTGAGTGCCTGAACATCTTTAAAGTCTTCTACCATACTTAGAGATAGCAGTTGACAGCTCTTATAATATTTAAATATTTCAAGTCTCCTTTTATCAAAATCGTTATAAACGGCAACCGCCAATGGCCGTATTATAACGCAATCAATCAACCACCAGACTAGATAGATGATCTCCTGCTTATAGTAAAGTAAAGATATTCAACTCAACAAATTGCCCGATTAATCTATGTTTTAAAACGAACAACTTTTCTTCGTACCGTTTACAATAATTGATTAACACTAATTCACTGTGTGCGCACAAATTGCTTGGCTATATCTCAGGGCGACAACGGCCTATCAATAAGGCCCGGTGTTAAGGCCTCCGTCTTGCCAATACACAGCAAATTGAGATGCCGATTTACGACGCCTGTAACTATTGTACCGGAGTGATAAACAGTACACGGGTGGAGCTGAGTGCGTTTGTTTCTGTTCGGCGCTATTACAATTTAAAGGGTTTGTTTTGTATTTTGTTGAACGCTTCCGTCCGCTAAGCTCCTATGTACACAGTGATACTGTATGATAAATAGAGTGAGAGCGCTGGTTGTGGGCATTTTAACATTTTAATTTTCAAATAATGAGCCGTGTTGGAGTGGAAGGTACCTTGACTTAAATTTCGAAGGTCGTGGGTTCGAATCAATGATTTTATCTGTTCGAAAAATTTAAATGCGCATCAAAACACATGCTCAAAACGGTGAAGGAAAACATCTTGAGGAAACTAGTTAGTATATTCTTATAAGCGGCGATGGGCTTGCAACCTGTCACGTAAGGAATGCTTACTACTGCAACTGGGCATGTGCCTAATGTTATGTTTGGACGTGCCTCTGACTACCTCCACTAGACATCTACAAAGGATCTAAGCGTCTGGAGATCTGAGAGGATGTCTACCGTACTTGGGGATTATAGTCGTGATAATATATTTTTTTTACTTCGGCTGTGAGCGTCACAACGCCAATACAGCTTCATCTTTCATCTTCTTAGTATTCATTACTAATCAAGAAAGTAAGCGTACTTTTCTCCCCCTCGCGAAACTCTCAGACAACATTAAACCATTCTACGAAATCTCATAACCCCGACTAATCAAGCGAACAAAACAAATTCAAATGTGAACAACATTTGAGCAGGTAAATTTGAATTTAAACAGGCGCCTGTTAAGGCCCCGAACAATGTTTCGTGATAGTCTTCGAAACTTTAGGGGAGCTCATTTGTACACCTCAATACAAAGCGTTGATATAATCTTGATAACATCAGCGAACTCATATTAAAATGGCCCAAAATGGCAATTTAACGTGGATTTAGAACTATTATTCTCTGGAAACGTCTGGAGAATAGTGCACATTTAGACAAAAAACAAAAATCTTTTATATAAATAACAATAATAATCCTACTAATTATTATAAATGCGAAAGTTTGTGAGTGGGTGTGTGTGTGTGTGTCTCTCTCTCTTTCACGCAAAAACTACTGAACGGATACAAATGAAACTTTACAGTAATATAGCTTATACATCATATAAGCTACTTTTTATCCAGGTACCACCTGTGCGAGGCAAGTGGCTAGCGATATTAAAAAGAGGACAAACAAACAAACAATCAATCAAATCTTTCCTTTGTTCGGAGCCTATTCAATGGCTCCGAAACTACGGGATCAATTTGAAAAATTCTTTTACCATTAGAATCGTACATTATCCCTGATGAACATAGGCTATTTAGTTTAGGGCTAGAAAATGTAGTGATTTTCAGAATGTTCACCAATATTGAATATTACTAATATTTGATTATTGAATATTTTGTTTCATTTTGACCCGAATTCCTCCGACCCATCCAGCCGCCTTAAGTCTTGAATCGCCTTATTTTATCTGGTATCGAATGGTCCCAGTTAATCCGGCTCGATATGAGAGGCTGACAAAGAGATCGCAGATAGGTACAATACAACTGACGATTGATACCGCGATCTCAGAAGAACAGGAGGAGGCCACTCATGATGTAACGAATCAAACTTCAGTTACTTTTCGCCTTTTTGTTCTTATCTCAGAAAATGTACTCGTGATTATCTATACTAATATTATAAAAAGGAAAGATTTGATTGTTGTTTGCATTGAATAGGCTCCGAAACTACTGGACCGATTTGAACAATTCTTTGACTATAAGAATCCTACATTATCTCTGATAAACATAGGCTATATTCATTACTAGAAAAAATCAGGGATCCCTAGCAAAAAAATAATATGAAATCTTCTACACTGTAATCTTCACTTCATACTTGGTATACACTATACAATCCTACAAATATTATAAATCTGATGGTTTGTGAGGATGTTTGTGCTTCAATCACGCCCAAACGACTAAATAGATTCGGATGGAACTTAGAATATACAGAGCCAATGCTATATACCGGGCGATCCAAGCCTTGGGTGGAAGATAGTAGAATAACATAACTTGAATAACATACGAGTTCTCTAAGAAAATTTTATTTTCAAAATCAATCAACCTTTGTAATCGTAGAAACACTGATTCAAGATATTCTAGACTGATACTTTATCTCTCGTAGAGACTCTTGACTCTAGACGTAGAGATAGAGCAGATGTAGTTATTACTACTTTTAATTATTATTCTTGTTTGAGCCTTCACCTTGTTCGATTGGCACCACACTGGAGCTCTACATAGTATTAAAGAAAGGATCAATAAAAAACGGTAGACCCCAAGCCGTGTTTGTTGCCTGATTCTTCTAGGCTTGGTCGCGTGGAATCGGCGTAGCTTCACCTATTTCCTAAGACGTTTCAAAGTAATCCTTGTGTTTTTATAAATGATTTTTGAATTTGAATTAACTTGGGTATACCTGTAGGTATAGATAAAGTATTTTATTTCTTTCTTGGCAGTTGGTACAATTCCAAATTTGTAAAACGTAATCTGAAGTGATAATTCGGAAAATCTTATTTACCTACTTTTTTTTTACTAGAGAACAAAGCCAGGGTGGTTGGAAACTATCAAACTGAAAACTAGTGTGCACCTATCAGGCTCAGTAGATATCATATTTTCTTATTCAATGATCCAAGATGCCTCCTCTATCAAGGCGTCCTTCCGAGATGTTTATCAAAGACCCTTACATCCCATTAACTCGAGTTTGAACAAATTCCATTTCAACTCGGCTCGAGCACACCTTCACTTGGAGTAAATTAACAGCTTGGGAAATATGCCTTGGAAGTTACTTAAGATAAACGCTTATTGATGACTACTTTTTGAATTAGAAATTTAGACGCTTTCGTATTAAAGAATAATAATCATATTTTTTTGATCATTATTGTAGAATAGATAGATTAGTATATATCGAATAGATTAGTTCTAACTAATATATTCGAATGAAGCGATTATATGAAGGGTATCTACCCCGCTTTCCTAATTTCAGTGTTAAAGCAAAACACTGAAATATTGGTGTTTTTAGGTACCCATAATTAGAAAGTTTTTTTCTAAAATCTCTAAAAGAATAAGGTATAGACAATGAGATGACTAGAGTATGACAAATTTTAATCGAGTAAATCCTTCTTAAAATTGTGCAAAATACTAAAAGATATTACATTGTAATTATCCTATCCCATCCTACAAATATTATAAATGCAAAAGTTTGTGAGTGTGTGTTTGTTACTCTTTTACGCAAAAACGACAGAACGGATTAAAATTAAACTTTACAGTAATATGGCTTATACATCAGAATAATACAAGCTACTTTTTATCTAGGTACCACCCGTGCGAAGTCGGGGCGAGCAGCTAGTACTAATATATTTAAATGAAGCGATTCATACAATAGTGAACGAACTTCATTGAAGTTCATTTCATCATCTATAAAAAAATTTTGGAAGCTCGTTTTGTGGACGGTATGTCATGTTTTGTTAAATAGGTAGGTGCCGTTTCTCACTCTATAACTCAAAATCCATCATCCATCCATCGCCGATCAGGAAAATCTGAAGGTCGTGTGTTCAAATCCCGGCCGTGCATCAATGGATTTATCTATTCGAAAAACTATATACTACGTGCTGAAAAAGGCAAAGAAAAATATCATGAGGAAACATGTCACGTGCTATCTTCTAAAAAACGTGGGCAAAAAATGTAACCTTTGGTAGTGCTCTGACTACCCATTAAACATCTTCTGGGTCGTTCTTCTGGCCTGGAGATCTGAAAAGATGTCTATCGTACTTAGTGATTGTATCTATTTCATTTAAATTTTGCTTGGCAGAAGATCTTGGAGATGTAAGAAATGCACTGAGTAAAAGAGAAAAAAAATTAATACCAGGACGTGTCTCTAACTACCTATTAAATCTTCAAAGTTCCAAGTGCTGGGAGATCTGAGATGCCTGCCGCACATGGGGATTACAGTAACGATTCTATTTCATTTAATTTGTGCCTGGCGATTGTTGAGGCAAAGATCTAAATAAACAATAAAATAAATAAATATTGGCGGACTTTACCCACAACACTATCAAGCCCCAAACTAAGCAAAGCTTGTACTATGGGAACCAGAAAGCTGATAGAATACTTATATACTTTTTTTTTGTAAATACATACTTATTATACATAGTAACACCCAGACACAGAACAAACATCTATGTTCATCGCACAAATGTTTGCACTGGGTGGGGATCGAACCCACAACCTACAGCGTAGAAGGCAGAGTTACTACCAACTAAGCTGTGATGGATGCACTGAAAACGAGAGCAAAAAATTACGCTTGGACGTGCCTCTGATTACCCTTTAGACGCCTGGAGGTCTGAGAAGCCTACCGCACTTGGGGATTACAGTAATGTTTCTATTTCATTTAACTTGCTTGGCAGAAGATCTTGCAGCAAACACAGGTCCGACACTGGCCTATACACACAGCCGAAACCGTAATACGTTAACTTGAACTATAAAGCCGTGTGTCACCGTACTCAAACAATGCAGTAGTTTGCCCGAGTCTTAGCACAGATACTTAAGTGGCGTCGTGAGTTATAGTTCAAGTTCGCACTCATATTGTTTACCTTGTCGCGAGAACGTTTACCAATGCTAAGTGATTAAGAATACGCGAATAGACGCGGTGGAGTGGAGACGGGTTTAAAATATGTGGAATCTCGCCTTAAGCGGATGTTCAAGGTATAATAACATCCAGTTTCCATTCGTATGGGTAAAACATATAACTTACTAGCTGCTCGCTCCGGCTTCGCACGGGTGGTACCTGGATAAAATGTCTACCGATTTTGTGCAAACTTCACATAAACCATCTACTAAATAGTCCGAACAAAGCCTAAACATTTGGTTTGAATAATTGAGCTCGTTCTTGAGTTATAAAATTACAACGAAAAGTGGCATTGATTTTTAGGGTTCCGTACCCAAAGAGTAAAAACGGGACCCTATTTCTAAGACTTCGCTGTCCTTCTGTCTTCTGCTGTCACAGGGCATCTCATGAACCGTGATAGCTAGATTCACAGATTATGTATTTCTGTTGCTGCTATGACAACAAATACTAAAAACAGAATAAAATCAATATTTAAGGGGGGCCAAACTATAAATACGGCTAATTACCACGTTATTTCTTGTATTGCTGACATTTCGAGACAATTCAGATGCTCTTTATCATGAGCATGGCCCGCGAATACAAGAAATCCTAATAATATTATAAATGCGAAAGTTTGTGATAAGGCTGCTATGTTTGTTCCCTAATCAAAAATAAACGACAAAACGGATTAAGATGAAATTTGCTGTAGTATGTAGATACAAAATTAGAATAAATAAAGGGGGAACTTATAATCCGAAAAACCACCCCTAAATGATAAAAAAACTATGAAAAGGATGATTTTGGTATAGATGGCGTTAGTGTGCAACTAATCTGACATCACAGACTTAAAACATTTAGTCGTCATAGCAACGCACTTTTGACTATTGAATGATACGCATTTTACCAAAATTCGTAATTTATTTTATCAGTTTGTAAGAAAAAATTGGTTAAGTAAACAGTTTTTAAGGTTTGTAAGAAAAAATTGGAAGCTGCCTGAAATAGCTTTTTTCTATGTAATTATTACAAAAAAAATTGACAGAACAACGTTTGTCACGTTAACAACCACGATAATTTTAATTCTATCCTCCGAGACTTATGGATTTATAGAATTTGTGGGACTGTGAACTATTTTATAACAAGTCTACTCCACAGCACTCTGTGCCAACCTCAGAAGCAAGCAAGATACAGTTCTATATACTCAAATTCCAAGTGTTCTAACTTAAACTGAAATAACTTACTGGAATCGGCCAATCGCCTTTGTTCTAAGCTGGAAGGCAATTATCATTAATTATTATTAAATGTGACATTTCTGTGATAAACGGTAGGCCGATAACTTGAGCAAATAACTCAAGTTGGGGGTCGAAAGTACCGAAGATGTTGTGTTTGATTTGTGGCGGTGGGGATCAATGATTCGATTTTGATAATTTCTAGAGTTTGGCCAAAGGTTTCAGATAATGCATATTCAAATTCAAAAATCATTTATTTCAATAAAATCACAAGGATCACTTAGAAACGTCTTAGGAACTAGGTGAAGCTACGCCGATTCCACGCGACCATTGTCTAGTCTAGAAGAATAAGGCAACAAACACGGTTTGGGGTCTACCTTTTTTTTTCAATGATCCATTCCTTAATGCTATGTAGAGCTCCAGTATGATGCCAATCGAACAAGGTGAAGGCTTAAACAAGAGTAATAATTAAAAGTACTACTCAAGTACGTAAACAATAAAAAAAAACTAAAGTAAAATATAACTAGTAATTATGGAATGCTAATTATTGCAAAATGTGGGCAATAAGTGCCAAATATAATGTTTGGACGTGCCTCCGACTACCCCCACTAGACATCTTCAAAAGGATCTAAGCGCCTGGATATCTGAGAGGATGTCTACCGTACTTGGGGATTACAGTCGTAATCCTATTTTTTTTAATAATAATTTTGGACTTTTTCTGTAGTATTTTATAATAGAATGGTATAGAAAATGGACATGATAAGTGCAGGTTCAATCTTCGAGGTGTTCATGGGTGGTACTTATAGAGAGAGAGTACTTATGTGATTGTGGGGTGTTATGGAACGGTATAATTAATATCTAATTGGATAAAAACAGACGCATAATGTCTCATCCACTTATAGTAAAATTACGTTTTATTTACAAATTCAATAAAAATAAGAATATTTACTCCGATCTTAAAATATGAACAGGTGGTAAATACTTTTGAAAATTAGGACAAGTTTTGAGTTATCGTTAGACGAGTTTACAGTCAATAAATAAGAATGTGTTCCAAAACATATATATTCTGGCCTGAAAATAGATTCACATCAGAACAGTTCCACCAATTTTTATCCCCATAAGCATCGACTACACAGCCCAAACATAAGTGACGTCAAAGTTTGTACAAAAGTCCACACGAACAAAGTCACAGGGGTCCTCTTAATATTGTAATTGTTTCGCAAGAACTTAATATTGTTAAACCAACTACAAAAATATCCACATTAAATTTTCCAAGTAACTGAAAGCATCTATGACACTCGAGCGCCCTCTAGGAGTCCCAAGCCAAACCAAGCGTTATAAATTTATCTTCTAATATATCATCGTTATTAATCTCGTCCAGATATAGTGGGACATTTGTTATTTTTATTGTTACTTTTCGCTTATGTAAGTTGGTATTGTGCAATAAATAGCGGCAGTTTGTACATCCTCAAACATTAACTGAGGGATTATTTTTTTATCTTGCCAAATTGTCAGTCCGAAAACACCACTGTGGTAATAAACTAACTAAAACATTCAATATTTTAAGCAAGCAAGTTTGTGTTAGCTCACTGATAATTGTAATCGATTTCAACTATCAAATACTCATTGTGTAACTGTCAAAAGATAATGGGATTTACTTTCTGACTGGTTTAAAGGTATCGAAATGTAAACTAAATAATAAAACCCAACAGTTACGTAGATCATAGGCCCAAGTTGATTACAGTATAGATTGTCAGCAGTCAATGATAACTAGTGAACACCGTGACAGATGACAATCTGTGCTATCAATTCAATCGAAGCTCTGTCACTACACTAAAATTCCCTCTTTCGTGACTACACAGAATCTTCTAGTAGCATAGCGCTGAAACTTTTATTTTACTCTTTGCTACAACCTTAAAAATCATGCATCATTTTTCCCGTCAGCTTCGAACCCACACCACTCATCTAAACTAAGCACTAGCCCGCCACAACACGGACCGAACTTGAATATTTCAGCAAGCTACTTTGCCTAAATAGCTAAACAGCTTATCTATCACAGCTCTAAGGGTAATCATAATAAATACTTGGCAGGTAGATTCGCACATTAACCGCGGCGCGTCATTCTAGCTGAGTTATGCCGACTACCCAACATTTAGGTGAGCCAGCAGCATTAGCATTAATTTAAAATATTATATATTGTTTGCAGCTTTATTTCGGTGGATCTACTAAAACTGGAGGCGGGCAAACATATATTCAAAATTATTTTTGAATCGTAATTAGTACTGATAATTACTGAGTATTAATTACATAAATAATAATGTATAGTATTTAATTTATTTTCCAATGTTTTAATTTATTTTTTATGTTCCCAGTAAAAATAGTCTCACAGACGTTTTTATCAAGCAGCCAGATATCCTCTCAGATTTACAGGTGCTCTGATTCTTAAAGACATCGAACAGGGGTTGTTAAAGGCAAGTACAAACATTTGTCGCATGCTTACTTTTTGCAGAATTTATCATTCTACACGAGACACGTTGCAAATCTATTACCTCTTTTATCAATTTGCAATCGTAAAATAGTTTGTTTGTGGTTTTAATTATGTCTTTCTATGCTAGTCACATTTTCTGCACTTTTTTAATTCATTGATATTATCATTTCGAACGAAATATACTTTGAATTTGATTAAAGCTCTACCCAAGCTCCTTGAAACTTTTTCCAAGAAATACTTTTTTTATTTGTAAAATATCTGATCCCTTCCTATTATCTCAAAGCTCTACCCTCCAAAGATAAACCTATAAACCCAATTGGCTATAGAATTAAAAACTAGCGCGCAGTTGTATTCCAAGTTCCATTACATCGTCATGTTGATGATCTCGTTAAGGGTAAGATGACACCAAATGACCGTAATTATACCCAGTTAAGGGGGAGTAATCGCCTCGGTGGCTGTTTTTGGCGAATTTACAGGCGTCTCTCGTTCCATTGTTTATTAAAGTTTTTTTATTGTTATTGCAGGGTCTAATTGGTATCGTATTGGAGTGTTCTCGCCTTAAGCTTTGATGGTTCCAGAGACATCTGGTGGGGAACGGTTGGTTGGATTTTGTCGAGAAGTGAGATGATTTTTAATGGTTTTGATTATTTCAAGTGGCGAAGCTCAACGACTCAAATTATCCTCAAAATGGGTATTGAATAAAATTTATCATCAAAGAAAGGGTTTTTTGAAGCGTGTTATGCGATCAGTTCTAATTGAAAAGTCAATTTACTGATCGTATTTTTAGTTACTGTGAGATAAAAAAAAAACTGTCGCTATTGCTGATTAAATAAAAACACATGACCAAAACCAAGGCTTTCATGCGCTATCTTTCTACTTCACTCGATAATAATCTTGTTACACATCACAACATAGTATAAAGCAAAGTCGCTTTCCGCTTCCCGCGTCTGTATGTAATATGTATGTATGTTTGCTTATATCTTTAAAACTACACAACGGATTTTGATGCGGTTTTTTTTAATAGATAGAGTGATTCAGGAGGAAGGTTTATATGTATAACAACATGCTACCCGTGCGAAGCCGGGGCGGGTCGCTAGTAATTTTATAAAAGTACAAATATTTTTCATGATTTTACATGTCCCTTATAAAAAATCCGCAACATTTCCCTTGCTTCAATAAACTAGACCCGAGCTATCTTTCCATCCATTTCACCTTCAACACACATCATAAACCAACGAAAGAGAAACGTTTTCCACCTGCCTTCGCTCTCCACTCGTAAACATGGACAAGAAAAGCAAAACGTATGGCCCGTATCGGCGGCAAAGCCCCGTACAAATCTGGCCGTACAAATCTGGCCAGAGGATAGCGGGCTGATCGACAAATCCGCCAGATTACGCTCTGATACGCTGCCATGTTTATGAGACAACCGCGCTGGACGACGCGCCAGGGTTACTCCTGAATTTATCAAATCTGTCACTGTTCAATGTTTCTGTTTGCTCAAAACTCCGGCGCCTAAGTTGACTAAGCTTGAACTTGCTTGCGGTTTATTACAGTTATGCCCGTCTACACCAAACTATAAGACAAAGTCTAGCTTTTGAGAATATTCCTATACAAACTGACATCGCTGAGTGCGACGTGAACATTATGTTGAGTGCGGAAGAAAATTATTATAATTCTAATTATTTTTATTAACATTGCAATTGTTTTTATTTCGGAAAATTTCCCCCACGTCAAGTACTTCTATTACCAAGTAATTTTTGTCATTGTTAATAATAGCAAACTGAAATTATTTTCATCGCAATTGATGTTAATTTATTATCATGGTCGTGATTAAGAAACAAATAAAGCATTATTATTATTATTATTATTATTATGATTATTATGGTATATATATATATATATATATATTTATTTATAATTTACTAAGTATGTGTATGAATATAAATAATTAAATGATCTCTCTCTTTCAAAGCACTACCATTCCCTTTCCTAAATACACAAAGGCTAGCTGGAAGAAAATGCTAACTAGCATTAAGTTCGTCTATGTATATGAACTTGTGCAATAAATATATTTTTATATAGCTATCTATAGTTCATTCAAAAATGAGAGTTATTTTTGTAAGAAGTTATATAGTTCAGCATAAAGCATTAAAATATTATGAAAAATCTTCATAAAACTGTAGAATAGAAGAAAATTGTAAGTGTTTTGATCATGTTCCTCGTGAACAAAAAAGTTGGCCTCATGACAGTTCAGACAAAAAAGTGTTCTTAAAACATAAAAATGGTTTAGAGCAAGTTCTCTCAGTCCAAACCCGACGAAATTTGAGTCATAATTCCTGAAAACTTCCCGAAAGCAATACACACATGAGACCATAAAATAAAATAAAAATGTTAATAGTCTCTTGGCAGCCCTACCGACCGAAGATAGTAGGAAGGTAGTCCGAATAATATTTTGGCTCACAAAACGAGTCCAAGTTTTAATAGTGTGCGCCCATGTTTATGTTATAGACCTCCGAATCGAAACAGTATGAGGATGTCCTTAAACTGTTCTGATATACAGCTAAGGTGTATCCAACTTTGATTGAAGTTTTTTCTTGTTTCGTTGGAGATTTCTCCTGTGACTTTGTAGGTAGCTTTTGAATTTAATGGTATTGGTGTTTGGTAGTTTGTTTATTTTGAGAATGGAAACAGACTGATTGGCCATTTTGTAGTGTGTTATTATTAAAGTGTTGCCCTTTCTTATTATTATTCTTAATCAGATATTTTTAAAGTATTTAAAATGTGATGTAGAAAATATATTTTTTGTTTGGTTTTAAAATCACATCAATGCGTCAATGAATTTTTATATTTGAAAAAATATACATACGCCGCATTAGTACAAATTCTCAATCAAACAAATATAACTACAATAAATACAATGAAAAACTCGTTAGTATTTTTATATGCAGCGATAGGCTTGCAATATGTCAAGTATGAAATTCTAACTACATATACCAAATGTGATGTTTGGATGAGCTTCTGCCGTCTTTAAACATCTTTATACTCAGAATAAATCTATTTCTTTTCTCTATTATTATTATAGTGTAACTAGCGACCCGCCCCGGCTTCGCACGGGTAGCATGTTATTATACATATAAACCTTCCTCCTGAATCACTCTATCTATTAAAAAAAACCGCATCCAAATCCGTTGTGTAGTTTTAAAGATATAAGCAAACATACATACATACGCGGGAAGCGGAAAGCGACTTTGCTTTATACTATGTAGTGATGTAAAAACTGTGATAGACATTTTAATTTTATATGTCCAACCGAAATATAATTTTATATTTAACAAACAGATCTGCTACATCAGATATTATGTAATCCCATGCTCTAATTTACCATAACGCGTATCTGTGTATCCCCCATCGGACGGTATGTGCCCGAACCGGACATATTTAAGCTATTTTATTTATTTTGAGATACAAAAGGCCTTATCGGTGGATATATAGCTTTGGTGCTGTTCACAATGGGGGACTTACTATTATATATCTACACTACTATTATAAAGTGGTCAAATTTATATTTTTGTTTGTACCGGATAAACTAAAAACGAATAGACCAAATTTAAAATATATTTGCAAAAAAAATTGAGATCCTCACGAAAATTGCAATATTATAACCAAAAATTACAAAAATTTTGTAGTGAGAGTGATTTTTTATCAAGACACGATATGCGCAGTCACTTCAAAAAACACAGTTCCTCAAACATAATTAATCTATAAAGTCATTGGTGACGATTCTGTTGTGTCCACCTTGAAGTTAAAATTCCTAAAAACCATCGATCTTATTTATTTTAAGTTAAAGTTTAAAATAGCGTAACCTCAACGTGACAGTTCTAAAACCATAGAATAGTTTTGAATGAATTTAAGATTTTTGTAATAGATTTAGAAACGTCAAGCTAAATTTAATCAACATGTAAATTGGTGTTGACTAAGATGACACATGGTTGTGTCAAATATGCGAAATAAAATAGAGAAACGGCTAAAATATCCCAAGTTTTAGGACTGTCATTTTGATGTGATTCTAATTTAGACTTTAAATATAAAAGGAATAACATCGTTCGTTTTTTTACGAAATTTAAAGATTAGCTTGGACACAACAGAATCGCCACCATTATATACCTACTCGAAGCTCTGGTATATAATATTTTGTCCTAAACACCAAAACATGCACAAACTTTCGCATACTAGAAAAATATAATCCACATATCCCAGTATGAACGCGCTCCTCTCCTGACGTCCTCAATAAAGAAGGCTTCTCATAGCGACTCTGCTATCTGACTTTGATGTGCGCGCGGGTAGTTTTAAACACGCGCGCCCGCTGTTAATAATTATGGCCTTCCGTCACAGTCCAAACATAGTCATACGTAGAGAATTTCCACTGGAATTACATGAACATTTCAACTATGACCCATTACAGCCACGCGCGAGCTAAATTGAACCGTTTGTTTTCGATTTAGAGCTCAATTTTGAATTGTAAATTTAATCGTGTCACGCATAAACAAATTTGAATCTTATAATCAGCGTGTCATAACTTAAATTGGTTTGTCTAATGTGCGGACGATTTATAATTTTAAAATGATGTAATCGATATAATAATGAATCTAAAAGTAGTGTGCTAAGGTTGATATTACAATGCAGGCGGGCTTAAAGTGACAGGTCTGATTCGTTGTTTTGGTACGACAATACGTAATGAGGTCCACCGGAAAATGTGCTTTAATATTTCGGACGCTACGTGCTACGGCCTTTGTTTTAAACAAATATACATATTTTTAGAGAAAACTATTGTTACCTACATTAACCTTTCCTATCTATATCACTAGTCTAATACCTACCTTCGTTTGTTTTTCTAACCTACGACTAAGCGAGGGTTATTTTTTTTTATCATTTTGTTTATTTTTTTTTTCAATATTTGCCTAAAGTAATGATTTTATGAAATAGATAACTTTAGGGTTTTATTTTTCCAAATTAAAGATAGAAACACAATTAGTAAAACTTTCCTAGGTCTATTCATCATTCGAAAAATTACACTTCTTGCCTTAAAACTCAAAATCAAAAATATTTTATAGAATAGTTTTTACATAACTAACACCTTTTTAAATTCCCAGTGTTTGTATGATCTTTTAATGTGTGTGGTCCAAAATATTGTATTTATTTATCTTTCAATTTATTTTTATCTTTATAGAGTATTTTTTCTTTCGTAAAAGTTGTAATCTTCGAGCATCTACCCGCTACTGATAATGACAGCGTCAATTTGACAGTTTGACATCGTGAACGACACAATAATACAAACTATTACATTATCTGTTGTCGAACGTCAATCCGAATATATCCACCGCAGTGTTCTGGAAGAAACTATGAATATTCAATTGAATACTTAATTTTAGTTCTGGGTCACAGTTTATTATTAGAATAAACTATTTTTTTGGTGTCCCTTCACTTTGTAATGAACCTTAATATGTAGACTACTTACCAAATTCTAGTATGCTTAAACTCATATATACTCACATCATGTTAATTTCGTAATATTCTTCTTAGCAATAAATTGCCATCCACCATTTCTCTTTTTTCAATTCCCGCCAACTCACAAACTTTTTTAAAATTCGAACTCTACTAAGGAGTTTTTATTCTATCTTAGGAGGTTACAATATGGCGCCACAAGCTGCACTATAAGTCTAATTTTTACAAGCAGGAAATAATAATTGTACTTGCCCTAAAAAATATATAGTAACGGACGCTTATTTATTTATGCCAACCCAGATAGTGATTTGTGAAGAACGAAAGTGCTGAAGGTAGTAATAGTTTCTTTAAATTATCCGAAGCAGTTTTATGACATACCTATTTAAATTGCGTCTGTTTTCCAGAGTACCACGGTTCTGACATACTTATTTTGCTCTACTCACTCTCATCACACTCCTCATGCATACTCCTTGGTTTAGAGTACTCTTGAGACCTGTGCTTTATCCAAAACGCCACCAAATTGAATAAAAAAAATAAGTTCTTCCTTTTTTACCGGTCCTTCTAACTTGCCTTGTAAATCTGTTATGTCAATCTTCCATCGTTCATTCTCTCTTAATTTCCAATATATTCATTATAATATTATTGTATAACCATTATTTGAAGTGTGTATTTGTATTATAATAGAAGGTATCCACTATCTAAAGGTTCGAATACCGTCAGTTCTGAAAGGAGACTGCCGAATACTCGTCTTGCGTTCGCAGTGAAGTGCAGTAGCAAATCAATTTTATATATTACTAGTGGAAACCCTTTCGACTTCGTTTTATAATACTCCCATAGAAAAAAACACCCCAAATTCAACAATTTTCCGGTTTCCAAAAAATATTTCATCATACAAACCACGTCTTGACATTTACGAACATAATAAAATTAATTAGTGTATGTTATTACCTCCTTACTCAGTCATCCATGTGTTACTACACATTACACATGACTTATGTAATCTGTGTCCAGATTAATATTTTTGATATTTTTTTTTATTTACTCAAACAAATCCATAATAATAGCTAGTTTTTAGAGAAAAAAAATATATTATTATCATCCCAAAAATTATTAACTATAGTTGGTTTCAAACTCAAAACACTTTCCCCGTTTAGTCTGTCCCACTACTGGGAATCGCTAGATTATTTCCCAGAATTTCCCGATATGTTCAGTGGGGATTTTAGGAACAAATTATCTTTTACTTGACCTGTACTAACTAAGCAGTTCCCGTCTCCACCTGTCGGCTGCCGAGCCTCACGGCGAGCTTCCTGTCAATAAGTGCCGAAGTGATATCGGTTTAATTCCCGCGTCTTGTCGGAATGTTAATTAAACAGACAGACTGATCGCCTGTCTTGTATATACTGAGTTAGCTGGTTATGTCTGAACTTTACCTTTTGTGTAAACGCTTTTATTTATAGATGATGTTTAATAAAGAAGATGTTTAATATTATTAGAAATAGAAAGTAGAAAGTAATATTATTTTATACAAATCATTCTAAAATACTAAACAGACAAACGATTATTTATTTTAGATCTAGCGAAATGTTTACCATATTTTTATAAAGTACATTTATTTATAAATATTTATTTAATTCTATTTTTAGTATTTGTTGTTATAGCGACAACAGAAATACATCATGTGTGAAAATTTAAATTGTCTAGCTCTCACGGTACATGAGATACAGCCTTGTGACAGACAGACGGGCAGCGAAGTCTTAGTAATAGGGTCCCGTTTTTACCCTTTGGGTACGGGATCCTAAAATTCACACTAGACAATGAAATTCTCAAAATCTTAATCTTCTGCGAATAGCATATAAAAAGGAGAATCCTACTGTCGAAGCAATATTTTTTCTTATTTCTTACAAAAATATTATTGCCTACTTACAAAAATAGCACCTGAATAAATTGCCCAGAATAAAAACAAACATAAGGCTTTGATCGCGTTTCTATAGAAAAAGCTTTGTTAGTGCTACGAAAAGCTACGAAGTGCTACGAGCAATGCTACGAAACATGAGGATGTTCTAGCTGGTAGATCACAAAATTAAATATAAATAGTGTGCTACAGCAATAATATCCTCATTATGTATTTCAATAACTTAAAACTTACTTTTTTTATTTTTTTTTAAATACTATTTTTTACTTCCGTTAAGAGACACAATAAAATATATATATACGAGATTATAGCTGGTTATATAATTAGTAATTATCAGTTTTCATTCTTTTCTAAATTTATATTTGCAATTACTAAACTTTTAAATGTTAACTTTTGTTAATTATTAAAGAATTCTGAACCTTATTGTAAAATATATTGAAGGGGTGATAGAAAGGGTGGACGATAGAAAACGTCAAGTCATTTAATTGAAAAAGATTATTTGGACCAACGACTTTTGCTTTTATTTCGTTTATAAATTATTCTAGAAATAAAAAAGTGATAAAATATTATATTCTTGCCTGAACGTATCTAATCGTACAGTTCCCAATTACATATCGACTAAAACAGCACAAAAGAAAAGCAATAGCAATAGCTGTACCTATCACCGGGACGAGAGTATGCAAAAAGGCGCTAATTTCGCGAAACCAAAAAGCGGTAATGGTTATGCGTTGCGCAGCCAGCGCGTTTGTCTCGCGATAACGTGCGCTTACAATTAGCTGGGACCGGTTTATGCAGTATGCGAAAAGTCAAAAATTACCGGTTAAAATACAAATTTGGAGGTATTATATTGGTAGTTTAGGGAAGCAGTGTTATTGGTGTGAATAGTCTTGTTCATAAACGAATTGTTAATGGAAAATTAGATTTAATTTTCCATTAACATTATTTGATTTAATTCCATTAGCAAGTATTTTTTAGGTTTTAAGATCGATGGCTGTTGGTTTTCATTAAAACACTACATTCATCTAATAAGATAAACTTTTTAGAAGAAAATATAATATGAAACATTCCAACAAATTTATGAAGAGGCCTTTAGGTGGCTTAAAAACTCCGTCGCCAGAGTTGACCATATTAACTCTTACAAACAAATGTGTACCATATTTTGTAAATGTGTACCAACCTGGTTAGTGGCACATGGCAAATTTTTTAAAGCTAGTAGGTTCTAGGACCTCTTTTCTTATGCTCTTCTGTTATCTTCTGACAATATCTTAAAACCCACCCAAGGAAACTGCATTTAAATCAAACACAAATGCATTCCCAAAACGTGACCAGCATTACCACCAAAATCTTAGCACTGGCTGCATCTAGCACAAACACGTCCACGCTCGCAATTAGACGTGACTTGGCCATAATCGTTAATGTTTAGCACCGGACACATATTTCTGTACCTTTGTGCAGATGCACCCTCTGTCTACGGCAGTTATTCGAATCTATGGCACTCTACGGAGCTCTCTCGACCAATCAGAGAGCCTCCGTAACGGTTACGGTCGGTTTGATCGACTGTTCTTTTTTGAAGTCGTTTAAAGGAAAGCTACAACTGAAGCTTTGTTCCTCGCTTTTTGTCTATTGCACTCTATGGGGTTAGCCGATAATCCTGTTTCGTATACGAACACTAGCCGTTTTCAACGTCGTTTTTATTTCTAATAATATTATAAATGCGAAAGTTTGTGAACATGTATGTTTGTGGGTCAAACAGGCCTAAACGACAAAGATGAAATTAGCTGTAGTATGTAGACAAATCAGAATACCGGTTAGGGGTACTTCTAACCCGAATAACAACCGCAAATGATAAAAAAAGAAAAATTAAGATTATGGTATAGATGGCGCTGTTGTGCAACAAATTTGACAACACAGACTAAAAATATTAATTTGCAGCAACGCATTTTTTACAAATGAATGATACACATTCTTCTAATTTTTTTTTTTTTTTATCAGTACAAGGAAAAAATGTAAGTTGTTGTAAGTGCTTTTTTGTATGCGATTATTGAAATTTGGACAGAACAAAGTCTGTCGCGGGTTATTATGGCTTCGCACGGGTGGTACCTGAATAAAAAGTAGCCTATGTATTATTCTGATGCTTAAGCTATATTATTGTAAATTTTCATCTAAATCCATTGAATAGTTTTTGCGTGAAAGAGTAACAAACACACACACTCACAAATTTTCGAATTTATAATATTAGTAGGATACCTACTTTTAGCTTTGGTAGTACTTATATTGTGGTTTTGCTGCAAATCAATATTTTATCAAATATTTAAGTTTAGTTTCGATTTGCTTGACTAGTATCTTCTGTAGGTATTTCTGATTAACTACCAATAGAGAGTTTATTTGAAATATGATTTCTTAGTACGATATGAAGCTACTTCGAGTAATGAGCCGAATTAAATTGAAAATGCACACACGCCCGCAGAATGATCTCGCTTCAATTAATTCAGAGAAGGGGAATGTGCCCAATTATGTTCTCATATCGTTGTCTTCGCGCTGTGATTTCTCAAGGGTTCCGTACTGCTCCTTTGGCGTTCCGTCTCGCACAAATGAAATGAACAAAATACGATTATGCCTTAATGAAAGTCAAATGCATTTTTGCGGAAGGTTTGGAAGATTGCTTGAGTTTAAATGGAAGTACTAAAATGGAATACGTTAGGTAGCTATGATAAACTAATACCGTAATTGTTTGAAATTTTATTACAAAACCTATGACGTCTGATAATCTATTTTCAATCTGTTTAAGTAAGTTCCTTCTCCATTAATAAATAATGTTGAACAATCTAAAGACCGTTGCAAACAGTCTATGTAAGCTGATTAAACCCTCGTATTCAAGAACGACACTATGAGAACACGCACCCACAGTGAACGAAATCTTTTTTCATAAAAATCACTTTATGTGTTGTGCGACACTGCATAGTGTGACTAGAGGCACATTGTCGTGTGCCTCTAGCCAAAGTTGAGCTCTAAAGGCACACGGTAGTGTGCGCCATAGTGCCGCGCAACACATAAAGTGATGTTTATGAAAAAAGATTTCGTCCACCGTGGGTGCGTGTTCTCATAGTGTCGTTCTTGAATACGAGGGTCAGATTTGTCGCCTCACACTGATATTATACTAGCTGCTCGCCCCGGCTTCGCACGGGTGGTACCTGGATAAAAAGTAGCCTATGTGTTATTCTAATGTATAAGCTATATTACTGTAAAGTTTAATTTTAATCCGTTCAGTAGTTTTTGCGTGAAAGAATAACAAACACACACACACACCCACTCACTCACTCACAAACTTTCGCATTTATAAGTAATATTAGTAGGATTTACCACGAAAAAGTAATCTAAACTACATAATGTTATTGAAGTATGTATTTACAGAAGTATTCTAAGAGTAATCTGGTTCCCATATGCTTTGTTTCGTTTGAGGATAGATGGCGATGTAAAAAGTAAAAAAAAGTCGTTACTCGTCAAACTGTCATTTTCATCGCTATAATTGAATTTGCTTGCAGGACGGCGACATTGACACTCGAAATGTCAATGTAGGCTGATCAAATAATCGATCCAATTATTACTAAAACAAATAATTTATTCGATTAGTTCCAAAGTATGGTCAAAATCAGCACTTGAATAATCCTCAAGTTGCTTGATGAGCGCAACTTATAATTTGATGGGCTCTCGCGGTTCTTTCCAACTTTTGGCGTATGAATATTAACAAGTACACTTTGGCGCCCAACACGGGGCTCGTTAATTCGCGATTTATTACGCAAGTTCATGGTTTTTAAGCAACTTGATGGAATGTGCTTCTAAATAATAATTATTTTATGGGTTTCGGGGAGATTTATGTAATCTTTATCGCTGAAATCCTTTTTAAATTTAGAAGTGTATTCCTAAATGTTATTATGTCAATGTTTTAATTTCATTCTTTGTTGCCTAAATGCAAAAAAACAGTTTCGTTAGTTACCTGTAAAATTTATGTTTGATTATATGGCCGATTTTTGGTAGCCTCATATTGCAACAAGCTCAAGCAATTCCTAATTTATTAAATAAATGCTTTTCTTAAACAATTAGCTTTATTTCCATAAGCGCTGTCAATTTCGAATATTCCTCTGCAGCATTGTATTAGAAGACAAGTTGAAATTTCTCTGGCATTGCAGTAATCAAACTATCGCTCCGAGGCGACCGGCGGCGTCGATCGCCCGCAGCGAACTGACAAACTTTTAATTTCTTCACCGCAGACATTGACGTTCGACGATTGCGATTGGCGGGAAAGTTACATTGCACAGATAACGGAAACTTTTGAATATAGAAGTCATAAAATACGATGCGTTCGCAAAGTTCGGGACTTTGGAAATTCACAGAGCAAGTGCTTGTTTTGTATTTATTTTTCCGTTTAGAAGTTTTAATGGGGGTTTAGTACCTTGTTGTGTATTTTTATCATGAATTTGTTCGAATTGTATTTTCAAAGCGCCTGTGGCATATCTGGTCCTTCTTAGAAGACCGGCTAAGGTAAACAACCTTCAGCGCATTCACATAATGGATGGGTGACTGCTATTGGTATTCAAAACAGAGTGCTAGGGGCACGTTAAGATGTCGGTTCTGAGTACATCAGTTAAGCTATGACGCATACCTTTAGGCGATTTAAAAACATTCCCAAAGTTAGCTCACACGAACTTTCTTTTTCAATGGAATTTTACTTATTTAATTTATCTACCACAATATTTTCTGGGTATCTTTAAGAAGTTTAGCGCGATAAACCCATGTTATTGTGATAAAATAAATTTTGTGATAAAAAATATTTTTTCAAGACAAGCTATCGAATTAAGGTTTGCTAATTTTGACGGACAACTTACAAACATACAACCAAAAAATAACAATAAAAGCTTGTAAGAACGTCTATGTTTGGTCCGTTACGTCACATTCCATTAGACACGTGTTACAAAACACTTCAACGAAAATTACTCGTACCGCAAAAGCCTAACACCCAAAACCAACAATATCCGAGTAATCAAATTCCAAATCGTTGAAAAGGGGCCGTCAAACAAAACAAATAGCCTTAAACAATGACGACAATGGAGAGGGCCCTCCCATCACGCGTTTTCAATTCTCATCAAAAAGCAAAACGTTATGACAGCTAATAAAAACCGCTGGCAATACCCACGCGCAATATCGTAATGAACATCCTGTATACACGGCGGCCATTTCATCTCGCACCTGTATCACCTGTAAGGTGCTGGATAAGTTATGAGTGTAGAGCGAGTTGTAAAACGTATTTTTCCAGTTCACTAATACTTTATTGTACACAGAAAACAGTAACAATTATGACATAACAAAAAACATGTACAATGACGAGCTTAACCCCAAAAGAGTTTTCTAACAGCAATCTATTACCGATTCATATGACTTTTTATAACCATTAGAAAAGATGGGTTTATCTAGTCCTGCATAATATTTTAAAATCCTACGTGTATTGTAGAGCCTTTTTTGGCTTTATTAAACTGACTCCAAAAAAGGAACAAAACGTCTTGAAACGTCAGCAATACAAGTTGTAACGTGGTAATTAGCCGTATTTTTATTTAAAATGATAGTCATTCTTTATTATACTTTTTTAAACATTGGTTTATTGATAAAACAAATTTCAACCTTGCTTTTTTTCGGAAGAACTTAGTAGTAAAAAAAAAACATTTTTTGAACTACAACCTTCTTGCCGCTGCCGCTTATACTTTGGCCCTCAACCTCTTACCTGACCAGCCGCTAAATGCTCACCATTTAGCGCGTCCTAAACAAATACCGGCGCATGGCGTTTCGCGCATTAAGCATTGTTTAGCGGTAACATGTGTCATTAGCGGAATCGCTGACACCAAAATCAGTAGCGGACTTTTTTCTTAATAACATTTACGTCTATTTCGGCGGTGGTTTTATTAGGTTTATGAATACTATAGAAATATAATTTCTTTCTTGCTGTAAAATCAAAGCGAGGTTAGATAAAATTTAACAAAGTAAATTTTGTCTGTGTGTCTATTATGACTTTTTCGTCATTACTATTTAGCGTATTCATAAGTCGAAAACGATCTCCGACTTCGGGGATTTTCGTATTTACAAAATTAAGTTAGACCAGGGGCCGTACCACAAGTTCTTAAAGTAATATTAAAACGGTATTACTCACGGCGCGAATTATTTCTTTCAAAACGCGAGTAATATCTTCTTTCTTATACATAAAATTCTCGTGTCACAGTGTTTGTAACCAAACTACTCCGAAACGGCTTGACCGATTTTTATGATTTTTTATGTGTACATTTGGTAGGTATGAGAATAGATCGTAGGGCATTTTTTATACCCCTATGTGATAAGGGTGGCATATAGTTTGGGAAAAACTGAAAGAGCTTTTTTTGACATGATTTGACAGGACAACGTCTGTCGGCACAGCTAATAGTTGTTTTAATATTACTTTAGAGCTTATGGTAAGGGTGCAGAAGTAGGGTAACGATATCGAGACGATTCGGGACATTATGATCATCCCGTCCAGCAGTCCTTTACAAACAAACGGATGTGCTGTTGTGTGAGCTTGTATGTAGTGATATTGGGTTTTTAGTGGAATGATAGTGCGGGTCGGGGAAATAAGGTTTGGATTACGTAAAACAGGGTAAATAAAAATAGGAAGCGGAAAAGTTATTGGCAAATTTTCCCAGCACTGGGAATAATATAAAAGATTTTGACCTCATCTATTTAATATTGAATTTACTTGGGAAGCGATAACATTATTGTTATAGTTATATTTTACGGTCATAAAAACCGAATAATTTATTTATTTGTAAAAGGCAAGTCCTGACTCACTGACTGGCATATTAAAGCCTAGCAACCAATAATGATATAAGTTTGAAATTTTGAGAAAGTTCTGATTTTAAACTACAGGCGTTATCTAGAATTTTTCGAAATTCGTCCTCTAAAGATGTGAAATAGGGGAGAAGTATGTAATTTTTTTAAAACTAATGAAAGATGGCATTTATCCTCTAAATATAAAATAATAAAACTTATATTTAAGGGTTTTTTGAATTTCCCCATAAATCAAAATTACTTGTAATTTAGTATTTATTCTCAATACAATGAAAGAAACACGTATTTAAGATTTTTTTAATTACATACCATAAAAGGGCAAAATGGGGTGTTAAAGTTTGTATGAAAGTGTGATTTCTATAGGAATATTGAAATTTGAACAGGGCAAAGTCTATCTTGCGCTGGTCAAGGTAGTATTGTTATATTTTTGTGAAAAAAACAATTACGATCCGAATATAATATTTGACATGCCTCTGACTACCCTTCAAACATCATCAAGGATTTAAGCGCCTAGAAATCTAAGAGGATGTCTACCGTATTTGGGGATTACAGTCGTGATCCTATTATTACATATTCATATAAAAAAGGTGCCTGCCCAAATATGCACCGAGGTGCCACAGACAGGAGGTGCCATAGTGCACGATCTTGCAGTAATTCACCTGCATCGATGCAACGTGTAAATATAACAGTAACTCACCGCCGGCACTAGCGCACACCTGCTACAGTAATCGATGTACTGCTATAAACATCTACTGCCGAAACTTTAAGTTTATTCCGGAATGTATGTGTGATGTATCGGTTTTGGATTGAAGTAATGAAAATAAAATGTGATCATGTGCCAAATGTAATGTTTGGACGTACCTCTGGCTGACCCCTTTAGACGTTTTCAAGAATCTAAGCGCTTGGAGATCTGAGAGGATGTCTACTGTACTTGGGAATTATAGTCGCGATCCTATATCATATTTTTTTTAATGTATTTATATGAGTTCTGGATAAAAGTAATTAGAATACACAAAAATAAACATCCCTCTATACAAACATCCTCATAAACTATTATGCAATTAAGTATTATGAATATGGTTAAGTATATAAAGAAGTACTAGCCGACCCGTGACAGACATTGTCCTGCCCAAATTGCAGCAATCGCATAGAAAAAAACACTTTCAGGAAACTTCCAATTTGTTCGCTATATACCTTGTCCTTACTAAATAAATTACAAATTTTGGTAGAATACGTATCATTCAGTAGTCAAAACTAATGTCAGATTTTTTTGATGAAATAATTTTTTGGTTTTGGTTTTTCAATGTTTTCGGTCTAAGATATCTATTTTTTTGCACGTTAGCGCATCTATACCAAAATCATCCTTTTTGTCATTTAGGGGTTGTTTTTCGGATTATTTATTCTGATTTTTTATCTACATACTACAGACAATTTCATCTTAATCAGTTTGGTTATTTAGGTTTGATTAGGGTACAAACATAATTATATATAAACTTGTGTGAGTTTATATATAATTATGTTTGCATTTAATCTTTCGCATTTAAATATTATTAGGATTTGTGATTACATAATAATCATGTGCTTTGTATTTTATTTCGTAAAGTATCAAAATTTAAATAAATATTAATGGGGATTATGGTCAAAAAATCCAAAAATGCCCACTAAATACCAAGTCGCCGTCAATGGGGATAAGTGGATTTTTTTCCACGAATACTCAATTGATGGGGATAGATAATGAACTTTTCTGGAATAACCAGTTTTTTTGTAGCTTTAATCATTTTCCAATTATTTTTTACAGAACAACACATACAATAATGTAAAAAGTATTTAAAATACACTGTATAAAATTACAGGTTGGAAACAGGGTCCAATACACATAAACATAAATTATTGTACCTACAATAAGTGTTCTTATCGCTTAGCAATATTCTATTGCATAATATGAGTCTTGCTAAAACGGAAAATCGAGTTTACATATTTTGTTGTAGGGCGTAACATCATCTTGTTTATTTTACTTTAAATATTTACTAGCAGTCCGCCCGACTTCGCATAATTAATGAAGATAATACGAAAATATTTGGTACCTTAGGTTACATTATTACAATTTTTTAACTTACAGCCAGTAACATATACTGGCTGATAATTAAGCTTTTGACTGGAAAAATAATTTGGTCCTGTTGGAAAAAAATATAATATACAAATTTTATATCTATGTACTCGTAGTGTAGAAGAAATAAAATTTTAATATACAGTTATTTTTGCCAATTTTTGAACGATCATCATAGCTGTGTTTCAAAATAGTCGGTACTAGTACTACTGACTACCTTCTTGAACTTCTTCAAGGAGTATCTACCATGCTTAGGAGATTCAGCCACGAGCCATATTTATTTTTCTCCGTTTATATTTTATTAAATTGGCGAAGTTGAGAATAAATTGATTGTACCATTTTGTCCCATAACCTTTGACAATAAAATAACCCATTATAATTTCCCCAAACAAAAAGGTAGTACAATAAGTAAATTAACATAAACCGAGCCGAAAACTGTCATTTCGGGACATTAGAACAAAAATAACATTATGTTACGGAGACATCGACCGCAGCCCGCGGCGTACGACGTACACTAAAATTTTAATTAAACATATCGAAATAAAATGTGCCAGGGCCATGTTTGTACATTTGCTTTGTACTCTGCATCTGGTAACCTATTTTTAACCGACGTTAAAAGAGGAGGTTCTCAATTCACCATGCTATAACCTGGTGAACTGTTTTGATTTTTCTGTTGTGTAGAGAATAGTCCCAAGTTTGTGCTATTTAAATTATAATTATTCATGTAGGACTATTAGTTTCGTCATAAAACTTAAAAACTAATACCGTCCCTTGAATCTTCGATTGGTCGAATTTGGGTCCGTTTTCTATTTTGTTTTTAAAACATAATTTTACTTAAATATATCGAAATAAAATGTGCCAGGGTCATGTTTGTTATTCTATTCTTGTTGAGTTGGATTGGCTTTGATTGAATGATTGATTGATTGATTGATTGATCAAAGATTGGCTCTATATGAGGTCTTTTGACAGTGCGATCCATTATGGTCTCGCCTTGGCAATATTTTACATGAAAATAATTTTGGTGGGATTTATTTAATCAGCGGATAAAAACATAAAATAGTAACCTAGAAAACACGGAGCCAACCCTAGTTTTAATTAAATATATCGAAATAAAATCATAAATACAAAGAGACGTAAATTCGTACCTTTATTAAAGCCATTAGGAGGGTACCAAGCTCTCCATCACGATATTATTGTATTTCCTCACACGAAGTGACCCCCCTACGGCCCTGGGGGACAGGGGTTAGGGGGGGGGTACATTCGGTCAATACAATTAAGCTGAGGCAAGATTTCACACGTTCCATTTGAATTTTCAACAATAGTTTGTCATATAAATTTGATTTTATTCGGTTTGTTTAGCAGAGGGGTGTCCTTTATTTTGTTTATAGTACAATAACGTTTTACTATGATTATTAATATATATTTTTTTTAATTATAAGTATATTGTATAAGCGAGTTTATGTCTCATAAATATAAACATAATTATGAGTCATGATCACCTAAATGTTGATTATTTTCATCTTATTCTGAAATCATTTAATACTGAATAATGTTTTAAATGATTTAAGAAAACATATAGGTACGAGTATCTGCCAAATATAATGTTTAGAAATGCCTCTAACTTTCCCCTTTAGACAGCTTCAAGGACCTTAGTCCTGATCCTATTTCATTTATTTTTAAGTATTCTGTAATAATTATTAGGTAGAATTTAAAACTACAAAACATACATTATGGTGATATTATGTGAAATGTTTGGTTTTTTGTACAGGCTGAGTCTACCCGGACAAGACGGAAAAAGTGATAAAACTGCATTGTCTTGAAAACCATCAAACTTAAAAAGAAACTGTCTATAATTAACTTAGATAGTAGCTTTAGCTATTCATAGTTTTGATTAAAACGAAACTAGAGTTTTTGAAGAGCCAACTTTGGAAAATAAATCTATCGAGAGAAGTTTTACCAATCGTGTTTCTGTCTATAATTTATCTGGATTATATCCTTAAGTTATCTTTTTCATAAAAAACAAAACTGTATGTTATCAAAAACATTTATGACTCGTTTTAAAATATTATTTTTGTATGTGGAGAGCATACATTTTACGCACATACGAATAGATACGTCGCACCCGCTTATTAGCGCAACTATAAGCAGGCAATATAATGCGCACTCTATCTGGCGGATAGTCGAGATGGCTACCGGTCCACCGGCCTCAAACGAGGCCATTCAAATATAATACATCCTGTACATAGGCGGTTATGACCAAAATAAATTGTCACTAAAACTAGGCTTAGACGAGGGTTTACACAATTAACCAGCGGCCGGCGGTAAGGCTGGACTACAAGCAAGCGGACTTGTGCGTAAAATACATGCTTGCTTGTTTGCTTGTCGTGCTACCAGCAGGGTTATTTTGTAAAAACATTATTATCATATTATGATGTTGAATGCAATACCTAATGTTAGAGAATACCTAATCTGTACACTTTTCATAGTAACTATTCACTGTTTATGCACTTGTATTGTATTGGAAGCGTAGGTATAGGTGCCTAAAGAACATAAAAAGCGTAGGTATTATAGCATTCAATACCAATAAATATTGGTATTATGTAATGATTACACATAATTATCTCGGAATAAATGAGAATTTCCTTTACCAATTGACAAGTTAGACGTGAATTGAATATTATCCTTGTCACGCAACAAATCTTTTTATTTGGATACATATCCTGTGTTTCAATCCACTGGAATCCTATACATCAATATTACAGAATATTTCATAAAAAAAATATGTTATGCTATCTAAAGACAGGTAGCTAACATAAGTAGCCCAACTGATTCAGATCACTACTAGTCAGAAGCAACCCCAAGATACTGGCTACATTGCCATGCTGGACGGCAGATCACTATCACTATCACTACATAGTATAAAGCAAAGTCGCTTTCCGCTTCCCGCGTCTGTATGTAATATGTATGTATGTATTTTTGCTTATATCTTTAAAACTACACAACGGATTTTGATGCGGTTTTTTAAATAAATAGAGTGATTCAAGAGGAAGGTTTATATGTATAATACATGCATAATATAGTAGAGAAACACTGATAATTTTAGAGGTTTCTAATGTGATGTCGTAAATAAATACATTTTTTTGCGCTTACATTGCAAATGCTGGCTGAACCCCACGAGATATATCAAAATAATGTACTACAGTATTGTACACCTTAAAAACGTCTACAAAAGTCAACGATGGTATTAGAAATGTCTTACGCACAGCGAAGCGGGCACGGGTCAGCAAGTTCTATTATAATGTACTAGCTGACCCGTGACAGACGTTGTCCTGTCAAATTTCAATAATCGAATAGAAAAGACTGAATGTTTTTAGTCTGTGATGTCAGATTTGTTGCACGCCATCTATACAGGCGTATATCTATACTCATCCTTTTTGCGTTTTTTTTTTCGTTTTGGGTATGTTTTTCATATTTTAAGGCAGTCTATTATTTATTCGGGCTGTATAACTACATCTACAGAAAATTTCCACTTAATCCGTTTTGTCGTTTAGGCCTGATTGAGGAACAAACATACATACAAACTTTCACATTTATAATATTATATTAGGATTCGTGTCTATTTCATTATTATTATTCTTATAATGTTGTACATACGTAACTAGCTCTCGTTTTTACTTGCACGCTGTCTGTCTCCTATAATTATTGTGGCACTATTTCAAATTTGTATGTACTCGTATATGTTATGTTGGAGACCCAAATAAAGAAATACAGAAATTCCGGTAGCATGTAGTCCGTATTTAAGAATAAACCATTTGGAGCTGGCCCTCACACCGACAGTACAGTCGCTTCGGAACTCCACTAACTTTTCACGGTTAAAGGGACGGGTTATACCGAATTTGATTAAGCAACGATTTCTGTGAATGCGTGTAAAGTTTCATAAAAGTAGGTTAGTAACTATGATTTTCGAATTATAAACAGATAATATAATTTACTTAGTTCAAGTAGTGGTAGACCAAAAAACACCTAGCAGTCATATCACGATGGCTACAAGACACGAAACAAAATATGAATTTGTAATTCATGCAAACATTTGTCCCACCGCCGAGGTCAAACCCGCACCTCTTGCTTAGAATAACAGGCTGAGTTTAAAAATCGGGTACTCTGATATTGTACTCAAGTGTGTGTCCTAAATAAATAAATAATCAAATATTCAAACCCCTCAAATATCTATCCATTGGTCGAAAGTCGTGACACGTTTTTTCGGACACTCTAATCTACGGTAATTATTCGTTCAAAAACATACATGTACCTATGTACCTCTAAAAAAAACAATGGGATCACGACTGTAATCCTAAAGTTGAAGTAATCCTGATGTTGACTAAAGGTTAATGTTTCTAAATAGTATTACGAAATTCATAATCTTTATTAAGTCTAACCCAATTTTAATAATGTCACTCTATGCTAATGTTTTAAATGTTTTTAATTTTAAGATAATTAACGTGAACAAAATAACGTGTTTATATTAAACAATTTTACTCGAGTTTGTCGAATCCTCAAGTACGGTAGACACTCTCAGATCTCAAGGCTCTTAGACCCTTGAAGATGTTCAAAGAGGTAGTCAGAGGCACGTCCAAACTACGTTATGCGCAATACCTATTTTTTCCAGTAGTTAGCATTTCCATACGTGACAGATTGCAAGCCAGTCGCCGCATTACCTCTAGCAGATGTGATTTTAATCCAGGATTCAGCTTTGATGGTGGTACTGGCACCCAAACCGGGTTGTTTCACGTTGAACGGCTTTTATCGCCGTACAAAACGAGTCACGCCACAAAATACTAATTTTCCTTCGCAAAACGTATCAAACTTTTCTAATTACTGTAAATGTGATGTTCCAACCGTTTTTGTGATTGCAATTTTGTCAAAGTATTATCGTCGTCGTTAACCCGAAGTTATTGTTTTGCAACAGAACATAATTTGATAAAAGTTTAAATATGTTAAGAGCAATGGAAAGTAAAGTTCATAAAATGTAACGTTTTATGATATACACAGAACAACCTTTATGAGCTACATACTAGCGCCATCTATGATCAAACGTTTGCCTGTTTGTATCAAAACTGTGGGTACGAGTTACTTATCCTTTACATAAATCACTTATTAGTAATCTACAAATAAATAATCCACAAAATATTAAAAGCAATCTGAATTTTCTACACAAACATTTAAAAATATATGGTAAACGTCCATTGTTTGCGAGCAGACATGCAGCTACGAAAGTATGTACAGAAGGAACGATCGACTAATAAATAAAGAGCACTAACCAACAGACACTCCAAATACCCAAATAAAGATCCGAGCAAAAGAGGATAGCCAGCACAGAAATTAATTCAATAAACAACATAACATATGCACACAGTGGACAATAATTCGCACGCGCGCGTTTCCGAACGAAACAAGATGGCGTCGGATCCTTTTGGCGGGAAACGGGAAGTGTCTATAATGGCGTCTTTTTACGCTACCTGCTTGCTAATTGGAAATTAGGGGACTAATGTGTAGGATTTTAGTTACAACGCCCAAATTGTTATTGCTTTTTTCGATTTACGCATTTGTTTGTCTCTCGTTGATTATTTAGAAAATGGACGGCTCCGGATGTTAATTTGGTTAATTGTACGGTTTTATTGTCGGTAGTGGTGCTTCCCTTAGTAAATCGTTTCTCCCTATTCCCATGTGCAATTCAATCTTATAGGGATCACTGATGAACAGTTAAATAAAGGGGCTACCTTGTTCTAATCTGGACACCTTTTTTTACTGCTACCTACAATGCAGCACATCACAAACTTTCAGGCAAAGCCTTTGTTTATTTATCAAGTGTCTATCAAATTTAATAAATTATTTTCCGTATGTAACTTACGTTTTAACATTTTCAAAACTGCTATAACTTTAAATATTAGTAATAGTATTCTTTAAAATAGATTATATTGTAATAATAATAATATAATAAATTTACCGTTATTGACCTAAAATTCCGTCAACAGACTTGGCATAGCTTATATTGCAAAATGAACCTACACAATATTAGTTACAAGTTAAATATTTCTTGCAGCAACCCAGCGCTCGACCTGGAAGCGCTTCATATTATTATCAATATGTTAATGGCGAAATAAAACAGTAATTTGTACACCATAACAGTATATTCACATTATTAAACGAATTAAACATCGTTTAATTCCTTTAAACAAAACATTGTTGTAATTAGACGAACGTATGAATATCGCGAGATGCGCGCGCCATCTGTCGGGCATAAGCATAACCCGAATTTATTTATATGTCTAATTGCCCCACACGGCAAATTGGTGTATTTCTATACTAACCATAGCAAGTTATTTTATTAAAAAAACTAGCCACCCGCCTCGTCTTTGCATGTGTCTACTTTCTTTTTGATACTATGAGATAGGCCGTAAAAAAATAAACATTTGTATTTAAAACTATTTTATACTTCAAAAAATGTCTTACTATTATAACTCCTAAGCATGGTACATATCTCAGATATTTAGGCGCATAGTTTCTTAAAATTATTTAAGTAAGAGGTAAGTTCATTCAAGTGCCTATATTTAGTATAAAATATAGGCACTGGAGTAATTAGACACGCGACAGATTAAAATCTTATCGAGGAAATCAAAATAATTAAAAAAAAACTACAATATTTTACAAGCTACGATTTATCTTGCAATGTATGTATGTAACTATGTTTGATAAGGTGGAATCTTGCAACTTAATTTTGAAACAGTTATCCCCAACCGATTGAGCTGAAATTTCGCATACTTATGTAACTTCGGTGACAATGCAATTTCAATCTGAAGGTCGTGGGTTCGAACCTCGGCGTGCGTTAATGGATGATAACTTAATAATATGGAGTATTAAATGATAACTACTGCAACATGTGGGCATGTGCCAAATATAATGTTTGAACGTGCCTCTGACTACCCCCACTAGACATCTTCGAAGGATCTAAGCGTCTGGAGATCTGAGAGGAAGTCTACCGTACTTGGAGATTACAGTCGTGATTCTATTTATTTTATGTTTATGTGTATTTGAGTTTTGGGTCAGCTTAGGAATAAACCTGTGAATACTCGGCGCGTGCACTTAATTCTGTTAATTTTAACGTGGAAACAATTTTGTTTAAAATAAACGCTATTTTGTGGGTCGTCAAGTTTTATAGAAGGTTTCCTGTTTGTTATCATTATATTTTGATCATTCAGATGACAATTTGTGTCTCATATTACTCGTTATATCTTTGTCACAATTGTCTCAATATTTTCTTTGATTTTAAAATGAATATTATGTTTTTAGGGTTCCGTACCAAAACGGGACCCTATTACTAAGACTTCGATATCCGTCTGTCTGTCACAAGGCTGTATCTCATGAACAGTGATAGCTGGACAGTTGAAATTTTCACAGATGATGTATTTCTGTTGTCACTATTGTTACAAATATTTTTCTACCTACCTATAGGGTAAGGTTTGGTAGATGTGAAAGAATAAACAAGGCTTGATAACTTTAAACTGAAATTATTATTCTGATTTACATAACACACAATACAGAGCCAGAGAGATGGGAGAGAATTTATGCAGGATAGACTTAACTTAATTCTTAATTTTATATTTAAATTACACATGTTCTTAAAATTAGGGTTAAAGTAATACATATGATAGCTGCTATTACATACAATGTTCACTTTCTATAATAATAGGGTACACCCTAACCTATCTATTTTATGCCAGCTAGACTCAGGGTAGGTAGGATGTCAGAGATAACATTTACCATTGGGTTTTAAAATAATAAGTAAATATAGTTGGACGCCACTCTCACTACGGGTGAGAGACCGTTTAAAAAATCCTTCCACAAACAGCACTTTACTCACGGATATAACTAGTAGATTCAGTACGAAGGTACTGAGAAGAAAACCACCATGTGGGTTCCACTCCTACCCACAATCCAACCACAGCCCAGAAAACTCCAACGACAACCTCGTGTGACCAAAGACATGGTCAGGTCACTCGGGGTATCCCAAAAACAGGGTAGGTAGGTAGGCTAGGTAACCTTTTCTATCCTCCAATCGCACGTGTGCGTGCGCAGGTGATTAACCGGAGATCCCGTGATTTCACGTTCTGCGAGGTTTGGTTCCCCCTTCGAATGAAATCCCGCACCAGGCCGCTCACAGGTTACACAACATAACACTTCCTCAGGGCTCCCTGACCTCCCAAAAGGAATAGACCTCCACGGCCTTCCGCCGTAGTGGCGACCCCAGAAAAAAAAAATCCTTTGCCGGCAATGGTGAGGTCAGCTCTCAACCTATTTCCCAAAAACTCGGGAGAATTCGCAACGATTACCTAAAACGAAATCATCTTCCCGACCAAAAATAACAACACATATATTCCAGAATGCTCTCGTCGGCTGAAATAGCGAGTCGAACATTAATCCACACAAAACAAGTTACTTATATCCCTTTTTGTAAATAATAACATTAGATTTACCCTAATATAAAAATTGGAAGGTTCTCCAAAGACACAGCAACACTCTTAGTTTCTCTAGAATGTTCGATTGACATTTGTGACGTCACTAGCGAACCAGTCAACGCCTATATTATTTTTAAAGAGGCCGGCGCCTGCGATTCTTACAATCTACCATAACCGATGGCTATGATGAAAAATAAAGTTGTAACACTATAACCACAAATACAGAAAAAAGAATAAAATAAATATTTAATGGGGCTCCAACAAACGTGATTTTTTACCGTTTTTTATAGATAATGGTATGGAACACTTTGTGCGCGAGTCCGACTCGCACTTGGCTAGTTTTTTTATCATAAAATCGAAAGTTTGTGATGATGGTGTTTGTTTTTCAAACACGCAACTAAACTGATTTGGATGAAACTTGAAGCACATTATAATTCGTGACCTGGATATTGGAATAGCTTATCTTACACATACATCGCTTAGTTATAAATAAGTGTTTACGCACTTGGGCCATGACTTTAAAATTGTACGTTCCATGAATGTTCATTAAAAAAAATATATACCTAAGCTGTCGCGACAGACGTTGTCCTGTCAAATTTAAATAACCTTACAGAAAAAACACTTTCAGTTTTTTCCGAACTTTATGCCACCCCTATCACTTAAGGGTATAAAAATTACCCTACGACTTCGTTCTTTCGGTCAAGTCGTTTCGGAGGAGTTTGGTTACAAACACTGTGACACGAGAATTTTATTTAAAAGAAAGATTATAATTCAAAATGGCTATTACAGACAATGACGTAATATATATAGACACGTTATCAACCAACATCTCGGCGCTTAAAAACGGCGAAAATACTAGATAACTACTTATACGCGTAAAGAAAGGGAAAGAAAATATGACACCGTACGGCGGGATGCCTGTTGCTAGAGGGAGATAAATAAACATCTTCAGTTACGCCACAGGATAAGTAATAGTCAAATTACACACGATATAAATTAAAAACAAACATAGCGTCGCGCGACAGGTTGGTGCGTGACTGAGCGCAATGTGGCCAATTGGCTTCATTTCATGTTGCCATTTTAGAGTGCGGACAACGTATCTATAGTTTTAATACATCTTTGATTACAGAGCATTATATTCTATCACTAGCGTAAAAGGAGACACTATACCCTCAAAATAAACAATTTGTTTATTTATTTAAACCATGTATCATGTAACATGTGAGCAAAGCCGCGGACAAAAGCTTGTATGATCTAGCACTCTGTTTTTATTCACTGTAGTTTTATTTGATTACAATAGCACACTCGTTACAAACATGCATCATAACCGCAAGTGACCGCATGGAAATTTCTTAAAATCGAATTACACCCCCTGCCTACCCCCATAACACAGCAAGACACCATTAGGCTTTGGCTTCTAATAAGCAGCGGGCGTCGTAATAACTTAATAATATAGATATGTCTCCGAGGATCGTGCGTTCGAATCCGGGTCAAAAAATATAATGTGTTTTGTAATATTGATATTATATTTATAAACATTTGGCTCTAAAAGTATTCTTACAAAATACTTTCAACCTGTCACGTATGGAATACTTACTACTTCAAAAAGTCCTTTCTTCTTATTAGAATAGCTTCAAATTTTAATATACTACTTTTGAATAAGTTTTTTGTTGAAAAATATTTACAAGCTTTTGTAAAATCAACCATTGAGCACCAGCGCGCCGCGCCTGTCACATCATATATATCATCAGAACTTGACAAGTGTGCAAAGTTTTTACTCAATCGAAGTATTTACTAAGAAGTTCCGTTTTGAGTGACTGTTGAACAGCTTCTGACTCAGATCAGACTCAGACATCTGATCAGCTTGCTGTCACCATATTATTGCATTGTCACCGAAGTTACATAAGTATGCCAAATTTCAGCTCAATCGGTTTAAGATAACTGCTTCAAAATTAAGTTGCAAGATTCGACTTTAAGACATAGTTACATAGTTGCATACATACATTGCAAGTTAAATAAAAGCTTGTAAAAACTGAATAGAAAACCGACGAAAATGTTTCAACCAATCGTTAGTTTTTTTAAGTTATATGAAGGAACTATCAACTACGTGACTATTATTTAAATGATACCAATTTTCTCTACACAATAGAAAAAAAATCGAATCGGATATGCCTGATTTAATCGCTCGTCCGAGGTAGAACTACCTTACCTATATCTGCCACCAAGCAGCATTGTTATGTTCTAGTTTGAAGGGTATGGTTGTCAGTAAAATTATAGGCACAGTCACCTGTTGTATACCTCAAGTTGGACGGATGGAAATGTAACGTGGTATAGTATAAAAAATTCTACTGTTGTTTTTCTAATATTACCTCCAATGGTTTTGTTTACGTTGAAACAGTTTTACCGAAGCTGTGTAAAGCTGTTTTTTATTTTATTGTGAAAACGTTTGAAACGAAATAATCTCGCCATTACACTGAAATTGAACAAACACCCACATTAGTATGCAGTAGTTCACTCTCTCTAAAGGACTTCCAGCTGAAAATTAACAATTCAATTCCAAAAATCGCTTTACATCTACTTGGAGGCCAATACCATCAAAACAAAACGTTTGTTTAGTGCAAATTAAATGCAATTCAGCCCTCAAAAAGCATTCGACATTCCACAACAAATTCTTTACCAAATTGGCGGCGGATCCGAAACTCCGAGATGTTTATTCCGAGAGGGGAGAGGCGGGTAAGTAAAGTAACCCATTTGAATGCATACTCGTCCGTCAGTCAAGGCGATATCGGGAGAGCGCTGGCGTGGCGCGTGTTGCCAACCCACCAACAAAACACGACCCACACCCCTCTCTCTGCTGCCAACAAAACTAGGCCCGTTGAGAGTGTAGCCTAGGGAAATCAGGGGGCTAGCTATCCTGGGTACTGTAGGCAAACAGCTAACTTGTCACATATGCGATTAAACCTGATTATGATGTAGGCGCGGGATAACTGTTGATTTGATTTTATGTAACACCGAAACGTCTGTCTGTGCGTTTATAGCTTATAAACTCTCGTTGGAATCGCTTTGTATCGACAAATAAAATTGGCAGTTAAACGGTTATGATTGGGAGTGGATTTCGTGTTGAATCGCAATGGTTTTTATTCGTTCTTTTAAGTGGTTTATTCGTCTCGCGCTCCAATATTGGTACACGGTAAAAGCCTCTGACATTTTGCACGTAAGACAATTTCCTCTTGAAAAATTGGAGCATTTGAAGTCACGGGGTACGGTACTGCAATCTGTTTTCTTTTATAGGAGCCTGGGAAACTTTTGCCCATCAAATCAAATAAAAGAAAATGAACAAAAACAATCGGTTCGGCGATATCATCAACACCGCACAGAACACATTCCATTCGGAACTTTCCGCAAAGTTCTTCCCCGAACGAACAATAAATAAGGGGGGCACAACAAAAACTCTCGGAGGCATCACCTCGGCACGTCACCCTGCTCAGATTTCATTACCATAAAGAACTGGAGGCCTTTAAACCCCCGCCAGTGTAAAAGGTGACGAATACCGCCCAGCAGAGCTAGACCCGCCGTTTCACCTTTCTGCCCCTCTGTCGTGGCAGCGTTTCTTAGAGTGCCGCGGGGGGTGGGAGGCTCAAGTAGGTTGGGCGGTTGGGATCCCTAAGCGGGCCGGTACCCGCGTCGAAATGTGATCGTAAATCGTCATAAAACTGTCTGGATCCATGATGTGACGCTGCCCCGGGGTAATTAAAGGGAATTTATAGTTTTGCGAGCACCCCCCTTTCGCCCCTTCTACTTCTGCTTGAAGGATGTACGAGTAAGGTGCCGGTTTTTATGTTAAAATATTTTTGTATTATGATTGATGGTGTTTGGGGTATGGAATCACATGTGTTTGGCAATGCATGTATTGTATATAAGTATGTATTTACAAAGAAAAAGTATATAAGTATTCCATCAGTTACCTGATTCCCATAGTACAAGCTTTGCTTAGTTTGGGGCTAGATGGCGCTGTGTGTAAAGTCCGCCAATATTTATTTTATTTATTTTAGCTTTAAAATGTTATGCGATAAGTACAGAATCTATTTCTAATGAGAGTTGCAAAAACATTTTTTTTATTTTTATTTTAGTTGATAAAAACCTGTGTTGTTCTTGTTCACTTTCTTTACCAGTTAAAAAAACAACATTCTTTAAAGGTATTTATGGCGTAGTCGCAAGTAAATCTCTTGAAGCCAGATTTAGCATACAAAGCCTTGGGAGGAGAATGAACGATAATTAGCACCGTTTTGTTACGTTCGCGTATACATATAAGACGGCACCGCAATACATAACAACGTCATTACCTGTCTTAGTTGGATCAGTGAGTGGGATGAGTTTCTTTGCTTATTTATAGGTAACTCAAATTCAAATTCAAATTCAAATTCAAAAATCATTTATTTCAATAAAATCACAAGGATCACTTTGAAACGTCTTAGGAACTAGGTGAAGCTACGCCGATTCCACGCGACCAAGCCTAGAAGAATCAGGCAACAAACACGGCTTGGGGTCTACATTTTTTTTTATGATCCTTTCCTTAATGCTATGGAGACTAACTGTAACTAAATAAATTACCGTATAAGTGCAAAAGTACGTGGGAGTACACTAGAGATTATTTTGTCATGAAATGAAATAGGATCACGACTGTAATCCCCACGCATGGTAGACATCCTCTCAGATCCTTGAAGATGTTTAAAAGGGTTAGTGAAAGACACATCCAACAATACTTTACTATAAGAATATGTATGTATTACCAACATAAAGTAAACAAGTAATTTATTATGTTATCTGGTTTCCGTATTATCGGTTTTTTGTTTTGTTATAGCTTATATTATCATAAGTAATATTACAATCTAGCCATATGGTAGGCTAATGAGTAAATTAACTTTGACCTAAATTGCAGTAGGTATTACTAAACTAAGAATGTGTCCACTAACACTTTTCTTATTGTCTCTATTTAAGGGAAGACACTCTGTTCTTGTGTTTTTTAAACATAGTACTAACTTACACTTACACTATACAACACTGATTGTATACATTACACTAGCTCAAAAGGTTTCGTTCTTCTGAGCCTTCTTACTAAGTCTGTGTTTTTGTCTGTTTGAAGCTAGGTGACGCTGTTTGAAATGGCCACAAAATTAATATTTAAGACATCTTCAAGGACAATCTAAGAATCGAGTATGTCTACCATATATGGAATTTAACAATCTTAATCCTATTTAATCCTAAATGAAGGTTCAAACCTAAACTCTCTGCTATATACATATACAGGGTGTCCAAGAACCTGGCGTCCAACTGGATTCCCACGATGCCCCAAGTTCTAACAGTACTCAGAAAAATATTTTAAAAAATCCACCCCATGTACTTACAGAATTATACTGATTTCAAAAAAAAAGGGGAAATGAGCACCCTGTGACATACTTTTGAATGCTGTGAATGCTAATGCTGATAATTTCGATATTTCTTGGAGGTTTTGTAATCTAGGGTATTGCTGTGTCTAAATAGAATGTAAAAATAAAGTACTTATTGTACCATTTTAAAATAAAATATTATTTTAACTAAAGGTGATATGGAAAATTATTGAATTTCGCAACTTTGACCGACTGTAGTGTAAAAAAAATGTACCAAAATAGTATGGCAAGTGACGTCAAATTTTGACGCGTTTATTCCTCTTTTTAAAAAGGTATAATACTTACACATTAATTTGAAAAAAAAAATTTTGATAATATTTTTACTCAACAACCCAATTTTTACGAAGTGCCTACCTACTAACGGTAACTGTCGGACCCTTTCTTATCTTAGAAACTGTTATGTTACTACTATTATTTACTTCGGTTCCAAGAGTGAGCAAGAAGGAAATACACACAGGTAGATGGGTTCCCAGTAGAATAAAAGCAAAGAATGTTAGTTTAAAGATATTTTATTACAATAAATGTTCAAAATGTTGACCACCCGCGGCAATACAAGCTCTCACTCTCCTTAAAAAGGACCGCTTTATGTTTCGCGAGTAACTTTTTTGACGTATCACCTGCACTGCTTGTGTTATCTTCTCACGAAGGTCAGCGATGTCATTAATGGGCTTCGCATAAACGAGCTCCTTCATAGTTCCCCAGAAAAAAAAATCCAGCGGATTTAAGTCAGGTGAGCGTTTTATAGAGAGTTTTTGGACGAGCAATACCCGAACAGGTGGATTGGGCGATCAGGAACAATCCCGTGGCCAGCCCGCTCACCTGACTTAAATCCGCTGGATTTTTTTTTCTGGGGAACTATGAAGGAGCTCGTTTATGCGAAGCCCATTAATGACATCGCTGACCTTCGTGAGAAGATAACACAAGCAGTGCAGGTGATACGTCAAAAAAGTTACTCGCGAAACATAAAGCGGTCCTTTTTAAGGAGAGTGAGAGCTTGTATTGCCGAGGGTGGTCAACATTTTGAACATTTATTGTAATAAAATATCTTTAAACTAACATTCTTTGCTTTTATTCTACTGGGAACCCATTTACCTGTGTGTATTTCCTTCTTGCTCACTCTTGGAACCGAAGTAAATAATAGTAGTAACATAACAGTTTCTAAGATAAGAAAGGGTCCGACAGTTACCGTTAGTAGGTAGGCACTTCGTAAAAATTGGGTTGTTGAGTAAAAATATTATCAAATTTTTTTTTTTCAAATTAATGTGTAAGTATTATACCTTTTTAAAAAGAGGAATAAACGCGTCAAAATTTGACGTCACTTGCCATACTATTTTGGTACATTTTTTTTACACTACAGTCGGTCAAAGTTGCGAAATTCAATAATTTTCCATATCACCTTTAGTTAAAATAATATTTTATTTTAAAATGGTACAATAAGTACTTTATTTTTACATTCTATTTAGACACAGCAATACCCTAGATTACAAAACCTCCAAGAAATATCGAAATTATCAGCATTAGCAGTCACAGCATTCAAAAGTATGTCACAGGGTGCTCATTTCCCCTTTTTTTTTGAAATCAGTATAATTCTGTAAGTACATGGGGTGGATTTTTTAAAATATTTTTCTGAGTACTGTTAGAACTTGGGGCATCGTGGGAATCCAGTTGGACGCCAGGTTCTTGGACACCCTGTATAACTCAGCCCAATCTTTTTATACAATCTATATCTTAATATTATCTTATGCATCTTTTACGAGATTCGCATCAAAAACCCAATTTTAAGATATCACCCGAGATCTTGCGCATTTTCCCGCGTTAATACAGACCTAAAATATTGGAACTAAATAAATATTAAATAAATATTGGTGGACATTTTGCACATCGCCATGTAGCCCCAAACTAAGCAAAGCTTGTACTACGGAAACTAGATAACTGATAGAATACTTACATACTTTTTTTTTAAATACATACTAACATTGGTGGACATTATTATCACAAAACCATTTTTCTCCAAACTACTTGTACTATATAATTTATTGCTGAATTATTTAGGTAATTAGATTTACATTTGTTTTTAATTCCTTTCTTTTTTATATTATTGAGATGGTTAAATAAATGTTTTATATTCTATTTTTCTATATTTAGTTTTTATATTCTTTATCTTTATTTTTTCTGTTTATATTATTTGTTGTCTATTTTTTCCTGGTTGAAAATGGAACCCTCAACCTAAAGCGCAGAAGGCAGAGTTACTACCGAGCTGTGAGGCCAGTCAACCAGTCAATTTCAAGATATCAGCCAAAATCTTGGGCAATTTGCCACGCCAATACAGACCTAAAATATTAGAAGTAATATCGCGTGATAATCCAATCTGTGGGATGCGCACGTCACACGTCCAAATCATCGTATCAGGGTCGTGACGGACACCCGCCCGCGACGTGACCTGGGAACCGAACCTAACTCGCCGATAAATCGGCACCATCCGAACGAACGCCCAACTCGCTTAGAACCGACTAACCAGGAAAGTTGAAGCAGGCAGAACTGACAATATATTTCTGTATTTTTTTATCTGCATTATACATTCCGTTGATATGTCCACCATACTAGTACCTTTAAAATAAAATAAAATGGAATAGAATAAGATTATTATTTTTGGTTACAATAAAAAATACGTAGATGATATTATACACAGTAAAACAATAAATGTGATAAAAAAATGTTGGCATAGTTCCTTTTGATTGCATTTTGTTCACTTGTTCACAAATTTTAAATTCAAAAACAATTACTTATTTATTTTATTAATCACAAGCATCACTTTAATACGTCTTTAAAGCTAGAGTTTGTTTCGTTATAAACTATTATCTACGATATTTTTTCTTTTAGTTTCAGTAAGCTATTATTTTGTCCACTTTTTAATTTTAAATTGTCGTATTTTTTAAATAATTTCTCTTCAAATTTCCTTTCACGATGATTTCAGAATACAAAAATATATTACCTCGGTATTTTCCGTTAATTCCCAACATAATTCCTCACGCAATAGTGCCAACCACCCGACCTCAACGCTTCAACTGACCAAATATTTGTCTGTTCTCCCTTGGCACATTTCCGTGTGTGGTAACCAGTGTTCCTCACAGGGGTCTGGCTCGAATGGTGACGAGGCAGGGTTCCGTCATTACACAGCACTGTTATTGCTATTATAAATAAGGATCTCATGTTATTGTGCAGATATTAAAATGTTTTGTTTTTGTTGGTAAAGTTTTTCTGATGTATGGAATGGAGGGGCAAGTGGAGAAACTAGTGAAGTACAAATATATATTGGTTGATTGCTTGTACAATAATGTTATTTGATTTATTTTTCAATCCAGAAAAAGTTACAATAATAAAATATTTTAGTTGTCTGGATTATATTTTGTACTAGTGGACACCACCGCGACTTCGTTCACGTGAAGTCATTTTAAAACAGACCTCTACTCTCGCTGCACCCCATTAGGGGTAGAATTTTAGGATTTCCTTTCTTAGTGCTATGTGTGTGTTAGGGACACACACATAGGAATACAACCTCTAAATTTCAATTTTCTACGACCAGTGGTTTAGATCAATCAGTCAGTCAGAGACGCAAGAGTTTTATGTATTTAGATTATGAGTATAAATTTTAAATCTCAACTTAAAATATTTTGAAAGTTATACCTATATAAATAAAATTAAACATTACGATGTCGTAGCAAGCAATGAATAAGCGTAGCAGCTTGTAGCAATCATTCCCGGTTCTACGGTTTCGTAGCAACTACGGGCGTAGCATGTATCGTAGCACGGTACTACGTAGGACGTAGGTCTATCCTACTAATATTATTCATACGAAAGTTTGTGAGGGTGGATGAATGTATGTATGTTTGTTACTCTTTCTTGCAAAAAATATTTAGATGAAACTTTACAGTAATAAAGCTTATACATTAGAATAACACAGGCTACTTTTTATTCAGATACCACGCGAAACCATGGGCGGAAGCTAGTCATTTTATAAGAGTTAAAACATGCGTTTCCAAGAAATGTAAATTTATTTTTTCCATCATTACTTAGATAGCGTGTGTTGTTCAAGCACAATCAACATAAAATCTAAAACATATCCTAGTTCCAAAATATTTGTTCGAGAGAATCGAAGTTTCAACTCAAAATTTAGTGTCACAGACGACACTTCATCACACAAAACTTTGGCCAATTAGTCGCAGTCGGGTAAACATTCGCAATAAAATATCACCGTTAAAATCAAACGGAGCAGATCAAATGAAAGTTATGCCCGTTATTCAGGACTTTGAATCGACGGTTATGTTTTGTAGAAAGCGGTTTTTACCGGTTTTTGGTTTGATATACTTCTTTTTCTTCTAACTTAAGAGCTGTGCTCTTGTCGGTGTAGTTGATACAGCTCTCTCCATCTGTTTCTCTCCAGCGCCTCCTCCTTAACTTCCTTATACGACATGACAGCTATTTTCTCCTTTATCTGGCTCATGTAGTTTATTCGTGACTTCCAATATAGTCTTTATAAAACTGTCGTGCCGTATAAGGTGGCTAACCATCTTCACTCTTCTGTTATCAATTATTGTTAATTGTTTAAATACTAACAATGCAAAAAAATGGGCTTTTTCCAAATGCATGTACGTGCCTCTGACTTCCCCCTTCATAAACCATTAGCGCCTAAACATTAGAGAGGATTTTAACTATACTTGGGAATTGATGTTGAGGAATAGATACCCGACTCTCTCGTTTCTAAAAACAAAAAAAATTTTTAAATCGCATTATTTTATTTTATGTTTTATGCTAAAAAGCTTTAATTGCTTTTAGTATGTAATGTTTCCAAGGGCGGCTTGCACAACAATTCTTAAATATGTTTAGTACGCTAAATACATTTAGGAAGTTGTCAAGTCATAAAAAAAGTCAAATTTAAATAAAATTAGCCACTAAACACATTTAGCGATAGTTGTGCAAGCCGGTCTAAGTAATTGAAATAACGATTTTTGTTTTATTATTGTGTAAGGGCGAAAAACAGGCGCAATTTCTGTAAGTATGAAAACCTGCTTTCTACGTGTACGTGGTCTTTGAATCGATGAACAATTAATTTTTGACACCCATAACCTTATATCAGAGAGTTTGTCTACTGTTGGAGATTTAAGAGAGATATTAAAACGTAGCTACTGAATCTCGTAATTTTCGATTGTCTTCTGTAAATATATGAGGGTAATTAGACATGAACTGCATTAAGAAAGAACGCGTCTTCTATATCTTATAGTTACGAATACCATTGGAAATGTCCTGACTTCGACCCGTTGAATCGCACTCGTGGATAAAAAATTGCTTACTTTTTTTAAACGATATAATTTTTTTTGTTGCTTTTTTTTAATGTAGGTTTATGATCGTGCAGAACTTTTTACTTGGTTTTTTTTATATTGTGTAGAGAATAGTCTCAAGTTGGTCTCATTTAAATTATGTTTATGTAGGACTAACAGTTCCTTCGTAAAACTTAAATATATAATATCGTATAATATCGAAACATTTTTGTCGCTTTTATTTTTAGGTTTTTAAACGAAATGATTCGTATGATCAAGATGCATGATTTGGACATTCAGTTTCAGTTTTCAGGAGTAGTATTTAAACATTCTGTATAAACCTACCTATCTGATTTTTTCACTATTCACAATTTCAGTTTCACGTTTGACAGTTATCTTGATATTTTTTTGTTCAGTTTTTTTGTCGTAATGATCAATTCTAATTATTAATTATTCAATCCGAAAGTCGTGGTTTTGAATCCCGGCCGTGCAACAATCGATTTTTCTGTTCATAAAATGTATATGCGCATTTTTTTTCATTATAAATGAATAAAACACTCTCAGTAAATAAATATGACCAGAAACTAGACAAGGTTATTTTTTTGATCACAAAACGTGTATGGCTAATGATTCACTATCTGTAATGCCTTTCCTCATTAAGTCATATATCTGTGACCGCTAAGTTGCAGTTTTAAGTTATTATCTGGGAGTTTAATTGCGCCCTGTAGGCGGTGCTTAATGCTCCTTTAAGATTTCAAGTGAACCGATAATAACGTAAGTTTTACTTATAACTTAGAATAGCTGCATTGCATTTTTGGTTTAAGACAACGTTTAAACCGACGCTATGAATTAAAACTCAACATTCGATTATTTAAAATGTCAATCTTTTATAATTAATCTTTTTAATGTAAACTCAAAACCCTATTTTAAAACATGATCATCATGTATATACATATACATACCTATATCAAATATATACCTAACATGTTAAAATAATGTTGTATGAAAAAAATACATAATATAATAGAGAAGGTATGTCTGATAGACGACACAGGCCTTCTGATCCTAGAAACGTGAAATTTGAGCTATAATTTATTTATTTGCATGATGTACAATACATAGTAGGTGTTATTAGTATTATTTGGTATATTACGTGCACTATAAAAAAATCCGCTAAACTCAACCAATTGTCTCAATCTTAGTATTTCAATAAAATCACAACGAACACTTTGACTAGGAAGAGATACAGCAGGAATTGACATTAGTTATGGTAGATATGAGTAAATATTTCTACATGGGTAACTTCATTTTAATGTAAAGGTCTATAACTATAAGCTATAACGAAAAAACTAACTATAAGCTAGGTACCTAAATATTTATTTTATAAAACAAACAAACCACGAGAGAAATCCTTACCTGAAACAAAAATAAATTAGTTCTTTAAATGAGCTGTAAACATAATAATAATCACAAAAAGCTGAGCAAAGTTTGGGAAAGTTGCAGCATGAGATAGGAACAACTCCAGTTCGCAGCCAAAGGCCAAGGTGATTATAATAATTTAACTTACTCGTGCTAATAACAGCATACGAATGTTTAAAAAAACCGGCCAAATGCGAGTCTGACTCGCGCACGAAGGGTTCATTATCTTAAACAACCATTATCTATAAATAACGGCAATAAAATCACGTTTGTTGTATGGGAGCCCCCTTAAATAATAACGTACCATTATCTATAAATAACGGCAAAAAAATCACGTTTGTTGTATGGGAGCCCCCTTAAATATTGATTTCATTCTGTTTTTAGTATTTGTTGTTATAGTAGCAACAGAAATACATAATCTGTGAAAATTTCAACTATCTAGCTATCACGGTGCATGAGATACAGCCCTGTGACAGACAGACGGACAGCGAAGTCTTAGTAATAGGGTCCCGTTTTTACCCTTTGGGTACGGTACCCTAAAAACACTTGCAGTTTTTAAGATCAGGCACCACGTTTAGTAAATAAGTTTTTAGGTAAGTTTTATTGAGCTTTTTACATTGGACAAAAGTGCACTAAAAAATAGGATCACGACTGTAATCCCCAAGTACGGTAGACATCATCTCAGATCTCCATGCGCTGACATCCTTGAAGATGTCTTAAGGGGTTAGTCAGCGGTACTTCTTAACATTACATTTGGCATATGCCCACATTTTTCAGTAGTTAGTACCTAGTTAGACAGGATGCAAGCTAAAAGCTCTTATTTATTTTAATTTTCAAAATTGAATTGTACTGTTCAAAATCTGGCTTCAGTTGAAAGGGTAGTTAGATCAGTCTGAGTGTATTTTACTAGCAAATGCCGCGTTCGCAACAATTGCTGTGATTTCAACGTGTTTACGATGTGGGGATAAAGGTAGGTTAATAACTATAACATTCATTAGGGAAAGGGATTAGGTAGGCACATTCATCTGTACCTATCTACCAATAAATACTGGTAGGTATTGTGCCTATTGCAATCTGTGGATAAGCCTCTGACTATCTCCTTCAAGGATCTGAGTGCCTGTTAAATTGAAGATGTTTCTTATATTGTAGATTTCCAGTCGTTAGCCTATTTATAAACTTTACTTAGTCTAAGTTAACAATTGAACAAAAGAATTACCTAGCAATTTTTGAGCTTAAGTACTTAGTATTAACTTAGCCCTGTCCTAACTACTTCTAAATAGGCACCCTCCACTTACAAATATACTAAATACCTAATTTGCGTTAATACATAAGTAGTTAGGTATCTAATTAAATTACTACTGGGCTAGACAACACCTAGCTCACATAATTTACCATTAACAGTTGGTTTATTCAAATCTATCGAAATCAAAACCAGCAATCCAAAATTACCTAAACAAGTCAGTTTATGAACTGACAGCAAATTAAACGCATGAAAACCACCCCCGAATAACAACACTTTTGACTTTTGAATAACAACACACACACAATTCCTACTATGGATTCTACGTACCTACCTAGGTACCAAGGTATAAACGCCAAAAATATTATTCCAATTTGTCTAACTTGATTTGAAGATATCGCATGCTCATTTTCTCACACACACTCATCACTTATTTATATCTAATAGATAAGTATTTAGCTATGTAAGATTAGCTATTATAAAGGTTTTCGCTGTCTTGGCTTTTTTGTATGTGCTAACTTAAAAAGGTAGGTACTTGTCATTTTCACACAGGAATAAATTTGTTGACTAGTCCACGACTGAGCCGTGAAAATAAAATAGATGGAAAGTTAACTTATAGGTAAAGGAATTTCGTTTCTATAAGCTACACCTATACTAAATAAGCTATCAATGCAGTCGATTACGTGTCGGAGCCGACAGACGCCGTCACGTTACGTTAGGTTCACTGTTTACGTTTGTTTGTTTAGATATAAAAACTTACCAACAAAGCTGGGCTTATGTTTATCACCGCTAGGTAAAATAAATACCTAACTAGGTACTTAGAAAATTATTATAATTAAGTTGGTAACTAGGTACTAAATAGATATTTAAATTAGGTAGGTAGCCTTACCTATCTTACGACTGAGGCCTGTGAGGGCACTAAGATCTAATAATTTATATAATAATTGTATCTAATAAATATCTATAAATAAATCTAGGTAAGTACTTAATTTAAATTAGAGATTCGCTGAACCAAAAAGTTTTAAAAATGCTTATTACATTTTTACGACAAGAAGTCTACTGACAAGACGTAAACTAGGTTTGTTTACCTACCTAAAGTTCGCGAAAATTATTTAACTTTTTTTTTCGACCGATTGAGTTTCAACAAGTTTTTCATCACAAAATCGCAGAGCTGTAAAGTTTTTCAAAACTTTTATTACCCTCCGATAACAGCTTTTAAGCCTTCTACTGCCATCTATCGGAGAATCCTACAACCATTGCATGCGTTAATAAAACACAGATGGCGCTGCTTGGCATGTCACACCACGACATGTTTATGACCAAAAAAAGGCTTTTTCGCTAGAAAACAGAATGGGTTTTAAATGACTGGGTGAATTTGCGCGCGATCTCACGAATTTGTATGCAGATTTAAGTAGAAAGATGTCTGCGAGGAGACAATGTGTTTCTCGCTCGTGCAGACAGATCCGTTATTTATTTGTCGCGTTCGAGACAGGTTGCTTTTATAAATCTCTCACTTCTTTTATTGCCTAGGGTTTATCTTTCGTGAAATCGTTCTCTTTTGCATGTTTTAATGAAAATTTTATAAGTCAAACGCCGATAGGTATCGAATGAATCTGAGATGATACTAAAATGATTAAACTAAAAAGTTAAACTCGTATCTACCTGTCTACCTTCCCACATAACAGTTGAGATTATGTAGATATAACAGTATTCTTCATCGAACACCCTGAGAAATGCAACACCTTCAACAATTATTTTGATGTGTTTCATAGTTACATTTTGCTATTTGTTTTACGTAGGCGTCAATCAATTCTACGCTGGCTCCATCCAAACAACCAGTCTATCGTATCCAATCCATAAGCCTAGGTAGCAATCCTGCTGCACCTACCTAGGTAAAGTACTGATGATTCATAAGGCGCACAAAATTAATAGCTAGGTAGGTACCTACCTACTAACTAGCTGGGTAGCTGTCCTAGTCCTAGGTACCTACCTAAATAAAATACAATGACATAATATACCTAAAATAATTTTACTAATCTTTGAGCACCAAGCACTAAATAACGAAACTTGCTCTATGACAAGCACGTAACGTAGGGGGCCAAGGGGGCAAAGGGGGGCAAAAGTACGGCCCCTACCGAGAGCTCCATAAATATCAGACGTCTGAGACATTGTCAACTGGCCACCCTAATTTACGGCCCGTAATTAGGAGTTTGCACTTTGCCAAAACGATTTGCATCGATCTAGACGGGCGTAGTGCTTCGAGGTTTGACGAGAAGAGTTTTCTTTCAAGTTTGATGGAAGGGGCAAAATTGTAAAAGTTTGTTTTCATTCTTAACTCGTTATACGGTACACCTAGTTACGATAGGCATACTTAGATACTATCATAATTTTATTATTACTAAATACGTAGGTAAAGCTTAGTTTTAAACAATGAAATAACACATTATTACAACAACGGGAAATTACTCACGTAATTGATAAATGATAAATGAAATAACAAATAAAATTTAACAAGTAATGGGCTAAATAATTGTTCTCAACACTCTCAAGTTTACGTTATTGTCATCTGTGCCTGTGGTGCTGCTGTGACTAGGTGGGCCGTGGGTATAGGCCTACCAACACCTACCATGTACATACCTACTTGTAACTAGAAATTTTTTCTTCACTTCAATGACAACAAACTGCGTCTAAGGTAAATGATACTTATTTCGTATTTACCTATTATTCACGTAAACTTATATATCGTGTTGTGTGATAGATAGCATTATTTTTTCATGCTGCCATCTATACTTTAGGTAAGGAGCTACGCAAACAAACATAATGTATACAACTTCGTTCTTGCTAGCTTGTTGTAGTTAAATAAAGTTCAAGTCTTCAAGTATAGATGACGCTAAAACTTAAGCGCGATGAGACCAAGTAAATTTTATAAATTTTATTAAAAGAGCAACAAGTTTTTTTACTCAATAGGTACATGATTGACATTGGCAATTTTGTTTTACATGACAGACAAATGCCAAAAAATGAATGAAGTTTGACTCGATCAAATCAAATCAATCAACAAAATCAACAAGCAACACAACCAACCATGTTTTCTAAAGATATGATACTACAGCATGCAGTCATGCAGTTGTTATTTTGAAAAGTTGATACTTGATACAACGTGCGGTTTTTACAAACATAAACTATGGATCCGTACGAGATAGAATTCATAGGGGAGAACCGTATCATCAGTATAATCCCCAACTTCACATACGACAAGATCTATCTAATTTGCGGCGAGTTTGGGCCGTTTCGCGCCGGTTTGCCTCTAAACGTGCCGCTATGGCTCGCTATGATGCTGAAGCAGAAACAGAAATGTCGTATTGTACCTCCTGACTGGATGGATATGGAGGTCTTGGAGACTATCAAGGAGGAGGAGAAGCGATCAAAGTTAGTAGATCAAGGTCTTAGCGTGTTGCTCGAACTCTTTACTTACCTGGCCGCTGTGGTTTGTTATGATATTTTTACGCGGCGTTTAAAAACTCATTGAAGAACCATTGACATTGTGTTGGTTGCAAAAAAAATGAACTCCCAACATAGGCAGATTCATTATTTTAAAGGAGTTTATGTAGATACCTACTCGTACGTTTTTTGAAACGTCGGTTAAACAAGTTTTATGAGATATATAATAAATGCTAAAATTCTTACTTAAACTAAATTCCGTAACTTATGTAGGCTTTAAGTTTAAACCCACAACCTTCCTTTACAGAAGATATGCTGATTTTGATCATGAAACTGGAGTGACTTCATCATTAATATTATTTTTTCTCAGGTTCTAAGCACTATTAAAATAATTAAATAATAATTCCAGGTTCTTCACAAAAATGCCGAACGAGCACTACATGGTCGAAGCTAAGCTCATCCTCGGAGCAGCATCAGAAGACATTCCCAATTCTGCAGAAATAAAGACCATAATCAAAGATATTTGGGACATAAGGATGTCTAAATTACGGACATCAATGGATGCTCTTATGAAGACAGGTCGAGGGTACGGTAGATTGGACCATCTTACGATGATGGAGATTAACTCTGTGAAGCCATTACTGCCAGCTGCGATGGACAACCTGCTCAGGATACAACTGGTATGTACTAATTAAACAAATTACTAATTTTAAAAATTAAGTACTAATTTAATTAACCAACAACATAAAAGCCAATTGGAAGCTATAATGTCAAAAAATAAACTCAATATTTTTATTGGCTGAGGCAGAGTTACTACCAACTGAGCTGTGAGCAGCTCAGTTGGTAGTAACTCTGCCTTCTGTGTTTTAGGTTGTGGGTTCGATCCCCACCCCAGATTTATATCTGTGTGATGAACATAAATGTTTGTTCTGTGGCCAGACTGGCCAGGTGTTTTAATGTATTTACAAAAAAAAGTACCTATAAGTATTCTATCAATTATTTAGTTGCCATAGTATAAGCTCTGTTTATTTTGTGGCTGTGTGATAATTTCCACCAATTATTTAATTGCACTTTGAACTTGTCCACTTTTTTCTGCACAGTACCATTCCATATAACAGTTGGCAAGCCCATTGCTGCTAATAAAAGTACTAATGATGTTTTCCTTCACCTCTTTCAAGAAACATAATGAAAATGTTTTTTTTTTTAATTTCAGAAAGCGAAAAAAGCTACACCGGCAGCGAATCTCAACAATTCCACATTCAACCAATCAGGGAGCTCCTCGCAAAACATTTAAAATGCATTGTGATTCTCTTGTGACCAAAAAAAAACCATGTGGTAGAAGGATTCATATAATAAGTAAGAATTTACTATATTTGAGTCATTTTGTTAGCATAATGTGATGTTCTAGATAATATTCTGTGCATTATGACAATAATTTGCGAAAAAAAGTATTCTAACTTAAGAAAAACTACACGAAAACATTTAAGAATGAGGAGATTTGGCGGTAATAATTACTAATAATAATAGGATGGCGGTAATAATATGGCGCTCGTAGATGCGAGCCAAAATAAATCCTGAAGAGTAGCCAAAGGTAAGGCGATACTTGAAATTTTTGACTTTTTGTATGGGTAAAAAGTGATAAATTGCATTATCTTGAAAACCTTCAAATTTAAAAAGAATTCGTCTGTAATTTACTTAGCTAGTATGATTATCTAACGAATTATATAAAAATGAACTGTTTAGATATTCATAGTTTTGATTAAAAACGAAACTAGTGTTTTGAAGAGCCAACTTTGGAATATAAATCTAACGATAAAAGTTTCACCAATCGTGTTTCTGTCTGTAATTTATCTAGATTAAATACTTAAGTTATCTTTGTCGTAAAAAACAAAACTGTATGTTTTGCGATTATTGAGAAATAACGATTCTGCATTCTTCAAAAACATTTATTACTCCTCTTAAGATCGCATTTTATTGTATGGGATGAGATATTTGTAATGTTGTGTTATGTGTAATCTGTGCCTTAGTTATGGGAAACAATGTGAAACTTGTGGTATTTCAATATAAAGTAATCTTAGAAATTAGGATAAATGTAAAAGCAGTAACTATTTAATAAGTATCGCTCAAAATAAAAGAAGTTTTTCATGTAAAAGAAATATAATTCCATCTTAAACTAAATCATGTCTTAAATCTAAAGCGTATTGGTTCATAAACCGACGCTACTGGTTTTAAGTTCACCAGAAATACAAAATACTCACGAGTTATTTAATGACTTTCTTCTCTGCCTAACCCCAAACTGGCTGGATTCTTTCAAAACTATTATTCTTATTCTATTCGCTATAACTAAGCCGAAGTTAAACAGCACCCTTAATGCGTACACTGACAATCGTTATCAGCTTTATCTGTCAATTTCCCTTTTGTCTGTAATGTAATAAATGAGATGTTAACATTATGAAGTCGATTTCGATTTTATAAGTGTGTATTACAAGGATACAATGTATATTACCAGTAGAACGCATTGTAAATCAAATTATCCAAATTCGGTTGTGATTCGTTTTTGACGTTTACAATTCAATCGTAATCGAGTGACGATTCAACTTTCTCTTAATCTCAGTTAAAAATAAGCGCAATACAATAATTACGTTTAAAAAACAAAACAGACTTCATGTTTTAAGTCCAATACAAAATTTCATCTCCTCTTTTTTAACCCTCTTAACCCCTTTCCTCAAATAAAATGGGACCAAACGGAAAGTAACCAAACATTTTCTTTCCAATCGGACGGGAGTGCTGAGGTAATAAATATTTAAAAGAAATTACAACAGAATCTGCTTTTTTTTAAGTCAGTTAAATATAACGCGATCGGGCTGCAGGATTGAAAGTCATCAAGTAATTCTGAGTTAGGCAGTATATGTTAGTCTTAATAGTTGCTAAAATAAGGTACTAGGTATTAGAACTATAGATCTAGACTATTTCTAGCTAGACTATTATTCTACAAAACTAAAAAGTCATAGTGTTAAGATGATTTTTTTGATATTTTAAAAATATAATCTGTTAAGTACAATACACACTTTTTATTATGAATACCAATGATAATAATAATGGGATTCGGATCTAGACTTATTATAATAATGCTTACTGGAATGTCAATTTACAGTTGAGATATCAAAGAAAAGCAAGTTTTTAAGAGATCCCAAATAAATGTCAAATTAGAGAAAAGTTTTTACAGCATAAATAGAAAAAAAAACACGAGACCAATATAAATAGACCTGTTACACTCAAGTATGAACCAGTAAGCTGCTGGTACTTGTATGAACGTCTATTTATCTAGGTATTTAATTATTTTATACTAAGTTTTAAGTATGTCTTACATTTTAATGTATAATACAGACAGCTTTAGCCGTTTTGATAAACTTTGCTGAAGGTAAATGTACATAAATTACTGCAAAGTTATCAAACTTTGGTTTATCTCCAGCTTATACAAGTATCTATAGAAAGTATGAAAATATCTCAGAGTAATCAAACTAGCCATGGAATGCGAGTATGAACGCTCGAAGTTGCGTTCGCACTTAGAGAACATTCCTTCATATCTCCACCCAGATATATAGACTTTAGAATCTGCTAAGGCAAGGTAAGGATCTTTATACACACAAGTTAGCTTTAAATACTCTGAGAAAAATATCAATTATACAAAATAAATTTCAAGACAATAATAATACAACAATGTTTTCAACATGATTCATAGTTATTTAGTAGGTAAATAGATAATTTATAGACAAAGATCTGCCGATAACAAACAAACATGTCTCAAAGATGCACAAAAACATATTAGATTTAAATTTTCCATAGCGTTTTACATGAAGCCTTCGATTTAATCATTAAAGGCAAATAAAAACGCTTAGAACCGGACGATACACACAATCTTTGCAGATTCCTATAAAAATGTGTGTAATACTTATTATTTTTATTAGAAATCAATTATGAAACTACCTTTTGCTACCGCTTAAAATAAGATAATAAAAAGTTTGTATGTTTGTGGCTATAAATAAACATTTGGAATAGACTATCCTTAGCTTAGAATAGAGAATCTAGCTAGACTATGCTTCACGAGCTAAAACGTCGACAGAACTAAACCATAATTTTACCAGTAGGGTAATATTTACAACTATGGTGATGGATTTGTTTTAGTTTTCAAATTCACCGCTAGAGGCGCTAGTAGTATTAGATAGGTATACCTAGGCAAAGCAACGTCTGATAATCTTGCTCTTAGATAAAATGGTAAGCAAAGGTAGAGACACTTATGCGTTTGCAATAAACTAAGTTCATACCCTATTTCGGACGCGCTAAACGCATAGCTAAGCGTGTCCTAACAAGGTATGAACCTAAAGTTAGGTGCAGACGAGTTATTGGTTCATAAATACGATACTGATGGCAATTCTGTGTCCACGATAAAGTTTAAACTTCCTAAAAAGACGATCGCTCTTATTCATTTACGTCAAAGTCTAAATTCGCGTAACCTCAAGATGACAGTTCTAAAACTTAGGTCAGTATAAAGTAATTTAACGATTTTTAACGTAATTTTACGTAGATTACTAAAAAGTGGTTGACTAAATTGAAATTTTAATATTTGTTTTGTACCTACAACCGAAAAAAACCCCGATTTTTTTAAGAACTTCTACTTTGATGTTACTCTAATTTAGACTATAACGTAAAAAAATAAGTGCGATTGTTTTTTAGAAAATCTTAGGTATATCATGGACACAACAGACTCGCCACCATTGTTAGCTTCAATAATATTTTAAGTAACATAAAATGGCACAGTTATGTAGTCTTTGAAGGCATGATTTCGCTACGCTCGCCGGCAATGAAGTACAAGAGATCTTTAGTGAAAGGATAACAAAATGCCACTTATTCGCTTCTACTTAACTAAAATGTACAACTTAGGTGTAACTTAGCGATAGTATTTACAATAATCTATGACTTTTATTTATTTGTGCGCTGTTCCCAGCTTCGTCCGTATTCAAGAATGCTACCAGCGCTGTACTCTCCTAGCTTGTTTGTCAACTGGGGCCATACCACAAGGTCCTAAAGTAATATTAAAACAATATATAATAACAAACACCGCGCACCGCGAGTGCGAAATTGCCTGGTATTATTTTAATATTACTTTTGAGCATGTGGTACGGCCGCTGGCCTGTTTGAGGATCATCTTCAACCGGGCATCACTGACGTAAGTATTAACAAATGTGATGTGCCTACTGACCTGTCAAAGATCAAGTGACAGATGATTTTGGAATAGAGTGCCAAGATATCTCCAACTTGACGTAAGACTTGGTACAAAGAAAATGGAACAGAAACCACTACACTGTAGTGGTCACAGACATCCTCTCAGATCTTTGATGATGTCTAAAGGGGATAGTCAGAGGCACGTCCAAACATTACAAGGTACTACAGCAAATGTAAAATAGGAGAAGCCGTACCAAAGCATGTCGCTTGAACACAGCGAATTAACGTAATAATCTTTAGTTAAACGGCTACAATTTTGCTGGGATCCACTTTAACTCTTAAAAACATGACGTCATCCTTTACAAAATTCCTCTTTTTCAACATCTCGTGGGAGACGAACCTTGGGAATCCGAATCCCAGCGCGTCAGGCTCCTTCGACGGCCGCTGGAAGTTCTTCCATGTGGGATCGGGTACGAAGCTCTCGACTATATTGCACGCTCTGTCTGGCGAGGAGCTCTGGTCGAAGAGTGTGAAAGAGACAGTGTGAGCGAACGGCCAGCGGAGGAGAGCGTCGTACTCGCCTGGCAGGATCTTGATGTAGACGGACATGTGACTTGCCTCGCCAGCTCCGTTGCCGTTCAGGAATAGTGACGCCTGGAAGGAAATAAGTTGGTGAGTAATTTTTTCAACGAAATATTTTTATAAATAAAAAAAAATAGAAATAGAATCACGACTGTAATCCTCAAGTACGGTAGACATCCTCTCAGATCTCCAGGCGCTCAGATTCTTGATGTCTAAAGGGTAGTCAGAGGCACGTCCAAACATTACATTCGATACCATGCCGAAATTTAGCAGTAGTTAGCGTTCCATACGTGACAGGTTGCAACCCCATTGCCTTATAAGAATACCAACTGATTTCCTCGCAATGTTTTCCTTCATCGTTTCCATCAAACTAGATACTACGCTACGGTGACGATACGATAGTGATTCGTGATCAGGCCACTGAGCTGTGAGGCCGGTCTAAGAAATAAAACGATAGAAAACAATAACCTAACCATTGTGAGTAACATTACGCACAAATATCTACACTAGTTGCTACCTACAGTGAGTAACGTGGCTAATTCTGTCGGCTCGCTACTACCGCGGTCAGATTAGTCATCAACAAAACGTGGATCTTTGTTTACAAACAATTCTGAAGATTTCTTGCAGCTGTAAGCGTTGGTGAATTGTCAACTTGGAAGAAAATAAACAGTAACGAATTGGGGGACTTTTTATATGACAAACTAGCGACCCGCCCTTGCTTCGCAGGGGTTTCATACATATAAACCTTCCTCCTGAATCACTCTATCTATTAAAAAAAACCGCATCAAAATCCGTTGTGTAGTTTTAAAGATATAAGCAAACATACATACATACATACAGACGCGGGAAGCGGAAAGCGACTGCTTTATACTATGTAGTGACTATCGGATCGCTTTGATATTTTTAAAGATTAGAAACGGTCTATTCTATGTTTGTTTTCTAACCTGTCATGTTAAATGGTCTATTCTATGTTTGTTTTCTAACCTGTCATGTTAAATGCTTACTGTAAAATGTGGGCATGAACCAAATGTATTGTTTGAACGTTCTTAAGATATCTTCAAGAACCTGAGCGCCTGGAATCTGAGAGCACGTCTATTGTACTTGGGGATTACAGTCGTAATCCAATTTCTGGTCTAATCAAAAAAAATAGTTTTGGGCATACATATACAACATATAAGTAAAATTCAGAGATTCTAAATATCTGACTGAAAAGAGCGAGTGCGAATTTTGTGAGGATACTCTCCGAAATCACGGCACCTATTCGAAAAAGAAACACCATTTGAAAGATACATTATTCTAGATAATCGTAGGCTACAATTATCCGAGTACCACGATGCTAGTAATAATTTAGATGCATCAAAAACCAACCTGCAACTTGTATCCATACTGGCTGGTATAGAACGCCGAGGACACCAGTTCCACGCCATCCTTACACTTCGCCTCCGCCATCTTCGCCGCCCAATCTGATATCTTCCACACCAGCGCCCCAGAACAGTTGGTGGTGTTTGACAGGCGGGAGACGGTAGCCCGAAGAGTTTCCAGCTGCCGAGCTTGTCTGGTGGCAAGGGCGGAGACGAGGGCTAAGTGCTGTTGGCAGTTCTCATCTGTGTGACGTTCGACTGCTTGGCGTGTGCCCTAAAAGAAAAAAATATATTAGTGGTAATTTCACACGGCGTCATCTAGCTAACTAAGCTTGTACTATGGGAACTAGATAACTTTACAATCACAGTTGTTTCCCAGTGGAGTAGCCAAATAGTCAAATTTGTATTTTTGCTTGAAACGGATAAACTAAAAACTGCTCCATCAAAAGAATTATCAGCGAATAACTTATGCTATATTTCACTTCACAAAAATTTCAATAATGTAACCCAAGGTATTCAAAATTTGTTTATAACCTTCATTAGTACTTTCTGGTTCCTTACCTTGAACCTACACCCAGCATCTCTGAATGCGCACGGTACTCCAGCGGCCGCGCAGTGATCCCTCAGGTGCGCGTCCAGCTCATCTCTTGGCAGAGGAGCTGCGGAACAGCGCTGAGGGCAAGGGATAGGTGCGCGGGAGCAGGTGGCGCCGTGGGCTGATACTGTGTCCTAAAATCAAAAGATGGACTTGATTAAATATTTGATACCACTAAAATAAAGCAAGAATAAAGTGGCTTGAATATATTGAGGAAATTATGCGATTGTGGCTCATGGCTAGCCTGACATCAACTGGGTTCAACAAATCCAGCGAGGTCTCTTCGGATTGATACGGAAGTTATGTATCTATTGGGTTTGTCCCGGCTAAGAAAGCACTAAAGTTAGATGGTCAAAGATGGTTTCTAACCCATAACAGACAACATAACAAAAGTTTGCACTAAGAAAAAAAAAGTTCTGTAATTGAGAAAGACGCCATATTGGTAGTAGTATCTGTACCATGAAGAAGTTCTCAGAAAGAACTGTCTGAGGTTCTTACCTGAGTGTATCGCTGGCCGCAGTGCCTGCAAGGAACAAGCCTTTTACTGCAATGCTGCTGGATGTGTTGCTGTGTGTGACGACGCTGTACTTTAGCGCCACACTTGTTCTCGCAATAGATCGGCTCATGGCCACAGTTGCCTTGGTGCTCCTGAAACATGGAGAACAACTCGTTAGAAGATAGAGACAATAACTAAAATATCATGACCATTATCAATTTAGCAACTTAACAAAACAACAAGTGATAAATGTGTGCGAGATATGGTTTATACAAAATCTATCAGATGCTTTACTGTGCAATGGAATGACTGGCTTCCGGTTTAGATAAAACTTATTAGTTACTAGCACTAAAGTTTCCGACGAGTATACATATATCCGCAACTTCTATCTATTACAAATGGTTTTATCAGAATCTGTTAAATCGTTCATGGTGTGGCGTAGATAAGCATGCCGTGTTTGATGCCTGATTCTTCTAGGATTGGTCGCCAGGAACAGGTGTAGCTTCATCTAGCTCCTATGACGTTTCAAAGTGATTTAACTTTTGACTTTGAGTTTAATAGTATCGATAGAATTACTACAAGCGTAAAACCTCTCTTATCTTACCTCAAGTGCACTGCCAGAGAACTCCTTGTGGCAGTGTTCACAGTTGGCTCTGCGTCGTGGACACGTATACCTCAGGTGATCCTGCATCAGCACTCGTGGAATCATGGCGCCGCATTGTGCTGCGCATAATACCGCGTCGTGCTTGCATGTGTTGAGATGAGCCTGTGGATAGAAGAAGACATTGTAATATAAGTAATGAAAAGGCATCCAGCCTTTACATTACAAACATAATACCTACCTAATTACATTACAAACATAAAACCTACCTAATTACTCAAATCAAATTTTGGTTCAGGTAAAAGATCTCAAAAGATTCATTTCACTCAGCTAAAAGATAAATTTAGTCTTGTTAATAATAAAAAACCTTTACTGTCTAAAATTGTTAAAGCTACCGCAGGTTACGATATGCGTTCTAAAAGAAGCGTTAAATTTTACGATTAAGAGCACGAAGATGATAAAATGCGTTTTACTAAAATAGTTTAAATTACAACACTCTAAATTCGAGAAACGAAAGCTGATGAATTAGTTAATTTAGTAGGTACCTGTCCCATACACAACCATTAGTTGTATTAAGATCCACATGTTAAACAAACAGAATGGGAACATCGCTTGAAAATGTCACTTCACGTGTCATAAATTAAACCTACTCTGCATCAGTGGAGGCATATAACAGATAAAGAAATGTGTCAGCCGCGTCGTGCGGGATACACAATGATAGATCGATTCTATTTGCCTACTTCATTGCTTATCTGCAGCAAATATTTGTTATTCTCAGACCTACCTTCAATTTGCGTAGTTCGTCCGACCACTGGCATCCTTCCTTATGATGTATGCAATATACCACCGATCCCATAATCGCCTTCTCTGAGTCCGGATCAGGGTATATCTGGAACAAGGACACGCAAAATCAAACACTGAACCGGCGGTAAACAAAGCTTGTAAAATAGAAAACTTACAACTTTTTTAATCTTAGCAATAATTAATTTAATCATTTTTAATGTTGTGAAAATACAAAAACAGAATACACAACGTCAGAAGCAACGGTTGCTGCTGAGACTGATTGGGGCGCTTGCCACACTGGCATAACGGATTAAATAGGACAACGCGATTAAAAATAAACCGCATCTCGAAAAAGAGAATATCAAAGCGCGAGCTGTACGCACAGTACTCTGGAATATGGAACACATCGTCCGGAAATATGCAAAATGGCCGATGTTTTCGCGCGTAATTTATACGGCAGAAGCAAGTGTACTCCACAAGGGACTGATACTAAATGAATGCGTTCCCGTTTGTACAATTTCGTTATCTTTATGGGTGCAACGAACAGATGGCTGGCTGTGGACCACCGTTTCCTTGTGTTGGTGGAGATAAGCGTGATTTTTCACTTCCCAAACCAGCTGGGTAATGGAATGCGCAAACACGCTCGTTTAGATACCTCTATGAACGTGTGGCTTTCACACAGCTAAGCTAATTTTTCTTTGAAACCGACGAAATACTAGGTTGGAGTTTTAAAACGTTTGTGTTGACATGCATTATTGTTAAAATATGAGAACTGGTTGGTTGCATCCTAAATTCGAATGTTTGTAAACAAACGGTCGTGCATCGAAGCTTTCGCTAGATGTCACTAGATAGCTCTGTGATCTTTTAATCTCGACGCTCGTTATTCACGCCGAGCGACATTAACAGTTCGTAATGCATCGACAGTCTCATTCATAATGCTGATGGGTTGAACTGAAGCCAAGCAGCGATGTATGCAGCAGTTGCTACGAACTCTACAAAGTATGAAAATATCGCATCGATTCTATAGTACACAGTGTTCTATTTACAAACACTGATGCATGTGGTCATCGGCATGGCTGCTGCAACGTACCTTAGCATCCATATTCTATTCAAGTAAAGCGAAGTGCCATATCCAATCTATCCTGAAGGTTAAACTGGTCTCTATCACGAAGGTGTAAAGGCGATAGTTGCTTCCGAGTGCTAAGCTAACATAGCCTCTCAAAGTTGCTGGTGTATAAATTTACAAATTTAGAATGTTATTTGTGTCGTATTCTAAAAAGATGGACCGCGATGTGTTGAGCTCTCCCGCATCGGTCAATTATAGAACTCGTATCGTAAACATGGCAAGATCAAAACGTAACAGGTTACAGAAGTGTAGCGTCGTTTACGACATTTTACCAGAAGCACTTGTCATGTTGGAGCAAAAGGATAGACGCAAAATGGGGATATTACACCGTTGTTGATTTTATCTGGAGAAAGACATTCAAATATACAACATATTACTCAATATTTACTCAATAGTCAACAAAAACATAATAATCTTCGAGTAGGTATCTCTACATAATATCCTGAAGTCAAACAAAGCCAGAGCTCTCGATTTAGTCGCGATCTATATATTTTTGTATATATTAAAACTTTACATGACATTACTTATGCACTTAATTTTATTGAGCATTAATCAATCATAATATTGACAAAATGAACGCTAATGATCGCGGACAAGGTTCCCAAATTTAATTAAAGATAACAAGAAACCATAATTGGTGTAAGACCTCTTGAAACACCTACATGTAGCGCTAAGTAGCTAAAACATAATGATATGCTATTTGTAAAGTAGTTAATTTTGATTGCACAAGACGCCAGCGAATGGAGACAAAGATAAAAACAAAATACAAATTAACCTAACCTGGAAAGGTTTAACATAAAGAAGTTAAAAATGATGTAAAAGAAGCCAAAGCAGTATTAGGAGACGATGGTCAAAAAGTGCGCTATTCTTTTTTGTAGAATCATTCATCGTTTTAAATCATAGCAAAAAATTAAGCCAGAGGGTACTCGTACTTCAAAGGTTTCTCTAACAAGCCTCTTTTCATACTTAATTAGCTTTGACAATAATCCTACTCAACCTGATTAACAAATTTGTAAGAATAAAAAAATAGGATCACAACTGCAATCCCCAAATACGGTAGACATCTCAGATCTTCAGGTCCTCAAATCCTTGAAGATGTCTAAAGAGGTTAGTCAGTGGATAGTTAATTTGTAGTTTTATTGAGTTCAATGAGTCTATTTCGGCGCACACATTTCCACGAAAGCTCTCAATTTCAGCATTGTTTATTCACAATTGATTGGACAGGCGTATCCGGTTGCAAATTGACGTCCATAATGTGTGTGTCGTAACGGGGCTGTTATTATTTGGGACACTAGTAACGAACTATGACAAAATATACAAAACTAGCAGTCCCGTGACAAACGTTGTCTTGTCCAAATTTCAATAATCACATAGAGTAACGCACGTTGCTATGAAAACTAATGTCAAAGCTGATGTCAGATTTTTGCACCAGCGCCATTTGTACCAAAATTATCCCTTTTGCGTTTTTTATCATTTTGATGCAGCTCTCTCCACCTGTTCCTCTTCAGCTGCCTCCTTGACTTCTAGAATACGTCACGACAGCTACTTTCTCCTTTATCTGTCTCATATAGTTTATTCGTGGTCTTCCACTTCCTCTCTTCCCTTGAATATTTTCTTCCATTATGGTCTTTATGACTGTCTCATCATTACATTGTTTTGGCTAACGTTTAAGAGGCACAGAATACGCTAAATCGTTGTTCATAATTATTATAAAGTATTGTCTAAAATACTTTCTACAAACCACCGGATCTACAAGGCCCAACAAAAGGTCGCGTGTAGGCGAAGAATAAATAGTATTTACTACGACCATGATGCAAACTCCCGTGGGTGTGTAGATTCACCTTGTAATTATATAATGTTTTTATTCCTTATACGTTTAATGATTATGGCTGTCCGCATGCCCATGTTTTACTAAGTACCTTTACATAGGAGCTCTCGGACCGAATAAGACTCCTAAAGCAAGATCCAATGCTCTTGTATGTCTTGTATACTTTAAATCGTTATGAACTAACTAGAGTTTATGTAGTAATATTTGTTTTATTACTATTTCTGGGCCCTTAGTCTGCAAATGATACTGTGACGGCGATACGACGACGATGACGACACGATACTGTGCTCTGATGTATTCGGCCATACCGCACTTTTCGAAAACGATGTTACTTAGAGTCAGTTTGGCTTGGTTGTTCCGACATATTGTTTATCGTTTTAAGAGTAGACCCACGTTTTCTTCCAAAATAACTGCTACATCAGTTTTTATTTTCACTAATTACGGTTCATTTAGAGTGGTTCTTTCTTTGACACTTCCACACTCCCGTTCCCAGTCAACGCCGGATTGATTGACATCTGACTGCGCTTGTATTTACAAACACCGAAATCTCCCAAATGTTTTTCCTAGGCTCTATTTCGTTGAGGTTAAGGTTGGTATTCGCGAAGCGTTTATCTTATCAAACGTAAACTAGTTCTGTATCAGCTAAATCGACACGCGCTGACGTGGGAATGTAAACAAGACACCAGGAATATATCGGGGATTATTTACAAGTTGGTACTTTGTAACCTGTTGCAGGTCGTAGACACTGAATTTGTCGCGTCTGCAAGTTGAACTCCGTACGGTTTATGCAAACCACATAATATGCCTAATGTTCTTGCGAATCAGCATTTTACACTGTCGTGGTTTTCATACCAGTCTTCAACAACCATAAAACATGACAACAATAACTAACATTCATAAACTTATCTGTTACTAGCTGCCTAAGTTCGCACAGGTGTGTGTGAAGATTGGCAATTTTTGATACATTATTGCAATTTTCTTTGGTATATAAAATTTTGTTGAAAATAAAATATAACCACCTACACCTACTGTTACTGATAATATAGCTTTTGATGGGTGAAAGCAATTATTAGTTTAAATATTACAAACAAAAATACAAATTTTACCTCCTAATTATATAGTATCTAGTGTTGATGATTCTTATTGTGGTCATCATTGATTATTTAGTAGATCGATTTTGGTCGTTCTTATTTTATGTCACTTGGATATTATATTGACAGGTTCAATCCAAATCCTAATAATATTATAAATGTGAAAGTTTGTGAGTTTGTATGTATGTTTGTACCTCAATCAGGCCTAAACGACATAACTGATTATGTTGAAATTTGCTGTAGATGTAGATATAATTCCCGACTAAAAAATAGAAATTTAAAACACGAAAAATATTTCCAAAATAATAAAAAATGCATAAGGGATGATTTTGGTATAGATGGCGCTGGTGTGGAAAATATCTGACATTAGTGTTGACATCAGTCGTCATAGCAACGTGCGTTACTCTATGCGATTATTGAAATTTGGACAGGACGTCTGCTAGTACTTATTAAAAACTTCAGCCGTTTATTTATTCGGCCTTTGATTTGAAATAATTTTTACCTTATAGCGTGTTGTATGAATGTGTCATGATCGTTATCGAAGCCGTCCAGCGGAAGCGGGTTCGATGCCCGCAGCTGAACGTTACCGTATGTAATTAACATTATTAAGCAACTGCTATTTGGGCTATTGTCTTGTAATTTTGTGAAGTTCTTATTAGGATTCTGTAAGTATTTTGAACCTTTTTTTTTCAAATTTTTAATTTTGACTTGTGATATATTTTGTTGGTTACATTTTCTTTTTACAAGCTTTTATTTAACTTGCACGGTTCGTATGTTTGTTTGTTTGTTCAACAACAACGGAACGCCTTAGTAAATAGTTCGATGGAGTAAAAACTGTTAAGACCTATCAAGTTTCAATGATAATATAATGTGACAGGTGATAGCGCGCGATTTCTAGTTCAAAGGAGAAGCAAGCATATTCTAGTTCAAGCATATTCAGTAGGTCTGAGAATCGGCCAACATCTATTTCTCATAACCCTAAGTGTTATGGATGGCGTAAAGATCGGGAAAAACGGAAAGTGCTTTTTTCTGTGGGATTATTGACATTTGACAGGACAACGTCTGGCGGGACAGCTAGTTTTACTATAAATTTGATGAAACCTAATAGGTCCCTACAACAACTATCTCATCTGTGTTTGACATTACCATTTTTTAGTGTTCCGTACCCAAAGGGTAAAAACGGGACTCTATTACTAAGACTTCCTATTACGTACTTGGAGATTGAGGATAACAGTCCTGATCCTATTTGTTTTTTTATTGTGCTTGTGTGGTGCAAATATGATAAAAAATGTTTGTAAATAGAGTAATTAAACTTAGTTATGTACAAAACGATGCAATTCATAAAATCTTAATGAACATCTACATCGGACATTGCGTGCTTAGATAATAGCAGGAAGACCTCGTTATCCATTCATTCTATCAAATAACAATGGCACTATGTAATTTTAGTTACTTTCTATGAATTTGACAGAATCGGCCATACTGCCATCATGGGTATAGTGGATTTTATATCAATTGACTAAAAAAGAAGAGGTTAGATACGATATTGGTGGAAATTTCACACATCGTCAGCTAGCTCCAATGTTAGCAAAGCTTGTACTATGGGAACCAGATTACTGATAAAATACTTATACACTTTTTTTTTAAATACATTATAACACCAATCAACATTTGTTATCAATTCGACATAAATATATCTTTTTATCTTATGATCCGATTTTGATGTTTTTTAAGGTTCCGTACCCAAAGGGTAAAAACGGGACCCTATTACTAAGACTTCGCTGTCCGTCTGTCTGTCTGCTCTGTCTGTCCGTCCGTCCGTCTGTCTGCCACAGGGCTGTATCTCATGAACCGTGATAGCTAGACAGTTGAAATTTTCACAGATTATGTATTTCTGTTGCTGCTATAACAACAATTACTAAAAACAGAATAAAATCAATATTTAAGGGGGGCTCCCATACAACAAACGTGTTTTTTTTGCCGTTTTTATAGATAATGGTACGGAACCCTTCGTGCGCGAGTCCGACTCGCACTTGGGCGGTTTTTTTATATTGTGTAGAGAATAGTCCCAAGTTGGTCCCATTTAAATTATATTTACGTAGGACTAATAGTTCCCTCGTAAAACTTTAAAAACGAATACCGTCCTTTGACTTTTCGATTGCTCAAAACGCTTTAGTCGGTTTTCCGTACTCCATCAAGTACAGTAGTCAAGTAACACGATTTCATCAAACCTTCTGGCAACATTCGTAATGGGTTCTTATGAAGTAATGCCCCACTGGTACCTGTTCTGATAATAAAATCTCTGCGATTCCCACGTGATACTGATCGGTATACCTACCTACCTTTATTAATGGAATAGGCCTATAAAATGCTTGGCCAGCAAAACTTGCAATTTAGAGAACATTCCAATTATATGCAGCGTAGCAATAATACGTTTTCTGTTATAAATATATTGCTCAATGACAAGCTTTTGTAAAATCATTCAAACAGTCGAGCACCAGCGCGTTATCACCTGTCTCATCATATAACATTGTCATCGGAACGTTTTTAGTAAGGAGTTCCGTTGTGAGTGACTGTTAAACAGCTTCTGACTCCATAATCAGATCAGCTCAATGCTACCATATTATTATATTGTCACCAGAACTAAAGGTATATGCAAAATTTCAGCTCAATCGTTTGGGGATAACTGCTTCAAAATTAAGTTGCAAGATTCCACCCGAAATTCCACATACATTGAAAGTTAAATAAAAGCTTGTAAAAACTGCTGTATCACGTTCATTGATTACAGTTTGATAACAGATAACAAACTGTTTATTCTAAATTCGAATCTGTTCCATATTTGAAATGGATAGGTAGTTTTTAACGGCAAGCAGATTGTCAAAACGTGCTAAACTGACGTTTTCGACGCATGCGCGGAGACTCGTAGCACGCGTGAATGTGGTCTTTTAAAGATTTTGTGAGACGTAAAACCAAAAGAATGGTACTTACCTCTAAAAATCTTATTTCAATCTTTCTAAAATAGAGTTGTCCATCATTACTTTTAACAAAAAAACTTGACTACTTTTCTCGAGAATTCAAACAAATGATCTATCTAAAGCACTCGTAATCTGATTCTAGCCATCATTATGATAAACAAACGAGGCGCTGAATGAAATCAGTCCAACTGGACGAGAGGCATGATGAATTAAAATCAGACATGTCATACGATACTCTGACGACAGACAACATAATTGATATCGCATTTCGTGCGCTTTCGAGAAGTGTTCTATTAATGAAAACTGTTTTATTTTCTTAGATAGATATAGATTAAGTACTTATAGTTTTATTGTTCACCATAACGAAAATACATAACTAAATACATTTGACATTTTTTCTTATTGGATTTTTAAAATTCAACAACTAATAACAAAATCGACTTCATGTCATTATTTTTTCTCATTTTAACACCCTTTTTTTCCTCAAATTTAAACCAACCAACCAAAAAAAAGAATTTTGATAATCGATGATGAAATGGCGGAGCTCTGACTTGAGAATTGAGAACCTCCACCATTCTTGAAGTCGGTTTAAAAGAAAATGCACTCGTAATTACAACCGCCAAAAATAGCATTCTAATCGAGAAATCGATTTCAAACTCCACCGATTGACGTTATGTAAACAAAAACAAAAGATGCATTAGCAACGATGATTAATTGACGTGAGGCGCATTGAACATTTCAAATTCAAATGCAAATAAAAATCCCACTATACCACCCATGATGGCAATCGCCAACCGATTCTGTCAACTTCATGTAATTACGTAAAAAAAAATGACGTTTGTTGTATGGAAGCCCCGCCTAAATATTTATTTTATTCTGTGTTTAGTATTTGTTGTTATAGCGGCAACAGAAATACATCATCTATGAAAATTTCAACTGTCTTGCTATCACGGTTCATGAGGTGCGTACAGCCCAGACAAACAGACAGCGGAGTCTTAGTAATAGGGTCCCATTTTTATCATTTGGGTACGGAACCTGTTTAAAAAAAATGGAAACTAAAAAATGTTCCTACCAAACGAAAAGCCAAGAGACAAAAAGTTAGTATAAGTTATAAGAAGGAACTAGTATTAATCCTACATGAATTCCTACATTTTACAGAGGTAGAAAACATTTTGCTTAAGACTATATGTCTTAATTTTGTATCAAGTCTAGGTACATGACGAAAAATATCTGTAAAAATAATCAAATGCGTTTCCAATTCTCATATATTATATGTTAGCTTTAAATGGTAACATCAAAACGACTATTACCATTATCACAATGCATTTTATCATCAAACAATACCGAAGTACTTCCACTTTAGTCAATAAATCAATTCAAAGGCACCGGAAACCGCGAGAGGTCAGCGTGTCAACTGTCAAGTGTGTGGGCGTTGCGTTTCGTAACGTCTTCTTTGTATTTTTAATAACTACGGTATATACGAGTAAATGCTAATAACATAAATATTGAATGAAAGAAATAAAATAGTTAAAATAATTAATTAACATGTAATTTCATTAGAGGAACTTAAATTATATTTAGGAGGAGGGCGCTAACACGACACAGTTTTAAAAGCTACTGCGGCTTTTAAAGTATTTCAGTGTTTTTGTTCCAAATAAATACATTTTGAATATGAATTTGATTTTAGAACTAGCATCGAAATAAATTGTATTCAAAAAGTTGTACCACACAATTCATATAAAAACACAAAAAAATGTTACTAGGTACCTACTAGTACCTAATGTACCTATGTCTGTTATAAGCTCGTAAACGGCTGGACCGATTTTAATCAAAAATAAATTAAATGTTCGTTGGAATGCGAGTGAAACCGCTAAAAGAATGTAAAAAACTTAACTTAACTTTTTGTTATATCTTTGGTGTAATAGCCTACTGGCGGCAATGTGTAAATCCGCCACTGTTTACATGACTACAACACTCGCTAAAACCAAAGTATTTAATTTAGTTTATGGCTTGCTCATTTGCAAGTGGTTTATTGATTTACGGAGACTGTTTTAAATTTAAAAGTCGTTATCGTTATGACAAATGAAAGTGCCACACTCATTGAGCCCTTTAATCCACTTAACAAGTGACCCCAGAATCATAGGGCACTAACCGATTGAGCCAATAAGGAGTCAATTGAATAATACGAGAGCAGAGTGCCCGAGACTCGCAGATTGATCGATCGCCGGATGGCGACTGTGGGTGAATTTATCTATTTAAATAGCAACACTCGGTTGTATTATTATATGATCAAACGAACTTACCAAGTGACGTTCGATCTTGATTGTCCCGTCTTCGGCGAAGAGATTTATTAATTTACTTGTAGTAGCTTCTGCTACGCTCTAATCTACTCGCACATAGTTTAGCTCCATAAGAGAGAAAGAGATAGCATATCCCATGCCACCTCGATACCTAAGCCTGCATCTGACCTCATTTAGTTCAGAGAATAAGTCAAGAGCTCCAACATTGATGTTTCGGGTATTCATGGGGTTGGGAGGGACCTTAAATCTCTTCGCCGAAGACGGGACAATCAAGATCGAACGTCACTTGGTAAGTTCGTTTGATCATATAATTGTCCCGTCTTCGGCTTTCGAGATTTATTAATTTACTTGTAGGATGTTCAGAGAATAACAAAATGTTGGAGAATAAATTAAAAAATAAAAACAAAATTGAATTAATTTTCAAATCATCAATATGTATAATAAATAAAAGAAAAAAAAAAATCAAATGTATTCTAGAATACAAAATAAAATCAATTATTATAAAGGTTAACCTTAATAGATTATTACTTGTTAGGTATTATTAAATAGCACATTAACAAAGTTTGAACCATCATTAATTAATGGTCGGTTATAGAAATTCGCAAAAGTTGCTGACTGATCTGACCAGCCAGCAGTCTTTCTAATAACATCGACACTAACGCCTGCTCGTTGTGCAGCAGAAGTTGTTGTGTGACGAGTGCTATGCGCACTAAATACCGTCGTGTCGATGCCAATAGTTGCAAGAATTTGTTGATGGTGGTAAGGTTTTCTAATGGTCAATATCAGCCGGTCATTGTGGCTTGATCTATTAGCCGAAGTCATAGCTATATAGGATACCAGTGTATCCGCTGGACAGACGCATGGGCGCTGGATAAAAAATGGTAGGTCCAACCTTGGTTGAGATCGGCCTATCCCTGAGGTTTTAATCATATCTGTGATAGGAATTATAATTCTTTCAGTGCTAATATGAATATTTGTGGTTTTAATCAAGGACAATGTTTGGCATCTTTGCCCAGTAGACAAAGCTAACAAAACTACGAGTTTTTTAGTAAGCTGTTCTAAACTCAAGGAGTTATTTGGATACATGTTTGCAAGATAATCCAGCACAACATTTGGATTCCACGTAGTGTTATACTTAGGGAAGCTAGGTTTAATTTTAAAGGCACCCTTGAGAAACCTTTTAACTCGTTCACCTTGGCCCACCTTATTTTTAGAAATAAGGGATAAAGCTGAACGATGATTATTTAACGACCCGTATGAGGACCCTTTCTTAAAGCAATTTGCTAGAAAGTCTAGTAAGTCATAAACCTCAATATCAAATGGATCTATACGTTTAGTATCACAGTACTCCTCCCACCATAGTTTAAAGCTAGAAGTATATTGAGACTTAGTACTATTCGACAAAGATGCAAGAATCGCAGTCATTGCTGACTGAGGGACTTGTTGTCTAATAAAGGCTTGCCGGATAACACACTCGCCACTAGGGAAAGCCGTTGGTGAAGAGGGTGGATTTCCATGAAATTAGAGGAAAGTAAATATCTATCAGGTGGAAATATTTGTATTTCGTTTACAACAAGAGATTTAAAAACGGGGTACCACGGTTGCGACGGCCAATTTGGAACCACAACTTAGCCCCGTAGCCTGATCAGTAATGATCTTTTGTAATACCTTTAATATAAGGGAAAAAGGAGGAAATGCATAAAAAACATATCCCATTTTACTGTAAAAGCATCTACGTTGTAAGCGTTAGAATCTCTTTTCCAAGAGATATATTTCCTACATTTTGCATTCAATCTCTGGTTTTCCAAATTTTTTAATAATAAATCTAAATGCATTGATGTGTAATTCCCATTCAGTGTCGATATTTCTGGATTGAAAATCAGCGTCAATATTTTCAGAAGATCTAATATAAGAAGCAAACAAGTAAATTTTTTGTTTTTCGCACCACAACCAAATTTTTCGAGCAATGTCATTAAGATGTGGGTATTGCACCCCGCCCATTCTGTTAATGTAGGCAATAGCCGTCGTATTGTCAATACGTAATAATATATGACATTGATTACGCGAGTTAGCAAATGACTTAAGCTCAAAAAATGCTGCCAGTAATTCCAGATAATTTATGTGATGGGCACGTTCTTTATTACTCCAAGAACCACCGATTTTTTCTCCTTCACATGCTGCGCCCCAGCCAATAGAAGAAGCATCGGTATACATTTCAAGGTTGAAATTGTTCTGTCTAATTGGATTTTTTGCACTTAGAATAGATCCTTTCCACCACAAAAGATCATCGCGTATATAAGATGGAATGTTCATTTTTGTGTCATAGTCGTCGTTGTGTAACAATGCCAAATATTTAGTGCGCTCTAAAAATTTTGTGTAAACCCAGCCATATGCAACAGCAGGGCAAGCTGCAGTAAGAGTGCCCAAATAACGGGCAAAATCACGAACTGATATGTTTGCTGTATTCAGCATTTTATTGGTACGCAAAAGAATATCCGTCTTCTTTTTATCTGGTAATTCTAAAGTCATATCTTCAGAATTTAAAACAAATCCCAAGAAATCACAGGCTTTACTTGGAACAATATTACTTTTTTTTGAAGTTGATTACAAATCTAAGATTTGTAAGACATTTAATTGTTGCATTAAGATTTTTTAAGCAATCCTCATAACTATCGCCAAAATAACAACTGTCATCTAAATAGAAGACTGATTTATAACCTTGAGAACGCAAGTAAGAAGATACTGGTTTCATAAGTTTAGTAAAAGCATGAGGCCCTGAACATAAACCAAACGGGAGGACTAAATATTCGTACAAAGTATCCTCAAAGCAAAACCTTAAATATTTTGTATGATCTTTGTAAATTGGCACAAAAAAATATGCATCTTTGAGGTCTAGGTTTACCATATATTAATCTTTAGTAATTAATTTAATCGCAGTTCTAATGTCTTCCATTTTAAAGTGACTCACGTCTACAAACTTATTAAGTTTCTTTAAATTTAAAATAAGACGTTTTTCGCCATTGCTTTTAGGAACCAAAAATATACTTGAAACAAATTGGTCCCTAGACGGTTCACGCCTACGAATAGCATAGGCATTTATTAAACGGGCTATTTCTTTTCTAATATATATCCTATCATTCTCTGGAAGAGATAATTTAGGATAAGATGCCGATTCCTGAATAGGAAACCCAATGAAAGGAATTCTATATCCGGTAATACATTCGAGTACGGCTTTGTCGTCAGTAATATTTTTCCAAGCTTCTAGAAAATATTTTAAACGACCTGCAGGCAAAATATTTTAATGTACCTGTGAGGTTACTGTTTCGGCTTCGTCGTTCCCGGCCGTTTGTAGCGCTGCGACACTGTCGGTGGCGGCGTCGACGCTCGTTGCCCACGGGTGGACGGCGGCTGATACGTTGTCGGACGGCGGCGGTACGCCGCTGGCGCTGTTGCTCTCGCCCCGTCGGCATCGCCGCGGTTCTGGTATCGCGCACCGCGGTAGTTTGATCGGCCGCGCGGCGGGGCAGGCTTGGAGTTTAAGAGTTAGGCTGTCTTCTGTAAGCCACGCGAAGACTTGATAAAATCACTAAATTTTTTACCAAATAAATGGCTGTCCCGTTTTCGATCCTTGAATGGTTCGATAAATGTTTTGTCCACCATAGGTGTCACGAGAGAGCGTCTGGTTTCGGTCTCTGAATAGTGAGAATTTTCTAAAATCTTTGTAGCATCGGAAAGGTTTTGGAGTATTGCCGGCATATCAATAGATTTAGTGAGTATGTCGGACATCGTCTTACCGAGCACAGTAAGAGCGCATGCTAGCTGACAATGCTTTTTTAAAATTCTTGTATCGCGGTTTCGCGCAGACTCATTTAACATTGCGCTAATTTCTGGATTCAGGATGGGGGGTTTTACCAATAAACAGTTTTTAGGACATTGGTATTTTTTCAATAAATCCTCCTTTACCTCTTTTTTGAGCCCGTCCTTAAGGATAGGTTCCCATCTTTTTGTTAGGTCTTCAGATATATCTGGACCCCACTCATTCGACTCGGCTTCAAAAGTCCCCAAAGCAAGCAATAACTCTGGGTCTACAGGAAGTACATCATTAGCTTCTGTAGTTGCTTCGGGTTCTGTCGGGGTCGCCTCCGCTGCAGGTGGTGCTGACGGGAGCAGGACGGATCGTGTCTCGGCTTTCAGCGGGGTGCATATTGATCTCACGACCGATGCTAGTGATCGTGTGAGCGATAGCGGGGGCCAGGATGAAGGAGGTGATTCATCACAAAACTCCTGATCATCTGAGTCGGCAAGAAAAAAATAAAAGGTTAATATCTCGTATTAACTCATTCCATAATTGCTTTTGGTCAATATCTCGTATTGACTCGAAGCTTTAAAAACTTTACGGTCTAATATCGCGTATTAGATCAGAAGAAAAATAAAAAATCCGCGGTGGCGGGTACATTGAAATAAAATTCAGTACAAACCTTCACAGGAAACTCATCTCTTTTGAGTTAATTTCTCTTCATATTTCCTTATTTTATTACGCCACTTTTCTTCCTTATCGTCACTGCACTTTCTTTTCGGCATGATGAGTTTAATCAGAAATAATTTCTTACTACGTGCGGTAGTCGTGCGCGCACGAAAACGAATGAGGTCAGATGCAGGCTTAGGTATCGAGGTGGCATGGGATATGCTATCTCTTTCTCTCTTATGGAGCTAAACTATGTGCGAGTAGATTAGAGCGTAGCAGAAGCTACTACAAGTAAATTAATAAATCTCGAAAGCCGAAGACGGGACAATTAGGAACTGATCAATTTAAAATGGCAATACTGAATTGTAGGGGCATAACATACAGAGGTTGTGAACATTTTTGACGTGGTTTTTAACTTTTTATTTAGGAATACGGTTTAAATTAGGTACCTAATATGAGTTTTTTTCATAAATTGGGTATATTTATTACCTACACCTTTTTTTGTTTTCAACTAAAAAAAAATCATCATTAAAGTAATAAAAAAATATAGATACATATGTGGGTATTTACAAAATTAGAGTTCGGAAGAAACAACCAATAGTCATCTTGGTCAAACAAACGTTTTGTTTTTTGGTATGTTATTGTAAAATAGCGGTGCTTTTTAGATTATTATTAGATACCTCGCCTCTATTGCAATAATAATAACACCTACATAACTGTAGTCTTATAAAGTTATCAGAACGCATCTCCGGTTTATGAATAGGTAATTTATGTGCTACATACCTACTCTTCAACATATTATTAATTACGTATTCGTAATGCTTTTCAGAATAAAACAGTCAATAAATGGTTTAAAATAAAAATATGGCTGATTACCACGTTTTAAGTTGCATTGCTAATGTTTCAAGACAATTCAGATCCGCGGGCGATGCTCATGATGAACATCTCATTTAGCCGTATATTTATTGAAAAAAAAAGCCATTTATAATGTAAATATTTTATGTAACAAAATGAATAGTAAAAATAGCTAACTGATTTTTATGCCTGTTTCTTCTAAACTTGTTCTTCAATATAACGTACATTTCTTTATTTTAATTAATCGTAAAATACGTTCAGGATCCCTCGTAAATGTAGAAACAGCAAATAAAACACATAAAATGAGTTATCCAAACCGTAAGTGAAGTATTAAGTCTTTTAACGCGTACACTTAAAGCTCGTTACGGGCGTTGCTGTAATAACGTCGTCGACGCCATTTTCTATTTGCCTCACATTCTAACTTCCTGGGAAAGAAAGAGAGGTGAACAGACAAATTTTGGAAATAGATATAAAGCTGTCTATTTACGTGATTTCTACTTATAGTTTGGTAATTAAACAAGTTTATTGTTCTGTTCCACTGCAAGGTGTTTTAAGTACACGTCAGTTGGCTTAAAATAGGTTCTATTTGGGCGGGAAATATGTTTAGTTTTGGTCAACTCAAAGAAACCGATATCGCAGTTTTATTACTACACAAACCTTTCAAACCTTTCCATGTTTCACAAAAATAGGTATTGTATTGTAGATTCTTGGTTACATATTAAAATTACTTGGAAAAAATGTTCCCGGCCGCTGTATTGGTATGTAGTTCCTAAAAAACCGCATTTATCCACGAACCGGTCAAGTTTCAAGTAAAATGAATAAGTAGTGATTCATACTGTCTGTTGGCATTACAATTCACATGCCAATATCATTAGTGTGCTGTGCAGGTACTATTCAGGTCAGGTGTTTTTACTTTTAAATTTTTTTGGGGGAATTCGGTAAAGCAAGGCATGTTTTGAGTTCATTAACTTTTTCTATATTCGATCATGATGTTAAATTAATCACCTATTTGGTTAAATTAGTTTTCTTATGAGCGGCGATAGGCTTGCCTGTATTCATCATTGATGTCAGTACCAATGGTATTCCACAAATGTGGTAGATAAACTTAAGTGGGTATGTTATGTTATAAAATTTGATTAACAACTTATAAGTATCTAGTATAAGTACTAATAGGTAAGTCATAGATCTATGCAAATATTGACCGCGTATCGTACGTGCCTGCAAGCGCCGGAAATGGCAGCACGTTATCACTTGCGCGCGCGCATCACTGTCGTACTGTAACCTTGGTTTAAGATTACTGTAGGTAGGTAGGTGCATTGATGCGTTGATGGTACTAAGCCATTTTTGTATTAAAAGTTGTAAATCCATCCTGATTCTGCATTATAATTTCGATTCTGTATAAAAAAAAAACATTCTACCCAATAAAAATAATAGAAATAGCTACACTTGTAGCAGTATTACAAGTGCAGCTAATTCTATTATTTTCCTGCGTACACGCAAGTTATGTAGGATGTTGATGTCTTTAGTTATCGCTGACAAATGGTGTCTTGTTAGCATTATCTTATTCGTTCCCACACTTTATCTGATATACGGAATCGTAACTTTACTTAATCTTAGCTTAAGCTAAAACTATGTTACAATTTTTAAATTTTAAAGAGATCAGGAATTTTTCAATATTTATTGAAGTACGAATGTTTACACAATTTACGCACGTGCCTAAATAACTATAATTCATTTTTATACCTAGTAATTAAATAAAGTGCCTACAATCACATTACGTAGGTATAACTAACTTATCCTAATGCACCTAAATAGCTAGTAGGTAGAAACTTCAAAATCGGTAAAAAAATATCGCTTAGAATGACGCGACCGTGCGCACTAAATTTCTAGACTTCACAGTAGGTACCTACCAAAATAATAATTTATATTGTGTTCTACGGTACCTAATAAAATTATCTATTCAAAAAACTACGTAATAATAAATATTGTAAAATTTAAACACCGATTTTTTTAAATTTTAAATAAAATGTTGGCCACCCCTTGTTTCTCTTACTGCCAACAGATGGCGCCTGCATGTGTGTCGCAAAGTATTGCAAAACTGAGTATTTTAATAGTACGAGTAGACAGCATTCCTACCATGTCTCAGATTTCCTTGTATTGGGATTCAACTATTGCATATTAACCCGATTTTATCAGACAAAGTACCTACCTACCTGCTTGGGTATCCTCGTACTACTACAAATGTGAAAGTGTTTGTTCGTTTGTCCTTATTTCACTTAGCAACGGAGCAACCAACGGATCGACTTGATTTTTTGCACAGATATAGTTAATGGGCCGAGTAGTGATTTATGCTACATTTTTTTCGGGTACCTACCACGCCTGCCAAACCGCAGACAGAAGCTAGTCACCAATAAATGTTTTTGATGTTTTTTAATGATTAACCGTATTAGGTACGTGATGGTTATTGGCATAATAAATTAAAAAGTTTTTCTAAAATAAAAAAACCGACCAAGTGCGAATCGGACTCGCGCACAAAGGGTTCCTTACCATAATCTAACAAAAATAGCAAAAAAACACGTTTGTTGTATGGGAGCCCCACTTAAATATTTATTTTATTCTGTTTTTAGTAGGTATTTGTTGTTATAGCAGCAACAGAAATACATCATCTGTGAAAATTTCAACTGTCTAGCTATCACGGTTCATGAGATACAGCCCTGTGACAGACAGACGGACAGACGGACCGCGAAGTCTTAGTAATAGGGTCCCGTTTTTACCCTTTGGGTACGGAACCCTAAAAATGAATCCTGCTCGAACTCCTTCCAAATTTAAATGACTTTTCTTCCGAATGAACAACATCGTCAGAAATGAACGTAAAACTTAGAATAGAATAATATAAGAATGACTTCCTATGATATGCTCAGCTCATTAGTATGCTAGTCGCACGAAAGCTCAGGTTAATATCGTCAGGTTCGGACATGTTAGCGAGAAGCCTGTCGAAGAATGTTATCTGATCCCTAAAAGGGAACTTGGCCAATCTAGTCCGGAGTCGTCCGGACTGGTCATTTGGAAAATAATGGTTATTATAGGAAAGGTTTTTGCAATGAAGCCGGTTATGGCGATCAATGGGAATGATGCAACTTTGTGCCAATAAGTAAATTCAATGTTGAAAAAAGTGTTATTGTACTTAAGATGTTTATGTTTCAATCGCGCATTAACGGCTGTACCGATTCAGATCAAATTTTAAACAGTTATAGGTATTGCATAACCTGGAATACTAATAAGTACCTATAGGGTTTTTATCCAGGAACCACACTAGGAAAGTCGCGGCTGGAAGCTATTGTAACATAGCCGAAACGTTGGGAAAATAAATTAAAGGTAATTACATGATAAACACCCGTGTTAAAATTTAAAGTTATGTCTACTACACGATAGTTTGAAAAATAAGAAAAGCACATCAATATGCTTAAGGTGCTCTACATTTTAAACTGTAACTATCTTCAAAATAAAACATCTACAATAAAATTATAAAAATTCTCACCTCTAATAAATCATAAAGAAATTCCACATAACTCATGTTAAAAAAAAATCTAAAAGTCTACACTGCACTGCACACTGTCCATGGAACGAGTGGCGATGTGAAATTAAAACATTGTTTATGTGGGGTTACCACACCTGTATCACCCACGCACACCTGTACTTCTAAATATGGCAACTAATCAACGAGTTTCTTATTAGCATTGCCATTTTGACAGTCACTTTGAATTTGGAAGATACGTTGCTCTCAAAACTATAGACTAATAAGGTTAAAACATCCTTTTTTATATCATAATTTATATCTTTTTAAAAAGCAGAAGATGATACCTATATTCTGTTAGGTATAATCTATACCTACATAAAATACAATGGGTACCTAACTCAAAAAAATCTGTACCTACACCCATTTCTTTTCACAAAAATTTTTTGATGAGACTATAACAAGAACCAAAAAAACTTCAGAAGACTTTAACCGGAAGACTTTTCTGTTTAACCGGGTTTTATTCGAAAACTACTGAACCAATTTTCATATTTTTGTATATTATGAATTTTGACTAGTTCTAAGTGAGCCCGAACAGTAGCAAAAGAGCCCGATAAACATTAGTATCATATTATAATCATGTGAAGGTGTTTTATTTTTGTTTATCTCTAATACGTTTTGTACACATCTGTACACGGATTTGAAATCAGACAATAGATTTTTTGTTCAAATTAGTAATGGGTCCAGTCGACTAAAGAAAACTAATAAATTAAATGCATTAGGTCAACTGGGCCCGCGGGACTAGTTCGAGCGGGCCCAGTCGACTAAAGAGCCCTATATCATCTAGTAGCTTAGGATTCTAGGAGTGTCCGAAGGTATATTATATTTTTATACGTTATCTAGAAATTAAATTATGTAATAAAACGTGTTTTTTCGTAGTAACTAGTAATATGTCATGTCTATCACAGCTTGCTCCCATCATGAGTGCTAATTCGCACACGGGTAGGTACAACGTACAACTAATATAATATCCTTAGGTACCTATATACTTAGTAGGTAGGTAGGTACTTACACGAACAATCTATACTAATAATATAAGTGCGAAAGTTTTCTGTCTGTCTGTGACGTTATCACAGCCAAACCGCCAGGTTGATTTTGATGAAATTGAATATAGAGGTAGAGCTAAGTCTTAGAACGGACATAGGCTACTTTTTTCCAAAAAAAGCTTTTGATTTTCTAGAATTTCATTTTTTTTAACAATTAGTTAAAAATAGATCTTTTGAATCTACGCGGACAAAGTCGCGGGTACCTAGTAGGTATACTCATAAGTACCTAGGTATATACTTAGTGGGTATATAATTATATATGTATACGAACAATATTCTAATAGTCATCCTTGCCAGTTCGCATCGAAGCACTAAGTTCACAGGCCACGCAAAGATTCGCGGATCGTCACTAAACCGGTCTCGAAATGTAGGCTTGCAAAATATACCGCTTCGCTTACAAACTGTTAGTAATCTAAATGATGTCAGCGCAATATAGCTGAACGCGTCTCATTGGCTCAAAACCACAGAAAACTTTAATAATGATAGTAAGTAAATGGTGGCGATTCTGTTGCTAAAATGTAGGATTCCTAAAACACTATTGCTCTTGCTAATTCGGGTAATTGCCTAGTAGGTACGTCCAATTGGTTTTTTTAAGGTTCCGTACCCAAAGGGTAAACACGGGACCCTATTACTAAGACTTCGCTGTCCGTCTGTCTGTCTGTCTGTCATGAACCGTGATAGCTAGACAGTTGATTTTTTTACAGATGATGTATTTCTGTTGCCGCTATAACAGCAAATACTGAAATAGAATAAAATAAATATTAAGCGGGGCTCCCATACAACAAACGTTATTTTATTGACGTTTTTTATAGATAATGGCAGTGCGTTATTCCGACTTGCATTTGGCCGGTTTTTTAATAACTTTTTTTTTATTGCTCTGATTTTCTAGGAACATAAATCCTAGAATATCAGAACATAGCTCACACGTCCATCTAAGAGAAACGAGGTTCAGTTTCCTTCGACAAATGCAATACATGTAATGCATGGACGTCTCGAACAGATCAAAAATACATTTTATATAATGCACGTGTCAGCTTGTTAAAAAGGTGATGTGATGCAACACTTTTGAAAATGGAACAACTGCCGTAACTGATCTAGTTACACCATATAGCTCTAACAAGACGATGCACCATAGACAATGACAAACAACACCACTTACACACGTCAAAAAGCGCTTACGCACCGAAACTACGATTAATTCATAGTAATGATAGACTATCACTGCATCAGCAACCGGTAATCAAACGTGATTCAAATGAAAGAAGTAAGAACTTTTTGTAACTTGCCTCCTTTACGCCTAGGGTTGCCAGATGGTCGGGATGATGTTCACAGTCGCAAAATACAAATAACAAAACATATTTAATATAACGCTGTTTAAAAATTATTACTCATTCGACAGAACGAAACGCGCTTGGTGCATGCCGCATGTATTTATGTTGTAATAACTTCTTTAAAAATATATTTTTCATGACTTATTAGAATCTCAAAATCCCAGACTGCCCAGACATTTTGGTCATCCCATCTGGTAACCCTATTGACGCCCAAGGCTCGGAAGTGTTTTTTTTTTAAAAGAACAAGAATGAAGTCGCGTTCGCGTGCACCGTCCGTGGGAACGTTCATTTTAAAACAAAAAAGGTTTAGGTAAATTCGGACCGATTTGGAGTTGCCAGTGGTTATGCAAAAAATCGGGTGATCGCCAAAGCGCCTTTGGCAACAATTTAAAGAATTTCGGATACAAATTGATAAACTGTATGGTAATGCCCGCGGCGTGCCATGCAAGAAACTCATTTCAGAGTTTAGGTAGGTAGGTACTTAACATAATCTGTCGTGTTTGACCGGATTTTTGCTACTAATTTTGTGAAAAGGCACCCAGATGTAACCTAATTGACCAGAGCTGATATTGTTGTATATCTTGAAGACGTTTGATAGGGTTAGACAATAGTTAGCATGACACACGTGACAGGTTCGAAGCCGGTCACCGTACAAGCGGTAACGTGCTAAGTTCCGGATTAAGTTTTGATAATAAAGACTTACCAGTTTACAAAAATACATTTGAAATGGCGGATGTAAGTAGGTAGTATATAATTACCCGCCAAATCGCAACAAGTTTCGGGCATCGGTCGTTTTAGATACGGTCCTCTTATCGAGAGGAGGTTGATTTTCCACGGTCATTGTTTGAACAAACACTATAGTTACGATCTAATACTGCACATCATAAGTAGATTTCTGAACTTCTACTTCGAACTATACTACTTCTATTTGTAACTTGTAAACTTACCTATAAGTAGATAACATCCCGTTAAATAAAAAATAAAACCATGTCATTTTTGACATTGAATAAAAAACAACTTTAAATTTAACTTGCAGAACTTTCGTGAATGTTACTGTTAAAACGAGAAATTACTTACGTAAAAAATATAATGCCAAATTAAAGCACCGACAATGTTTAAATTGTCAATAGTTAATTCCAGCTTCGAAATCTTCAGAAGCTTCTTTAATATTATTATTTTATTTAAATTATATTCGGCACGGAAACAGACCTTTTCGCCACCAAACTGACCATTATGTATTCAGTTCATTAGCGGTTCAGCTTATTGTTATCATATCAACGACCTTGGTGGAAATCTAATAGATCGTTATTCGGCAGTGACCTCGAATTTTATCTATTGATAGGTAGGTATAATATTGCCAACCGTTTGGTCACATTTGCATCCACAAATTATGTGATGAAAGTTTACAATCTTTTGCATACCTATGTCACAAAATTTCGCAATACATTCCGTTTAAAAGTATTAAAAGGATAAGTACTTATAAGACAAAAGTTGGCCTAGTGAGAGGTACCTCGACTTTCAATCTGAAGGTCGTGGGTTCGAATCCCTGTGAATTATATGCGCATTAAAACGGTTAAGGGAAACATCGTGAGGAAACCAGTTAGCAGGCTTGCAACCTGTCACGTATGGAATGCTAACGACAGAAAAATGTGGGTATTGTGCCAAACATTATGTTTTGACATGCCTCTGAATACCCCCTATAAACATCTTCAAGAATCTAAGCATCTTGAGATCAGAGAGTATGTCTACTTGAATTTGGGGATTACAGTCGTAATTCTATTTCATTTCATTTCATTTCAAGACAAAGGTGAAGTCTTAAGCAAAAATTTAAAAATTTAAAAATCGAGCACATGTTCAATAAATTGGGAGGCAAGGTGCGTGTGCGCATAACAACACGATGACTAAACCAAGATGTTGCGGTTTTGCGACTCTTCCACTAGTTCGACAGTTGAATAAATTATTTGTTTAGTTTTAAAATAAAATTAGATTCATTAATAAATATTATTGGACATTTTACACAGATTCATCTACGAATCTAAAAAAACTATCAAAGCTTTTCGAAATAACACAAAAGTTAGCTAAAAGAAAATGCTTACAATAGAAAGGTACAATTTTTTTTATTGCTCAATACATGGACATGTACATAGGCAAACTTAATGCTAGTTAGCATTTTCTTCCCGCTAACCTTAAGTGTGTAGGTTTTGTTCGGTGCAATAAAGAATTGTCTATCTATCTATAATAAGCTATATTTTGAGATTTTCTTTCGGGATGTAGACTTGAATAAAACTAATTTTGATTTATATTCAAAAAAATGTTCCCACGACTAAACCTACTGCCGGCATTATTTCCGTCTCCAAAGGATTTTCATTTATAATCCTTAAACTTAAAGTTTCTTTTATAAGCTCAGTTGTAGCTAAGGTCACCGGAAATCAACTGTGGTTGGATGATGCGGATCGCGTTCAGAGTTTAAATATGGCGCCGCATCCGGTCAATTGAACGACGATTTTACTAATTAAGAAAACTTGGTCGTAATAATGAGATAAGTTGATTTATTTTGTTGATGTGATTGTTATGTAGTTTAAATTGGGTAATTAATTCATCGATCTACATATAATTATATTTTTCTAGAAGAGTTGCATAAGAAAATTGAAACAAGATTTTGTTTGAAACTTACAAGATTTTTACTAGATTTTTGGATGACGATGATAACTAAACTATGAAATTTGTATAATTTAATTCCCTCTTAGCGGCGACGGGCTTGCATCCTTTCACGTTTAAAATACTAACTACTTACTGCAAAAAGTGAGTATTGTGCCAAAAGTTTTGACATGCCTCTGACTACCCTCTAGACACCTAAAAGGATCTGAACGCCTGGAGATCTGAAAGTATGTCTACCGTACTTCGGGATTACAGTCGTGACTACTTTTATTTTCTTTAGGTCTCTAAAGTATGGCCGAAAGTCTCCACCCCTCAATAAGTATGTTTTCTAAAATTAATTATTTATGTATAAAAGCAAAAGTAATCCCATTTAGTTAAATAATATAATAGTCTCAACACCCTGCCCTCATATAGCTTAATCATTATGCTTGCTAAGTATTCTCGGCATGCGATCATGCACACAACGGGTATACTTGCATTTGCCCGCGGCATGGCTCACGTGGTACTAAAAGTACCTACTCAGATTAAATTTAGCTTACTTATAATTTTGTTTTTTTACTTAAGGATATAATCTAGATAAATTAAACACAGAAACACGATTGGTAAAACTTTTCTCGATAGATTTATTTTACAAAGTTGGCTCTTAGAAAAACTATTTTCGTTTTCAAAACTGTAAATAGCTGAACAATAATAATTCATTTTTATATAATTCGTTAGATAATAGCTACATAAATGTAAGACGGTTTTTTTTTAAGTTTGATGGTTTTCAAGATAATGCGGTTTTATAACTTTTTGCGTCTTGTTCGGGTAGATTCAGCCTATATAAAACCAAAAATGTCAATTCTCTCTAATATAAACTAGAAAATAATCTTAAATGCCTGGGTAGTTACTTATTATTATTATGTATTTTTTTATTATACGGGTGCTCCCATCTGATAACTAATTAACTGTGTTGGGACTTCCGTGTTGATGACATCTAGATGTCAGATAAAAACTAAATGAATGACGTATAATTTGAACCATATGTTTTGAGGTCATCCAAATTATGTTTGATTAAACTTAAGAATGTCGTTCTTCGAACTGTTTCTTGAACTGTATCTTCTTCAGGATCGGCTTTTGCCAAATGATATCTTCAGAGATCTGAGCGCCTGGAGATCCTAGAGAATGTCTACTGTACTTGGGGATTACAGTCGAGATCCTATTATTTAAAATTATTATTTGAATCTCCATTATACTTTTATTAACATTCTTATACATGTCATGACATGTCTTGTTACATTGTTAAGATAAAATTATGAACAGCCGAACATTATTTAATTTAACAGTACCTAATTGTTCATCTTATATTATTGACAGCTAGCATTCCTTTGAATACAATAGCCACGAATATCTTTTAAGAAATAATCAATAATTAATTAGGTGAGTTCTCACTCATTTTCCAATTTAACAATAAGCATTTCTCCAATGTCGATTCTAACCAACAGAATAAAACCAATTACACTGAAATTATAAGTAATATTAAATGTATTATTATCATCGATTAAATTCATCTAATCGTTGAAAATTGTTGGGTTGTCAGTTCAAAAAGTCTGAATGATGAACCCTTTTCGATTGTGTTTTTTTGATAATTGATCGTAAACGTCATTTTGATTTTAAAATCAGAGTTGTTTCATTGCCATTTGTAATTTCTAATTCTATACTATTATCAAAAGAGTTATGTAAAGAGGTCTATGAGTATTTTTTTATCTTTTATAAAAATAAAATAAATAGGATCACGACTGTAATCCCCAAGTACGGTAGACAACTCTCAGATCTCAAGGTGCTTAGAGCCTTGAAGATATCTAAGGCGGTAGTAAGAGGCACGTCCAAATATTACGTTTGGCACAATACCCACAATTTGCAGTAGTTAGTATTCCATATATGACAGGTTGCAAGCCCATCGCCGTTTGTAAGAATACGAACTGGTTTTTCTTTTATAAGGATTTATTTTATGTACAACGCGTTTCTTTTTCTTAGAAACTTATCTTAACGAAACTTAATAGCGTTATCTTCAAATAATCATAAAACCTCATGAACTTTTATGTTCATATCTATAGAACCTCCCTTATCGTCTATTTTAGATCCACAATCAATAAAACTAAACAAAGAGGTCCGACTAGATAATTCATTCTATTTACAGTATCATTCAAAAGGGATCGTAAGGGCTCTAGACACTACCAATAAACAGAGGAGAAGATACAAAACAGACGCTCGCCTCTTTGTTTGGCTCTTTTATAAATAAACTTGAGTCTTTGAATATTGCTAGGTGTATTAAAAACTGTTTGGATGGCAGTGCATTGAAAATTTTAATGCATAGATCAAAGTGTTCAAAGAATGTCTTGAAGGTCATGAATAGAGGAAGGTTCATAGTCTGTTTTAAATTTTATGTAGCAGGCATCCTCAAAATCATACTCTTTGTACCATCAAAGTCTTTCGAGAGACACACCCAACAGCTGGTTACTTTAGAATTCTACCTCCGATATAAAAACTTTTTGTTGAAAAGCTTCGTTGAATCTTTAAAGATTTAAATACTTTTCAAACGCTATGCACAAATATTTTTGGCAAAAAAATATCAGCTGTCGAATCAGCTGATCTGACCGTTTTCCATAACTTCAATCCAGGTAAAGGTTTTTTGTATGAACGTCAGCTGTTCGTATAGGTGCGCGTGCGTTTCGATTCTCTCGAATTCGAAAATTTCGAATGCCATCCTTCAATGTATCGAACATCTGCTGGTACAGGTGCGGAATTTTTGAGTTTTAAACAGTTGTCCCGTTTAAAAATGGAATGTTTTCTCTTCTTAACCGACGAAAAAGAGGCGGTTATCATGTGACATGTATAACTTTAATTTTTTTTTTAGTTTTTTAAACGTTACTATTAATTTCAATGGTTAATTGCCTTAAAAATCTTTAAATCACGATTTGAATATACATTCGTATATTAAAAGGTTGAACAAGATAAGAAATGTCAGATATAGGCATTTTGCGTATCAAATATCATGAATGAACTTGTATCCGTTCGTTACGTGATACGAGGAAGATGTACGATGATACGGATTTGATCGGGAAAGCGGATGCGCAAAAAACTTCTGATAAAATGACGTTTCCGGTCTTAAGTTTGACAGATAAAATGTGAAAGGATGTGAGGTTTATCAAAATGTGTCAAGATACTGTGACTTAAAAATAAACAAAGATTTTGATTGGTGCTCTAAAAGTCCTAGTTTTTTTCATGAACAATTGTGGGTATCTCTAAAACAGAATCGCCTTATACAGGGCTTATGAAAAATACTCCCGTAAACTATGGATGTTTAGACAATGCATCTTGATCGATTATCATCACCAAAAAATTCCACAAGAAAATAACTATAAAAACTATTTTAACTTCATAATTCAACATTTTTCCATTCCGACGCCTGGATTTAGATAATAATTTTGCACTTTAGATTGAGTTCATTAGCGACCACTTTAATTCCTCTATTATTTGATTTATTTGTAGCATTGCCATTATCATACGATTTTTCGGGTTTATGATCAGGAGTACTAGTTTTGTTAGTTTTGTTCTTTTTCTATTTAAAAATACACCCGATATAATATACCTAGAATGTCTGTCGGTTGAAATAGCCATTAATATGCGGCTTTTGTATGTGAGTGAACACCGGGTGTAAGGTTTCAACAGCTGACGTTATAAAAACGCACCCTCTTCCTACTTTTATTGATAAGGCCAATATTAGGCCCACTTTTGTGTCAGTAATGATGGCTTGGCAAACGATGACAGGAAAATTTAAAAGAGGAACCTATCTTTGATGACTTTTAAAAAACTGAAAAGAAAACCGACGAAAATGTTTTAACCAATCAAAAAGTCAAGGGACGATATTCGAATTTTAAGTTTTGAGAAGGAACTATTTATTAGTCCAACACATGAATGTATAATAAATGGGATCAACTTAGAACTTTACTCTAGACTACTATAGAATAAAAATCATCGAAATCGCATCACCAGGTAAAAATATATACGCGGTCATACATAAAAAAATATATATAATATATATATATACGTATCGAATTGAGACCTTTGTCCGGGTAAAAAATTAGGATCACTCTGCAATCCTTATAAAACTTAGGAAAGTAGTAGTATTTCTATAACAATTTCTACCGCCGAGTAAAAATTTAAATATTTTAACATAGGTATCTAATTTGAGTGATTGTAATTGTTCGAATTTAATGCATTTAATCAACTAAATTCAATGTTCCGTGCTCACAAACTAAACAATAAACATTCACGCGGCAACAGACTTCCATTTTTAAATGTAACTTTTTTTTCCGTGCATGTGGCCACGGTTCGCTTCCCATTCGGCCGCACATGGCTCTTGAAGAATTTGACACGCAGATGTGCGTTCCGCGACTGCTACTGCCGACACAATAAAATACGTAATAAATATGCCAACATACACTGGAATTGAGCTAAAGAAATTACAACTACCAGTGTTTGTATATAGAATTAAAACTATCGTGGTTATTAATAATTTTGAATAGAAATATGGCTAATTATCACATTATTTTCTTGTATTCCTTACGTTTCGAGACAATTCAGATGCTCTTGATTGATCAACGGAAGATTGACTCATACAAACGTATAGACGAATAATTGTATGATGAAGAGCATCTGAATTGTCTCGAAACGTCAGCAATACAAGAAAAAAACTTAGTAATTAGCCATATTTCTATTTAAAAAGTATTCGATTCGTTTTATTCAGTTTTATATACTAGAAGCATTCTATACTTTTAATAAGTAATTTTATGTCACGAGTATTAATAATAATTAAACTATTATGTTTCTAGTAAATATCTACTATTAGAAACATCATAAACAATATAAAGAGTCAGTTGATGTTAAAAAATATATTATAGGGCAAGAGATCTGACTGTGGTCACTTTAACAACATTTTAATTTTCAAATAAACTGTTTATATTGAAAAAATTATTAAAACGACGATTTGAAAACAACATAGAATAGAGTAGGTATTTATTTATCTCTTAGTAATTAATTATTCATATTTAAGAAAAAATGTGAAATCATTGGTTGGCCTGTCCGGTACACTCGTATCAAATATGTTTTCTTTAGGGTGACCAAACAGATAATAAAAAGCAATAAAAACAAATCAAATCGTAATTGAGATAGCAGAATGGGATCAAATAGTGAAAGCTGTGACATCCATTAAGCACTCGTGAGTTACAATTCTTGGGAAACACATCAACGAAACTAAAAAATCGATAGGATGACAATGAAATTTGAAAATCATTACGAATAGTTTTATCGAGTATCGTACTAAAATAAACACAAAATAAAATATTGTTGCAATATTTTATATAATTTTAAGGTAATGTGACAGTAAAATTTGTCCATACTTAACAAAAAGATTAAAGTTTCGCATAAAATAAAATATTGTGGCAGTAGGTATTTGTTTTATTTTTAAGATAGTGTGACAGTGAAATTTTTACTTAGTTAAATCTCTTAGTACCTATATATTAATGAACAAAATGTATAACTCCACGTCAATTTGACAGACAACATCTCTGTAACGTAATAACAGAAAGGAAATAATGTATTGATGTAAATTACAGTGAAGCAGCGTACCAAAGTAGGTAGTAAGACTGTTCAAGAATGCGTAAACGCATGCTGCTGGGCTGACCAAACGGTAACAGATATTGTGGATTTGCGATCTATATTCAACAGTAATAAACAGTATTTTTTTCAGGTCCTTTCTTTGCAAATGACCGTTGGGCGCTAATGAGTACAAAGTTGGAAAATGGGCTAGCTGGAATGGTCATGTTTGTTGAATACCGTAAAAATAACTGTGGGCCTTACGAAGATATATTTTTTTAGAGGTAGTACTGGTGGTTTAGATTGTTTAATCGACTAGGTTTTACAACAAGGTATGTGCTTCCATAATGTAGTAACTAGTAGGTACTTAATAAACCTGGTATTCAAAATTGCATGTCTAATATCTTGTATAATTTACCGCTAATAAGTTATAAATCTAATCTACCATGCTCAACTTGTACTTCAATTTTGCATTTTTAGGCTTTATTATTTTAACGCATGCTGTGGTATTCTGTAATTAGTGATACGCATAGATTTAAGTTACCCTATATTTTATTTTACATTGTACTGTGTTATCACTGTTGGATACCCATAATAAATAAATAAATAAATAAATAAATATAACAAATCAAATATCAACCTAACCTAACCTAACAGTAGTGTTCATCTGCCTCATATTATTGACAGCTAGCGTGTCTTTGAATTAAATAGCCACTAATATTAAAAAAAAACATCAACTTTAATGTCATAAGTTGAAAGTTTACGATATACAGACGAGCTTCGGTTTTAAATAAAAGACATTGCAATAAAAACGATAAAGCATCAAATTACTTTACTTTAAAGAGTTGCGTGTCATAAAATTAAATATGGCAGTATTTTGATGGCTTTCTTTTTTGATTACCGTGATTGTAAATGTTCTTTACAACCTGATGAGGTCACAGGACATGTGCGAATAAGTGTTGCAAGTTTAATGAGATCTTTACACGAGTTATGCGAGACCGTAACTGTTAACGACGAGGTATTATTCATTAACAGGGTAATTGGTAATCACCGAAAAAGTTTTTTTTTTGTTAATGCTCGTAATTAAACTGCCTAGAATCGTTATTTGACTGGAAATGTTTTGCTAAATATAATTTAATGATACGGTCATCTAATAAGATGTCTTTCTTAGATGTCCACTAAGTCCATTATTATTTTTTGTTTTCAAACTTGTTGAACCTTAGCTTAACTTACTGAAAAAGTATGTTAAAATGATACCAAAAAACTAGTGTTATCCAAAATGTTGGAGGTGTAAAAAGTTTTACGATATATCGTAAAGATCAACGTTACTTTGACCGTACCTAACAATGGACCATTTACGATATTTTGCAACGAATAATAAATTATATTTTATTGTGGGAAATTAAAGTTATTTGATTGATAGTTTTGGATATTTAACATAACTGTCTAACTTCACGATTCTGTCAAAATAGCTGTTTGATTTTAAAGACTATGTAAATTATAAAAAGAGGTTATAGGAAATACCAGTTCAGTTAAAAGCCAAAGATTGAGAAGTAGTTCGTACATAAAAGGTAATCAGTCTTAGCTCTCTCTTGAGAATCACGGTACAGCCCAATTTAAGTAGATGCCTAACATGAAACCTAAAACCTAATGGGACGAAGACCAGCTTTAGAAAGGCAGTCTCAAGAGGTGAAAGTCATAATGCTTACATGCCTTGCAAAAACTCGCATCTCGCGGCCTTGCCAAGGTGAGTGCAAGGGGGACATAACGGTGCCCGCTCCGTCTTTACCGGACCCATGGAACGAGATTCATACAACAAACACCATTGCCGGCTGGCCCAACCATCGGTGGATTGACTTGAGAACTCCCACACGCAACCATAACAAAACCGTCAAACGACAGCACTATATCATTATCATCTGTCGGAAACCAAACACGTTTTCGATTCATTTCCTTTCAGCGATATCGTTGAACTTAATTAGTCGCCAATAATGGCACGTTGGCAGTAAAGCATTACAAATTTTACACACGTTTGATGACCCTTTGGGAAAGCAGGTCTAACTGTTAATCCAAATAAGGGATGTTGCGTTGCGAGGCAGTGCTTTATTATTTGTAAACAATACCTTGACTATGAAACAGGTGGGTCTAATTTAAGTAAAAAAATGTTTCGATTGTTGTAAACTTTCATAACATAATACATTATGTTACATAAATAATAGTGTCATAATTTGAAACCAATATAATTGCAAGATGGTATGCTCTTGCATTGTTATGTAGGGTGACCAAATATGAAGAGTTTCAAGGACACTACCAAAAAATGTAGACCCGTAACGTAACCGCAAAAACCCGCACACAAAATTATGAATGGTGAGAAAAGATTACCTATGCGCTAAGCGAACTTTGAAACATTCTACCACAAACAGTTACCGTCACATTTTGTAAATAATGAACTACTTAGCATGCGAAACGCACTGCTATGCAGCTGCGTGTTCAAACGTCCCTTCTATTTATATAAAACACTTACAATTTGGCTGATCTCCGTTATTGGTATGGGGGTTATGGTCTTCTCGGACCCTTGAGGGAGCGAGGAGGCGCTGGGGGTCGGAGACACGCCGGGGAAGCTCGGTCCATTCCCGACGCTCTCCTTTGACGTCCGGTTCGGAGACAACCTCGACGGGAAGCTGAGGGTCTTCGTCCACTGCGATAAGCTACGCACCATCTTGACCGTCCATAAGCACAACACGAATCACTGAAACCGGTATCTCTTCGCGAACGGTACGTGCACGCGCTGCTATGGTTCGCGGAGGAATGACGGCGGAGGGCAACAAAACTTCAGCCTGGCTTGAGCAGAGCAAGTTGCGACTTGATTGGTGTGGAGGGGATCGCCGCCTGTAGCGATGGGGTTCGTTTGTGTGTGTGTGCGAGCCTCCTGCATGCATATCATCTGTGTGGCTGCAGGGTCCGGCCACCTATTGGTTTGGGTCCGATTTTCTTTTGTTTATCGTATCGACGACCTCGGGCGGCTACTTATTGAAGCGTTGCTTGCAAAAAGTTTTAACGGCTCTTTTACAATATTTATGCAATCTGAGTCTTTCAATATCAAATAAATCAATTTTTAATTTTTAAACTTTTTTTTTTTGTGAATTACTAACTTCCATAAATTTCTAAAATAAATTCAATCTATTTCGATAAATTCTCAATGTTCTTATTTGGAACTTGTTACTTTTGTAACTACAAACTTTTACGACTATTTCTTCGTTAGTAAGAAACTTATCACTATTGGTAGACCTTCTTATTCATATATATAATGTTATAATATATAAGTTGATAACTTTTATTTTTCCATTAGAGTCAACTTACGACTAATGACATTTCTTTTTATGTCATAAACCAAGCCTATAGCGCACATTCGAATTAGCAACACCCCATAAACGCAGAAAATAACTGCACATGACACATTGGGGTGGGACCCTTTGTAGGTAGTTAGGTACTTTCTTTTATTCTTGCTGCAAATACACCATACATACATACATACACATATTACAATGCGAGGGGTATGGGATATTGTTCAATTTGAATATCAATCCGTTAATATGAGTTGGTTTAACCTTTAAGTTAATAACCAGTCCAATTATGTACCTAGTGCATTTCTTTACAATTTAACGGTGTAATATTTATATTATAAATATAACTTCATTAATCTAAAGATACGAAAGTTTATATTGTTTAGAGCAGTACTAATATATTATTCTCAAAACAATGAATAGTAATAATAATAATACTACCTTACAGATAAAAACATCAGAATGAAGCCAAATAAACCATTGATATCTCCATGTCTAGAACAAGCGACAGCAAAAGTGCTTGAAGGGTTTTTATTCATCTTTAGACGAGTTCCTGAGCGTGGACCTCGTACAAACGCGATTAGAAAACAATGGGTGCGCATGCGCATCGCGTGTTGCTTCCTGAGACACGTGCGCACGCAGCTGACGCCCGCAGCCCTTCTTGAGGACTGGGAAGTGAGGAAACGACGCAAAAAAACCTGTTCTTCAAGTTTTAAGGACGAGAGACCATTGTAAATTGGTTTCGCCTTGGCATTGTTACTTTATAGCCCTTGCGCAAAACTGCAGAGGATTAATAAATTTAATGCGGTGACTTTAGATTTCGATATGAATCTGCCATTTTAAATTGTTTTTCCTTGAGAGAAACATCGACTCTTTGTTTCGCTAAATTGTATGTCATTATAAACAATTGTTGCAAATAATTGAATTTTTTTTTTCATGTGTTCCTGGTATCTTTGAATTAAGTTTTATGATCGCATAAAGATATAATGGAATGCTAACTACTGAAAAATGTTGGCATGTGCCAAATGTAATGTTTGGACGTGCTTCTGACTACCCCCTTTAGACATGTTCAAGGATCTGAGCACCTGGAGATCTAAGAGGATATCCAAGATATAACATCTCCCGAAATTCATCTATACCACAAATACCTATTCAGAATTAGGTAGCATATCCCAAGTCAACTAAAACTCTTCAATTTACAACCAAACACAAAATTCTACGAATACTTGCTGCGTTGTTGACATTCCTGGACAAGCAATGCATTTTAATTACTCCCTTCTCAAACTACTCTGCTATCCGTCAATCCACCCCTGCTCCAAAGAATCCTCATACAAACTAGTCTAGGGAAGAATAGGGCACGGACAAAGACAAGGGCTACTCTCAAGGGCTGTTTGTACCCTTTACACAAAGAAGAGCTTTAATGACTGTTTTTTGTTGAAAGTTTGATGGGATCCAAGGGCTGGAGTTACCCACTAGATTTATTGATGTTAACATCCGCCGATTGGTATTAATAAAACAAATAATTGTGTTACACAAAATGATGAAAAAATCCTAAATTTCTTGATAATATGAAAGACAGTTTGCTTAACTCAAATCTTATTTTATGAGCAGGAAGTGGGCGTTGGTAGCTGTGACACAGTTTTAATAACTACTGCTTTTTCTTCTACCGTTCATTCTATTAATATTGTAGGTACCTACCACATCACTTGTTCCGAAATAAATGATTATTATTATTATTCTTTGGTTAAGGTCTTCATTTTCAACCTCGGCAGTTCTTGCATATTAAGTTAAAAAGTAGTCAACTATAAAATAATACATAATGAATATGAAACTGTATTGTAAAACCTGCAGAAAATAAATCTTTTTTTTTATTTATTATTTTTCATATTGCACGAAAAGAGCCTACAAGGTGCACATAGATCCTTTCACCACAATGGTTTTCTCACCAGCAGTCACTTGACTTTTTTTAGACCTTATCTCAACTTGGTCACTGACCTAAAGCTAGTAGTAATTCATGTCATGAAGTAAATAACGGTATAAAAAGAATTGTTTAAACAAAATTATTACTTATTCAAATCAGAAACCATCTTAGGTCGGTTATCCTCATCATTGATGTTTATAATATTCATTCAAAAGATGTTCATATAATATTTTTTGTATGTAATATGATATTTTGAACACCATTGATATTTTAAAATTCATCTCGGGTACGTTGCTTTAGGGAAGTGACGATATGATTTAAGCTTATAGCAATTTACTATGATGTCAATAACACCGGAAGGCAAAGTACGTGTTAGTATTACTTAAAACGGTATAAAGACAATTTATTTTCGAAAAGCCTATATACAAACATAATTTTTTTATGTTTGTTACCTTAGAACTCCGGCATTTATTAACCGAAATGGAAAAACCTTTTTTTGTTGGGAGGATATTCTTCTCATTTGTTTCCATTTAAATTTCACGAAAACCACCTCGGTTTTCATAAAATTAAGGGTGAGAAATAGATGTATTAGACTTATTACAAAATAAAGTCGGTTTTGTTTTAGTTTTTTAAACATAATTATCAATACTTATTCTATTATACTGAGTATTAAACAAATAATAAATTAAATTAATTAATTTAATTTTTTTTTAGGCTTTGAATCGATGAATTTTAATTTTTTTTAATTGACGGAACCTTATTTTCAATTTGTCCAAAATATAATAAAACCTAATATTCAAAAATGTTACACATACAAATAAAATCTCTAGAATAAACAAATCACTTTGAACTTAAGTTATTGTCAGAGTAAATTTTTTAACAGTTTGCTCCTAGTATTAAAACACCTTACTTAATTTTATTATTATTGTTTTTGTTTACAAATAAAGTAGGTATTACAGATGTTTTTTGTATTTTAAACTTAAAATGTTTATATTTAAAAGTTGACAAAGTGCACGACCTCAATAAACATCACCAATCATGGTCACCCTAACTCTAGTTCGCGGAGGGGTGTTTATTATTAAAAACTTCGTAATACGTCTACAAAATTAGTACATGTCACTCTTTGTCTCATAGTGCGCGAACTTTACTGTAAACTTTCGCTCTTATCGCGGTGGTGTAAGGTTGAAAGTCCTATGTTTTTGCCTTACTATTTCTGTATGTCGTAAATTAATGTAAGAGCGTAAAATACTTCGGTGGCGTTATAATAATAAGCTAATTACAGCTCCCTACTGACAAAGGTAAAGTTATTTTGTAGCGCTTTGTTCGGGTTTTCTAAAAATAGTAGCGGTTTCAATGACTATGGGGAATATTTAGCTAACTGGTTAAATACTACATTAAGGTTATGAACTAAATGAGGAGAGGACACGGGAAGTTTAATTAAATAAAACAGGTAAAGATCGTAGGTACGTTTTCATACTTAGGTACCTACTAATAAAGGGTTATGCAATTTCAATAAGGACGCTCAATTTTTACACGTCCAATAAATTTTCGTGTGTGTGATATTATTATTATTATTTATTTAATACCAGCTGTCCTGAACTCCCGACAGACGTTGTCCTGTTAAATTTCAATATTTCAACAGAAAAGGAACTTTAAATACGGCTAATTACCACGTTTCGTCTTGTATTGCTGACGTTTCAAGACAATTCAGATGCTCTTCATTATATGCATCGCCCGCGACCGCGATCAACGGCAGATCAGCGAATATTCGAGTATTCGCCGATCTGCCTCTGCTTCTTTGAATATACACAAAAATAAAATCATAAAAATTGGTCAAGCCGTTTCGTAGGAAATCGGTTACAAACACTGTGACACGAGAATTTGATATATTAGAGATTTGTTTTATATATTTGAAAGAATATTCTGGTATATAATGTCGTTCAAATGTTGGCCGCGGGTTTGCTTGGTGGCACGAATTCTGGAGGTACAATTATCCATGACTATGGTCGCATGTCGATGCCACCAGACCAATTAATAATTAGCAAGGATTAGGTAGGTACATGCTCAAACAGATATTAATGTAAACACTCGTAGGTACTTTTAATATTCACACAAATTGCTAATACTAACAAGGAAAACATTGAATAGTTACCTACTGTTTTATAAATTAAAAATGTAGGTATATGACAAGCGCAGCCAACATAATACATAATGTAGACAGTACCTACACAAAAACAGGAAAAGATGGGTAATGGGTCCAGTCGACTAAAGAGCCGATAATTCATTGAGTAATATATTTCAATTTGAATTCAAAACAAACCAAATATGGTAATAAACAGTTCTATTCGTTTCTAATTACCAAAACTCGTGATATTTTCCAATAATTAACTATTAAACTACAAAAGCTCATTATTGTAAAGCCGATAATTACAGAAAACAACTTGGAAGCGCAATTAGGACTATTTTATTGTTTAACGCACGTGGGTTTCACCCCTCGAGGGGTAGTGTGACGTTTTAAGGGTAGTTTATGTGATGGGTAATATTTATCAGGAATAATAAAAGTAATCTTTATGGTGGGAAAAGCATACACCTAGTATCTATAGAGATATAGATACCTCTATTAAAATATTCGATTAGGGTAGGAAACTAAGTTTTATAGTCTTGCTTTAAATCGTAAATTATAGGGTATGATTTATTGTAGTTTGTATAGATAATTGATAAATAAATAAATATTAGTGACATTTTCACACAGCTCATCTAGCCCTAAACAAAGCTTGTATTATGGAAACCAGAAAACTTACCTACATACCTTTTTTATAAATACATTAACTACTTAATAAATATATACATTGGGCGATTTTTCTTTGAACTTGGTTGGACACGCTGTCACGTGTCTAGATAACACCCAGACATAGAAAAAACATCTACTAGTCCATCGCACAAATGTTAGTCCTGGATATGAATCGAACCCACAGCTTACATAGTTTTCAAAGGCTTACATAAAAACAAGTATATTTTCAACACGCGATTTTAACACATCTTTGAAACAAAAGCTGCAAGCCAGCTACATCTGATTCCATACGCCATATGTGTCACGAATTGGGTCTATAAATACATTTAGCAGTGGTCCTCCATATGGTCTGACCTACACTTCGACCATTCAAGAAAGACCAGATGAATAAACAAACTGAGGGTATTTTATGCCGGTTAAGGCAGAATGGTGTTAAACTCATGGAGCATGTTTTGGGGGTATTTGAATGAAAGTTGAACACAACATAATAAGTTTTCTGTTGAAAAATATGCTTTCAGGACAAGCTTTAAAAGGAGCGCGCTATAACCTGGCACATAATATTACATTGTTATTGGAAAAAGTATGAAAAGTTTATACTCAATCGAAGTATTTACATTTCCATTGTGAGTGAAGCTCTCCTGACTCCATCATCAGATCAGCTCGCTGTCACCATTATTATTGTATTGTCACCAGAACCAAATAGGTGTATTCAAAAATTCAGCTCAATCGTCTTCCAACAAATGGTTCAAAAATGGTTTGTAAATTTTGACGGACAACTTACATACGAACAGTGCAAGTTAAGGTGATAAGTGAAATTTTTGACTTTTTGTATGGGCTGAGTCTACCCGATAAGACGGAAAAAGGGATAAAACTGCATTATCTTGAAAACCATCAAATTTACAAAGAAACTGTCTGTAATTTACATAGCTAGTATAATTATCTAACGAATTATATAAAAATTAACTGTTTAGTTATTCATAATTTTGATTAAAAACGAAACTAATGCTTTTGAAGAGCCAATTTTGGAAAATAAATCTATCGAGAAAATTTTCACCAATCGTGTTTCTGTCTGTAATTTATCTACATATATTATGTTTGTTTTGCGGTTATTGAGAAAAAACGATTCTGCATTCACCAAAAACATTTATTACTCGTCTTAAATAAAAGCTTGTAAAAAGTATATAGAATAGAATAGAATAGAAATAATTTATTTGCAACAACTTAACTCAACTTTATAAACAATAAAAAAAACAATAAAAACAAAATGAAAAATAACAAAAAATAAATACAAATGTTGCAAAAAGGACCCTAACTCAGCATGGTGCAGGTTGCAAAATAGCAACCCACGCTGGTCTTCCGTCAGGACCAATTTTGATTTGCGGACGCATACAAGGTAAAAAATAAAAAACAATAAAAATAAAAATAAAAATGTGCAAAATTAACCAACATTATCATATGATACACAAAATCAAAACACATTAAAAAATAAAAATAAAAACAGAGAATCTAAGAAGTTAGATAAATATATTATATTATCTTACACTACTATATAGCACTTGTGTCCAACAATAGGCTTTCCTGCGCTTTCTGCCAGTCAATAAGAAAGATTTTAATTTTTCTTCTAAATCCATAGCTACTGTCCAGGTTCCTGATCGGCGGGGGGATATTATTCCAACACTTCGATGCAGCATAGCGGAAACTACCCCTAAAAGAAGTTGACCTATGCCGCTGTGTTGAAAGTTGCATCGAGCATTGACGAGGATCGCAGGATCTCATATGGGTTGATCTCTTCAATTTTTCATAGAGATATTTGGGCGCGTTGTGCTTCATAACCCCAAATAAAAGGCACGCCAGATGAAGCTTCTGTCGATGTTTAATCTTTAAAATAGAATGGGTGTTTAGAAATGGGCTAACGTGATCTCTAAAAGGAATGTCGAAACAGAAACGCGCACACGCATTTTGTACCCGTTGTAAGAGTTTTTGCGTTCTGTTCAAAAGTCGCGGCCCATACACAACATCAGTGTAGTTTAGTTTTGATAAAACCAATGACTCTACCAACCTAAGGCGTAGCTCTTCTGAAATATATGGTCTCATCCTGTAAAGCACCTTTAATCTGTAAAAACAGTCCCTAACTGCACCCGCAATATGCTCCTCAAAACGAAGGGCACAGTCTAGCTGAAGGCCAAGATTACGAGCTTTGTAGACACGTTCAATAGGCTCACCCATAACCATGACGTCGACTGTTTGATTTAGTTTGGTTAGTTGATGTTGGCTACCAAAGATTAGATATTTAGTCTTGGTAGGATTCAACAGAAGGTTGTTATTATTGGACCAGAGAGCAATATTTTCCAAATCAGAATTAAGTTTAGTGATGGCATTATTTATTTCAGAGGGCTTGCAAGAGATATAAACCTGTGTGTCATCTGCATATATATGAAATTTACTGTTTTTTATATGTTGACCCAAATCAGCTGAATACAGGATAAAAAGTATGGGTCCCAAAATCGACCCCTGAGGTACACCTCTATCCACTGACACTTTGTTAGAGAAAATTGTAGATGAGCTGGACGTGAGGCTAACGTACTGAGAACGATTAGTGAGGTAACTTTTAAACCATTGCAAGGCATGATTATCAAACCCATAATATTCAAGTTTGGCAATTAGAAGCTTAGTATTTAGTGAGTCAAAAGCCCTTGAAAAATCCAGAAGGACTAGCACCGTACACATGCCCTCATCCTGCGCACAGAGTATGTTATCAGTAACATCAAGAAGAGCAGTAACCGTACTGCGACCTTTTCTAAAACCTGACTGTACCTCAGGGAGTATAAGATTTTCTTCAAGATAGTCAGTCATTTGTGCACAAACAGCTTTTTCCAGAATTTTAGATAAGCATGGCAAAATACTTATGGGTCTTAGGTCTTTTAGATCGACAGGATTGGAAATTTTAGGAAGAGGGCGCACTATTGCAAGTTTCCAGATGTCAGGGAATGTGGAAGTAGTAATCGAAGTGTTAATCAAGGCAGCTATTACTTCAAGCGTGTTAGGCAATGACATAATAAGCATATTTAAGTTAATGAGATCACACCCCTCAGCATTCGATTTCAAACTACTTATTATTTTAGTGATCCTGTCAAGATTTATAGGCTCTATATGAAATATGGAATCACTAAATTTGTAAGTCACATACATGAGAGGTGCAAGGTATATTAAGAAAGTGGTCATTGATAGTATTAGGGTCTTGAAAATGGGGGGGCAGTTCTATATTTTTTTTAGGTAAAAGGGTATTTTTAAGGTTCTTCCAGAGATTTTTCGGATCATGGATCTTATTGTTAATGTTTAGATTGAAATAAGCTACTTTTTCGTGGTAGAGTGCTTTATTAACAATGGACTTCATACTCTTGTAATAGTCTTTTTTACTATCCAATTTGGACTTATGGTAGTCTGCTGCAGCTTTATCACGTAGCCTCATCATTAGCCTAACTGTGTCAGTAATCCAAGGGTATGAGCAGGTTTTTATAACAATAGATTTCACCGGCGCATGTAGATCAAAAAGCTTAAGGATGTAGCGATTAAATAAAAGAACCATCTCATTAACGTCCACAGCTGTCAATATGTAATCCCATCTTATAGCCTTTAGGTCAACATCAAATTGGTTCAAATCAATATGTTTAATTGGTCGATAAGTTAAGGTGAACGGTGCAGGTTTCTCAAGCTTAATATTAAATTCACAAGTGATCATACAGTGCCCGTATATGATTCGTATGTTTCACAAGAACACTGGGTCCATAGCCCTAAGTAGGCCATCCTAGCCCATCTGCCCAAACTATGCCTACATCAAAAACAAACAATGACTTCAAAGCACATGGAGCTTTTTAGGTCAGCTATTTGAATCTTCCCTTTGATGGTGATGTAATAAAAATGTTTACAATAATGGCGACAGGACGATGCCTGTAATTTTATTTTCAAACTCCTGATTTTAGAGGTGTGAGTTGATAAAACGGACTAGCTTGTTAATTGAGCTATCAAATACCGTTGTTGTCAGTTGAGCTACTTATTTTGCAACGGTCTTTAGATAGCTCGACTATTTTTTTATATATTTTGTAAATATTGTGTACCTAAGTATTACAAGTGGGTAGGTAAGTAGGTATATACAGGGTGTATTTAGACGACTCACAAATTACTGCAGGCACTACCCCTACCAATGCCCTTGTGAAAAATTTTCAACTAGTTACTATTTATATATCGATTGGAAAAAAATATATATATATTTTTAGAAATCCTAATGGCAATGCTACAGGCAATGGAGGACGCAATAATAATCGCTAATGAACTGATTCAAAAGAAAAAAAACTTGCCAATTATCGAATATTAATGATTCTCTAATTTAGATAATGTAATATTTACAGTACCTAGTTGTTATTGACACAATAACAACTAGGTACTGTAAATTTTACACTGATGATGATGATGATGACCGTGGTAAGTATACATTGATGGTGCTATCATTGATATTTTGAAGGCATTCATATGGATTACACAATCGGAAAAGTCGTGTGCCCAACACACGTTTACTGAGAACCATTTATTAACAATCACTAAATGGATTATCGGCGCCATTTTATTTTGATTGTCTGGACGTGCGCACGCGCTTGTACGTGACAGGTGAATGAGGTGTTTTTATGATATTCGAAATAATTTTATTGGTCGTTACGAAATTCATAAGACGATCATTCATAAGAGTTGTTTCCCGAATTTCAGGGAAATTCATTTATGATTTTGCTAATAAAACTCAAAGATGACTAACGTGCTTCTATATCCCAAACTAAAATTTCGTAATTTTATTATTTAATCACTACATAGTATAAAGCAAAGTCGCTTTCCACTTCCCGCGTCTGTATGTATGTATGTATGTTTGCTTATATCTTTAAAACTACACAACGGATTTTGATGCGGTTTTTTTTAATAGATAGAGTGATTCAGGAGGAAGGTTTATATGTATAATACAATGCTACCCGTGCGAACCGTGCTACCCGGGGCGGGTCGCTAGTAATTTTATATATGCTAGTTAGTGGACACAACAGAATTGCCACCACCTTTAGGAATGAAGACACATCAATACAGTTAAATGTTGCGACCCGGATCCTTTGCAGGGGTTTGCCAAAACTCCCACACAGACAGACATACTACAATCCAAATATGGTATAAAGTTAGGGCAATAAATTCTCTACAATAGAAGTCCAATATGGATATTCATGTAATTTTGGACATCTATTAAATGTGAATCGATCGTAAAGCTCGCTTTTGATGGACTTTATTCTATTAGTAACATAATTTTTAACACTTTATTTTTGCGAGAAGTAGTCTTTTAATAATAATGTTAAAATATATACATTTTTTTTTTAATTAAATTTTGCTTGGGCAGATTCTACAAATCATCATCAGGAAGATTCCTGCCCTTTCCCACTTAGGTGGGGTCGGCACAACATGTTTGTCATGTTGTTGTTGTTCATGGTTGTGTACTTCTTCCATTTCCCTCTATCAGGCAGAGTCTTCGAATAAAACGGAAAATGTGATAAAACGCATTATCTTAAAAACTACAACATGATTGAATAATAAAGTGGTTTTTGGCAGCTAAGTATTTTCGAATGATAAATCTATCATGAATAAAATTACCAATCATGTTTCTGTACCAAATGTATTTAAGTAGGTATAATAAAACTAGTTAAAAATACATATTTCTCGCTTCTTAGCTTTGTCTCTAAAAACTGACATAGGGTCAAAGACCCGGTTGTAGTGCCTACCCCGGTTTTGGTCATTTTCAATTTTTGTTTAAAATCTATAGTTCATGCAATTATTTGTCTATGGTTCGTTTTGATTAGTGACAGTTATTGTGATGCGTTATATCTCTAGACTTGATTGACCACAACTAAATATTTCCCGTTTTGTCTATTTAAATATGAATAATTAATAAATAATATATATTAAACAAAACCAGCGCTCTCACCCTACGCAGGGAGTTTCTATCTTAGTGATTTTATCAAAATAATAAATAAATAAATATTGGTAGACATTATCAGGGCCATCTAGCCCAAACTAAGCAATTCTTGTGCTATGGGAACTATATAACTGGAAGAATACATATTATACTTATAACTTTTTATTGTAAATACTTAAGTACATAATAACACCCAGACACAGAAAAAACATCTATGTTCATCTCACAAATATTGGTTCTGAGGATCGAACCCACAACCTACATAATATATCTCAACATCATTGTGAATACCGATTAGTTACACAAGAAACAACAAAATACCCAAAAAAAAACAAAAAATGATTGTTTTATTCAAAACGTAACACAAAGAAAGGGCATGGAACTATTAAATCATGGAATAGTGAGGAGACATCGACGTGAAACAAAACAAAATAAAGGCAATGACACATTTATTAGGGCTGTCAGTTGCTGGTGCTTACGACTGACAGCTCATAAGTTTAAAACTTTAATTTGTGATAAGCCAAATGTGTGTTTATGGATGGGTGAGCTACTGGATTCTAACTTTCACGTTTTAAAATGTTGTGTAATAGTGATGCAAGGATGGGATTTGATTGATAAGACAGACAGCAAGCTATATAGATTTGAATGATACCCAATTTTTTAATTTTTGCCGAAAAAAAATAAATGATTTTGATGCTTACTGCTGTGAAATATCAGAAATATTTTATTTTAAGGGCTTAAAAATAAATAAATAAAATATTGATGGAAATTATCCCACAGCGCCATCTAGCCCCAAATTAAGTAAATCTTAAACCATGGGAACTAGATAACTGATGAAATGAAATGAAATGTTCTTTATTGTAACACAATGTAAGCAATTATGAATACTTATATACTTTTTTTTTGTAAATACATATTAACCCAGACAAAGAACAAACCTCTATGTTCATCACACAAATGTTTGTACTGGGTTGGGATAGGTACAGAGCAAAGACTCTTTTAGAACCCTAGTTTACTTTACCAGTTTTTTTTTATTTTTGTGGCTGCAGAAAATGCAACCTATCATAAAATTTCTGTCGTCGTTTGATACCCCTTGTACTTATAAAAAGAACGTCTTACAACATACCTACGGTCCATGATTTGTTAGTGACATACCAAATAAAGATAAGTACCTACAGAACCACCTACTTATTACCCTTTTATTTTTAGAGCCTTTATTATCCATTTAAACAAACTAATTACGCTCGCTGACAGTGTGGCTTGGGACATAACGTCATTTACTAAATGATAGAAGTAAGTCGGTTGGTACCGGTGAACAAAACACCGGCCGGCGCGGCGTAAGGCTGAGTTTTTTTTGTTCGAAGATGCGCGGAGCGTACCAATGACAGCGCTCAAATATTCGAGTTTGAAAATGTCGAGCGCTGTGTTTGGTCTGCTCTGCACAGGTCCGCGTAGGAGGAAACTCACCCTAAACCTCGTTAAGATTCTGACATAACACCGTTCGAATAAAGTTGTAATCGGAATTACGTTAATAGACCTTTTAAAAGAGATTTTTCTTACATTTTAGAGTATAAAAACCTTTAGAGTTTATGCACACCGCGTTTCTTAAATGCGTCCGCGCCGTCGACACGCATTTATTACTATACAGACGCGATACGCACGCCTGTCAGACGCAGCCTTTAAACCTTTCGTAGACCCTTAAAACTATGACTTTATGCTGTTAGGTAGGTAAGAAACAGCTTTACATCGAGACCTTTTATAATCTAGTTAATCCATAGCAATTATTTTGTTCGCTTACGGCTAAAATGTCAGAGAATGTTAATTAATCACATTTATGTTGATTGAATAAGTAGTTAAAAATAAAATAGCCAACTCCATAGTTATCCCATACATTTTGTCGGTAATTAGGTATATCCCCGTACCCCTAGTTCGAAAATAGACTTAAGCTCTCTTTAATTATTCTTTCATTAAAATCTAATTAAGTAGAGTAAGAGCGCTGGTTGTGGGCACAACATTTTCATTTTCAAATAAACAGTTTATATTAAAAAAAAATATTAAAACGACGATTTTTATACAAAAAAGAATAGAGTATTTTGTCTATTTCTTAGGATAAGCAAAGGTTTTGTAACAGGCGATATTAATTTATTAATTACCTATTCATATTAAAAAAGTATAAACGGAAAATATTTATTTGTGGTCAATCAAATCTAGAAGTATAACGCATCACAACTGTCACTAATCAAAAATAGACAAAGAATTGTATAAACTATAGATTTTAAACAAGTTTGTATGCTATGCTTAGTTATTGACTGTCAAAATTGAAAATGGCTAAAACCGGGTCTTTAACCCTAATATATTTTTTGTCGCGAATCATAGCTTTTTTTAAACGAAAAAAAGCATAAATACACTTGTCGTCATCGTTCCTTTGCCCCGTTTTCTGTCTAAATGCGGTCTAATGGATAATTCTGTTGACAATGACAGCCATGACATAATCGAGGTAATGCCCATCACTAGTTGACAAGTTATGGCGCCATGATTAACGCATTTTTGATTCTTTGACCCTTGGACGTTGAACAAAGTTAAAAAGTGTTGCATAATATAAAAAAAATGAATTTAATATGTTAAAATAAAAATAGGATCACGACTGTAATCCCCAAGTAAGGTAGACATAGTCTCAGATCTAAGGCGCTTAGATACTTGGAGATGTCTAAAAGGGGATAGTCAAAGGCACGTCCAAATATTATGTTTGGCATAATGTAAAATTAAACATAAATTATTTGGCAAAAAAGTAAAATTAAACATAATTGTTTTTACTGTTTATGATACATATTGCGATTGTATACTAAAGACGAGTAATAAATATTTTTGATGAATGCAGAATCGTTTTTTCTCTATAACCGCAATACATACAGTTTTATTTTTTATGACAAAGATAACGTAAGGATATTTAATCTAGATAAATTACAGACAGAAATACGATTGGTGAAACTTTTCTCGATAGATTTATTTTTCAAAGTTGGCTCTTCAAAAACACTATTTTCGTTTTTATTAAAAACTATGAATAGCTAAACAGTTCATTTTTATATAATTCGTTAGATAATCATACTAGCTAAGTAAATTACAGACAGTTTCTTTTTAAATGTGATTGTTTTCAAGATAATGCAGTTTTATCACTTTTTCCGTCTTATCCGGGTAGACTCAGCCCATACAAAATGTCAAAAATTTCACTTATCACCTTAAGCAGGTTTGTAACCGGAATAAGCACATACCGGAAATGCCTGAAATATCAAACACTTGCCAAGAAACTTTCTGTTGTTCTCATTCAGTTCCGAGCTCTGAGTATTATGTTAAGATCTAATTAAATTCAAGTTTTATAACCACAATATACCATATAATATAATCCAGTACCTACTTACTTAACCAAAACCATTGTACCTACGAATATTAAAGATGTTTGTGTCCACTTGGTATTGATAATTGCGCAAAGGGTATGATATAATTAAATTAAAGTTTTATAACCACATTGTACCATAAATAAGGGTTATATATACTTACATAACCAAAACAAAACCATTGTGCAAATATTATAGATGGGTTTATCTTGGTAATGATAACTGCCTAAAGGTTAAGATCTAATTAAATTAAAGTTTTATTACCACAATGGACCATAACATAGTACTTACTTAAGCAAAACCATAGTGAAAATAGGTCCATCTTGGTAATTATAATTGCCAAAAGTTCATATTTACCTGAAACAAAATAAAATAAATTATTAGCTTAGAATTAGAAAGCATAAAAGAATCTTCACCTTTTGAAAAAAATATATTATATCGGATCACTAGGGAGAAAGAATCTCAGCACGGTCATACATAAAAAATAAAACCGGCCAAGTGCGAGTCATACTCGCGCACGAAGGGTTCCGTATCATTATCTATAAAAACGCCAAAAAATCATAATTGTTGTATGAGAGCTCCCCTTCAATATTTATTTCATTCTTCTATTTTAAGTATTTGTTGTTATAGCGGCAACAGAAATACATAATCTGTGAAAATTTCAACTGTCTAGTTTCCACGGTTCATGAGATACAGCTCGGTAACAGACAGACGGACAGCGAAGTCTTACTAATAGGGTCCCGTTTTTACCCTTTGGGTACGGAAACCTAAAAAAGTAAAAAAAAAATGTAAACACAAATTGAGAACCTCGGTCCTTCCTCAGTCTAATTAGGGGTAGCATTCGTCAAAATTTCACGTCAACTTGACAAAAAACTGTAAAATTTCTGTTACGGTTCATAAACTTAGCTAATCTTCCTCTCATACAAGTACCTTATAGACTAATGTACTAGTAGATAAGTACCTACACCGGCAGTATAACAGTTAGATGAAATTATAGTTAAGACGAACGGATGAGGTTAGAACCGATTTCCGCTGGTTGCATCAGTTTAACTTATTTATAGATCTCACATTAAATACTACGGAGCTACGATAAATTTTTATAATCCTAATCCTACTTATATTATAAATGCGTTATGTGTGTCACACGCAAAAACTTCAGAACGGATTAAAATGAAACTTTACAGTAATATAACTTATTATATCAGAATAACACATAGGCTACTTTTTATCCAGGTACCACCCGTGCGAAGCCGGGGCGAGCAGCTAGTAATATTATAAATGCGAAATGATATTATAATAAAAGATATGTAAATTTGTACCCTAATCAAACCTAAACGACCAAACTGATTAAGATATAATTTGCTATATAGATAAAAAATCAGATAAACAGTAGGGGAAATTTATAATCCGAAAAACCACCCCTAAATGATAAAAAAATGCAGAAAAGATGGCGCTGTGCAAAAAGTTAGACATCTCAGACCAAAACTATTGAGTTATCATAGCAACGTATTCTACCAAAAAGGTTGAATCCTACTAAGGTCGGTATTCGAAATTTATTTTGACTAAAAAACTGTCATCAAGGCAGAGTTACTACTAGCTGTGCTGTGAGGCCTGTCAAGTAAGAGTTACTGCCAACTCGCATGAACTTCAGACAAAGTCATACAAGTCATACAACACGTTAGTTAGGTACTGTTAACCAACAGTTATAACAAGTGGTTAGGTAATTGTGAGTTATCGCCATGGGAGCCATTGTTAAGCCATGATAGAGCGTTAATTACTTACGGCATTGAAGCGCTAACTAAAAAGTCATTTTCAGTACCATTAGCACTAGTACGGACGATTATCAGCTGTCATCGAGCCTGTACAAGCACAATAATATTAAGGTTACCTGCAAGAAATCGCTTTTTAGCGATAAGGCCGCCCATTGACCATAACTCGAAAATTATCAAAATAAATAGATAAATATTGGTGGACTTTACACACAGTGCCACCTAGCCCCAAACTAAGCAAAGCTTGTACTTTGGGAACCAGATAACTGATAGAATACTTATATAATTTTTTTTGTAAATACATACTTATTACACCTAGACACAGAACAAACATCTATGTTCATCACACAAATGTTTGTCGCGGGTAGGGATCGAACCCACAACCTACAGCGCAGAAGGCAGAGCTACTACCAACTGAGCTGTGAGTGTAACAATAGTACAGTAGCCCTACCTTAAGAGATTCCAAAACTACACTCGCTATCTATTTGCAACAGACATTTAAGACGAGTAATAAATGTTTTTGATGAATGCAGAATCGTTTTTTCTCAATAACCGCAAAACATACAGTTTTGTTTTTTATGACAAAGAACTTAAAGATTAAATATCTAGATAAATTAAAGACAGAATCACGATTGGTGAAACTTTTCTCGATAAATTTATTTTCCAAAGTTGGCTCTTCAAAAACACTATTTCGTTTTTAATCAAAACTATGAATAGCTAAATAGTTCATTTTTATATAATTTGTTAGAAAATCATACTACCTAAATTAAAGACAATTTTTTTTTAAATTTGATTTTTTTCAAGATAATGCCGTTTTATCACTTTTTCCGTCTTATCCGGGTAGACTCAGCCCATACAAAACGTCAAAAATTTCACTTATCACCTTAAGGAGGATACTCGTATTAGTCATACCCAACAACACCCTTATTTTAATAACTGTCCAAAATAAAACCAAATAACTTATTGTAAACATAATAAAATATTAATATTTTATCTCTAATCTCTCGACCAATTAAGGTGTTTGTGTACAGGGTGGTCTATAAGACGACCCGCTTTCTGACCTTCGTCAACGTTGAGTTACTGTATGTCAAATGGGAGCAACGACTGCTTAGGCTGAGGCTAGACTCCATTTGAATAGATGACTATTTTAAAATCATTTTAAATAGAAATACGGCTAATTACCACGTTTTTTCTTGTATTGCTGACGTTTCGAGACAATTCAGATGCTCTTCATCATGAGCATCACCCGCGACCACGATCAACGGCAGATCGGCGAATCAGTATAACATAGGCTATAAAATATTTTTGAAAATATTTTATAGCCTATGTTCATCACGTTAGGGATCCGTATGAAAACTTCGATAACGTAACCCAACGTGTGAAAAAAATACCCATAATACCCATTTTTACTGGCGTACTGCTAGAGTTTGATATAAGCCGAACTCACCGGCAAGTGTAGCTAAGCCACATATTTTTCCATACATTCGTCATACACATTCCTCGGTCGTCTCGGCCTTTTGTCGTACATTCTGCTTTTTTTGTAACAATTTGACGGTTAATTTTATCGGAATTTAACAAGTAAAACGATCTACTTTTCTTAATATTTCTAGGGCTGTACCACAAGCTCAAAAGTAATAATAAAACAATATTACTCATAGTGCGAAGTGACAACGCACACATACATTTTACACAGCGCCAGCTTACCCCAAACAAAGCAATGGGAACTAGATACCTGATAGAATATACTTAAATACTTTTTTTTGTAAATTATATACATAAGATACATTATTTATAATTATAACAGACACAGAACAAACATCTATGTTCATCACACAAATATTTGTCGTAGGTGTAGATCGAATCCACAACCAGAACGCAGAAGACAGAGTTACTATCAACTGAGCTATGAGGCCAGTCAGTGTTGTCACTTTCGCACCGTGAGTAATATTGTTTTAATATCACTTTAGGACTTTATGGTATGGTGTTTGAAGAATAAAACAAAATGAATTGGTCTATTTGTTAAAACATGATTGATTAGTTTATCGAATGAATTAAGTAGGTATTTAAAAAGCAAGATGGCTTCTTCCAAAAAAAATCGTGAGAAAAACTTTTTACAATTATCAAGAAGTCAATGGTGTCAAAGAAAGTAGAATTTCCGTTTTCAACCGATTTTTAAGACAATAATAATAATAATTTGTGTATTAAACTAGTCCGAATTGGATGAAAATAAGTAACAAAAGATAATATTAATATAGGTAAGTAAATCTATGCAAAGTTTTCCGTTTTATAAAAAAAAATAGAATCACGACTGTAATCCCTAAGTACGGTAGACAAACACTCAGATCTCAAGGCGCTTAGATCCTTAAAGTTGTCTTAATGGGGTTGTCAGAGGGACGTCCAAACATGTTTGGCACAATCACCAATTTTTTCAGTTGTGAGCATTCCAAACGTGTTTGAAAAAATTTATTAACAAAAAATTATGTTTTTATTGTTATTAATAAAATATTAATAAAATATCATGGATTTCAAAAACTAGGAATACCTACTATCATACCACAATACCCGGACATTTATAATTTTGAATTCTATTCTATGTATCCGAGTCGATCAGTCGGCCACTACGCCGTCAAAGTCTACGCCTGACTTTGAACTTCGACAGGCATCGTCATAAAACATAATCATAAAACTATCTTAGTTATTTACGACATAATAACGAAGTTTCCAAGCATTCTCAAAGTAAACACGCATTATGACAGACCCAACAGAAATGTATGGAAAAAAATGTAACGAACATTTTTATTTTTATCGAATCCGGTGCCGATCTATCAATATGGAAAAAAATCGTTTACTGATTATCATTTTGGTTTGATAATAAAATATAGTTTTAGAACAAAAAAAACGTACCTATAATAAAAGCGAAATGCAAAATGGGAATGCTTGCTAGGGCATGTGCCAAATGTAATGATTGGACGTGCCTTGATTACCCCCTTTAGACATCTTCAAAGGATCTAGGCTCCTTGAGATCTGAGAGTATGTCCTGTTCTCGGTTAGTACTTTTAATTATTTTTCTTGTGCCTTCACCTTTTTCGATCGGCACCACACCGGAGTTCTACATAGCATAAATTAAATAAACCTGCCAAGTGCGAGTCGGACTCGCGCACGAAGGGTTCCGTACCATTATCTATAAAAACGGCAAAAAAAAAAACATGTTTGTTGTATGGGAGCCCCCTTTTAAATATTTATTTTATTCTGTTTTTAGTATTTGTTGAGCAGCAACAGAAATACATAATCTGTGAAAATTTCAACTGTCTAGCTATCATGGTTCATGAGATACAGCCCTGTGACAGACAGACGGACAGACAAGACGGACAGCGAAGTCTTAGTAATAGGGTCCCGTTTATACCCATTGGGTAAGGAACCCTAAAAATCACTGAAAAAAATTAAAGGCCGTGTTTGTTGCCTTATTTTTCTAGGCTTGGTTGCGAAGAACAGGCGTAGCTTCACCTACCTTAGACGTTTCAAAGTCATCCTTGTGATTTTATTACATTAAATAACTTTTGACTTTGATTTAGAGATTACATTCGTGATCCTATTTTACCTACCAAATGGAATTGAAACTTTATGGGGATGCGCTTGTTAACTGCGCTACCAGCTAACTTAACCTATGAGGGTTGGGTTATTAGTGTTTGCCGCCGAGCGGGTGGGTTGGTTTAGGGCGCCTAAGGCAGGTTTGCACCCCGGCTAAAGACGGCCCTGGTATCCCCGTACTAGTATTTATGTGGGAAATTCCTTCTAGGAATCCTGTTAGGTCAGAAGTCAGAACAACTTATAAAATGTGATAGGGTCTTTTGTACCAATTATCAGAAAAAGGTGAAATTTATAAGCCCCATAACACATGTTTTAAAGGTCGATATAACCGGTTACGATTGGTACGACCGACTGTTCGTTGTCCGTTAATAACTGGTCGTGATCAGCTGGTCGCCACTCCTATGGAACTGGTTTCTGATCATCAATGATGAGGAATAACATGTCTAGACATGTTGAAAAGACTGTTACAAACGGATATTTCGTTTCAAATTCACGGACCATTTTTAAACTCTATGAATGGTGCAGGGTCACTAGTCTGATACTCTAAGGTTCACGGTAATTTAGACTTTAGAGTGAACAGAATAAGAGCGTTTGTATTCGACTAAATTATAGTCAGTTTGTCGAGACTTCAAATATTTTTCCTACGTTGACAAAGTTTAACGTAGAGGTAGGCTGAGAAAAGATGGATGGACTGTGTGAAAGAGGATTATGTGTAAGAAAGGAGTGTGTGATGAGATGACGGCTGATAGACGGAAATGGAAGAGGTACACATGTTGTACCGACCCCGCTTAAGTGGGATAAAAGAAGGAATATGATGATGATGATGTTGACAAAGTTGAACCACTTTTGTTGGAAAATACTGTTACTATAAACGTTTTAAGAAACAAACTTCGGACAGAACTCGTACTTTGAAATAAGTAATTTCAAAAAAAAAACCGGCCAAGTGCGAGTCGGATTCACGCACGAAGGGTTCCGTACCCAAAGGGTAAAAACGGGACCCTATTACTTTTTGCTGTCCGTCTGTCTGTCACGAGGCTGTATCTCATGAACTGTGATAGCTAGATAGTTGAAGTTTTTACAGATTATGTATTTCTGTTGCCGCTATAACAACAAATACTAAAAACAGAATAAAATAAATATAGGCTCCAGTACAACAAACGTGATTTTTTTGCCTTTTGTTATAATAGTACGGAACCCTTCGTGCGCGAGTCCGACTCGCGCTTGGGAGGTTTTTTACTTATTAAACAAAGATAAAACGAATAATGTATCAATATGAAGTTTCAAAATATTTTGTAACGGAGCTATATATCAAATAAGGTAGCACTTTGTAATATATTCTAACGAACAACATAAAAAGACAAGAAATACAAAAGCACTATTTATTCCAAGTAATGCACAGTTCACGACGACCCTTTGTAGGGTAAAAGCACCAATAATAGACAGTAAATTTTGAAGGCGGCACCTTTATGAGTCATTACCGAGTCTCGCCTGACGAGAATGTGCAAACATACAGCCACACAGTACAGTTTACCATCATAAATAATGTGTTTTATTAGTAACTATAAAATTTAAGGTGGACAAAATGTGTTTCGATTTTATATTCCGTGAAATAAGATTGTAATTGACTGGCATGACATGACAGTGGGCTATTTTTATTTTTGACATAAAATGCATGGATATTATTTATTTTACAACATGTCCTATTTTTGAAATGTACTAGTATGAATAACGGTTAATATCCGTTACGTTGGTAACAGAAAATTTGTGCAGGTATATTTAATGTAACGTATCAAAAACATTTACTTCTAATTTAAATAAGTAAAATCTTATTTACCTACATAACCGGCTTTAAAAAAGAAAGAAGTTCTCAATTCGGTTCTACTTGCCATGCTAGATTTCCTTAAAAGTGTGAATAAATTTATTAGGATAACGACTGTAATCCCCAATTTCGATAGACATCATCTCAGATCTCCAAGCCCTTAGATCCTTGAAGATGACTAACGAAAGTAGTCAGAGGCATAACCAAATATTACATCTTAGCATCTTACTACAAATATTACATCAAAGCCGTGTTGGCCGAGTGGGAGGTACTTCGACTGAAGGTCGTGAGTTCGAATCCCGGCGTCCATCAATGGATTTTTCTGTTTGAAATTGTATATGCGCATCAAAAACACGTGCTCAAAACATCAGGTGAAGGAAAACATCATGAGGAAACCAGTTAGTATTCTTATAAGCGGCGATGGGCTTGCAACCTGTCACGTATGGAATGCTGACTACTGCAAAATGTGGGCATGTGCCAAATATAATGTTTGGACGTGCCTCTGACTACCCCCACTAGACATCTTCAAAGGATCTAAGCGTCTGGAGATCTGAGAGGATGTCTACCGTACCTGGGGATTACAGTCGTGATCCTATTTATGTTTTATTTTTTTTACATCTTACTAATAAAATACAAAATTGCATTGTAAAAAACAACAACACAAGAAAATAACTTAACAAGGTGTAAAATTCATACTCATTCCCACAAGCTAAGCTGGAAAGTGATTCAAATTCCCACGTGTGGTCACTCCCGAGAATCGGAAAAGCATTATCTGCCAAAGTAATTTTATCATCCGTCCCGCAATCCCGGGATATTTATGTTCTGTCATCGTTCAATTGATTTTGAGCATTCCCGACGCCATAGTGTACAACAGTCAACAACTGATGCATTCACCCTTCAATCTCTTAACCCTTATTTCTGATACATTAAGGTTCAAAATCTTGTAGCTAACCGCATTAGCATCATCGTCGATATTCAACGTCGGTGGTTCTATTAACCTGTATCACTGGTTGACACCTTGTTACTGTTCCGGTTAGTACACTCTATATTAACCTCTATTCTTCTATACACAAAGCTGAATTTCGCATAAACCTTTTATAATTTTTTAAGTCGAACTTTATAATCTAATTTGGACTTTATCTCGTTACAACATATAGTTGAAAATGCTTTGATAATATAAGTTGGTAGTAATTGGTCGTATTTGTAGTATCTTCAAACCTCTATCAGCGGGTGAGCAGTCGGTACGATTGAGCTGTTTCTACAAAATCCGATATATCTACAATAAGTTTGTTTGTTTGTATCTGCCGCAACTAATGGGGGGTCTTAAAATGTTCACGAGAAATAGGTGTTGATAAAGAGGAACAATTAGTCGATAGGTGGCAACACGCCTACAAATAAAATAAATAGATAAAAATAGAGATTTTTGATTTTGCCGAACTAAACTATGAGTCTATGACTCATCGGCTTCTTTAATTTGAAATTTCTATGGTTTTTTGGTAAACAGGTTTTATATGAGAGCATTTCGTTTTAGTAGTGCAGATTTAAATTCATAATGTAGGTAGCACATTTTTCGCAGTAGATATATAATTATAATACATAAATACTTCTTTTTCTCTTATATATACCTAAGCACATAACTTTTAACTTCACTTTACACAGAACAACTAGGTTCAATATAAAAAATTAAAAACCGGCTAAGTGTGAGTCGGACTCGCGCACGAAAGGTTCCGTACCATTATATATAAAAAACTAAAAAAAACACATTTGTTGTATGGGAACCCTCCTTAAATATTGATTTTATTCTGTTTTTAGTATTTGTTGTTATAGCAGCAACAGAAATACATAATCTGTGAAAATTTCAAGTGTCTAGCTATCATGGTTCATGAGATACAGCCCTGTGACAGACAGACGGACAGACAGACGGACAGCGAAGTCTTAGTAATAGGGTCCCGTTTTTACCCTTTGGGTACGGAACCCTAAAAAACAACCCCAGCTGACATGATACTTATCATTCCAGATATCCTGGTGCTTATTAGGGTTCCCTACCTTCAAAGAAAAAAACGGAACCCTTATAGGATAACTTCTGCCGTGCGTCCCTCTATTTCTTAAAAAATTACCTAAGGGCAAATTTAAAAAAAAAGTTCATAAATTATTTCTTTTACTACCCCCAGAAAACCTATAAGAATTAAGTCCAGTTCTTATTTAGATTTAATCTGCTCTCACCGCTACATTATGGCCGCTATACGACTAATAACATTTCTTAAGAAACCCGGGATCTCATCCTCACATTATTATCGAACGCATCTACAAAACAAACACCTTCATCAAAAATTCGTCACAGCTTTAATTCAAGTTTTATGTTATAAAGGTACTGCTATTGTTCTAAACGGAACTCACGCAATTTCAGGGTACCGTATTGGTACAAACAACACATTCCCGGTTTTCATTCCGTTACGCGTTTACGAAACAGAAGTTTTGTATTGTCAATGTTACCTGGGTTGCAACAATAGCTGATTTGTTGTCTTCGATGGTCTTGTTACGCGTTTTTATCTCTTATTTTGTCACTTAATATGTAAACCTTTGTATGAAACTCTTTTATAACCAAATTCAAAAAAAGAAAGAATTTCTCAGGTCGGTTGTATTTTTTTTTAATGTTACTCGATATCTCCCGCCAATTGTTAACCGATTCTGATGATTCTGGTAAATAAAAAATAGTCTAATATATAAAAATCAATGCCACTTTTCGTTGTAATTTAATAACTCAAGAACGGGCTCATCTATCCAAACCAAATGTTTAGGCTTTGTTCGGACTATTTAGTAGATGGTTTATGTGAAGTTTGCACAAAATCGGTAGACTTTTTATCCAGGTACCACCCTTGCGAAGCCGGGGCGAGCAGCTAGTTCTTTATAAATTGTAGTCCAAAAAAATGCAACTTTTCTAGTAAAATTTAAAAACCAAATCATCTCGGACATCGAAATTTGTCGAGACATTCAACTGTTGAAATATATTAACAGTTTAGTGGCACCGCACCGTGACAATAACTTTCGTATATTGGAAGATCTTCTAAATTGTATTGAGTTTATTGTTGGTACATTCATGTACGATTATCACTCATAAAAAAATAGAAATACCTATGCTATCCTCTGATTCAAAAGGACATTCACGGTCAACAAACCTCCACAAAATTGAAGTTTTTTTGAGTTAGACTATAATAAATCTATTTAACTTAGATATTTCTAGAAAGAAGAGAAAAACTAAATGTGTCTATTTGAAAGACTTATCTTAATAGCATAAAAAGTTTCAAAAAAAACTAGAGATTCCTACTCCCATTTCAATAATAATGTATCTACTGTAAAGATCGAGTCCGCACCTCTTACATCTCAGCCGACCAGCCGCCATGCTAATGAGACAATGATAATCGAATGAGGCATGTGGGTGGAAGGTACTTCCATTTGAAGCGCAAAACGTTTACAGAAAACTAATAACTAAACAATAACAGGTTGCAATAAAAAGACCAAAATCCAACTTAGTTACCAAACGAGATACTAAGATGTCTCGACATGGCAAGGCCGTACATTCGCCTTACCCCATACCACCAGATCCTGATGACCCATCATCGCCACAGAATCCGACTGGATCAAAGCTCAACAACATTTGTCATGAAGCAAAAGTGCGCCAGAATATACAGACCTCTGATTAGTCTTAGAATGTTTCTCTGTAGTGGAAATGATGAAGGAATATAGAAGTGCGGAGGGTCGACGTATTCTGGAGGTGGTGTGAAAAAGTGAACCCGTGCACCGGTCACGATGTGCAAAAAGTTGTATGACTTGTGTCGTGTTGTGTAAATGGCAAGATCTGAATTATTTAAATAATAAGAGTATTTTAGTCTATTTCTTTATAGAAGTGTCAAGGTTTTTCTTGTCTATCATAATTGTTACTAGGTAGCTAGGTTTTTATGCCTTACCTAGTCGTAATTTAATGTAATTTAAGGTAATTACGTGATAAAGACCCGTGTCAAAATCTATAGTTATGTCCACTAATCACGATAGTTTGAAAAAATATACCTAGTCGTGTCATGTATCAAAATTAAATAGATTTTTCATAAGTAAACTTATTTATTTATGAATAATAAAACAAGCTTTTAAGAGGCTGCCAGTCGCTGATTGCTCTTTTTCGAAATGAAAAAAGAAATACTTCTGAACAAGCCACATCTCCTATTTTTATAAGTATATTACTTCAGGTTCCTACCTAGATTTCTATTAAGCTGAAAACATAATAGCAGAAACTTTTCACGATAAAAATATTATTTCAAAATGATACGTTTTAGAATTTATGATCGAAATATTTTATATACCTACTATTAAAATCAACTTGTGATTTATTGTTAAAGATAGGTAATATGTAGATCTAGATTTCTATTAGGATAGCTTTATGGTAAGTAATTATACATAATTTATATCATTAATTTATTCGAAAAGCTAAGGCGGACCACGCGCGGACGTGTGTTGTCATCATTGCAGCGGTCGGTAGGATTATTTATCGAAGTGATTAAATATGGGTACATCTTTATTCACATATACTATACATTATAAAATAGGAGATGTGGCTTGTTCACAAGTATTTCTTTTTTCGTTTCGAACAAAAAAAATCGTCGACTGGCAGCGTCTTAAAAGTTTTTGAACCTGAAAGCACTGAAATTTACTTAATCAGTGAATAACAGATGATAAGGTAAGGAAGCTCTATAACTAAATAATATTCAAAATATCGGATCTCTCTTGCGTTACTGAGGCTGATCTATCTAAGAACAGTCTAAACCCAAAATTGAACACCTAACTAGGTGGTGAGGTAGGGCTTGAAATCTGTTTAAAAACAACATCACATAAACGAAGTCGCGGAAATATCCCCTAATTTTCTTATCTTTATTATAAAAATGACTCCCTATTTCCCTTGGTTACGGCATCACGCGTGAACCGCTGGACCGATTTTGTTAATTCTTTTTTTGTTGTATTCGTTATTATCAGAAGAGAAATGGAGAGAGGAAGAAAGTAAGGAGATAAATTTTGACAGGACTACGCCTGTCGGGACAGCTAGTTAGCAGTAATTAGACAGCTGTCACTCAAAACAATACCCTTTTCAGGGCGCTATTTACTCTATTTTGCCAGTGGCTCCAAGGTACCTAAAGAAAAAACAAATGCCACGAAAACAATTTGATCACTATAAGTCGAAGTCAGGTCTAAACTCGATCGAAGCTTATCTGCCATCAATAGCAAAAAACTTACTCCATATTAGGACAAGGCCCCTAGGCCCCAAATTCAACAAGTCACAACATGTCATTATACCTGTTTGATGCGACCTTGTTTCGACCTAGACTCGGCTGGATGGGACAGGTTCATTGAACGATCTTCTGAGAAATGTTTGACACTAGCAGCTTCCGCGACTTTCCTCGTAAAGTGACAGCCAGTTTTGATCGATAGTGTGATCGACTGTTAAGCAAGAGGAAGTACGGATTCGAATCCCGGGACAAATGATTGCATGATCTTATAAATATTTCCTTTTTGTAACGTTATTATTTATTGACAGCGGTCTTGCAACCTGTCACATGTGGAATGCTTATTACTGCAAAATGTTGGCATGTGCCAAATGCAATGTTTGGACGTTCCTCTGACTAAACCCTTTAGATATCTTCAAGGATCTGAGCACCTGGAAATCTGAGAGGATGTCTACGGTGCTTAGGGAGTAAAGTCGTGGTTCTGTTTCATATGATTACAATTGCATTCGATTAATAAATCGTGATTCGATTCCTATAATAATAGGTAGCTGCTTTGGCGATATTATCGCGCTATCGCAAACTATTCGCGTTGTGTGAGGGGTGTAGCCATATGAATTGCCACGGGATAGACAAAGACGCAAAACGCAAACATTCGCCGAATCACAATAATGTTCGTCAAGAGACATTACTTCACTTGGGACACAATAACGAGCAAGCGTTATACCTATGTGTGAGAGGTGTAGCTATATGAATCGTCACGTGATTGACAAAGACGCAACATGTAAACATTCGCGATAATGTAGCTATATCATAACAAAAGATCATCAAGAAACAAAACTCCACTTTCGACGTTCCTATTGAAGTAATTCTGTGGAGGTAACAAACCATTCTAAATCGAATTTCTCCTCGATTCGCTATGGGAATCGATGCGCGATTCGATAGAGCTAATGAACAAAGATGATCAAACAAAATAAAATATCGAGTTTGTACACTACTCGAACGAATAAAAAACTTTAGAAACCGAATCTCAGATCTTATAAGATTTGAAAAAATATTATTTACAAAAATAAACGTTCAAGACTCACTACTGTTATCCACAAGAATGGTATAGGTACCTATAGTATCTATATCGTATATCGTATATACATATATAGTATATATAGATATCTATACACATGATATAGAAAATGCTAAGAGCTATAATAGTTGTTGTTAACAGGCCAAGTAATTATCTATTATACTTAAAGTACGCTTTCTTTGTAAGATTATTTATTGCTTTTAATATATACCAATATCTTGTTGAATATATCATTATAATAATTAAATAATATTAAAAAGCTGAGCATAATCATTAGTAAGTAGTAAGTGAATGCAGTGAAATTGAGAAAAATAAAAGTGTAAGGTAGAACTTTCCACACGTGCGATGCCACCTGTTTTTACGGTGTTACCATCGTAAAAATAAGAAGGATTTCGGTAGATTGTTCCGGTAATTTTATATGTAATAGGCAGGTTATCCGATAAGTGAATGACTTTAAAAAGATTTTATCTCAAAACTCTTTGAAAACTACTACATAATGTGCCAAATATAATGCTTGATCGATTACCCCCTTTAGACATCTTCCCCTTTAGGATCTAATCGTCTGGAGATATGAGAGGATGTCTACCGTACTTGGGGATTACAGTCGTGATCCTAATTCTTTTTCTTCGAAAACAAGATCGTTAGGTACCCAATTCATCAGTATCAATACCGGGGTTCACAAGGATCATTCCTATAGACAATCAATATTTGTTGCTTTCAATTTTTTTTTAAACTATGCAAATGCCGGGACTTATTAGCCCTGTGACGATTGTTTTTTCGTCTCAAGTTCCTTGAATATGGGTATATTTGCAAATCTAAAACATAGCAACCCCACGCAAACCTCCAGTTACTGAAGCCTCCACACGTGCGGTGCCACCTTGCGCAGATGCGCACGCGCAGCTGCCGACTCGCTTTAAATCTCGTACTTTTACACTTACACCTTGACTTTACATTTGTTCCTTTTTGAAGTGGCCCTGTTCTGGTCATTAGGAGACTTAAAGGTGACTTTTAACCAAAGAAATGGTCGATAATATCGATTTCGAACCCGCTTATACATAAACTTGTATCACTATCTATACTAATATTCTTCTTCTTGCGTGTCAATGATACAGAGATTGATTTAAATAAGATAGTCAGCACTGGAACATATCACATGTCCATCACTACATAGTATAAAGCAAAGTCGCTTTCCGCTTCCCGCGTATGTATGTATGTTTGCTTATATCTTTAAAACTACACAACGGATTTTGATGCGGTTTTTTTTAATAGATAGAGTGATTCAGGAGGAAGGTTTATATGTATTAAACCCGTGCAAAGCCGGGGCGGGTCGCTAGTTCAAATATATAAAAAACTCTCTTCAAAATTAAAATCAATAGAAAAAAACGCAATATTTTTGAAAAATCTTAATATCTTTTTAATGTTTAAATGTTTTTTATATGAAAGAATTTGGAAATTGTAAATACTTGAAATGGTAAATACTTAATAAACAAATATTTTTATTATATTTATATATATTTTTAAGATTAGTGGGTAATTAATATATTAATAGACTAGCGACCCGCCCCGGCTTCGCACGGGTAGCATGTTATTATACATATAAACCTTCCTCCTGAATCACTTTATCTATTAAAAAAACCGCATCAAAATCCGTTGTGTAGTTTTAAAGATATAAGCAAACATACATACAGACATACAGACGCGGGAAGCGGAGAGCGACTTTGCTTTATACTATGTAGTGATTATTGTAGTGCCCTAACGGGGCTGCCACTGCCCACGTTGAGAAACTCTGTGATATCAACTGGAGCAATAAATAAATGAATATGAATATGATGTTTGCGTAGAATTTCGCCACCTTCACTCCATCCTCGGTGGCGTTAATGAGGTCGTCCCCTGTGCATGTAGGTACAGGGCTTGAGAAGGTGACTAACATTATAAAGTTAAAGTAACTCTACCTGTCTGTCTGTGACGTTATCACGGCCCAACCCATAGGCCGATTTTCATGAAACTTCATATACTTATGGATAACTTATAATCTTGAGACGACATAGGCTTTTTTCCAAAATTTTCATTTGTTTTCCGTGATTGTAATGTTTTACGATAGAAAATCCTAAAGATCTATATTTATAAAAATAAATCCCTATTTCCCTTGGTCATAGTATCACGCGTAAATGGTTGGACCGATTTGGCTTGGTTTCATCATCTTTAAGTAAAGTGTTGATTAGTTACTTTCCAGTTAGCGCTAAATTAATGTATGAAAGTGTCAAAACTATCAAATGTCAAATGGTACGTTCGTTTTTGGTAATAGCCGAGTAGCTTACTTAGAATTTTACTTGAAGATGGTGAAACAGGCCCTTAGTGTCAGGAGATAACCATCTCCTTATGGAAAAACAATAATTTGACAGGAGAACGTCTAGTCAGTTGGGATAGCTAGTATAAAATAAATATTGGTGGACATTATCACACAGCGCCATCTAGCCCCGAACTAAGCAAAGCTTGTAATATGGGAACTAGGATAACTGATAAAATACTTATATACCTACGGTTACGCTACGCTCTTAAAGCAGAGCATAAAAAAAGGCAAGTAGCAACCGCCCTCTTCAAAATTCACTTGAATAATGCAACACAGACAGACAGATTTACAATTCAAAAATACAACAGACCCGGTGTTGTTGGATGCGGGTCGGATTGGGTCATCTGAGGAGATTGTGGGATAATAAAATAGAATGACATTTTAAGGGGCTCCCAGTCCACGATTGCTCTTTTTCGAAACGAAAAAAGAAATACTTCTGAACAAGCTACATCCCCTATTTTTATAAGTATATTACTTCAGGTTACTACCTAGATTTATATTAAGCTGAAAACATAATAGCAGAAATTTTTTTTCACGATAAAAATATTATTTCAAAATGATACGTTTTAGAATCTATGATCGAAATATTTTATATACCTACTATTAAAATCAACTTGTGATTTATTGTTAAAGATAGGTAATATGTAGATCTAGATTTCTATTAGAGTAGATTTTTGATAAGTAATTATACATAATTTAGATCATTAATTTATTCGAAAAGCTAAGGCGGACCACGCGCCGACGTGTGTTTGTCGACAGCGGTCGGTAGGATTATTTATCGAAGTGATTAAAGATGGGTACATCTTTATTTACTTATACTATCACTACATAGTATAAAGCAAAGTCGCTTTCCGCTTCCCGCGTATGTATGTATGTTTGCTTATATCTTTAAAACTACACAACGGATTTTGATGCGGTTTTTTTTAATAGATAGAGTGATTCAGGAGGATGGTTTATATGTATAATAACATGCTACCCGTGCGAAGCCAGGGCGGGTCGCTAGTACATTATAAAATAGGAAATGTGGCTTGTTCAGAAGTATTTCTTTTGTCGTTTCGAACAAAAACAATCGTCGAGTGGGAGCGCCTTAAGGATATTTGTCTAAATATGGATGTATGCTCAAAACGATGAAGGAAAACATCGTGAGGAAACCAGTTAGTATTCTTATAAGCGGCGATGGGGTTGCAACCTGTCACGTATGGAATGCTCACTACTGCAAAATGTGGGCATGTGCGAAAAATAATGTATAAAAAAAAAAAAAAATGTTTGAACGTGCCTACCCCCACTAGACATCTTTAAAGGATCTAAGCGTCTGGAGATCTAAGAGGATTTTTTTTTATTAATTATATTATGTATACTTCTGTTTGGGGCTAGGTAGCGATAGCACTAAGAAAGGAATACCCTAAATTAAACCCCTCAGGAGGTGCAGGGGGTTGAAGTCGGTTAAAAATAACTACCCTAGGTTTCCACAGTCCACCAATATTTATTTATTCACCGACACTGGCCGGTATAAGCATTAGAATGACCGACCATTAGTACCTTAGTTATTTTATTGTGAGCCAATGGCTAAGGCTCATCACACACTATCAACCGTTAAGTACGCTTCTAAATCAACCGTAGAATCAACCGATATAAATCAAAACTAAACAATACAGTTGAAAATCATAAGACGGTAACCATCCATTTTGAAGTAATCATAATCCATCACAGTGCGCGCGACTTCATTGCGCACGTTAAATATGGTGTCAAAGGTGACGCATTTGTAAGTCTGATTGGAGTGATTAGGGGTATTCTCAAAAATGTATGAAGCATATAAAACTATCCTAAAAAAATAATGGGATCACGACTATAATTTTTAAGCACGTTAGACATAGATCCAGATCTTCAGGCGCTCAGATACCTACTTAATACTCAAAAGTAGTCAGAGACACGTTTAAAAACATAAATTTTGGTAAATAGCCCCTTTTTGCAGTAGTTCACACATTTTTGTCTGTCATCAAAACGTTTTTTTGAAATTTTTCTTAAGTCGTCTATAGTTTTTTTAAAGCTAGATAAACGTTTAAAGTGTCGAAAAAATCCATCAGTTAACGAGAACAAGTTTTGCTTAGTTTGGGGCTAGATGACGCCAATATTATATAAAAGTCCACCAGTACTTATTTATTTTCTTGAAGTCTGTTATGCTCAATTAATTAAAAAAAATTCATTAACATATTATGTTGTCTCACATCGTTTCCACACCAACAATAATACATCGAGAATTACCCAGCTCTTTCTCTTCAAAAGTAATGTGCAACTGCTATGATTTACAGTCGATATCTACATGTCCGTCTGTCCGTGCTAAGCCGACACTGGTATGCTGGTCCACAGAGAAATAGTTTCCCTATTGTACTTTATCTGACGATCTATTTACATAACAAAGAGATAATATAGAGTAGTGTGCGTATAGAGTAACATATTTGGTAATCAATCATGCTACACAAGAACTGAATTCATTCAAAATCTGTTTAGGAAAGTACCTAAACAGAAAAATCTGCAACAATGGTCATAACATTTGGTAAAAGCCGTGATGGCCAAATGGGAGAGTATCTTGTCTTGACTAATAATCCGAAGGGCGTGGTTTGAACCCCGGCCGTGCATCAATGGATTTTTAACGGTGAAGGAAATCAGGTGGTATTTTTAGCGATAGGTTTGCAACTTGTCATGTATGGATACTAACCATATGTAATGTTTGTACGTACCTCTGACTACCTCCTTTATACATCTCTTAGCGCCTGGACATCTAACTTACTTGGTGATTTTTGATAGGTATATTTTGTAGAAATGCTGTCATTTTTATTCGTAACTATGTACCAATGAAAATTATAGATAATTTTTTGATACCTTTATGTTACATTACAATAATTACAACAATCCAATTTTTACTCTAAATATTAGAAATAAAAATACAAAAACACAAATTTTCCCTATTTAATAGTGTAGAAAAGTCACAATTCACTCTTTTACAATTCTTTGTATGCAGATGTAGTAACACCGTCCTATCTGCATCATTTATGACTCAAAGCATTAAAGAAGCTAATGTAACAATTCCCAAAACTGCATCTTAATTACTCATCTATCATTCCATCGTACAAGTACAGTCCAGTTGCTTTCACCCTTTAAACTATAAGGAGCATTGTCCACTATAGCATTGTTTATAACACAGCTCTGTGAGCGATCAGTATGCACTCAATAATTTTGTTCAATCGGCACCACAATGAAGCTCAAGAAAGCATTTACGAGAAAAACCATCGAATAAAATGATAGAGGCATCCATGTTTGTTGCCTGATCCAACACGCGACATAACAAGTGATCCTTATGATTTTTTTGACATAAACTTTTATTTTTTGACTTGGACAATATTATTTTGGGATAAAGCCATCATGCTACACGTTCTGTATTTACGCAGTTTAGGACCACTTGTATCAGATGTAACTCTTTCATTTCTATTTGTTTCAATTAGTCTGATTCAAGAAAAGTTACAGTCTTCTCTGTCTGTTGTTCTTTTTCATGCAAGAAAGTACTAGAGGTGATTATGCACACCATAATATAGATACGAAATTTATATATCGGTACGATATCTGAAATCCGTATACTGTCTCAATCGATATCTATATATTACAATATCACTATATATCAAAGCAGTAAACCAATAAAAAATACACTTGTAAATAAGAAAAATATTTTATGAATGAATTTGTAAATACGTCTGCATAATTTTATTTAATATCTAAAAACATACATAATTTAATAAGTCTCAAAAAAAATTGTGCTTAAAAAAGTGGATACGAATGCAGCCAGTTCTAAACTTGGAATAAGTATCTGCATGCGCTCCAAACATAGTTTTATAAAACCTATAATATCGATTCACATCGAATATCAATAAACACGAATCGGTGTTACAACACGATATCGTAAAAAAATACGCGATACGCACGATACGATAAGATTCGGATACGATTTTTAGAAAAAGCTATATTACTCAGCCCTAGAAAGTATGTAGTCTACATTTTTATTCATGACCGCTTCAGTGGGTATCTTGCCGAACTGCATGACAAATAAAATTCCTCACGTGAGAAACTCCCAGATAAGTTAAACGTCCGTTAATGTTATGTGCTTAGATAAGTTTATTGTGCTTCTGTGAACCTGAGCTATTACGAAATATAACGGACTATTTAGTGCATTATGTGCTTTGTTTGATAACTTGCCGAAATTAATGTTTGTTGACATTGTTTCTTTGTTTTGTTTTTATTCTAGTAGCATAATTACGTAAGCTGTGTTGCTGTTGGCCGTGTAGGAGGTACCTCGAATTTCAATCTGAAGGTTTTTCTGTTCGAAAAATGTATCATCAAAAACACGTGCTCAAAACGGTGAAGGAAAACATTGTGAGGAAACCAGCTAGTATTCTTATAAGCGGCGATGGGCTTGCAACCTGTCACGTATAGAATGCTAATTACTGCAAAATGTGGGCATGTGTTAAATATAATGTTTGGACGTGCCGCTGACTACCCCCACTAGACATCTTCAAAGGATCTTAACGTCTGGAGATCTAAGAGGATGTCTACCGTACTTGGGGATTACAGTCGTGATACAATTTATATTATTTTATACATAAAATTACGTTATCGAAAAGTTGTCGATAAGATATAAGACGATATTAGTTTTTAAGTCTTATGACTACTCTATTAATCCAACAATATTTGTTCCTAAGTTGATCCCATTTAAAATTTATTTATTTTTACGGATTTTTTTATTAATGTTTGTTTTTGTTACCTCAGAACTCCATCATTTACTAACCGATTAGGAATATTATTAACAACATACTTTCATACTTTCCGTATGGTTCCTCTAAGAGAAAAAAATTGAGGGGTGAAATTTTGTATTGGACCTATGTAACAACATGGAGTCGGTTTTCTTTTTAGTTTTTAAAACGTAATTATCATATCCTCATGTGGAGTCATATAATTATTCTCGGGACATTATCCCCGGCCATAAAACAATGATCAGGTCCACATTCACAGCACAATAGGTTGTAAAATTGTACCGATTCGCCACATGTGCTTACCAGACGGACTTTACGTCTTCAGTTTGTGTTGTAAAAGTCGCAGCGAAAAAGATGTTACGAGGAGAGGAATGTTGATTAAAACTGTGTCGATAAATATTTTACAGCATAGTTACAAAATTACGTTTAAAAAACTAAACACAAAACCAACTTGATGTTTAAGTATTTCTTCTCCTTTTTCCACTTACAGGGTTTTTCTAAGATATCATTGTGAAATTTTCAGGGTACATATTAGTTCAAAAATAACTAAAATGGTGGTGAAAAAATTCCCAGGCCGGAAAACTTGACTTTTCACTACGTACTGTGTGTAGGACATTGATCCTCAATACTGTGTGTACTATTTATGGGGCATAAAGGTTTTTCACAAGAAAATTCTAGCTAAATATAAATTTACATTTTCAGAAGTCTATGTACTATACATAGTACGCTGGGGGGCAGGAGGTTAATCCCCAAGTACGGTAGAAATCCTCTCAGATATTTAGCTGCTTAGATCCTTGAAGATGACTAGAGGTATGGCAGAGTAGGATAGAAACCGGGCAAAAGCTAATATAATATAAAAAAAAACATGTTTATTCGAACAAAATGCTTATCCAGTCGTAAAAAATTTAACTCATTAATATACAAGTCCCAAAAACCATAAAAAACATTCCATCAAAAATAAAACGAAGAAAGGTCACTCGATCGCACGGATATTAAAATTAAAATATAAATAGAAGATAAACATCACAAAAGGAATTCGATCGCCCACAAAAGAACTAGTAGAATAGGAAACTTGATGTCTATTCACCTCGTTTACCCTTATATTTCTATTCACCCCCAAACACCCCTTTTCACCCCTTTGCACCTCTTCTCGGTTTGACGATGCGTAATGAGTTTGTTGTTCGGTAAACTTGATATGTTGATGACAGTCTAGAAGGAGTTTTTTTGTTGATTATTTTCTTAATTTTAACTAAGCAAACAAACAACCCTAGCGATCTTTTTAACTGACAAAAATAACAATTTATAACATTGACATTTTAACTAGAAATATTACTAATTACATATCACGTTTTTTCTTGTATTGCTGACTTTTCAAGATAATTCAAATTCTCTTTATTCGTATTTCTAGTAAAATGATTAACAACCACGACAGTTTTAATTCTTTTTATTGGTGGACATTTCACACATCACCATCTTACCCCAAACTAATATTTTAGACGTGCCTCTGACCATCCCCCATAAATGACAGCTGACAGCGCGCTAGAACGATCTCTAGCTCAAAGGAGGATTTTACAAAAGTTTCAAAATTAGTAATTTGAGAAATCTTTTTTCAAAACAATTTATTTTTCTTATTTTGAATACTACCCCATATTTTCGACCACTCGTCATCCAACTCAATAAAACTCTTTCATAAGAAATCAATTCATTATAACTATTCAAGTTTCGGGACAGATGCCATCCATCCTTGGTCCCTCTGGTTTCCGAAGACCCCATCGTAGGTGCATTCAAATTAGAGATTAATCTCTATTATGCGGAGATACCGGCCGGTCACTGACCTTTGCCACAGGTAAAGTAGCAGCTGGTTCACTCTTACGTCGCGATATAAATCAATACGATTTCTGAGCATGCGTAACTCGGGTCATATTACCTAAAAAGATTTTATTCGCGTTTTTTATTAAACAATTTTTTTTATTAAATTTTTATCCCAAGACTTGAAACTATCTGTAATTTCATCACAATCGGCTCAGCGGCTTGGCTGTGATAACGTCACAATTATCACGGTCAAAGTCAGACAGACGGACAGAGTTACTTAACGGCATATTCTTATTTTATTATTTTTGTATTTTAAGGTACAAATACAGGGAATACCATTTTTATTGTACACTATAATTAACAAAAAAACAGGACACTATTAATAATAGTGTGACATAGCCTTATCGCTAAAAGCGATCTCATCTAAGCAACCTTTGGACAGGAGAGACCTTAACAAAAGTCAAACCAATCCTAGAAGTAAGCCAAGCACTTATAAAGTGTATTTATTAGCTTATTTAGTTTATGTAATTTTGGGTACAGAAATAAATAATTATGAATTTGAATTTGAAAGTTAGTTTGCAGTAGCTAGTATGGAATGCTAACTACTGCAAAATGTGGACAACTACTAGACATATTCAAAGGATCTAAGCGCCTGGAGATTTGAGAGGACGTCTACCGTACTTGGGAATTACAGTCGTGTTTTTTTTTGGATATTCGAAAGTTACACAGCTACTTGCACTAGACTGTGTTTTCTTTGGTACTATAGAAAATGATTATAATACATATCATGAAAGGGGTTAATTTCACATATTATTCAAAGCATGGTACACTTCTGAACAGATCTTATTGTGTGACTAATAGATAAGCTTTTCAATACATTAGACTTTATTTGAATAAGAAATATTTCGGTACTAAAACCCGATGTCTCATACGAAAGACATAAACGCGCGATCAGTTTTTTTGTAATCATGTTTTTAGTTTTGAAATTATTTGTTTGTATTTTAAATCATCATTTTATTCAAGTTATTTTAGTAAAATAAAAAATAAATACTAGTTTAAGTTAAATCATTCATCATCACATTATAATTTTTTTCGCCCAAGATGACTGTTTGAAAATGCTTTAGCATTAAGTCCTCCTTGCACTGTTTTTGTGTGAAAGCATTAAATAAATAGGTAATAAATGGTTAAATATCCCCCCCCCTCAACCCCGACTCCCCACCACGTCACCTGTATCTAGAATGAGTTGAACGACAATCCAAATTAAAATCAATCCACCATCGATAGTGCATTTGTTAGATCACGACAGAGCGAGTCGATCCCGCTCGTGGTTCTCACGACCTGCGCCCGCGCATACACTGTTATTTTCCGGTCGTCTACTAATCAATCACCTATCCACTACCACAGTCTGTCTTTATGTACTACTACTTAGTAGTCTTAACAAAATGTTTAGAAAGGATGTATTTTTTGATCTTTATGCAAGCATACACGCTCTGTACAAAGTAAAAAAAAAACACTAAATTAAACAATAAATGATATTTAATTTAATTTGATGATAATTTTAAATTATTCGTTGGTTTTCTGTTTAGTCTTTCAAAACATAGGTAAGAAGATACTTATTATCTGTTTTAAAAAAACGATGATAGGCTATCCTAGTTTGGGGTCAAAGACAAAGTCAAAGTTTTTTTTTTTTTTTTTTTTTTTCAATAAAATCACAAGGTTCACTTTGAAACGTCTTAGGAGCTGTTCCTTGCGTTCCTTGGGTTAACCCGTTTTTGCCCTTCCTTGCCAGAAGGACAGCAAACAACGGCTTCGGGCCTTTTATTTTTTTTCAATTATTATTTATCCAAATATTTTATCAAAATCAATAAGATAAAACAAAATTAGGTACGTGTAGTAGGTACCTACTATCGCAAATAATATTAACGTCCGGTTCACAACAAAGCTTCAGGTGTTGCAACACCTTTTTAAGAGCGAGACAGCAACAGCGACAGATGAACTGCTAGAAAGAGACGGATATAGTGTCGCGTGATCGGTTAGCATTGCAAGGTCGTCTCGAGAGGTAAATGACACGAATACGTTGCGAATTCATTTATTAATTTATCAACCTTATAATTGGGGGATAAGGTTCATTTTGGCGCAGGAAATTTGGAGTTAGAAATGCGTTCGCGTGCTGTTCCGATTTGGTTTGTTATAATTTAATGTTTAATAACAGTTAAATTGGCGTAAAATGGCTTAGCTGTGGCCGATTGGATAGGTGGGTGGGTAATTGATTGTGTGTAGGTAGGTACACATTTGATCCCTAGATGTACTAAGAACCCAATAGATACCTACCTACTTAGGTAGGTATATGGACTTTATAAATTCAATCTGATTAGTCCTAGGTATTTCGTATTATCCAACTTAGCTTTACTATGTAGTAAAAAACCGGTCAAGTGCGAGTCGGACTCGCGTACGAAGGGTTCAGTACAATTATCTATAAAAACGTAATTCTTATTATTATATTATTATTAATTCTTATTTCTTAGTATACTTATTGTAGTAAAAAAGATTCCAAAAGTGTTTAGCCAAATGTATCCATACGGTCGCCTGTTGACATAACCCAGTCGTAGACCATTTTAGACAACAAAACAAGCTACGGCAAGAAGCACTATTCCACCACAAGCTTTTACAATGTTTGTGTTTAGCGCCATCTATTGGTGGGTGGTCGAACGTTGTTGGCCACACGCGTAGCAAGCGCGCGTTGAAATCTTTCGTTCCGAAATCGGTCAATCGATTTTTGTATTGACCTAGTTTGTAGATTGGTGGCGCTGTTGTCGATGAGTTTTTTAACTTATTGTTTCTTAATTATGTATTTTGGTTGAATAAACATGTTTTGCTTACATTTTTAGTTATATTTTTTAATAAATACTTTTTTGGCTTACCTTTGCGTAGTCCACTGGTGAAGTGTTCACAGGGCAAGTAAAAAGCCCCTCGCTGAAACAAATGATAAAATTGTGTTTAAAAAATGTATTTTTAGCTAGTGCTTAAAAAGCAGGTAGATAATAATTAGGTAAGGCGTTTTATAATAAGTAAGTAGGTATAGGTACTTAGTTAATCAGGTAATAAGGTAAGTATTTTTTCATAGAATTGTTGCCTAAAATACTAACAATACTTAGTTTGTTCTTGTTCTACGACTTCTAAGCAGTGATAGACATGCAACCTGTCACTTATAGAATGCTAACTATTGCAAAAAGGAGGATGTCTGGACGTGGTTCTGATTTCCCCTTTAAGTATCTGACCACCTGGGGATCTGAGAGGATATCTACCATGCTTGGGGATTACAGTCGTCAGCCATTTTTTTTTATATTTTAGATATTACAACAAATGTGACATAAAATGTTGCTGCAAACTGCTTTTGCTTCCTAGCTTGATATTAAAATTAAAATAAAAAATAGGATCACGACTGTAATCCCCATGTATGGTAAACATCCTCAGTGGGCGTAGTCAGAGGCACGTACACACATTATATTTGGCACATGCCCACATTTTGCAGTAGTTACATTCCATACGTGACAGGTTGCAAGCCCACCGCCGCGTATAAGAATACCAACTGGTTTCCTCACGATGTTTTCCTTCACCGTTGTAAGCACGTTTTTTTGATGCGCATATACAATTTTCAAGTAGAAAAATCCATTGATGCACGCCGAGATTCGAACTCACCTTCAGATTGAAAATTGAGGTACCTCCCACTCGGCCAACACGGCTTTAAATAAATATATACATTATACATAACTTATTTTTCACATTAAAAATCTATCCAAATCCCGTTGGATTAAGGTCCAAATTCCCTTGCAATCGGAAGATTATAATATAGATAGACAAAGATGGCGTAAAAAGCCGATTTTTTGCATTGACGTTTGTAATTAGTCGGTAATGCGAAGAAATTATGAGCGGTCTGTTTATTATGCGCACGCGCAAGAGATATGGTTGTAAGAGAGTTAATACTGGTGGATGGATACGTAACTCCTTTGTTTTCCTATGCCGGTAATTAGGCAGGGTAAGTATACGGTGGCGTGGTTTGCTTACCGTGAACATGATGCGGTCATTCCAACTTTAATTAATTTTAGTTTTAGTTCGATATCAAAACGACACGAATATTGGGTGTACTACTACCGAAAACTGTAATTTTTTGTATTGACGTGAAAAAAAGATTTTATTTTTTATTTTTTTATGTTAATGCCAATACAAGTCATACGCTAATTAACCAAATCCAAAGTGAAAATCTCTATTTTAATTCAGATATCTGAATTTTGGAAAAGGCCAAAAACTAAGAAGTTGAAAAATTTACCATTTTTGATTTCGTCTTTTTCTAATGATCAATCAAGCAAGATGCATATTAAGCAAAGTCTGAACATCGTTATAGTTTCACTTCTACATTACAATTAATCAAGTTATTAGTGTTTTTGTCTCTCTGATCTCGATGTTTCCGTCGAAGAACGGATAGATAATAATCGGTATAATCGGTGGTCTGTTAGACCGTGACGGCTATTGACGTGGATTTATTAATCACTAGCTGCAGTACGTGTCTTTGCCCGCATTTAAATGCATAATTTGCATGGTGCAATGTGTAAGCCAGAGGCTTGTATTATAATAGGTGGTCTGATAGACCGTGACTATGAAATTGACCGCTAGCTGTAGCATGTGGCTTCGCCTGCATTAAAATGCATAATTTGCACTCTGGGTACTATGAATATGCGCCTATTTGTACGAAAGCCCCAAGAGTACTAGAACCGTGACTATGAACGTGGATTTATTGGTCGCTAGCTGCTGCATGTGGCTTCTACTATGAAATGCACCTAGTATGAAAGCCTCAAGCTAGCGGGTCTGATAGACCGTGACGAGTATTGACATGGATTTATTGCATAAGCAGGTTTTTAATAATTCAAATTAATACTTGATAGGTATATTGTGTTTGGACGTGCCTCTGGCTGACCATCGTAAGACATCTTCAAAGATCTGAGCGCATGGGAATTTGAGAGAATATCAACCATGTTCAGGGATTAATCATTAATTTTAAATTAAAATTATTTCGGGTAGATTTATATAAAACCGGGGCGTGCCGTGTACGTGGCCCGGACGGGGCACGGATTTGAAACATTACATACATTTTGTATGATGCAATTTATATAAGACAGTGCCAGTTCCGTGTCCCGTCCGGGCCCGTCTACTAACTAAAGACTCCGGCCCAGTCCGGACACGGCACGCCCCGAAAACGGCCTGGGGGGTTAGCATGAACTAGTATCGTATCGACAACGTATCGTCCAAATGCCAAAACTGACACTTTTACTATACAAAAAGTGCCAGTTTTGACATTTGGGCGATAGGCTGTCGATACGATAGTGGTTCGTGCTCAGGCCACTGGTCTAATATAAATCTACCCTAAGCCACAAACATTCAGTTTCAAACATCCTATTAAGCTTTCGCTTGTGGCTTCCTACGCTCGCGTGGTAGGTACCTGAACAAAAAATATCCCAAAATTATGCTCATTATTTCAATGAGCTACGTATATAAGTTTTATCCAAATCCAATTGATCGTTTGCGCATGATTATGACACAAACATCCTCACATCCATAAACTTTCGGATCTACATAATAGGATTAGTAAGTAAGATTGCAGATGGGTATTTTATTATCTTCTATACTATTATTGCCCATAAATCACTAGTCATAATGTTCACAGCCTATTAGTCTGATTAATAGCTAATTAAGTAAATTATTTACATTGTTATTTAACACGGTATGTGAGTTACATGAGTATAACTATTAATATGTAAACTCATGTTTCCCAGATCGGTAAGCATTTAACGATTTTGAATAACAGGTAAAGTTTGAGTTAGATTCGTGTTCCAGGTTTCAAGTTTTCACGATTATTTTCCGTTTTGCATGGGGAATTAGAGGTAGGATTTTCTCTATGGTTTTCCTGTAAATCATTAGTGAAGTTCTATATTCCGTAGTTTTTTTTAGGATTTTAGTTTTATTCGTTTCGTACCTAAATAAGGGATAAGCTGAATTTTCGTATATTTTTATATATGTACCAAAATATATTTAATTGTAAAGAGAAAGTTTTTTTTAAATATTTATTTTGACACTCAAATAAAATTCACCTTCCAAAAACAGAATTCGTCAATTTACGCCATACCTACGTTTGTGTACGGGTACCCTAACTCTTTCCAGTAAATTTTTCAATAGATTAAGAGAAAATAGGCTGAGCTTTGACAGACGTACAGACAGTCACTGGAGTAATCATAAGGCTTCCGTTTTTGCATCAGATTCATGAAACCCAAAAAAAGGAAAACATTTATTTAGTAGCTTTTTGAAAAGGGCTCCCAGTCGACGATTGCTCTTTTTCGAAACGAAAAAAGAAATACTTCTGAACAAGCCACATCTCCTATTTTTATAAGTATATTATTTCAGGTTCCTACCTAGTTTTCTATTATGCTGAAAACATAATAGCAGAAACTTTTCACAATAAAGATATTATTTCAAAATGATACTTTTTAGAATTTATGATCGAAATATTTTATATACCTACTATTAAAATCAACTTGTGATTTATGGTTAAAGATAGGTAATATGTAGATCTAGATTTCTATTAGAATAGATTTTTGATAAGTAATTATACATAATTTATATCATTAATTTATTCGAAAAGCTAAGGCGGACCACGCGCCGACGTGTTTTTGTCGTCATTGCAGCGGTCGGTAGGATTATTTATCGGAGTGATTAAAGATGGGTACATCTTTATTCACATATACTATACATTATAAAATAGGAGATGTGGCTTGTTCACAAGTTTTTCTTTTTTCGTTTCGAACAAAAATAATCGTCGACTGGGAGCGCCTTAAATTCATAAAAGTTCTTCCAAATAGGTCTAATCGTGTTATGTCTGTATTTTAGCATTAATCAACAGCTTTTACTCTCATTATCGATCGAGATGTCATTCTCAGTTGACAGCGAGTCGATAAAAATGTCACACAAATGTTAATTCCCTAGGTACTCCACATAAAGGACATTGTCTTGGAAAGTGGAGAACAATAAACAAACTAGGAAATGTGCGCAAGCGCCGCACGCATCACACCACGGTAAATGCCGTCTTATGTCACTCACATAATTTATGGCTATTTTTAATCAAATTAAAACTATCGTGGTTATTAATTGTTTTAACTAGAAATACGGCTAATTACCATGAATTATTTAATCTTTCAATATATCACTGTTAATATTTCTATTTAAAAAATGTTACCGACTTCAAATTAAAAAATTGGCCAAGTGCGTGTCAGGTGCGCAATGAAGGGTTTCGTAGTCTACACAGCTAACAACGTTATATAAGTAATTTTCAACGATATTTATTTAATATTAAAAAGTTTACTTCTAGTTTACGAGTAATCGTCGAGCAACTTAGAAAATACATTTTCTTAGTTGGTCGATGATCCTAATAATATTATAAATGCGAAAGTTTGTGATAAGGCTGCTATGTTTGTTCCCTAATCAAAAATAAACGACAAAACGGATTAAGATGAAATTTGCTGTAATATGTAGATAAAAAATCAGAATAAATAAAGGGGAAACTTATAATCCGAAAAACAAGCCCTAAATGATAAAAAAATGCAAATAGGATGATTTTGGTATAGATGGCGCTGGTGTGCAACAAATCTGACATCACAGACTAAAAACATTTAGTCGTTATAGCAACGCAGTTTTAACTAATGAATGATACGCATTCTACCAAAATTAGTAATTAATTTTATCAGTACAAGGAAAAAATTGGAAGCTGCCTAAAATTGTTTTTTCCTATGTGATTATTACAAAAAAAAGATGACAGAACAACGTTTGTCACGGATCGGCTAGTTACTCATAAACTTGTAAAGCGTACTTAGCCGTGATAGTTTTGTCTTTTAAATTCGCTCCAAGGATCTGAGTGTCTATTTTTATCATCTGGTTGGATCGTCAGAACCCAACGATCTGCGGTTTCCCATAGGTGTCGGTTACATGACTACAGCGTGTTTTAACTGGCGACTATATAGCCAGATTACATTTCCTAATGTACTTACTTGTACAAAGTAGTTTTGTAGTGGGTCAATCGAAAAAGATTAAGCTCAAAGATAGACAATCTCTACGGTGCAAGATTTATTAAAATTAAATTTTAGTTTACCACTAGCAGACCCGCGACAGACGTTGTATTGTCCAAATTTCAATAATCGCATAGAGTAACGCACGTTGCTATGATGACTGATGTCAACACGGATGTCAGATTTTTTGCACACCAGTGCCATCTGTACCAAAACATCCCTTATACGTTTTTTTATCATTTTGGGGATGTTTTTCGTATAAAAGTAGTCTATGTTTTATTTGGGCATTATATCTACATCTACAGCGTTGACGTTTTGTCGCTTATGCCTGATTAAAGCACAAACATAAAAACAAACTCACAAACTTTCGCATTTATAATATTATTAGGATTATAAATTATGCTCTAGCTTCCGTTCGTGGCTGCGTTTGTGTAGGACATTTTCATTCGACTTTTCAACTGAATTAAATTTTTTTTTTCATAAATTTATAATTTTTTTTTACCTTGTGATCCGATTTCGATGTTTTCTTTCTATGGTAGAGAAATGTACTAAGTTGATCCCATTTAAATTGTACTTACTTAGGACTAATATTTCCTACATAAAACTTAAAAAAGCACATTTTATTATCCTCTCTTGCCTTTTCGATGGCTCAAAACATTTGTTAAAAAAAACAATAAACGTATCATTACATAAAACGTCTCCCTAAAATCTATTTTTTGTGTCAATAGTCTTAAACCAATTGTCAATTGCCATTGATCTTGGGGATTAAAAAAGTAAACAAACAAACATTCACGCAAGCTTCTGTATTTAGTTACACCGTTAAATTAGTAGGTTTTATTCATGATTAAAATTATTTTATTATCTAGATAAACAGATAATTATTTCGCAATAACAAACTATAGAGACGATAGTTAAATAACTTAAAACCTCGGTTTCCTTTCATACGCACATCGTTAAATGACGGCCGTAATATAGCAGGGTGACGAACGAACTGCCGTTAGGTAAAAGGTCGACACTTTTAGATAAAATGCTTAGCTCAGCCTTAGTATTATTTTTCTCTTATTTTATTTGGTTTTACATAGATAATGCTGTTTACGGACACCATACATGAGGTATTTCTCGAGGTAAATTCGAGGGGCCTCAAGGTAGTTTCGAGGATACAACTAATAATATGGGGATAAGTATAATTGTAACAAAAATAACGAAATAAAACAAATAATTTGTTAAATAAAGAATTAAAACACGGTTATTAATTGTTTTAACTAGAAATACAGCTAATTACCCCATTTTTTTTCTTTTTCGCTGACGTTTCGAGACAATTCAGATTCTCTTCATAATGAGCAACGTCGCCACCGTGATCACCGGTAGATCGAACGATAGAAAAAACGTAGTATTTAGCCGTATTTCTAGATAAAATTTGTTAATTTATTACAATGGTTTTATACGTAATCTCAATTGCATTGCTCGATGCAACCAGTAAAGATTTCAATGTAAAAGTTAAGGTCCTGTGTTACAGGTTTTTTTGCAAACATATCTCAGGCACCAGTCTCTCGCTAAATAGGTGAACCTAACATCAACCCAATAGATAAACACCTAGGTACCCTGTATACTTTTGTGGGAGAAAAATAAATTATTTTATTATTATTATTACCACTGATATAACGGCCGTCATAGTGACGGCGGCCGCATCACAGCGTGCGGACGCTTAGCTCGCATTGCAGTCAAGTGTGTCAACTATATGCAAACCTACGTTGTTGTCCGACTGTTGATTGTTGCGATAAACACGCTAACTGCCTTCTTACTTCATCTTGGTAACTATTATTACCTACACAGCTACAAGAAAATCAGTTAAATTATGTATTGGTGGTGGACACATTGTCACACAGCGTCATCTAGCCCCAAACTAAGAAAAACTTGTACTATGGGAACTAGATAACTGATAGAATACTTTTATTTTGTAAATACATAGGTAGGTACTAGGTACATATTGTACATAATAAATAACACCCAATAATAATACCTACATGTACATTTTCTGTTTCTCTAAATTATAAATGTGGGCATGTTCCAAATGTAATTTTAGCACGTGCCTCTGACTAACCCCTTTAGAGATCTCCAAGGATCTTAACGCCTGATCTCAAAGGATGTCTACCTTTCTTGGGGATTACAGTCATAATCCTATTTAATAATATTATTTACGATAATTGTTTTCTATGCATATAATATCTATTTCTAGCTGGGATTCAAACCCACGAACCTATGGATTGAAAGTCAAAGTACCGCTCGGCCACTATGGCTTTAAAAATAAATTAAAAGAAAAACAATATTATTGCTAAACTGCTAGTTTGAGGCAATGGCCAATGATTCCATCATTACATAAAGAGACGTAACCTCCTCGTAATAATTACCATTAAACAATCAATTGTTCGTTTCACTGAATTATAATCGGAAGAAGTATTTTTACAACAATGCTAACATAACACCTTGCGATTTGATTATGTTTGTTTAAGGCCACTGTTCACTAAGTTGCTGTATCAAGACAGTCTGGAACTAGACTTTTTGTAACGCTAACTGCTGCAAAATGGAACACATTACATCGAATCGAGCGCCAGAAGATCGAAGAAGATGCGTATCGTAGTTGGAGGATCAGCCGTCCTACTATTTCATTAGGTAGGTATGTATAGTATATACCTATAATATATACCGACTTACCGACTTCAAAAAACCGGCCAAGTGCGAGTCGGACTCGCGCACGAAGGGTTCCTTACCGATATCTATAAAAACGGTAAAAAAATACGTTTGTTGTATGTGTATGTGTATGTACTTAAATATATTTTTTATTCTGTTTTTAGTATTTGTTGTTATAGCGGCAACAGAAATACATAGTATATGTGAAAATTTCAACTGTCTAGCTATCACGGTTCATGAGATACAGCCCTGTGACGGACAGACGGACAGCGAAGTTTAGTAATAGGGTCCCGTTTTTACCCTTTGGGTTACGGAACCCTAAAAAAGGAGAAGGTTCTCAATTCAGCTGTATTTTTTATTTTTTTTACTTTTCGTCGGCTGACGTCTACGGGACTTATTTCAAGACGAACTTTGCATTATTTGTCCTGTATTGTACAACGATGCTATGGTGTACGCAAGCCTTGACCATTGTTTATTACCATTGTTATTATTTCATTGATAATTTGTGGATAAACAATGCAGCTTGTCAATCAATGACACTCATTCACAAACACGATAATAAAAAGGCTATTTAAAGCTAATAAGTTGACCTTTCGACTTTTACTTTTGATAGTAGAAATTTTGCAGAATTTTAATTTATAATTTACAGACTCGTAAATACTTCTAAGAGTAATCAGATGCATGAAAATTACATTTGGATGTACCTCTACTCTTTTAATTTACCAACCTTCTACAACGTTTCAAAGTGATCCTTGAGACTTTATATCAAAATAATACTTACATTTTGACTTTAAGCAAAATGCTGTCCTTAAAAGATATCAAAAAAACACTTCTCAATGTATTTATTATTATTTTGAAGGTTATGTATTATTTTTTATCACAACACAAAACTACCGGACATTATGAGCGATTTATAAACCATAACTGAAATGAAAACATATATTATTTATTTACATTCGTAAACAGGAGGAAAATATGAGACCGAAAATATACGTCATAAGTACGTACTTACTTAATACAGATTGGTAGATCTCTTGAGTTGTAATTTACCTAATATATATTATATAACCTCGTAAGGCCCACAGTACTTTATATGGTACTCAACAAACATCGCTATTCCGGCCCAGCCTATTTTCTAGCTTTCTACTCTTTAACTCCCAACGGTCCTTTAAAAAGGACCTGAAAAACTAACTGTTTGTTACTTTTTTACATTTCGAAGTTAGAATCGTATTAATGAATTTCTGAACGAAATATTAAGGATTGTCAATGGATCTGTCATTTATTAAATCAAGTAGCACCTGTCAATTTGAAGGAATTTGGTGATATGATGGGATGCCACTGACATATGCGCTAGGCCGAAGTTACTACTTTTGTGTGGTCCTTTAGAAAGGACCACTGGGTCGTAATGACAAGTGTATGATTAGCCTTGGGCCTTACGATGATATATTTATAGGTCTCTTGAGTTGTTTACACTTTGTCGAACTGGAGATAATAATTAGGTATATGTACCTACATTGCAATAAAACGTTCGATATTTATATCCAACTCGTAAGTATATTATTATAAATAGAAATACGACTAATTACTACGTTTTATCTTGTATTGTTGAAGATAGTTTACTTCAAGTTTAAAGTTGCTTTTTGTTTAGTTATAAATACTTACAGCAAACAAAACATCGATAAAGGTATCAATAAAATAATAACGTTTAAAAAACTAAAAACAAAACTGACTTCATGTTATAAGTCCAATAAAAAATTTAATCATCTATTTTTTAACCCTTAGAAGTGGTATTTTTCGTCAAATTTAAATGGGACCAAAAGTATTAACCAAAAAAAAATTAAACTCTCATTCAAAAAAATATTTTTTAAATGATAGGAGTTCTGAGGTAACAAACATGTAAAAAATACAACTAACAGATTTCTCCTTTATTTTAAAAGTAGGTTTAAAACACTTTGGCTACAAAGTGGTTCGCATCTGTCATAAGCTATTTTTCGTCGAGTTTTTAAATTTCGACGAAGTTATTTTTCGCAATATCAAAAACAGCATTTTTTGTTGAATCGTTCTAAGAATGGGTCTTCATTAAAACGCGCCAAAAGACGCCGATCGAACTATATTAACGGAAGATATTAAAATAGTTTCCGACCGACTTGGTTGACTGCTTTCAATACGGCCAAAGTCTAATCCAGAAAGCTTTAGACAAGAAACTAGGTTCTTTTGTCTCAGTTACAACGTAAAAAATACAGATTATATACGAGTAGGTAGAGTAGATTAGATTAGTAGATACATAGTAAAAATCTAAAATTTTATTTAAATATCGAAAGACAGATTTTTTTCCAAAAATCTTTAAAATCTGTTTTTTGAAAATTGGACCGGAATATTGTTTAATTTGGGTTATACTAAAGGTGCATTTTTCTATGAGATTATTTAGATTTGGAGAGGACATCAACGTCTCAGTTAGTAAACAAAATATTAAAAAAGAACTGGTTAAAAAAGTTGCATGATCAAAAGATTCGTACACATAGGTCCCAACAAGGGTTGACAACCCTACTATATAATATAGTATTCTACTATTTTGGGTGTCTATGTTATTTAAAAAAATATTATAGTAAGCTAAACTAATATATTTTATCAGCAAACATTCTTCAAATAAAAACGTATTTGTTCAAATGTAGCAAGCTTCTTTTCAATGCATACATTTGCAACATTGATAGAATCATTGCACGTCAAACACAACCGTTACACAAACGCCAAGCAATTAGATCTTCCTATAAAACTTGTCTCCGTAAACTTCGCCATCTGTGGCAGAATGCCACGACCAGTGCGTGCCTAATCCGTAGACATTATTCTAATATAGACCTGTGTAAGTCGATCATTTCTAATAACCCGGGTCGATCGCGACCCGTTTGCATTGTGATCGGGTTAAAAAGATTCGATCATTTCGATCGTATGGGTAGCAGGTAGTAGATTGACGACTTCGATATTACCGAACCCACAATAGGTTATTTTTAATAGTCCATAATGACACCTTTGCTACTTTTATATGTGGTCTAAGTAGGTAAAAGGTTAAATTAATAATATTTACAAAAGTACTAGGTACCTACCCATTTGTCACGTCTATAAATTATTTTAAAATCAGTTTAATCAGTGATTATCAAGTTTTTAGTCTATTATGTATCTACCTACTTGCCTACCATACCTACTTACCACAATCAAATAGGTACGATTTCGTGAATAATAGAAAAAAATTGGCGCGAATTACGCGGGTCGTGGGTCGCGGCTCGCGGGTCGCGACCCGGGTCATGACGTGATTCGATCATTTTCATCGATCGTCAGTATGCGATCCAATACACGGTGCCAAAGCCAAAGAAGACTGTAACGTTATAAATATAAAGTCCAATTTAGTTTTGGGCTCAGGCGCATCCACTCGTTCATTCATTCATTAATACACGGGGTATTAATGAATGAATGAACGAGTGGATGGTCCGGGTCGTTCGATCGATTGGCGCTTGGCACGTGTGTGTGCGTGTATGTATGGGTCTTTGGGTTAAAAAGGATCGAATCTTTTAGAGACCGGTGATCGAATCATCCACGCACGGGCTGTGATTCGATCGTTTTGATTCGATCAATCACGATCGACACAGGTCTATTCTAATAGTCGTTGAGGTAAGTAGTACTTATGTAATGTAATCGATCACTGGAATTAATATTGTGTTCTGTTTATAAATAAAACTGTCAATGATCCTATTAGTAGGTACCTAAGAGAACATAAAAATTAAATTAATTAATAGCAACACAACTTTTTAAACTTTTTGAATCGTTATTTCTCAGAAACGGTGGGTCTCAGGAAAAAAGTACTAAAACAATTTTTGGAGATTTTTAAATTATCTACAATTTTAATCTATGTTATATTTTTGATAAAATAACCGTTCTTGAGTGAAATCCAAAGAACCAAAAACTTTGACGTTTGACCATAAATAACTTTTTAGCACACATGGGATCAATGGGGACTTTGACATTTTATTTCTACTGGTCTACCCAAGTTCTCCAAAATTCAGCTCTGTTGAAGTTTTTGTTATTTGATCACTATTTTTATGTCTATTTTGACCGGACTAATACACCTACAAATACTTCTAATCTTTTAATACTTAATCTTTTTAATATTTTCAAATATAGAACAGGTATATTTATGGAACAAAATTAAAAATGGAATCGGGCGTTCGACTTGGTTCAAAAGTTCTCAAACGACCTGCTTTTTTGCTCAGAACCACGCGCGTGTGCTTTTGCGTGTTCTGAGGACTTTTTTCTACATCATTTTACAAACCGTTGAAACAAGAGTCGAAACAAAACAGAAGACAAAGTGAAACCACTAAGTTCACGACTTCTTGTGGCTTGAACACCGGAAGGAAGCCTTACAAATCCACCCCTTTCTTAACCCAAAGATCATCAATCCAGGCAGGGCAGAGGAGCTCATTGGTTAGTGGTTGTGTCCTAATATTATTCGTAAAAGAAAAGAAAAAAAAAGACGTAGGTATGTTTTATTTTTTTATAATTTTCAACAGATTTTTTAATTCTGCATTGTTGCTTTTGCAGCATCTTGCTGAGTTGTGACTAAGTTTTTATTATTACACTGTCTAACTATGTGATTTATGAGACAAAATTAGTTTCTTTATTTATTTTCCTTAATTATTTAATTTAATTTAGATTTTCGTCAAACCAATATGTAACCAACCAAGTTAAAAAGTTTTTTTTTTGTAGGGATGTAATAAAACTGATCAGTCAATAGCACTTTCTCGTCATATCTATTACTAGAACATGACATGTATTTTTTACGTCACTCTTTTTAAAGAATCCGGTTCTTCAGAATATTTTTTAATAATGGTAGATTATTAATTCGCTTCAAAAATATTCCAACTAGGCTCCAGTAAGAATCCTAATAACTTATTAATATTACGTATAAATGTGTGTGAAAGTTAGTGAGGATGTTTGTATGTTTGTGCCTCAATCAGGCCTAAGGAACGGATTAAGATGAAATTTGCTGTAGATGTAGATTAAAAATAGGGGTAGGTACTTATAATCCGAAAAACATCGTCAAAATTAATAAAATAACCCTAATAACGCAAAAGGGATGATTTGGGTAAGTATAGATGGCGCTGGCGTGCAAAAAAACTGATATCAGTTTTGGCAGCTGCATATTAACGTATTCTACCAAAATTGACAAAAAAAAATCGATAATTTAAATTTGGTAGGACAACGTCTATCGCGGGTCTGTTAGCATTGTATGCTTTTCTAATCATTCTTTTTTTTTTGTACAATCATAGGTCACAATCAACTACTTAGCTGCCTAAATACCTACTTACGTGCATTGTTCCCAAAGCAACGAAAACACAACATACTTACTTACTCGTAATAATACACATCGACTCCTCTAGAATACAAATGTATGAATGTTTAACATCCCATTTCAATATTTAAAACGCCTTCAGTATGTGTAGGTAAAACTATATTTAACGACTCAGTGCTAAAAACTTACCTGTTCACTTTAAACAGAAGTCCGACAGGGGTCATCTCGGTTTCCTCAACTCAAGATGAATGACACAAAAAAAAGCGTTTGCGGTCACTTCACTTTTAAAATAAAAAAAACTTTACGTCAAAATAGACAGTCCTTCAAGGAGTTTGCATTCAAACTTCGAGCTCTGATAAAAGGGCGGGACAGCTTTCCCACCGAATTTGAATTTCGAAATGTAAATAGAGATGGGCGCGTGGTATCGATGCGAAACGCAATGTGTCCAGAGCGATGGATCAACGCGTGGTAAGCGTGCGACGGTCGCGGGCGTTCTGCGCGACACAAACAATAGGTTAGGTTAGTTTCAACTAATTAGAGGTAGCCGAGTCTACAGGTGGGACTGTAGAGATGGGCGGGTGGGAAATTCGGGAAAATATATCCATTTATTCCTGAACTTTAGATAACTTCGACTTAGACTCAGAAGCGAGACTCGTTAGACAAGTTTTAGAACGCTAAAATGAAGATGTGTACGAGTTTTCAGTTTATTATCTTCATTTTGATATTTTTGCTTACTTCGTTATGTATTTATATTCCAAAAGAAAATATTACACTCGGGTTTATTTTACTTAATACTAAATAATTATAAATTAAGGTAAAACTTAGATTAATTAGCAAAGCGTCGAAAAAAACATATGATCATTTTTACCCGGTATTATTTCAAGATAGTATAGAATGATTTTTACCGGGTAAATTCCCATCTCTAGGTGGGAGCCCTTTAACAATGTAGGGGCTATGTTTTACAGTTAAGTTAGTCGTGTCAAGTACCTACCAACGTTTAGTAATTACTTGTTAGCTCGTAACAATGCTAAAGCCAGAAAGCCAGAATTGCTTTTCAGAATGTTGTTTTTCTTGGCTGTTTGACAGATATGAATAAGTACTAAAAAATTACTATACTAAACATTTGTGTTACTTAAATATTTGAACTGTATGCCCGTAGCTTTGCTATGAAAGTTTTTGAAAACACAAAACAAGCAACTACTTGCCTACTTTTTTATAACACATGAAAACTAGTTTTTTATTTTTAAGTTTCATAACTTTAAAAATAATGTAAAACCGCCTGTTTGTGGTGTGTTAGTAAATTTAAAAAAATATATAGAAAAACAGTCCAAATTGAGAAGCCCCTTTTTTAGAAGGTTAAGTCTAAAACAACGTGCATTATTTCCAAGATAGTCTTTAAATGTTTGGGCTATTTCATAAGGAACTTTCAAGTCAAGGAATCTAATCGTTGGGTTTCGTGTGAGCCTGTTTCTTGGCATTATTGATAACTGGCGTGAAATATATAGTGATGCCCACATCATTTTTAGGGTTCCATACCCAAAGGGTAAAAACGGGACCCTATTACTAAGACTCCGCTATCCGACTGTCTGTCACCAGGCTGTATCTCATGAACCGTGATAGTTAGACAGTTGAAATTTTCACAGATGATGATAACGACAAATACTAAAAACAGAATAAAATAAATATTTTGTCCCATACAACGAACTTGTTTTTCTTTAAATCTATAACTTGTTTTTTTGCGGTTTTTTATAGATAATGGTACGGAACCCTTCATGCGCGAGTCCGACTCGCACTTGACCTTTTTTTTGAGGCTATCGACTTCAGTTTATGGTTTTATAGCTCACACCACATCCGTAGCCACAGGATGTTGAGCTTTACAAACTTTCAAATACATTTTCTTACGACCTTGAGGTCTAGTGAATAGAGGTGAGTTTGTAATGGCAGGATGTGGTTTAAAATTGTCAAATGAACTTTTATGATGTCATGGTCATACATTTCCGTGATATAAAGTTAATATTATTGTTGCGTTCAATAAAAATAATCTGAAAGTTCAAGGATGAGTTCAGATCAACTTGTCCATATTTTGGGATTTATAGCTGTTCAATAAATTCATTACTCGTACTGTTTTCGATGCGGATTTAAAATCTGGATATATCATTCACATTTTCCTTATTTGACAAGTGAACATTTAAGGGACCGTGGTTATTGTTTTTTTTTATTAAGTTGGTACTAGCCGTCCCGTGACATAGAAAAAAACAACTTTTAGGCAGCTTTAAATTTTTTCTCTATAAAATATGTCCTGATAAAATAAATTATTAAGGACCCCTAATCTTTATTTAAACATTTTTCATATACATTCTGCAGCAAATTTAATCTTAATCCTTTTGGTCGATTAGGCCTGATTGATTTTCAAACATACAAACATCCTCACAAACTTCGCATTTATAACATTACTAGCTCGCCTCGGCTTCGCACGGGGGGTACCTGGATAGTAGTAAAAGTAACCTATGTGCTATTCTATATACTATATATTCTATATAAGTTTATACTGTTTTTTTATTTTTTATATTTACCTACATTTGTCAAATGTTGCAAAATGTATGTTATATTTTGGGGAGGTTACTGCCTTCCTGCAACACAGTGAAAACTAAAGCAGGAACCAGTGCATCACATTATGTAATCCTATATTTGAATGCAATAAAAACATTTTGTATTTGTATTTGTATTTGTATTCTGATGTATAAGCTATATTACTGTAAAGTCTCATTTCAATCCGTTTAGTAGTTTTTACGTGAAAGAGTAACAAACACACACATACTCACAAACTTCTGCATTTTTAATATTAATAATAGGATTTATCTTTACAGTTTTTTTTACCCGACCAAAAATTAAAAATAACTTATTTGTCTTTAAGAAAGTCTAGCAAGTACCTATAGCGTTGGTATTATTTATGACGTAGCATTAAATAACAGAGTTATTAACTGTCCAAAAACCTTGTGCAAAACAAATTGTGTAGATATGTTGACTGACCTCACAGGTCAGTTGGTAGTACCTCTGCCTTCTGCGCTGTAGGTTGCGGGTTCGATCCCCACCCAGGGTAAATATTTGTGTAGTGAACATAGATGTTTGTTCTGTGTCTGGGTGTTAATATGTATAATAAGTATGTATTTACAAAAAAATAGTACATAAGTATTCTATCAGTTATCTAGTTCCCATGGTACAAGCTTTGCTTAGTTCGGGGCTAGATGGCGCTGTGTCTAAAGTCCGCCAATATTTATTTATTTATTTTATATAAGTACATAGAAAGAACAAACCGATTGCATGGCCGTTTTATTATAACAACTAGTTAACTAAGGGCTAGTAATAGGTTCGGCCTTGTGTCTACACCGTTCGTTGCAGTTGCGTTTGGCTTTCGTGTTAACTTAAATGAATGAATGCGGACATGAATAGTGTTAAACATTGTACCTATAGTATTAGTAGCTTAGGAGGTACCTCGAATTTCAGTTAGTATGAACGGCGATGGGATTGCCACCTGTCTGTGAATAGAATGCTATGGAATGCTAACTATTGCAAAATGATTAAAAAACGCTTTCACGTTATTTTTCGTAGGTATTTCTAAAATAACGACCTAATTGTGGGTTCGATCCCCACCCAGGACAAATATTTGTGTGATGTACATAGATGTTTGTTCTGCGACTGGGTGATATTATGTATCATTATGTATGTATTTACAAAAAAAAATCTAGTTCCCATAGTACAAGCTTTGCTTAGTTTGGAGCTAGATGGCGCTGTGTGATAATGTCCACCAATATTTATTTATTTTAATTACGCCAATCAGTTTCAGTTGCGAGAAGGAGTGATCAAAGCACGCTTATCTAAAATCTATTTAGATGAATCGTAAAATTATAAGCCTATTTATTATTCTCGTATTTCTCGTCAAGCATGCCAAACTATCGATAATTCAGTATATCGACATAATCACAACTCTATCGTTTCAAATTAGAATTCATTTTTCTTTGAATTGAATTCATTAGATTATGAGGAGGTTCTCGATTCGGTTTTTTTATAAGTATGTAGTCGGTAGGTAGGTAGGTTCATACATTTCTGATTTTAATCCAAAGGTGGACTTTTCACTTCAAACATCTACCTACCTACATTTCGATTTCTTATAAACAACAAAAGGCAGAATGTAGAAGGAGCCGTTAATCCTAATCCTATCCTATCCTATCCTAATAATATTATAAATGCGAAAGTTTGTGAAAATAAATGTATGTTTGTTCCACAATCAGGCCTAAACGACAAAACGGATTAAGATGAAACTTGCTGTAGTATGTAGATAAAAAATCAGAATAAATAATAGGGTATCTTGAAATCCGAAAAACAACCCCTAAATGATAAAAAAACGCAAAAAAGATGATTTTGGTATAGATGGCGCTGGTGTGCAACAAATCTGACATCACAAACTAAAAACAATCAGTCTTCTCTATTCGATTATTGAAATTTGACAGGACAATGTCTGTCACGGGTCGGCTAGTATCTTTCATAATTCAGACTTCTCTGCGTAAATCATCTGAGAAATGCTAACTGAAACTACTACAGTTATACCTACTACCTGTAGTATAAGCTAATAAAGCTTTTACCAAACAGACGCGACCGATCGACCAAGGCGGGAACGTCGATGCGCAATATGGCCTGCGCACACCTTATTTCGATTGAATTCAATTAACACATTTCAAATCCTCTGCCGGGACCGTCTGCCAATGTGCACAGGCCCATTTTAGATGTTCGTATTTATAACAAGCTTTTTCCCGCGATGTAAGCCTATCTGTTTCCTTACATTTTACGAGTTGTTTATTTCAAAAATAGTAATAACCACAAAAAAGCGATTACATTTAAAAATTATATGGGGGTCGAAGTCTAACGTACGTAATGGTAACTGGTTATGTAATTTAATCAAAATTCAAATTCAAAACGTATTTATTGGTATAGTGAATGGTAGTCGAGAGATCGAATGAGACATAGAGGTGTTGTTCTGCTGGTGAAGCTGGTGCGACTATAACATTGATATTGTTCTATTTTCATTTTATAGTCGCACCAGCGGCGTTGGTCCTGATTTTTATTCCGTAAAAATCCATTTTTACCCATCGATTTTCATTACCACAGCTATTCATAGTAATATTCATAATACTATTCATAGTACCTAAGTAGGTATATTATTGAGCCTACCCGAGACCATGACTATTGCCGGGAAAATAAATTACAGGTAATATGTGATAAAGACCAGTAAAAATCAATAGTTATTACTATTATAGAATCATTTACTATATTCTAAGATTCTTTAATAGTTAGGTACTATAAAAATGCTATTTCTGAAATTAAAAAGCTGTGGCACGCTATGGCGCGTGTTCGCGTCGGTTAAAAGTAGCTTAGCTCTAATCCGTCAACTGAGCATTGTTTGCGTTTACGACAGCGCTGGAATGCAAACAGGAATCGAACCCGCGACACGCTGATAAACTGCGCAATGTTGTTTTAATAGACTTCCTGGCAGGGAGCTAGGTAGTGGGAAACAATGAGTTTTGAACTCTTGTACCTAGGTTCGCTCTAGAATCGGCATACTTTCTAATTATATAGGTACCTACCTAGCTACCTAGGTATACTTCTCACCTTTATGCCTAAGGGTAAGGGCCTACGTTCGTCAAAGCGAGTCAAGAATATTGTGTGAAAAAAAATGATAGGCCCCAAGCCGTGTTTGTTGCCTGATTCTTCTAGGCTTGGTGGCGAGGAACAGGCGTAGCTTCACCTAGCCCCTAAGCGTTTCGAAGTGTGTCCTTGTGATTTTATTGAAATAAATACCTTTTATACCTATTGTTTAATTTGTTTGTTACAATATCTTTTTTCGTCTCAGCTTTCCTTTATGCTCAGAAAGTTCGATTTTTCACTATGATTCCGTTATCATTAAATATCTTAATATTCATAGTAATTTTACACAGCGCCATCCAGCCCCAGACTATGGGAACCAGTTTTGTGGCCAAGAGAAATTAACTAAACAATTACGGACATAATATTATTTTTAATTACCTACCTAAATATAAATATTGTTAAGAGGCTGCCAGTCGCTGATTGCTCTTTTTCGAAACGAAAAAAGAAATACTTCTGAACAAGCCACATCTCCTATTTTTATAAGTATATTACTTCAGGTTCCTACCTAGATTTCTATTAAGCTGAAAACATAATAGCAGAAACTTTTCACGATAAAAATATTATTTCAAAATGATACGTTTTAGAATTTATGATATAAATATTTTATATACCTACTATTAAAATCAACTTGTGATTTATTGTTAAAGATAGGTAATATGTAGATCTAGATTTCTATTAGGATAGATTTTTGATAAGTAATTATACATAATTTATATCATTAATTTATTCGAAAAGCTAAGGCGGACCACGCGCGGACGTGTGTTTGTCATCATTGCAGCGGTCGGTAGGATTATTTATCGAAGTGATTAAAGATGGGTACATCTTTATTCACATATACTATACATTATAAAATAGGAGATGTGGCTTGTTCACAAGTATTTCTTTTTTCGTTTCGAACAAAAATAATCGTCGACTGGCAGCGTCTTAAAACAGAGTTTACAGTAAACATTTTAATAGTCATTACATTACTTTTTTAAACTATAATAAATAAACTACTTATAACCGGAGAAAAACGAAGGAGGTTCTCAAGTCGACGCATATCTTTTTACCTGTTGATCCGATTTCGATGTTTTTTTTTTAAATTGTGTAGAGAATAATCCCAAGTTGGTTCCGTTTAAATTATATTTATGTAGGACTGACAGTTACTTCATTAAACTTAAAAAGCGAATATATCGTTCCTTTGACTTTGCGATTGGTCGAAACATTTTCGTCGGTTTTCTTTTTAGTTTCTTAAACGTAATTATTATTTATTATATTTTTTATAAGAAAAAAACCATAGTATACCCGTCTGTTCGGTTCTCACGGATCCGTTACTCTTTATATGGCAAGCTACACTGTCAAGGTCGATCATCTAACTGGTCACCTGACAGGTGTGGATGCATGGAATACCAGCTTCAGTTTTTGCTGGTTAGTCCGTCAGACGACATTGCTATTGTCCAATTGCAATTAGGAGCAGTTTTTACGAATGGTTGGATTAATAAGTACCTATCTAAAGAGCGGCGATGGGCTTGCAACCTGTCATGTATGGAATGCTAACTCCAGCAAAATGTGGACATGTGCCAAATGTAATGTTTGGACGTGCCTCTAACTACTCCCTCTATCATTAAGGATTTAAGCACTTGGAGATCTGAGAGGATTTCTACCGTAGGTACTTGGGGATTACAGTTGTGATCCTATTTATTATATTATATTTTTATCTAAAGGTGGCGGAGGCGCAAGAGGTGTGGGTTCGATTCTGAGGCGGAAAATATTTGGTTAGGTTCTGAGTATTATGTGACAGTTAGGTTTTAAAAACCAAATAAGTTATCTGTTGATTTTTTTTGTCCGAAACAAGTTTTTACTAATTTCTCCTTTAGGCTATGATTAGACCAGCAGCGGGCTGTCTGCCACATAATATTACATTGTCATCGGAATTTGACAGGTGCAAAGTTTTAACTCAATCGAACTATTTACTAAAGAGTTACTTGAGTTGCAAGATTCCACCCGAACAATGTAAGTAGGTATGTACATACGAGTACATTGCAAGTTAAATAAAAGCTTGTAAAACAGCCACGGAAGTTGTAGATACAATGACATGAATTTTATTCTATATGACAAAGTGACCGTCGTGTCTGTCAGACCGTGAAACAGCGGCGGTAGGTAGTATAAGGTGGTGCATTCTTCCGTGGGAGCGGGCATTCCTAGATTGTAAGCGGTCATCTTTAATTAGCAACATGGAGCTTGGAAATCGCTGTACGGTAATGGAGACTGCCTAAGCTGGGTAGGCTTTGATGACATTGAACTTTGATGGTATCAATACGGCACTTTACTTCTGAACTCATAGTGCACATCTGAATGACAGGCAATTTAGACCGGCTTGGCTAGACTGCTTCCTCCGGAGGACTGACCTTCTACACTACAACAGCATAGTAATGTCGTATAAACCTCAATAGTTAAAAATCTATAATATGACTTACCTATAGTGAAATATAGAATTAATAGAATTATAGAATTTACAACCTTTAAGAGATTTAAATGGAACATTAAAGTTTTTATAAAAAAACACACAAACGAAGTCACTAGATTTTCACTACTAGATTATCATGTCACATTGTTTTCGTTGATAATACAAAAGTGACTATAGTAAAAATATTATAAAAAGCCTTGATAAACTGACAGTTTATACCTAAAGTACATACATATGTAACTATAAAGTCGATGTCAAAGGATATTTAGGGAAACGTCTTAAAAGCTAGGTGAAGGTAACAGCATACAACCAAGTTGTTGTGAAGCCAGTTAGTTTCATCTCCACCAGACCAATGCTCCAAGTTTTCGCATGTCTATGGATCATCCGGTAGACAATGACATTGCTTCGGAATATGATCATGGGAACGGAACAAGTCCTTGCAATTTGCAAAATAAGCAGCTTACTAACTAAAAGTTAAGAGCGTTGACGTCAGGCAGGCGGCTGGTTGTATAACGAGCCAAATCCTCTTCGCAACACGTTGTGCCGATCCCTATATTAAGTGGGAAAAGGAGAAGAAAACTATGATGACTAGCTAAAAGATATAGACAACTTAAGATTGATTTTTAGCTAACAAATTCTAGCAGAAAAAGGGCTTAAGAGGCTCCCAGTCGCTGATTGCTCTTTTTCGAAACGAAAAAAGAAATACTTCTGAACAAGCCACATCTCCTATTTTTATAAGTATATTACTTCAGGTTCCTACCTAGATTTATATTAAGCTGAAAACATAATAGCTGAAACTTTTCACGATAAAGATATTATTTCAAAATGATACGTTTTAGAATTTATGATCGAAATATTTTATATACCTACTATTAAAATCAACTTGTGATTTATTGTTAAAGATAGGTAATATGTAGATCTAGATTTCTATTAGAATAGATTTTTGATAAGTAATTATAAATAATTTATATCATTAATTTATTCAAAAAGCTAAGGCGGACCACGCGCCGACGTGTGTTTGTCGTCATTGCAGCGGTCGGTAGGATTATTTATCGAAGTGATTAAAGATGGGTACCTTATTCACATATATGGGTATCTTTATTCACATATACTATACATTATAAAATAGGAGATGTGGCTTGTTCACAAGTATTTATTTTTTCGTTTCGAACAAAAACAATCGTCGACTGGGAGCGCCTTAAACTAAATCGAATCAGTTCTAAAATCTGGTCTTAATCTTCTAAATATTATAGGTGTAATAAAAAACTAGCTAGTTTTAGTACCTCAGGAGGTACCTCGACTTTCAATCTGATGGTCGTGGGTTCGAATCACGGCGTGCATCAACGGATTTTTCTGTTCTAAAATTTTATAGCGCATCAAAACACGTGCTCAAAACGGTGAAGGAAAACATCGTGATGAAACCAGTTAGTATTTTTATTAGCGGCGATGTACTTGCAACCTGTCACTTAAGGAATGCTAATAAAAATATGGGCATGTGCCAAATATAATGTATGGACGTGCCTCTGACTACCACTGGACATCTACAAAGGATCTAAGCATCTGGAAATCTGAGAGGATGTCTACCGTACTTGGGGATTACAGTCGTAATCCTCTATATTTATTTTATTTGATTTTTTATAAAACTCTTGCGTTACTAACTGAATGGCTGACTGACAAAAAGTGACATACTTGAGGTTTGAAGTCTCTTTGAAAACAACTCCACGTGAACGAATCTGCTGTTTCGATTTGAAATGTGTTAAAGTATTTGTATTCACATCTCAGTGAACTTATCTGTTTTTAATGAAGACGTTAATTTTATTTGTTTACTTTGTAACAATGGCGTTATCAGTCGAAGGAAGAGAACCTTTGTATGTTAATTTAATGATGAGATTGTTTTTGACAGTAGGTTAAAAATTATGTTGTCAGATGTTCATTTTCTCTTGTAAAAGTTATAGGTACCCACTTGAATTACGAGTTTGATTTTTAGTGGAAAAGAGAAATAAGTTTCATGTTTTTTTTTTCAACAAGCTTATATGTTTAATTCTCCTTCGAGCTAGACATGAAACCAGTCACGCTGTCACCTGTCACATGGATAGTACATTGTCATCGAAAGTCAGGTAGGTATAAATAGGTACCGTACGTAGGTAGCTATGCTTTTTATCTCAATCGATCATTTTATCTGTACACAGTTTTTACTAGTTCGGAGCCTATGGATTCATTAAATTATATGTTCACTGTTTAATAAGTCCATGAAATTGATAGTTTATTTAAAGTTGACTAGCCGACCGGTGACAGACTTTGTCCTGCCCAAATTTCAGTAATCGCATAGAAAAAAAAACACTTTCAGGAAAACTTCTAATTGTTTCCCTATAAACCTAGTCCTGATAAAATAAATTACGAATTTTGGTAGACTGGTTCGGTAGTCAAATTGATGTCAATTTTTTTTGACGACTTAAATTTCCAATACCTTAGTAGGATTTAACCTTTTTGGTAGAATGCGTTGCTATGACAACTCAATGTTTTCGGTCTGAGATGTCTTATTTTTTACACATCAGCGCCATCTATACGCCTATGGGAAACAGGCGATTTTGAGTATGTAATTACATATAAATTTGATTTGATTTGTGATTTGAACTATTTACTAAGGAATTTAGTTGAACAGCTTCTACCTAGGTAGTCTCTAGTCTCACATACACGTGAGGCGAGCTGGTAACATTACTGTGACAAAACTGTACTCTGATTGAAGAGATCAATTCGAATCTCGGTGAATGGAGAAATTTATCGCACACGTAGAAATCGTGGGAAGTGCTTCAATGTCTCTTCGCCTATTTACTTACTTTAATAGGAAAATGAGATGAAGTGTGCTTACGGTTGTAATCTCCAAGCATGGTAGACATTAGGTTAGTCAGAAGCACGTCAAACTTTGCACTAAAACACATTGTCAAACAGATGTAGGTACCTAATGTTAGGAGGTGCCTCATTACCCTGTTTAATTATATTCTAGGATCTGTGATCTGAGTGACCGGAAATCTGAAAGAATGTCTAAGGATGTGTAAGTGAGGATTACATCGTGAATCGTGATCCATTTAGCACTTGTTTTAAATGGCTATGATACGCCTTTCTTTTTTTTTAAACTATCGTGATTAGTAGTAGATATAACTATAATTTTTTTACACAGGAAAATAAATAAAAAGGAAAATTCGTGATAAGAACCAAAAAGTTGTGTAAAAAGTTACGCCATATTTTATTTGTTTGTAGGCTGATTTTAGTCCATGTACCACGAGTAAAGCCGCAGACGGAAGCTTATTTAAAGCTTGATGCATCAGTAAAAGGTATCCCACCAAAAACATTCTGTAAAAAACTAGCCAAGTCTCGATGGAGCTGCTTGTTTATCTCTAAAAAGTAATGAAATCTAGACAAAGTCGTGTCAAGTCTCAGGTTCTTTACTGCGATTTCTTTATTATTATAGAATGTTGTGTGACTTGGCCGTTGAACATTCTTTATACGTTAGTGGGTACAAGTCAATTTTGTTTACACGTAATGTTATATATGTTGTAACTACCTATGTTTGTTAAGCGAGATAATAGCCAATACAGGTATTGGTAATTGGACGCTAGTGTCTTATTTTAGGCTGTTGTTGATCGTGCAACACATGCATTCAGCATTGACAATGCTGACTTCTGCTGTCTTCTTTTTGGAGCGTCAAATCGACCACCGATCTAACATAAAATAGACGTATTTTTTATACTGTTTGTTTCAGGCTCGCCTTTACATAAGTATTATTGAAATACGCTTTATCAAGCCTACAATTGACTGGTTATTGAATCAACGTTTTCTAAGTGGCAATTTTCCATCGTTAATGGGTAGCGGTTCTGGCGACAGGTTGGTGCAATGGTGTCATGGAGCACCTGGTTTCGTACCCTTGTGTACTCTTCAACGGCCAAGTCACATAACATTCTATAATAATAAAGAAATCGCAGTAAAGAACCTGAGACTTGACACGACTTTGTCTAGATTTCATTACTTTTTAGAGATAAACAAGCAGCTCCATCGAGACTTGGCTAGTTTTTTACAGAATGTTTTTGGTGGGATTTCACTTCTTTTTGTAGAAACGTGGGCTTATTGATTTATTTTACTAGATTTTCTTATTTGATACAGTTTTTTTTCTTTTTATAAGTAGTTTTTTTATTATAAAAACAAATCGTATGCGCGTTTAAAATACAGTCAGCGCCATCTAGCGACGTGTGCGGGTATCACCGCCACTCTTAGTCCAATGCATTATATTTTGATCAAATTTTGAGCGAAATTAATATTTTAGTTTATTTAATTTGTTAATTTGTTTATTCAATTTGTGTAATGTTCGAGTAGAATAAAGTTAATCGTTCGACTATTTCTTCTTGTAAACGTGTAAGTATAAGTAAGTATAAAAGCCAGTCTAGTCTCATCCAGAGTTTTCCTTTAATTTTATTGCGTACTAGCAGTCCGCCCCGGCGTCGCACGGATGTAATAATGATATTATAGGTAATTTTTTTACACCTTGGGTTACATTATCGAATTTTTCATAAGGATCCCTAATAAAACATTTAGTATCGCAGACTTTTTTTGTAGATATTGATGTCCTCTTTAAAACTGTAGTACATCACTTTGCTCTATTGTCAACAATTTCCGCAGAGTACGCGATATAAGGATTTTTTTGGATTTTTTTCACACGTTGTGTTACATTATCGAAGTTTTCATACGGATCCCTAATAGTGAGACATATGGTATTGCATACTTTTTTGTAGATATTGATGTCCTCTTTAAAACTGTAGTACATCACTTTGCTCTATTGTCATCAACAATTTCAGCAGCGTTGTTTTTTTTTACACGTTGTGTTACATTATCAAAGTTTTAATACGGATCCCTAATAGTTAGACATATAGTATTGCATACTTTTTTGTAGATATTGATATCCTCTTTAAAACTGTTGTACATTACTTTGCTCTATTGTCAATAATTTCCGCAGCGAACGCAATATAAGGATTTTTTTTTAATTTTTTCACACTTTGGATTACATTATCGATGTTTTCATACGGATCCCTAATATTTTTGAAAATATACTATAGCCTATGTTCATCAGGGATAATGTAGGATTCTAATGGTGAAAGAATTTTTCAAATCGGTCCAGTAGTTGAATATTTTTTGTAAAGGCGGTACGGTATGTCGATCTCTAATAGTTTGGTTAGGCTCTTGTGTTTTCTTATCAGGGTCACCAGGTACTCCAGATCTTCGATTATCCTAGTTTTTATGGTTTTCCCTTTATGTGGCCATTAAACCCTAACTCTGTACCAAATTTCAGCTCTCTGAGTTTATGGGAAGTACTAGTTCTATTCTGATGATCATGAGTGAGTGAGTGAGTGAGTGAGTGAGTGAGTGAGTGTCTGTCTAAAATGCGAAACTTTGCTTTCGCTTAACTTCGTAACTAAATGACCTACAGACTTGAAATTTTGGATTTTAAGTATGTGATTATGGCTTACTGGATGACTAAAATTTCAGCGTTCTGGTCTTATCTAGAGGTTCTCAAATAGGGGCCTGAAAATGCGGCGAAATGGTTCCAGTAAAGGATGGTACGGCAGTGTTTGCTTCGCGCTCGACTTGGCGGGGGCACTGCCGTGCCCCCAAATTTCTTGTTAACTTCACACACAACGCATGTACCTACAACGCATAGCTCGGTGGCACCCAACCGTGAAATTATGCATGATGGCCGAAAGATAGCCCCTTATCCGTAATTAACTAATTTATTATCAGAGCCGAGTGATTAATCTAAACAAAGGCTTTTTAAAGTTGCGTTCGAAGAATAACCTCTTTACTGGTAGGTCGCATTTGGAGTTTAGGCGTTAGGTAAATTGATTAAGTAGACACAAACTTAGACATAAATATTTATTTATTTTCTACTTTAGCACACACACAACATTATAAAAATAGTTTTAATATAACATACCTACTTACTTTACTTAGAAAAACAAGAGAGAAAAAAAACAAAATAAAAGATTAATAGTAGGTCTATTATATTTTGTACTTTTGCAAATATTGTTGCACGCAACCAATCCGAAAAAAACAGAAAATACTTGGACAAAAATATAATTGGTATAAATTTTGTACCTACCTATGTGTAAGTAGGTACAAAATTGCATTCATCGTTTCGAATAAAAAAAAGTAGGTAGCTACATAGGTTGATTGATGCATTTTATTTATAAATTCAATCATTTTGCCTTAAAAATAATCTTTTTTATCCATACTTAAATATACCGTTGGATTGATTTTATTAATCGCTGATCCAATCCAAGTTTCTGTTAAAGGTAATGCGTTTTTATCAGACGCGTAGGCGAGCTTTTGGGTGTTTGGGAGGATCGAAATCCGTAAGCTACGAAAACAAGCAACATTTTGAATGCGGTAATTTTTCAATTATTATTGAAAGACCAAGTGTGTTGTATCGTGTTCGCCAAGTTCATCTGATCATTAACATTAGCATTAAGGCTTTACACGGATGTGCTAATGAAGGTCACTGGATTTTTTTTTTACATTTATCCTGTGCCTTAGGTCATTTTATAGTGATTTTCGTGAGGTACTCTATTTTTTTTTGAAAATAAAATATAGCCTATGTTGCTTGCTGATAATTTAGCGCATAATAAATGAAAGAATTTTTGTAATTGCTTCAGTTGTTTTTTAGTTAATTCATCAGGTACATACAAACATCGAAAATTAAAAAAAAATAGTAGTATAGAAACCGGCTAGAAAACTGTGTTCCTCACGTGATTGATCAAGCCGGTGATTTTGCTTGTTAATGCTTCTTACAATAAAATAGTTACCAGCGCTACTTGCCAATTAGCAATACGATGTGGTACAAGAATTCAACCTATATTTTACTAAGTAGTGAAACCCACGTGAGACTTCGTTCGTGTACGAATGCGTTTTCTTTCATAATTTTATTACTAAATAACGTAGAAAAATAAATTATAGCTCCAGAGACTCCTTAAACCCTAAGCTATTAGATTTCATACTTTTCATCAAAATCGGTTTAGCAGTTTTTAAGTAAATCGCGGTCATATAAAAACTAAAAAAAAAAGAAAAAGAAAAAACCGAAAGAAACTAAATTGTTTGCTAAACTTATTTGCGAGAACATAAAAAAGATTTCGCAAAAAAATATAAGTAAGTATACAGATTCTTATGAGTTACTGTTTGTATATGTATAGAAGAGCATTTCTATGACAACACACGTTGTGTGAGCTATGAACAAAATGAGACCGAATTTAATATGCGACTAAACTCTTCGCAAAAAATGACATAACAGTACTGGAGCGTTTTTTAGGCGATTTCTATGAATAAATCCATATTGTAATTGTATTTTTGCATTAAATTAGCTATCGTAATAAAAAACGAACTGTAGTTTTAGGTAAATGTTATTCATAAATGTATCCAACCATGACCAACTACTCACGAAAATGGAATTAAATTATCCTATTTCATACACTACTACTTATAGGTAATCCACAGATACAGTAAACATCCTAGCCTAAGATGTCTAAATGGAGTAGTCAGAAACGCATCGAAACATTACTATTGACACATGCCTACATATAACAATAATTAGCCATTATTATATATTCCATATAGTATGCTACAAGCAAACCCGTCGCCGCATATAAAAGTACTTAGTACCTAAATAGTTTTCTCCTTCATAGTTTTGGCACGTAAGAACACTATTATTTTTGAGATATAAATATCTTAATGTACGCCTGCCTTTAAATCAAAAGTCAAGGGCACAATCAATGCCACATCCATTTCCTGCAGATTCGTACAGCTTGTTCTTAAAATCCCCCAAATTCCGGATAAATTCTTGGCCTGCATTAAATTAATTTTATATTTAGTGCGTGGGCGCATGTTGCGATGTTGCGAACAAAGGAACCAGAGCATTGACTGCAGGTTCGGGGAATGACAAGATACTGCTAAATAAGTAGCTCCCGCTCGTGACTTCACTCGCTTAGTACCTATTCACGTAAAATGTAGAAATCTTAAATGTAGACCACAAACTATGTCTAAGCATTCCAAATTGCTTTCATATTTGTATACCCGTTATGAAAATGGTCACAACCTTTCGCATTTATAATAAGTATATCTACTAGCTTTACCCTCGTATTCAGGAACGACACTGTGAGAACACGCACCCACAGTGGACGAATTATTTTTTCATAAACATCACTTTTTGTGTTGTGCGACACTATGGTGCACACTGTCATGTGCCCTCTAGAGCTCAACTTTGGTTATAGGCACACGATAGTGTGCCTCTAGTCACACTATGCAGTGTCGCACAACACATAAAGCGATGTTTATGAAAAAAGATTTCGTCCACTGTGGGTGCGTGTTCACACAGTGTCGTTCCTGAATACGGGGGTTAGTCTGCGGCTTGGCTCGTGGTAGAGTACCTACACATTCACTCTAAATCTACATCTAAATAGTAGCCTATATTCCAAGTTTCATCTAAATCCGTTATGTCGTTTGGCCGTAAATGCGCCAAAATATCCATACATCCTCATCCATTCGAATTACTAATATTAGTAGGAAAGTAAACTTTAGAACTCTCAAACGGTGAAGAAAAATATCGAAGCGAAAAGAATCCGTCAAGTCAGTTAAGATATTAATATTATCGTTAAAAAATAACCAGTCAACAGATGTTGCATTGATGTAGATGCCTTACAAGACAGGACAAAAGGCAGAACCCTGCGCGGGCGCCGGAACAGGCTAATGACAGTGCAGACCGGACGTAGGCCGGGCCTGCGGTCTAGCCTCAGCCTTGAATGACAAGTTAGGCAGTGCCGACTATTCTTTATACAATGATGTATTTAGACTAATTGGAACTAGATGTTCAGATGCATTGCATTAACAAGATGCATTGATCGATTATCACCAAGAAAGCCGTGTAAAAACTATATTTTTTACACGGGTTTTAACTGTTAAACGTTGACCATTTTTAAGAGTAGATTCCCTGAACAAATAATTTTTCATATTAAATTCTTTCATGCACGGATTACAAACAACATAATTTTCGAAATGAAAGTCTAGTTCCCTACAAACAGCTCTATCAAAATCTATTTGAAAAAAATTCTCAAAAATCTTCTTTTAAATAAAAATGAATAGCTCCTCAACTACTTAAACTCGGAAACCGCTTTGGACAGACCAGGGGGGTTAGCATGAACCACTATCGTATCGACAACGTACGTTCAAATGCCAAAACTGACACTTTTACTATACAAAAAGTGTCATTTTTGACATTTGGACAATAGGTTGTCGATACGATAGTGGTTCGTGCTCAGGCCACAGGACCTTTGGATAAACCTATTATAGGAAAATCAATAATAAATAAAACCGGGCAAGTGCGAGTCAGACTCGGTTCCGTATCATTTTTTATTAAAAACGGCAAAAAACACGTTTCTTGTATGGGAGTCCCACTTAAATATTTATTTTATTCTGTTTTTAGTATTTGTTGTTATAGCGGCCACAGAAATACATCATCTGTGAAATTTTCAACTGTCTAGCTATCACACTTCATGAGATACAGCCCTGTGACAGACAGACGGACAGACGCACAGCGAAGTCTTAGTAATAGGGTCCCGTTTTTACCCTTTGGGTACGGAACCCTAAAAAGTGGCCCAAAAAACAGTAAAATATTCTATGGGATTATTGAAGTTTCGACATGACGTCTGTCGGATCATCTAGTTGATTTATGTATCAATGCTGCTGCTGCTGTAATACATTAGTCATGGTCATTTGCCATTACAATTATAAATCTTACTGCATCCACATCAATAAATTCATCACCTGTTGCTCACTCAGATTTATTGTTCTGTGATGAACGATAATTGTAATACAGACACGCCATTATGTTCCCACACCTCCCACTCCTTCCTTGTGGGCACCTGTAGGAGTTGTTTGAAGGTTGCTGAATCAGTCTTTACCTAAATATCAATAGTTTAGGCCAGTACTATTAAGCAAGGCATGAAAGGAGTGAGTGATGAGATGACGGCTGGTAAAGGGAAATGGAAGAAGAACACAATGTTGTGCCGACCCCACTTAAGTGGGGTAAAGGTAGGTTATGCTTAACCTACCTTTACCCCACTTGTTGCCAGCAAATTGGATGGATAAGACATACAAATCCCCATTTTAATAAAAACAAGACTGCTCAGTGCTCAATCTAATGAGGTAATTCTACTAAAACCAAAAGTTTGTTAGGCCAAACATCGATGTTTGGCCTAAACGACCAAACGGATTTAGATGAAACTTTGAATTATACAAAGCCTAACGCCCTAGAATACTAAAAAGGACGCGATACAGATCCAGATACAGATACGCGAACCATACCGCGGGCGGAAGCTTGTCTGTCTATATTTTTCTTATGAATAATAAACCATTCTTCTGATGATATCACGAGAATGATTAACAAATTAATCATTGTTTCTGATCCAATCTGATAATCTAGAATTAGTCACCCATCAACTATATCTTCTACACCATAGTTACCGTCGAGTGGAGCGTATAATCGCCAATCTACTTACCAGCTGCTATTTATCGGGTTATTATACGGTCGGTTACAATGCAACTTGTAATTTTTAACTAATTACCAATGGTTAACATGGTCCACTGTGCCAATGAGATGCTTTCTTGGACGCCGTTTTGTTTTCTAATGTTACTTGCGTTCATGCGTTACTTTACGCTCAACAAGGAAACTTACAAAAACAAATCTACAAAACATAGGAATGTAAAGAATAATTGTGTTTTAAAAACCTAATGAAAATGTTCTGATCGATCGTAAAGCAAACAGTCGATAGTAGGTATTTAGGAGTCCTTTATGAATCGGTTTAAATAGGACCAACTTAGGATTCTCTACAATAGAAACAATCATCAAAATAGCTAGAAATACAAGCCCGGTCAATACATAAAAAAAGTTCAAATTTCGCTTAAACAAAAACATATTATCGTTTCTTATAAAAATCTTTCTTTTACTGAAATATTATGATTTGAATAACTATGGCGGTTTGTGGCCGCCATATTGGATTACACAAAAAAAACACCACATTTATCAAAATCCATCAAGCTTTAGAAAAACTATAGCTTTTTACACGCTTTTATCACGTCTTTAATTAAAGGTATTTTTTTAACATACATGATAAAGACCCTTGTAAAAATCTATAGGTAGGTATAATTATGTCAAATAATCACTATAGTTTGAAAAATAAGCTTTAGAATAAACCAAAGAATATAGGTATATAACTCCCGCAAAACATCTGGGAAGTCAGATTTATAAATCTAAATAGTTGTTTCCCCCCACAGTTTTCTAAAGGCAGTATAATTTGTCTCTATCCGGACCATTTACACAAATCAGTAGTGACGTTTAACAGTGTAACACGTTGCTCCACTATACCGTCACTACTAAACTGACTAATAATGGAGTTATTCAGTTTTAGGTGCTAAGATCAGTCTAGGTACTAGTATTTCATTAGCACATTCATAATGTCTACTAATGGTGCTTGTTTAGTTTTGGATTTATTCAACCTCAAGAATAAGTTACCCTAAAGCATTGTTGGTCGAGAGTCAGGTACCTTGACTTTCAATCCAAAGGTTGTGGATTATAATCCTGGACTGGCATCAATAGATTTATCTGTTCGAAAAGGGTAGGTTTGACATCGTGAGGAGACCAGCTTTATTATAAGCGATAAAGGGCTTGCAACCTGTCACGTATGGTAGGCTAACTACTAAATACTGCAAAATGAGAGCATAACTGGAACTTTTCCTAGTTTGTGGAAGGAAGCTCAAGTAATTCCTCTACCTAAAAAACCAAATCCTTGCTCTTTTTCCGAATATCGCCCCATCTCCATTCTCTCGTTCCTATCCAAAGTGCTTGAGCGTCTTGTACATCAACAACTTAGCGTCTTCCTCAACACCAATAATCTCCTAAATCCTTTACAGTCCGGATTTCGGCCAGGTCATAGCACCGTCTCTGCTCTCACTAAAATAACTGATGATATCAGGCATGGCATGGAAGACGGACTAGTAACAGTCCTATCACTTTTAGATTTTAGTAACGCCTTCAATAACGTTGATTATGATATTTTATTAGCTCTTCTCCGCTCTCTTAACATATCTCCAACAGTAATTGACTGGTTTCGTAGTTACCTGTATGGGCGCCGGCAACGTATTCGTATTGATGATACATATTCAACTTGGTGCAATTTAAGTGCCGGTGTACCTCAGGGCGGCGTTTTATCTCCTCTTCTTTTTGCAATCTTCATAAACACTATCTCCAATCAACTCTCTTCTTCCTACCACCTGTATGCAGATGATTTACAAATTTACACCCAAGCTCCAGTCGGGTGGTTAGGTTAGGCAATTACGGACACAAATACTGATCTTGACAACATCCTTAAGTGGAGTAAACGTTTTGGCCTTAAGGTTAATCCGTGCAAAACCCAGGTTATAGTTGTGGGGACCTCAAGGATGTTGTCCTTGGTTGAGTGGCCTGACCTCTCTCTAGTAAAATTTGATGGTACGGTAATCGAGATTTCGAAGGTAGTAAAGAACCTAGGCATTGTTTTTGATAGGCATCTATCGTGGGGAGCCCAACTAGCAGCGGTAAGTCGTAAGATTTTTGCCGCAGCTGCCTCTCTAAGACGGTTACGTAATTTTCTTCCTACATCCACCAAGGTTGCGCTTGTACAATCATTGTTGCTCCCTATCCTTGATTACGCCGACGCCAGCTATCTCGATTTGACTGAAGACCAACTCAATAAGCTTGAGCGTCTCCAAAACTTTTCAATTAGATTTATTTTTGGCTTGCGGAAGTTTGATCACGTCTCTGAATACCGCAACATTCTTAAGTGGTTGCCTATTCGGCTTCGCCGGAATGCTCATATCCTTTCTCTCCTTTACAATATCCTTTTCCTTTCTTCTTCTCCAAAGTACCTTAAAGATCGTTTTGAGTTCCTACACCTTTCTAATCCTCGATCCTTACGTTCTTCTGAAACCCTTCAATTAAAAACTCCTGCTCATTCCTCTACTTTCTATGGTAGTTCTTTCACAGTGCAAGCCGCTAAACTTTGGAATGCCCTTCCAGTGTCTATCCGGCATGCCAAATCACTACCTATTTTCAAAAACCTTGTACACCAGCATTACCTTTCTTTACTCTAGACTTGTTGTATGACTTTATATTTACCTATTGATATGTGAGTAGTTATGTATATTCTATGTTATTTATGTTATTTATATTATTTATGTTATTTATGTTATCTATGTATTTTATTTGTTTGTATATATATATGTATATACATATTATATATTATATTTATTTCTTCCTTTTGTATTCATCTTAGTTTTTGCTTTTTAACCACCGTCTTTTTTATGTTAAGTTCTATCCTGTCCATCCAAAGGTTGCCTGGAAGAGATCGCTGTTAGCGATAAGGCCGCCCATTGTTTACACTGTTTTTATATCATTTTTTGTTGTGTATTTTTGTTATGGTGAACAATAAAGTTATAATCTAATCTAACGCCGGATTGCAATGTTTGTCAAATTCTGTAATGTCTTCAACTATTTCACTTTCAAAACTTTCGTGAGTTGTACTACACATTATTACAACAACGGGAAATTACTCACGTAAATGATAAATTGTCAATGAGGACACCGACAATGTTTCGATTCATCAGAGAATCTTCTTCAGGGTGAGTGGACCATTAAACGCGCGCGCTACCATGCTCACCCTGAAGAAGATTCTCTAGATGAATCGAAACATTGTCGGTGTCCTCATTGACAATTTATCATTTACGTGAGTAATTTCCCGTTGTTGTAATAATGTCTTCAACTGTCAAATTTACTTGTATTCAAATGTCAAAACACAATAGAATTTGGACAGTTGACGCTGATTTAGATTTCCAGTGAACTTACGCAATAGGACTTGCTATTTCCTGTATTAAAGCGCCCAATAGAATCACAAATATCATTATCACCGAATTTTCACATGTTCAAAACATTCCACTTCCAATTTTGTCGCTAACATTTTAAATTCATCGCGGCCATCGCGGGCAAAGACACGTGTAGCAGTATGTATTGGCTGATCAGTATGTGGGAAGTAACACGCTATAGGAAATTAGAATGGCAATATAGTGCTTTGGAATTATAAATGATAACTTCAGGGCTGACTAAAATATTGGAGCTTTTACAGGCATAGATCTAAACTTTGCAATCCTAAAGTTATACTAACTTATCATTATTTTAGTAACTTGTATCCAAATCCGTTCAGACGTGATTGAATAAACTCATAAATGTAATGAAATAAGATCACGACTGTGATCCCCAAGAACGGTAAACATACTCTCAGATTTCAAGGCACTTAGATCTTTGAAGATGTCGTAAAGGGGTAGTCTTAGGCACGTCCAAACATTATGTTTGGCACAATACCCATATTTTACATTAGTTAGCATTCCAGACGTGACAAGTTGCAAGCCCAGCGCCGCTTAAAATAATACTAACTGGTTCCCTCACGATGTTTTCCTTCACCGTTTTGAGCACGTTTTTTTGATGCGCATATATTTTTTTCGAACAGAAAAATCCATTGATACACGTCCGCGATTCGAACCCACGATATTCACATTTTAATTCGAGCTACTTACCTCCAACTCAGCCAACAGTTACTGGTTAATTAGTTTATTTATGCTTCATATTTATTTGTGGAAACTTGTAATTGGCCTTCATTCTGTTGCAAGATTTGACCCAAACATACGTACAATAATGTTTTATTGTAGTAACTTCAAGACGTTTTGAAGTTACCAGCCCTGACACCTGTCACGTCGCGTTACTTCCTAATCGGGAGACAGGAAGCCGATCAAAAGCTGGATGCTTCGGCATGCCAGCGAAGCGCCCCGTTAGAGCTTCGAAACAATAATGGAATGGCTAATAAGGCAGAGGACCTGTGTTTTTATACACATGCGCTTTAAGATAGGATAGACACGTGCTTTAAAAAAAAAACTAAAAATTAATAGGTTCACGAATGACATCCCTAAGTACAGTAGCCATAATGATGTCTAAAAGTAAGAGGCACGTACAAACATTACATGTATCACAAGCACTAGTTAGCATTCATATGACAGGTTGCAAGCTCGTCGCCGCTTTAAAGTATACTAACTGATTGATCACTTTATGAATATGATGATACCAATAGAAAATTTATTGATGCACGGTCGGGATTCGACCCATGACCTTCGTATTGAAAGTCAACTCAAGATAGTAAACAGAAAACACGGCTCCTAAAAAAAATTATACATGGGATAATAGATACCTACATAGATAGGACTGTTGAGTTATTTAAGGATTCATAGAACTTTCGCATTTAATAATAGTGATGAGACTATTCAGATAAAACTACCTAAAAATTGACCTATAAATTATCCCAAATTCCCAAAAAAGTTTCAGACTTGTTAGAAATGCATAAAAACTTTAAAAGGAACATCGTTTACTTGTAAAACTCTCGTAAAACGAATAATTACGGTAACGTATGTAATTTTTAACTGACTACCACCATATGCGTTCCTTAGGGATGCCTCTGTTCTATACTAATTTCAAGATGTAGCTTTGTCAATGTCGTTAAAAAGCTGTAAAGTTGAATTAAAATAGCTTCCGACGCTCGCGTTGTCTTACTCGGATAGAAAGTATTGCTTTTAAAGTTCACGAACTATATCTATTTCAAGCATGAATTAGTTCAGCCAATTCGACATAAATATCAAACATCCTAACTTTTGCGTTTACACGTAAAGTGATTTTTTTAGGCAGTCTTTTAAATAATTTTTTAAATTGTCTGGATACTAAAGTCATTTTCGAATCCCGGAAATGACATGCCAGACATTTATTTTTTATTTTTGACACTTAACCTTTAGGTGTGGTGCGTGTTTACGTGACCAGGTTTTAAGACCAGGTATGCGCCTTGTCCAAGTACCTACGAAAACCTGGTACCTACCTATACATTTTCAATACTAAGGTCTAGAATAATACAAACTCCGCGCTTAAAATGTATGTAGTGCGTGTTTACTCGACCAGGTATGCGCTAAGTCCAAGTACGAAAACCTGGTACCTACCTATTCATTTTCAATAAAAATAATGCAACTCCGCGCTCAAAATTACTTGCAAGTTGCACGGCGAGTATGCATGTTCCAAGTTTGAAGTAAGTCGTAGACGCGTGATATTTTTTCGCGCCATTGTATTCCGCATTATTGTGGAAAGATTCAATTCCTATGCAATAAACAAACCTGAAGAACAATGTAATCAACCTCTTCCATTTAAGTACTTTATATTGAAAGGGTGGTAGGATACTTTATAAATCAGATGTGCTTACCTGCTCAGCGAGACATAAATTGGTAGAGTAGCCATTGCTTGTGTGTTTCTGCAGAGAAATCAAAAATAACATTAAGGTAATTTATTTGAATTAATATTACCTACAGAGATTATTAGATGATTATTGCAAAATGTGACGAAGGCGTGTGCAGTTATTTTTTTTTTTATTTTGATCATGTTTTTCTAGGTGTAGTTAGGTAGGCAGGTTACAGCATCGATTTTATAGCAAGGATAACTTTAGGCATTTTATTTTATTTAAAAAAACAAAACCTCGACTCAAGCTTATAATTGATACATAAATTTTTTGGTTCAAAGAGTTTATAACTGGACAAAACCTAGTGATACTTACAATCAAAAACTATTTTTAGATGTTTTTCTTGGTCACCGGATGCGGTAGTATCAGTGGCCCATAGACAAATCGTAGACAATAGCATCGATAACCGCTTCATCTATTGTTCCAATTGAAATAACACAATGGGTGTTTTAATGCCTTTATTTTTGGGTAAGTAGATACTTATCTACTTGGGTTTTAATTAAGTAGGTACCTACTTACAAACTTTGATAGGAAATGACTATGTAAATTGCGTAACAGTTGAGTATGGAGTAGTGATAGTTAAGACAAGAGAAAAACGTAGGTTCATAACCCAGAGAGTTCAATTCTGAGACGTGTTTATTTTAGCAGTTTTACTAAACTACAGAATAGATTCACACTGTAGATGGTTCTAGTTGAATTCTCTGTAAAACAGGCGGGATTCGAACCCATGGCCTTCTGATCAAAAGATGAAGCATATATCAATTGGAAAACACGGCTATCACCGTTAATATATTTTATGTTTAGTAAACAGACTTCTCAAACTACCAGCCGTTTTCTAAAGTGAAATGTTTATTTTGTTAAAAGCTCTAGGGGTGGAAATAACGAGGGTTGCTAAAATCGATAGTCATTAGGTAGCGAGATTATAGTTTTCCGAGGGTGATCTCTACAACTAGGTTTCTCCTTGTTAAATAAATCCGCTTTTATCTAACGTGTCATAACTACTTCAATTTAAAATTAAAGAATATTCAATCGATGCAGAAAAACTACTTTACTAACCTCTTGCTAGTCCATTCGAAAAACCACGTTCATATTAAAAAGTATTTTAAACACAGCACTAGTTCAAGTTTATCACTCTTGGCACAAAATAATCAGAAAAAAAAAAACAAAACACGCGAATTCGAAATTTAAATCCCTTCGAAACGGTCTTGCGCGCTCCGTCAATCACTCTCTGCTCTATGGACAAAAATGGCGACTGTTTATTTTCATGAGCTCGGCATGGGGTTGCATGGTGTAATTTGGGGCTACAAGTGGTATTATCGTCTCCGCGCATGCGTGGTGGTCGAGAAGGCAAGTTGATGGTATTTGTGGATTGTTTCGCGTGGGGTGGAGAGCTTGGAGCTTTAATAAAAATGTATGGTTTTGCGTTCTCGTTTGATTAAATAGGAAATAATAAAGAACCTACTTAGATAGATAAAACATTATATATTTCACTAGCGACCCGCCCCGGCTTCGCACGGGTTTAATACATATAAACCTTCCTCCTGAATCACTCTATCTATTGTATATCTGTTGTGTGCACTCTATCTGTTGTGGAAAGAAAACTTACTGTGCTTTCTTTTGGAATGATAATGCAAAATGTGGGCATGCGCCAAATGGAATGTTTGGACGCGCCTCTCACTATCCCCATTAACATCTTCAAGCATCTCAGCGCCTGGAGATCTGAGAGGATGCCTACCTTACTAGGAGATGACATGTTTTTTTGTAAAGTCAAAAGGTATAATACACACTTCGGCATTTATCAAATGGTAGGTACACAGTAAGGAATGTAGGGAGGCAAGATTCGTATTTCTGGAGTTGACTGTACCTATCTGCTTACCTATAGTTCAGTCTTCGATAATGACCTAGGCCACTTATCCTAGGCACTGAAGGCATAAGTGCACGGCAGGTATGTCATAACCAAAGCTTTCTAACAAAAAGCCAGTTGTAACTTTAAGCTATTAGAATTGTAGATAGGCAGGAAGCATGCTTCGCCGAGCGTGGAGGAGCCTTATGGTATGGTGGGGATGGGTCATTACTTCGAGCACCTTGTGAGTTAAATAATAAGTCTGATGGGAGCCAGCAGCGACCGTATTAGGCAACTGAACTGGTGATCTTAATCGGTTTCATCTGTCAACTTCCCATTGTGTGATGACAGTTGCAGACCAACCATCAAATCCCGCTTGAGATAGTAGCGGTGTTCAAAGTCAAAGTGCATGCTACCTATATATTTCAATAAAATGACAAGGATCACTTTGAAACGTCTTAGGAGCTAGGTGATACTAATCCGATTTTGTCATATAGGTACATATATTCGCGTAGGTAGGTAGAAATTTCGTTGTTTATAAGTGAATTTAAAAGTGCATAGCCAGGAAAATAAGAGACGAGACCTTAAGTAATGGTTATGAACTTATGACCATTTATGAACAACAGACGCGTGCCTAGATTCACAAAGGTCACTTGGGTTCAAGTAGGTACTAGTAGATACTAGGTACTTATAAAAAACTATTGGCACGAGCGAGTCGTACAAAAACAAGAAGTAATGCCATGTTAATACACATAAAGGACGTTGATCGCGGTCGCGGGCGTTGCTCATGATGAAGAGCATCTGAATTGTCTCGAAACGTCAGCAATACAAGTAAAAACGTGGTAATTAGCCGTATTTCTATTTAAAATGATTAACAACCACGATAGTTTTAATTCTACAGCCAAGCATGACTTAAAAAAAAAACTGTAAGTCAATTTTAAACCATTTAATAAATCAATATTAAAATAAATTACAATAAATAAGAATTAATAGCGAAAAGCAACACTTCGTTAGTAAAAAAATAATCTAAAATAAAAATAGCTATAGGTAGGTTCAATATTTACACAATGTTCAAAAAGTTTCAGCGTTGCTATTTGTAAAATGCTTTATGCCGCAATTGCACTAGAAGACTTTTTGGCCCGCGACATTGTAGCCCGACACGTAGGCAAAACTAGTGTCGGGCGACGTCGCAGGTGACATCCCAGGCGACACCTCGAAAGTCGCCCGTTGTCGTGCGGAACATGTTCGGCGACATGTCCCCTAGTGCAAATGCGACTATACTTTCGTAACTATGAGTTGTCAGGTTAGACTTTAAACCTTTTATAGGGTTAAAATAGTGTTTGTGTAACACTTTTCCGGACGATCGAGGATGCAGTCTTGGGCATGGCAGTAGCAGTCATCCCTTGGGGGGTCTGAAAGGGATGAAAGAGGTAAAATAAAAGATAATTCAAAGGTACACAGTATAAATACTTACTGTACTATTAACCTACTTAACTAATCCAAATGTCGTGGGTTCAAATTCCGGTCTGGCACAAGCACAACTGTATTTTTCGATTGGAAAATGTATACAATGTGCACATTTTTAGCACGTGCTTAATACGGGGAAAGAAAACATGAGGAAACCGGTTAGCTGTATGGAAAGCTTGATTGGATGTGGCTCTAACTACGACGGTTATACATTGTCTCCCATGCTCGGGAATTTAATCGTTAGTTTATTTCTTTATGTTTCTGAATTGAACTTCAAAAGTGTATTTTCTTTAAATATACTTAGGTACCTACTTAGTTGGCAAGTCCTAAATAAAGTAAGTTAATAGGTACAAGTTTTTTTATCTCTTTAAACATCAGTGTAGTTTAAGTGCCTAATTAATTGCCTAGGTAGGTACTAGTCAAACAGGTAATTGAAGGTAAGGTGGTAAATACTTAAGCTATAAATAAAATTAACGGGTTTAATGTAAAGCGTTTTATGTAAAGAAAATACGATATAAAAGTAAAATAAATGAAAGATTCAAAATATTAAATGCACATCTTTAACAAACTTGTTCGGAATCGGAATCCTTGAATTCTGTAACAGACCAAAATTTAAAATTGAAGAACAACTTAACAAATTTAGAGGTAGTGCGTATTTACTCGACCAGGTTTCAAAACCAGGTTTAGGCGTACAAAATAAGTACCAAGTACCTATGAAGTCAGTATTTAATACTTGAAATATTTTTATACCGTAATCTTCAAATCTCGAGGTACTTTTGAAGTATTTATAACCTAGTTTATGAACCTGGTATTTGTTGAAGGTGGTATTACATTGACCTTGTCTTGAAAACACGAGTAACTACCAGGTAGGTACGATCCGTAGTTAATGGGGATAATATTTATTGGGAACTAGAACATACCTTAGTTATAAAATAAAAACAGTCAATGACGATAATGCCTGCAGAAGTGCTAGACTGTGTCGCAGACACCAATCACCTAACTATTCTGGCAGTCACTCACCCATTCATGTAATACTTGTAGATGGTAGGTAGGTACCTACCTACCTACCTACTGTGAATAGTACCCACCTTACTAAATCCTAAGCTACCATTCCCTACCTACCTAACATAAAAGCGAACGCTGATAATCAAATAACGATGGTAGATTATGCTGGTAAACTTACCCTCAGTCAAATCATCATTGTAATAGATCAGTATCGCCGGTATATGCACGTTATCCGGAAGTGCTACATCACTGAATCTATCCCTCTCATCTGGGATGCCGTTCTGTGCCAAAGTGCGAGTGAAACAGAGAGGTTTTCCGAGGTACCGCCACGCGTACGACATGCAGTGCGAGTTGTGTGGGAGATAGCGCATCATGACCTGGTATAGAGTTTCTTCGGAGCAGACCTCCAGTGTCACTGTTGAGCCTGGAGAAGTCAAAGACTAAGTTACAAGGTATTTATTTCAATAAAATCACAAGGATCACTTTGAAACGCCTTAGGAGGGAGCTAGGTGAAGCTAAGCCTAGCTACGATGAAGCTACGAAGGTCTAGTTTAGTAAGCTTCTTTTGCTCGACTTGGCTATCTGGTTATTTTAGTTTTTTTTTTTCATTTTTACAAGAATCGGTTCAACCTTGGATAGGTAAATCAGTATAATCATCAAAGACAGAGAAGCTGTCTTAGCGACTTGATAGATCAGCTGCTCGACTGATAACAAACCTGTCACAGTATTAGTGATCCTGATCGGCCTTGTCCTCTCCGTAGCCTTCCCCACCACTAGCTCATCATTCTTCCACCACACCTTACCCAGTGGCCGCCACCTAGTGCTGGGTACCACCGGCTGCCAGGGTCCAGGGCCATGGCGAAGGTAGGGGGTCTCGGAGCCGACTGATGGGTGGGTGTAAGTGATCCAGTCGTCACCTTTGAACCAGTGGCTAACGTCCTTGCCAGCGTAGGCTACGATTGTCATGGCTAGCTGTTCGGTGGAATGGTAGAGACATTAATTTTGATAGTGATAGTCTGCAAGTCTAAGCAATGACCAAACATGTTGATACTAGGCACAGTCAGCAACGAAAGCAATTTATTAACTACGAATTAATTAAAAAAATATATGATTGTCTACCTACCTACCTACCTATTATAATCTAAAGTTAGATATTTAGGGAAGTATACTATTTTTTTTTTTTTTTTATATATCGTTTTATTCTAGGTAGGCACAGAGCGTGTGGAATATTTATTATCTACCTACTTAGTAGTCTACACTACTACACTACAGATCTACACTGTGCACCCCTAAGCAACATTATTTTCCTGTTTCATCGCTAACCTTGCACCTAAGTCCTTACCCGTTTTCCATCGCAGTAAAAGAATCCCCGCTTAAAACATGGGCACATCTCCACGCAGTCATCTTCACAGAACCAGTTCTTTACCTCGCAAGTACAGCTCTTGGTGCACTTGCAGACCCTGGTCAGATCAATAAAATGTGAGACAAAGGGTAGCCCTATTAGGAGATTTCCAAACTAAAGTCCCTATCTAGTATCGTTAGCTATTTGTATGATAGATTTTGGTTCAGTGTAGTTACCGCTAGAGGCGCTGTGCTGGATATCATACAAACAGCAGCAGCTAACGTAACGATACTCGATAGTGTCTGTAGATAGGTTTGATCAACAATAGCAACTTAGTTGCAACAACAACAATAATTCCTACTGTTGATCGAAAGTAGGTGGTTTGAAAATCTCATAACGCTACTAGGTAGAATATAATCTTCCTCATTTTATAGGTATTGCAGATATTTTATCTTCTTTTATTCATTGAGTTTATCTTATTATTATCTTATCACCTACCTGAACTGCTGCTCCAGCCAGGGTGTCAGGTTAAATACCCTACCGTTGAGTGACACCCAGCAGTCGGTAGCTTTGTTGTGAACCGCCACTTCGGCCGGCGTATACCATTCTTGTTTAGTGTATATCATTGGTGTCTGGTAAGATCGGTGTAAATATTGTGATCTTATGTAAATAAATAAAAAATTGAAGATGGATTTGGTATCTGTCACTTCTGTCAAAGTAACAGCTTGCCCGGCACGCCGTAGTAGCGTAAAATAAAATACTCTGGTCAGAATAACAATGAGTTTTCTCGAACAAAACTAAAAGAGGTTTCATTTGATCTGCACGCGTTGAAACTAGCGCCACTGCATTCCGCGGCATTCACTGTAAACTTTACAAAAGTTTTAAATCACAAAATAATTTTAATTTTAACTTAAGATGCAGCCAGTCGCTGATTGCTCTTTTTCGAAACGAAAAAAGAAATACTTCTGAACAAGCTACATCTCCTATTTTTATAAGTATATTACTTCAGGTTCCTACCTAGATTTCTATTAAGCTGAAAACATAATAGCAGAAACTTTTCACGATAAAAATATTATTTCAAAATGATACGTTTTAGAATTTATGATCGAAATATTTTATATACCTACTATTAAAATCAAATTGTGATTTATTGTTAAAGATAGGTAATATGTAGATCTAGATTTCTATTAGGATAGATTTTTGATAAGTAATTATACATAATTTATATCATTAATTTATTCGAAAAGCTAAGGCGGACCACGCGCATTTGTCATCATTGCAGCGGTCGGTAGGATTATTTATCGAAGTAATTAAAGATGGGTACATCTTTATTCACATATACTATACATTATAAAATAGGAGATGTGGCTTGTTCACAAGTATTTCTTTTTTCGTTTCGAACAAAAATAATCGTCGACTGGCAGCGTCTTAAGCGTGGACACAACAGAATCGCCACCAATATCTTAGTAGACATTGTGAATTTTGTTATAGAATCTAACGGAAGACTTAATAACAACTCCTCAACTGATAAAAACACAAACAAAATATTTACATAATGAAATAAATATATATTTAGCAATATGTAACGCAATTTGGCAGTTATAAAAACTACATCGTTTCTCGACAGTCTTTTCAGCATTGCATTTTCAGTTTGACTATAGACTATTAGTTTTACAGAACATAATATTTAATTAAAGTACTTAACTATTTTTCATTTCGCTGCAAAAACGTCCATACATTTTTTTTAACTACTTTTGCGATCAGTACACAATTAAAATTCATTATTTTTTACTACGGTAACACAAATTTATCAAAATAATTTTGATACGCACATAATCTGGCTTATAAAACGCACGTAGATAACTTAAATACCTACTCCTGAATTTTAATACGTACCTACTCCTACTTCACATGATAACAAAATAATACAGATCTTTTTAAAATATTGCATTGATCAAAAGTTTCAGTCAAGATATATCTTATGAAATTCCCAAAGGAAAGCATAGTCACATAATACAAGATGTCAATCTTACATTTATTGGAGCACAGGGTGGTTGGCAATTTGTGACAGTAAAAATTTACTAAGCAGGCTTTTCTCATGCCTCAAAACTGTGAGTTTATGAATATGCCAAAAAGGGTTTATAAAAGATGGCGTACTGACATATCGAAGTAATGCGCGCCAAACGGGATAGATGGCGCTACTGGACTGGCATAAAAAAGAAATGTTTTTTTTTTTTTAATTAAATTTTCATAACTGGTCTAGAATACAAAAATACTAAGCAGGTATCATGAGGAGGCCGTAACTGGAGGCTGGTGAGGAACATGGGATAAATGCTTGACGATGTCCACCCAATCCCAACCTCGGGGCTTTTCACCAGCTTTGCCCATCTCCGCCTTGTCCCACGCGCGTCGTTTCTGGGCTTTTGTTAGCTGTTCCTTCTTTATTTCCGGCTTCTTTTCAGTCTGGAATAGAAATAAGTTTTTTTTGTTATTAGTACTTAGCCAGCGGTGTCTTTGGTAGTATGAAGAGAAGAAATATACAGGTTTTAAGAATCAACTTTAATATTCCGGGTACATACCAAGTAGTGTGTGATTATTGCAAAAAAACTTGTCAGTTTTCTAAAAATATTTGCCCTGTAAATAAATAAATATAGGGAGATATTTCAGTCTAGTCCTAAACTTGTTTGCAAAGCTTGTTCTATGGGAACCAGATAACTAATAGAATACTTAATAAAAAAAATCTCAGACATGGAACAAACATCTATGTTCACCATACAAATATTTATCCTGAGTGGGAATCAAATCCATAAAATGCATAGGGAAATAGTGGCATTGCTATGTCTATATGTCAGTTTCATGAAAATGTTTGGCTTGCATTGACGAATAAAATTGAAACACAATTTTAACAAGATATATACACACTACACCAGTTTCAATTGAACAAACACAAGATTGTATTGTAATAGCTACCTCATCAGGATCCTGTATTATAGCCACCTTCTCAACCCTGGCCACAATCGCCTCTTCAGTCTGCTCTGCGAGTACCTCTCCCACCCTCTCCTTCAGGCATTCAAAGAGTGTGTAAGTCATAGCACAGCCAATCCACTGGTCAGCTTCTGTGTTTAATATTGATAGAATAGATTCTTTGACTGCAGGTAATCTGAAATTAAATAGTATTTCTATAATAGTGAGGCATAGAGAAAATTTCATTCCAAAAAAAAAAATGAAATAGGTTCACGAAGTCAAAGTCAAAAGGAATGCTAATTACTGCGAAATGTGGGCATGTGCCAAATATAATGTGTGGACGTGCTTCTGACTACCCCCACTAGACATCTTCAAAGGATCTAAGCATCTGGAGAACTGAAAGAGTGTCTTCTACTTGGGGATTGTAGTTGTGACCCTATTTATTTATTTAGTAATATTTTTGATTACTTTGAAACATCTTAGGAGCTAGTAAAAGCTACGCCTGTTCCTTGCGACCAAGCCTAGAAGAATCAAACACGGCTTTATTATTAATTATGCACCAGCATATCATTTTTTTCAATGATCCTTTCCTTAAAAAACAACTGTAATGCCCATGTACAATAAACAATCCTTTCATATCCTGATCATGGTTTATTCTAAATTATTATCAAAGTGATACTTGTAGTACCTACTTACATATTTTGATTGTAAAATATGTCAACATTGAAGTCAGGTTTGTCTGTTGGATAGGCTGGCCCCCATCCTATCTCTACTATGAATGATTTATCTCCATCAGTGTACTGAAAATAATTAAACCAGAAATAAGATAAACCATGCAGTAACTGGCTACATTTAAGCAGTACCTAACTGAAACTTAATAACTAATTTAGTTAGGAAAGGGTAGACAGTAGTGTCTACTCTGTTGGCACTAAACTTTAGTTGATTTAGTCGTTTCTAAAATTGCTGTCTCTCTTACTCTATATGAGATAAAAAGAGGTGGATTCCGTTTAGATTTAGTTTAAACTGGCACCAGTACATACATAAAATAACTCGATAATAGATAGTAAAATTGTCTGTCACAATGACTTTCCACAACAAGTATTGGGCCTTTTTAATATTTGTTGAACTTTATGTAAGTTCTTTTAACTTACTTTGTATTGGTAGGTCTTGCTGTTTATTTCTTTGAAATTTTCATCACCTTCATAAATAGACTTTAGAACTTCAATCTCTTCTAACTGTTGCTCTTCATCATTAGACATTTTTATTGTTGGAAAATCTGAAATTGCATATTTTGTGTATTTTGTTCAACATAACCTTACACTTTTTGAATATAGTTTTTCACAAATAAGTCCAGCGAGGTATTATTTTTTACATGTTTACATGTACACGATGCTTGTAGAATTAAAAAAAACTTACATACAAACTCCTGGGTGCGATGATTGATTTGATGGTATAGGTAGGCAGGCTACCAACAATAGTTTTATTTTTTGTAGTCAGCGTAGAAGCGATATCAAAACAACTCTGAATGTGTAAGCATAAATATAAAAATAGTTAGGTAACCCTATGTTAGCATAGCAGAATCGAAAAATTCGAAAGCTTTCAAAAGCACCATGAAAAACTTTATTTTCTAATCAGCTGGTTGGCACTTGGCAGACTTTCTGGTTTCAGGATATTTTACGGATTGACTGATGAATGCCCTTTATGTCAATGAATTTAACATTGACATCTTTTGAGTGTTTCTCGTTGAATGTGTTTACGAAGACATTCACTTTGGATGTGACAAATGGATTAAAAAAGTCAAAGCAACAGCATAAATTTATGTTATTATCAGGCACTGTATGTCAAGCATTATGTTAATATTTTTATAACAATCCACACTTCACACAATGGTAATTTATACATTTTCAAGCCAAGCGCCCCTCGTAAAAACTAATGCTAATGTTGCTAGAATTTGAAAATTACCCTTCTATTTTAGTAATCTTAGGTATGTTACAGGCATTCCTATACAGAGAACATATCAAAAATTAACATTTTGACTTGGTAAAACTATTGTTAATTAAGATTAAAACACAATAAATAAAAAATTGTTTATCTTCATATTCATCGTATAATGTTATTTATAAAATTAGGATTAAGGAGGGCGGAGGTAGAATAATACTGGTAGCACTAACTGGTTTTTTCTAATGTCAACGTTACTGTTACGTACAACAGAGGAAAATTGTAGAGAAGACGTTAGAACTTTGAATTTTACGAAGTAAATAAAAGCGATAATTTGAATAATAAAACGTGAGCGTCTTTTAAAATGAATGTACAAAAATGTGGCTGTAAAGAAAATCGTGCTCCGACCGCTGGCAGGTCCGGCTGTGGGTGCTCCACCAAACCAGGACCCACAAACGTGCAAAAAATGCCCATGGCCATGGAGGGTTTCAAAGTACCAGCTGTACCATCCCGTCCACTGGCTGCAAAAACGAATACCAACGACAAGGACCAAGTGTCGTCAACCACAAACGAGCTCAAGAAGGATGATAAGAAAAAGTCGTGGTCGCTCTCTGACTTCGACTTGGGGCGCCCCCTCGGCAAAGGTAAATTTGGAAACGTTTATTTAGCTCGCGAAAAAGAGTCGCACTACGTAGTCGCCTTGAAAGTTCTCTTCAAAAGCCAGATTTTGGATTCTGAAATCGAGCACCAGGTTCGACGAGAGGTGGAAATCCAGTGTCGTCTTCGCCACCCCAATATCCTACGTATGTATGGCTACTTCCACGATGAGAAACGTATCTATTTAATTCTCGAATATGCGAAGCACGGCGCGCTCTATAAGCTGTTGAAAGAGCGCGAGCGCTTTGACGAACAAACAGCCGCAATCTACGTCAGAGATTTAACAAAAGCTTTAGTTTACTGCCACTCAAAGAAAGTGATCCATCGAGACATCAAGCCAGAGAACTTACTCATAGGCCACAACATGGAGTTGAAAATAGCTGATTTTGGTTGGTCGGTCCACTCTCCCTCATCCAGAAGAATGACCCTGTGCGGAACATTAGATTACTTGTCTCCAGAGATGATCGAAGGCAAGCCTCATAGTTACGCGGTAGATATCTGGAGTCTCGGAGTGCTGTGTTATGAGTTGCTTGTAGGCCTACCTCCATTTGATGCAAAAGACTCCCACCAGACTTATAGGAAGATAAGATATGTGATAATCAAATACCCTGATTTTATTTCCGAGAAGGCAAAGGATTTGATGGGAAAGCTGTTGGTGATAAATCCCGAGCAAAGACTGCAATTGACCAGTGTGCTGCAGCATCCGTGGATTGTAGAAAATGCCCCCGAGGGTGCCCAGCCTCTTGTGTTTGGCGTGGATTTAAAATAAGGCATAAAATTTCTTATCAGGGAATTATGTTAAAACTCGGCATGTCCCATATCAACTGACTGCATAATTTAGTAGGAAATATTAGCTTGTAATTATTATAATAATTAAAAGTTTTAATTGTGCGTCTGTGACAATTATAACACAAAATTATGATGAATTTAAAACCAGTGCCTTCTTAAATGTTTTCTGTCCTGGATCTTACAAACTAAAGTACATAAAGACTTAAAACTGACTGAACATAATATTTATTCCACAATATTTGTCACAATCATGGTTGTAAATAATGTAATAGACTAGTTTCAATTACTACTGCTTTTTATTTTTCTTTGTATAGTACAAATCCATAGCAAACTTGTCAAAATTTGGGTCCCTTTTTACTATAAACTTCCAGTAAAACAACTCCCCGATAAGGCTTATGAAGCTTAAGCCATATCCGATTGCCAAAGCTATGAAAGCTCCGTATAGCTTTTTCAAATTCATCAACGCTTTGATTTCATCCTCATTTGTTTCTAGAGATCTGATCTGGTACATTGCATCGTTCAGCCATTTCTCCACAAGCCCAACCTCTACCACTCGTCTTATATAAATGTCAGCTAACGGTTTCAAAGGAGAGTTCTTATGGTATCCTATTGAGATTGGTATGTGGACAACACAGTCAGACATTATGTGCAAATTCCTCTCAGAGTCTGTCTTTACAACTGTGCTGGTATTTGTTGAGTTGTTGATTGATTCCATTACAGAAGCGTTCTTTCTTTTCACACCTAGGTATTTAAGAAAGTCCTTGTTGTCATAATAGGCGTAGGTTCCTTGGGAGACTCTGTTCGCGGCATCAATCGGGTCGTCTATAGCCTCAAATCGCTCGCCTATCTTCTGTCCTATTTCGTCTAACGAGTTGATGAAAAACGTCTTAGTTTCAGTGCCCCATCCCCCACAGGTAACTTTGCTATCCACTAGCTCCTTTAAAGTGTCGATGGTGACCCTCGGAGCTGGATTAGCGAGAATAGCGGTCATGCTAGCTCGATATGACACCACTAGGAGTATGCAATACAGCCAGTACCACCCTGTTAAAAGTCTGATGGACCAGCCAGTAGGCAGCTTAGGCAAGGACACGACCAGCAGCATTCCATAAGTGTACAAAATGCTGTTTATTATTTCGCCAAATATGTAGAGACCAACAGGTTTTGCTTCTGCAAAAAAAATCAGACACTAAATTCTACTTCAGAGACCTTCAAATAAGTGTCAATTTCGTTTGACGTATAAGACTCATAGCTAGGTATGTCTGTGGTTTTATTGACTCGTTAAGTTTGCACGTCTTCCAGTTATTATGTGTTCATTGGTCCATGACCTTACCGACTATGCTTCATACAATACAATACAAACTCGCACTTACCTACCTCACTCCAACATTATTTGAGCCGTTTGTTAATTTATAAAATGGGTAGAGGCCTAGTCATGTGAGTCATGCCTGTCACATGCCACAGGGTTTAGCGAACTTTAACTATCCCTACCTACAAGATCGAGCACTGATTTGAAGTTTATCAAAAGATGTCTAAAGTATAGGTAGCTCCATTCACCTTCAAAGTCCAATTCCTTCTCTTTCGATTGCTTGATTTTCGCAGACTCGTGATCTTTCTTGTAATCCTGAAAAGTTGTGTAGTATCGCGCCAGGCCGTAGAAGATAATGCCTGTTATTAATAGCACCAGGAGAACTGCTATCCACATATAAAGCCTGTAACACAACATAACATGTAAAACAATAGTAAGGATATAAAACTGCACTCAGTTCCAGTCGCAGCCATTAATCCATGGGGTTCTCACTTGAATGGTAAGATGAGGGTCTTCCACGAGTTATCAGTCAACGCCTCCGGGGTCACGAACGTCCAGCATTGGGAGGTATACGGGATGCTCAGATCAGTCAGTGCCAAATGGTAAAAGTTGTACTGAAGGTTTCCCAAAGACACGTCAGCGTGACCGTTCACCATCTCGCCGAGGAGACCTGAGAAGGAGCCGTTTGGCTGCTTGCTACCCCATTTGTGGAGTTCTGCGTTCGGGGGCTGGTAGAGCTTTGGTTTGAAGTTCATTTTCTCAGATAGTGTATTGAGAATCTGTAAATACAAGAAACAATTAAAAACTTTAAAAAAACTGAGCAAACTGACTCTAAGCCTAACGTAAGGTCTCACCAAGAAAGACTACCCAATCCCCACTATTATAGTCTTTCTTTGGAGCCATTCTTACTCAATTTCAGTAACACCTACTGAATAACTCAGATTCATGATCGACAAATAAACTAACCTCAATTTCCACTCCCCCGATCCTACTAGTAGCATTATTCTTCACAGCCACCACTGAGGGCACATGGTCTAGGTAGACTACGTTCAGCGTCTCTCCGTTCAGGTTGCTAGTTTTATCCTTGAATAGAGGCCGGTTATAGTGGAATTTGCCGTTTCGCCAGATATCTACCCTTCGGGGGACTAAGACTCCCTGAAAGAAAGCGTTTTTGGGAACAAATTCCCAAATTAGCGTCAGACGTGGATGGAACTTTAGGAGCAGAAGGTGGCTCTTAAAGTTCTGCTCCTAAGGTTTCGATATAGGTATACTTCGGATTTATTTCACTCAATAATTCTCGATTCAGACTGAAATAAAATATCCTGAGCATGTCTAAGTAAAACACAAAACGATGACCTACTTGATTTCCATCTTAGACAACGATGATCGTCTCTATCTTTCCCTATTCCTTACATACTTTGATAGGGTTCGGAAACGGCACAGTAGACAAGTCAAACCAGGCCTTATCCTTGCCGGCCTCTTTGCTATGGTACTTGAGGAACACCACGTTGACAATCCTCTTCCAAAGGTAGTGCAGCTCGCTGTGGAACAGTCTAAAGTCGTGGTGGAGGATGAACTTAGCGCGTGTGTCTAGGATCCTGTGCCTGTGGATAATACGCTAGTTAACAAATACTAGAAGGGTAGGTCCTACCTAATCCATCATAGCATCCTAAAATATCTAATGCGCGGCTGACACTTCTTCATCTACACCCGTAGCAATCTAACCATAGACTTCCCATTTGACGATTTCCTACGACCTCCAGTGTCATCGGCTAATCATCAGGTAGTCGCTATTCAGAAACCACTACGGCCTAGGTAGCAATTGTTGGTTCTGTTGGCCATATCACTTTCCCGCAATTAACTATTTCTAAGATAAGGTTTACGTTAGAAGGTAGGTAGGTACCTATCCGGTGCCTATGGATTTGTGCTTATTCAATTCCCCAAAGGTTGTTCGTCCTTACCCCAGCAAGCTTTAAGACCTGTTGATCTGCATCAATAAAGTTTCAATAAACCAGTGGTGGTGGTAGTCTTACTTGTCACCGAATTTCAGCAACCTTGAAGCCTGGAAGCCGTTAGCGAGGAGTATGACATAAACGTTGCATCCGGCTCTCCTTGCCTCTCGCAGCGACTCCAAGGTATCGAAGTTTGGAGAGAGAAGATCTTCTCGTTCTTCAACTACGATCTGAAAGCAGTCTACCTCTAGAACTACTGCTTCGTTATTTTTTCTTACATCTCATTTGTCTGCAATTGTTCACCGTACCTTAGGTCAGGTTAAAGGTGAAAAAGAAAAAGATCTTTGTTTTGTTTCTGAAATAGTTAGGTACTGGACTATGAGGTAGTCCTGAGTCTATACCATTATGGTGAAGAAACTTAAAGATATCTAAGAGTCTTAGACATCTAGGTACCTATACATAGGTTTGAGACTCCAGTAATTACTCACCTACCTACTTGTACCTATTTGCAACTGAAGTTAGTTCATAAGCTTGTGGCCCTCCAAAACCCTCCGTCATGAGATTACGACTTTAGAATCCAGAACCGACATCTTAACGTGTACCTACCCTGAAGTACTCTGCTGTTATTTACAACTTCGGAAGACAAAAACTTACCATAACAAATGGCAAATTGAACGTCCTTCTGAACAGTACCCCCTCGAACACATTCAGGTAGACTGTATCGCAGATGATAGCGGCACACGTGACGTCATCGGTGTTACGTCGCGTCACAGCGTTCAGGACATCAATGAGCACGAACTCGAGATCTCTTCGCTCGTGTAGTGAACGCAGTATAGGGGATATGTCAGCTTGGATCCTGGAATGGCCCATCACTACTTTACTATTGTCGAGCATTTTGCTAAACTAACTTATTAAATTTGACAGCGCCAAAGTTAAAGCCGTCCGAAATTTTTTGTCAATTTAGGTTTAATCCAAAGTATCGAATTATGCTATTATTCCACACCACACTTACGTGTGCTCCGACTTTTATCCAAATCGGTTAAGGCGTCACCGCGTAGGTAATCGAACCCCAAACATTGATTATATTAATCTTTAAGCTAGCTTTACGACCCGAAAAAAGATTTTATGGTAGGTAAATAATAAATAATACTCACGTGACAATATTTAGTAAAAACACAATTTCTTTAAGCATTTTATATTCGTTTATAAAGTTACTATTCTTAATGTTGGCCATCGACTAAGCAAGTGAACTTTAGTTTTGTACAATGTACAGACAGCTTGATAGACAGATCTAATTTGTAGTTAATTGAATATGCTGAACCCTATTTACAAACGCTACTCCTTCGAATTGGCTGAATTAATAATTCATTAGCTTTAGGAATACTTATACTTATGGTCATTGTTTGAATGTTATGTTTAGACGTGCCTCTTGACTAACCCCTTAAGACAACTTCAAAGATCTGAACACCTAGAGGAAGTCTACCGTACTTGTAGATTCTAGTCGTGATCCTCTTTCATTTCATATTTTTAGGGTTCCGTACCCAAAGGGTAAAAACGGGACCCTATTACGAAGACTTCGCTGTCCGTCTGTCTGTCACAGGTTTTTTTTATAGATTATGGTACGGAACTCTTCGTGCGCGAGTCGGACTCGCACTTGGCCGGTTTTTATTTATTTAAAGGATTATCAAGACAAAAGCATTTTTTGTTATAAAAATTTAATACATAAACATTGTAAATATATCACCATGCATAAACATTAGCTGGCAATTTAGATGCCTATTTAACATTAACAGCAAATAATTGAGCAAAACATTTTTAAATTACTAATTTTTCCATAATATAGAAATAACTATTCCAACAACTCGATTCAATCGTATTGTGATACGATATAATAAAATTATCAATAATAAAGTATATTTTGTTCCCATCAACCATTTTACTTACAATACAATTATTTATACTAATTCATCTTATTCATAATTCCAATACAGCGTTCAACCCTTTAAATTTATCTCACTATTTATAGTATATATATATATAGACGCTAAAACATTTAAATGTAGGTTTTTAACGTGATAAAAAACAAGTGATTACACTTTACTTTATCTAATTATTTAAAATAAAAATCAATGCCACTTTTCGTTGTAATTTTATAACTCAAGAACGGGCTCACCTATCCAAACCAAATGTTTAGGCTTTGTTTGGACTATTCAGTAGATGGTTTATGTGAAGTTTGCACAAAATCGGTAGACTTTTTATCCAGGTACCACCTGTGCGAAGCCGGGGCGAGCAGCTAGTCTATTATAAATAAAGGGAAAACTAAACTAAATCCTTACCTACCTGCATTCATCTCGTCATATAGAGTAAAAGAGACAGCAATATATTTAAAGATGTCAAAATCATTTTGTCAAATGTCAAAATTCGTTTGTTGCCAACAGAATCGACACCATTAAATCATTAATTAATAGCTAGGTACACTATTTGTTATCCACCTATTTTGAAACAACACTGACAATAACAAGCCGTCATTATTGATATATATATAGAGACCACACAGCGCCATCTAGCCCCAAATTCAGCAAAGCTTGTACTATGGAAACTAGATAATTAGTAGAATACATACTTTTTTTGTAAATACATAGGTTATTTATAACACCCAGACATAGAACAAACATCTATCCTGTATCACACAAATATTTGTTCTGGGTGGGGATTTAAATATTTTTAGGGTTCCGTACCCAAATGGTAAAAACCCTATCACTAAGACTTCGCTGTCTGTCAAAGGGCTGTATCTCATGAACCGTGATAGCTAGACAGTTGACATTTTCACAGATTATGTATTTCTGTCGCCGCTATAACAACAAATACTAAAAACAGAATAAAATAAATAATTGAGTAGGGCTCCCATACAACAAACGTGTTTTTTTTTCGTTTTGTATAGATAATGGTACGGAACCCTTTATGCGCGAGTCCGACACGCACTTGATAGTTTTTATTTTTTTAATTAAATGCTATTGTGCTTTGTGATGTGTTAATAACATCGGTACTGTAGCTGAGTAGCCGAGAGCCGGTACTGAGTGTCGTATATATGTTTTACAACTTGGATGGTACATAGGAGTCCCAGAAGACGACATCTCGCCACCATTCCGGGCGTGTCAATGATCCCGGGTATGTCATTACGTTGGTTTGGATGTGCTTGTATGCCTGGAAAATAAGTTAATAGTTAAATTTGCTGTTTTAAGGTGCCACTTCAAAATGGACGGCTTTTGTTTGGACGTGCCTCTGACCCCCTTTAGTCATCAACAAGGATCTGTGCGCCTGGAGATCTTAAAAAATATTAAACTATTAAAGAAACCGGTAGGTATCTACAATGATTGTATGTAAAATTGGGTTAAAGGTACCCAAATTAAATCTATCGATAGGATAGAGATAGTGAGTAGGTACTTGCTTACAAGAAGGTTACCCGGATTATTAATTGTAATATTTAGCTATTATACAATAATAATCATAATAATCGCTGACCCCGCGAACTTCATATCGCTTTAGAATTAACAAATGTTGTCTTAAGTTCCCGTCCCCGTCCCCGTTCCCGTTTCCGTTCCCGTTACCGTATTATCAAACCTAATAAAGCTCTAATTGACTCTACGTTTTAGTTAGAAAACTTTTGTATGGGAAAAAGAAAAGGGCTGTTTTTAGGGTTTTCCCGGCAATTATTCGATTTTTTCTCACCTTTTAAACCTTCCCTAAACCTCCACGAACATTTCAAGACCAAGATAAGATAAATCCGTTCAGCCGTTCTCGAGTTTTAGCGAGACTAACGAACAGCAATTGATTTTTATATATACAGATGAGCAGTATTCGCCCTTACCTCTCCATCAGCTCTCCCCAGCACGGACTTGATGCAGAAGTCTGGTGGAGCCAGGGTGTCCACCAAAGCCACAGCATCCGGAGACAGTTGGGAGCAAAGCCTCAGGATCCCATCTCGCAGGAGTAAGCCTTGGTTCCCGGAGAAATAGCCACCCTGGAAGTAAACAAGAATGAGGAAATTCAACAAAAAGCATTTCATAATAGTAATAACTATTCTGAATGAATGAAGTGTGGAGTTATTTTAAAACAGACTTCAACCACCCCTTTAGGGTTATATAGTGCACCACTACACACCATAAGGAATACAGTGTTGCCAAAAATCATGAAAATCGGTCCAGCCGGCTCTGTTTAATAAATAAGATGATAGATGATTAACAACCACGATATGTATATATTTTAAATATATTTTTTAGACAATAAACATAAATAATAATAAAATAAATATTAGCAGACTTTACACACAGGGTCATCTAGCCCCAAACTAAGCAAAGCTTGTACTATGTGAACCAGGTAACTGATAGAATACTTATATACTTTTTTTTGTAAATACATACTTATTACTTATATGAACACCCAGACACAGAACAAACATCTTGTTTATCACACAAATATTTGCCCTGGGTGGGGATTGAACCCACAACCTATAGCGCAGAAGGCAGAGTTACTAAAAACTGAGCTGCTAGGCCAGTTATAAACCTATTTAACTTACGATATACAAAGTTGCCAGATGCTTCTCAAGCAAAAAAGCGCCGTAGAGCGATACCAATCTCAGCAGGACTTGTCTGCAAGCCACATCTTCATATTCCATTGCAGTCTTGTAGAAATGGTTTAAAACATAGTTCTGTAAATAAGAAACATTTTATTTGAAACACGAAAATGAAAATATTATTTGTATATGGAGACATCAAAACACGCGAAGGAAAACATCGTGAGGAAACCAGTTAGAATTCTTATAAGCGGCGATGGGCTTGAGACCTGTCACGTATGGAATGCTAACTACTGCAAAATGTGGGTATTGTGCCACACGTAATATTTGGACGTGCTTCTGAATACCCTCTTTAGACATCTTCAAGGATCTAAGCGCCTTGAGATCTGAGAGTATGTCTACCGTCCTTGGAGATTACAGTGATCCTATTGCATTTTATTTCATACTAGCTGTCCCGACAGACGTTGTCCTGTCCATATTTCAATAATCGCATGAAGTAAAATTTCAGGAATGTTTTTTGTATTTTAAAGTAGTCTATATTTTATTCAGGCACTAGCGACCCGCCCCGGCTTCGCACGGGTAGCATGTTATTATACATATAAACCTTCCTCCTGAATCACTCTATCTATTAAAAAAAACCGCATCAAAATCCGTTGTGTAGTTTTAAAGATATAAGCAAACATACATACAGACGCGGGAAGCGGAAAGCGACTTTGCTTTATACTATGTAGTGATTTGTATGTACATCTACAGAAAATTTCATCTTAATCCGTTTTGTCGTTAAGGCCTGATTGGGGCACAAACATACAAACAAACTCACAAACTTTCGCAACTTTCTTACCTCGCCGTACACCACGGATAAAGTGACAGCGTTGTATGACTGCGAGTCATTCTTCGCCTGGAAGCCATCCTTTCCTTCAGTCTTGAGTCGAGCCACCTTCTCACTTGTCGTGGAAAGCACTGACGCTGTTAGCCATTTGTAAATATGGATTAGATCTGTGGAAAGTTACATATTATAAATGTTAAAGTTTGGATGTTGGTTCACAAACATACATCTATACATATAATAAAACTGTAGAAGAGTTCAATTCTGTACATTGAATAAAAACTAAAAAAAATACTTCTAGGGGCCTTTAAACAAGTAACATGAGCCAAAAAAAAAACATTTTGAAATTTTTGTCTGTCTGTCTGTCTGTCTGTCTGTTGTCGGGCTTTCACGCAAAAACTACTGGACGGATTTTGATGAAACTTTTTTTGTTATGTAGCTATTAGTCCTCGGCAACATATAGGCTGTAATTTATTTTGAAAATTGGAATACCAGATGTGAAACTATCTGTCCCCCAGCAAAGCGGGCAAAGTTCAGCTAGTAGCTCAATAAAAATGTAACGGCTGAACCGATTTCTATGAAAAACGGTATAGGTATAGATAATGATATGGATTTAAACATAGGGTACTTATAAGAAGACGCGCGCAATAGCTATTAATACGATAAGTCATAATTACGTAAAAAAAAACATTTTATGAAGGATTTATTAGTCTTACATAAATAATGGTAGCGATTCTGTTGTGTCCAAGCTAAACTTAAAATTTCGTAAAAAAAAACGATCGATCTTATTCCTTTTATATTAAAGTCTAAATTAGAGTCACATCAAAATGACAGTCCTAAAACTTGGGATATTTTAGCCGTTTCTCTATTTTATTTCGCATATTTGACACAACCAAGTGTCATCTTAGTCAACACCAATTTACATGTTGATTAAATTTAGCTTGACGTTTCTAAATCTATTACAAAAATCGATATTTATTCAAAACTATTCTATGTTTTAGAACTGTCACTTTGAGGTTACGCTATTTTAAACTTTAACTTAAAAGAAATAAGATCGATAGTTTTTAGGAATTTTAACTTAAGCGTGGACACAACAGAATCGCCACCATTATTTAAATAGGACCAACTTTTGATTATTTTTAAGTATTAGAAGAAAACATCTAAATCGGATTACTAGGTAAAAATATAATACGCGTCGAATAGAGAACCTTTTATCTTCGGTAAAAATAACATTACAAATCGGTTTTAAATATTATAATGGACCAACGGTAACAGACACAAAAACCATCCGAATTCAGAACCTTCTTCCCTTTGTTAAAGTTGGTTAACAAAATTGTTAAAGTTGGTTAACAAAACTGTTAAAGTTGGTTAACAAAATTGTTAAAGTGGGAAACAAAATTGTTAAAGGTTAACAAAACTGTTAAAATTGGTTAACAAAATTGTTAAAGTTGGTTAACAAAACTGTTAAAGTTGGTTAACAAACTTACTCTTAGGCTCTAGCAACTCCTCCACCGTCCTCAAAGCACACTTCTCCGTCAGCACCCGATCAGCATCCTTCAAGAATGCCAAGGACCCTAAAGGCGAATCACTGTCCGTGATCTGGTCCCTCCTTGGCCACACATTCAGGAGCCAGTTGCTGGTCTGCTGGAGCAGAAGACTGTTCTCACCCTCGTAAGTGCAGTTTGCGTCATTGTCGTTGCGAAGGTCACCCAGAGACGCGGCTGGAAGCAAGCAGGACTTTCATCACACTGGGCATTTGACTGGCCTCACAGCTGTTGTTTTCGTGTGGCAAATCAATATTATTGGAGATTTTATCACAGCGCCATCTAGCCCAAAACTAAGCAGAGCTTGTACTATGGGAACTAGATTACTGATAGAATACTTATATACTTTTTTTAGGGTTCCGTACCCAAAGGGTAAAACCCCTTACTAAGACCCTAAGACTTCGCTGTCCGTCTGTCTGTCACAGGGCTGTATCTCATGAACCGTTATAGCTAGACAGTTGAAATTTTCACAGATTATGTATTTCTGTTGCTGCTATAACAACAAATACTAACTTAGTAATAGGGTTTTGATGTTACCCCTTGGGTACGGAACTCTAAAAACAGAATAAAATCAATATTTAAGGGCGGCTCCCATACAACAAACGTGATTTTTTTGCCGTTTTTATAGATAATGGTACGGAACCCTTCGTGAGCGAGTTCGACTCGCACTCGGCCGGTTTTTTTTGTAAAACATCCATGTTCATCACACAAATGTTTGTCCCGGGTGGGAATCGAACCCACAACCTACAGCGTAGATGGCAGAGCTACTACCAACTGAATGGTCAGTCAAATGTATGGTTAATCGCCTGCGCACATCGGCGGACGGCTAGGCAGAAGATCAATTAAATTATATCGAAATAAGGTACATCAATGCTCGGTGATTGGCCTCGGAGCATCGCAGCGATGATTTAATTCAATTGATAAATTTGAAATCCTCTGCCTTGCCGTCCGCCAATGTGCGCAGGCCATAATCCGTAATAGATGGAGTGGCCCTACCTTTCAAGTATCCGTGTCCTCCGCAACATTCGCGGCAGTTCTGAATGGCATCTCTCGAACTCCATCCGAAGAGAGGCTTCACGGCAGACGAGAGGGCGTGGAGTTCGATTCCTCGCGATGCCGAGTTGTCATCGACACCTGGAAAACAAAAGTTTAAATTATTTAATAACTTACTATCAATTAATGTGGGTATTGTGAAGATATCTCCAAGATCATCTCTAGATCTCCAAGCGATCAGACCATTGAAGATGTCCAAAGGGAGGTAGTCAGAGTTAAGTCCAAACGTCACATTTGGTATGTGACCAGTCGCAAACCCAACATTGCTTATAATACTAACTGGTTTTCTCACGTTGTTTTCCTTCACTATTTTAAGTACATTTATTAGCGTTTAGACATTTTTTTAACAGAAAAATCTATTGATGCACTGCATTGGACGGTGTATGAAGCGACGACCTTCATATTTAAAGTGAAGTACCTACCACATAAGAATCATCCCGCTTACCCATCATATTCTGTATGGTCATATTTATGTGCACTTGCGACATCCATACAGAGAAGATCTTCATCGCATATGCAGTTGCCAAGTATGGAATCAGTCTTATTTGCTGAAATAAATTAATTCGCTGTATGTATAAATAACAATAATAAACTTTATTAAACCGACTTCAAAAAAAGAAGGTTCTGAATTCGGTTGTATTTTTTTTGTTTGTTACCTCAGAACTCCGTCATTTATTAACCAATTTGAAAAAATATTTTTTTGGATGGATATTAGAGATATAAAAAACGGCCAAGTGCGAGTCGGACTCTCGCACGTAGGGTTCCGTACCATTATCTATAAAAAACGGCACAAAACACGTTTGTTGTATGGGAGCCCACTCAAATATTATTTTATTCTGTTTTTAGTATTTGTTGTTACAGCGGCAACAGAAATACATCATCTGTGAAAATTTCAACTGTCTAGCTATCACGGTTCATGAGATACAGTATTGTCACAAACAGACGGACAGCGAAGTCTTAGTAATAGGGTCCTGTTTTTACCCTTTGGGTATGGAACCCTAAAAATCATCACCATGCATAAAAATAATTTTATCTATCTACTTCGAAAACTACATAATTATAAATTCGGAACATAGATGAAAGTGAAATGTTTGTTTGGCACTATTTATGGGACATTCTATAACAAATATTTATAATATTAACCTGCTGTTGGTACTCTAGGACAGGGGTTTCCTCGGTAGCGTTTTCGGGCCCAAACTGTTTCCTCACCGCCGAATATCTGATGGCGATCACTATCGCCTTCACCAGGTAGTGTGTGGATATTGACATTATGTGGACTCTACCCCCTGAAACATAAGGTATAAAAAATAATTGGCTCTCGATTTTTATTGACAAGTTCTAGCTCAAGTCCTTGAAGATGTCTAAGCGGGTAGTCAGAGGCACGTCCAAAAATTACATTAGGTTTGTCAACTGATTTCATCACGATGTTTTCTTTCACCGTTTTGAGCACAGCGCCATCTAGCTCCAAACTTAGCAAAGCTTGTACTATGGTATGGTAAATACATACACGAGCTGACCCGGCGAACTTCGTATCGCTTTAGAATTAACAAATGCTGTGTTAAGTTCCCGTTTCCGTTGTAGTACATGCTATGTATCAGAGATGGCGCTGTATGTGAAAAACGATTTTCCCTGTTTTCCTGCTTTTCTCTTCAAATTTTTCCTGAATTTTCTTTGCTATAAACCTCACGGAGCCCGAGACCTTTCCAACGAATACAAAACCGTGGAAATCGGTTCGTGCGTTCTGGAGTTATAGCGTCAGGAAGGAAAACCCGACTTATTTTTATATTATAGATTATAACACCCAGACGCAGAACAAATATCGGTGTTCATCACACAAATTTGTTTTAATTTGAATACCTGACAAGATGCCCAATGAAGCGCCAAATCTCTTGCTAGGGTCTCTAAATGGCGACTTATAATCCCCATTTTCATCAACACCCCCGAGCTTATCAAGAGCTGCATCTTTGGAAATATGGTAGTTGTTGAACATAACGAATCTGAAATAAATCAAAAAGTTTTGGTAGCGTTAGTGGCTGTGGTCAAGAGGGTTCGATTCCCGCGGCGAGACAAATGTTTGAATTATCACTTGTAAATATTTGTTAGTATAGCGGCGATGGGCTTGCAACCTGTCACGTATGGAATGCTAACTACTGCAAAATGTGGGCATGTGCCAAATATAATGTTTGAACATGCCTCTGACTACCCCCACTAGACATCTTAAAAGGATCTGAGCGTCTGGAGATCTGAAGGGACGTCTATCGTACTTGGGGATTACAGTCGTGATCTTATTTATTTTTATTATTTATATCCTTTGATATTGGACCCCTAAGATATTGAAGGTTTTGTAGATGTAGTTAGTCCAATAAACATACCTAGACAGTATGCTGTGTATGTGTGTATGTGTGTTTTGAATGGAGTAATTACCCATTATCAACCCCATTGAGTCCGATCTTCTCCCCCAAATCGCCCACCAGCACCCCAGGGTACGGCACCAGGGTCTTGGGATCCCTGATGGGCACCACGAAGGCATGGAGGCCGTGGTTCTTGGCTTTGGATATCAGCATGGCGTACACTATGGCGTGGGTTGCGCATTTACCTGGAAACGAAATATATATTTTAAATTTTCATCTATCTTTAACATAAAACCGTGTTGTGTTAGTTACACCATTTATAACTTAACTAGCAGTCCGCCCCGGCTTCGCATGGGTGTGTTAAGACTATAGGCTTGGTAATGTTTGATACCTTATATTACTTTATTTTTATAGCCTATATGATGCCGACAACTAATAGCTATATAACAAAAAAAGTTTCATCAAAATCCGTCCAGTATTTTTGGCGTGAAAGCCGGACAACAGACAGACAGAAAGAAAGACAGACAAAAAAATTCAAATTTTTTTGGCTTGTGTTACTTGTATGAAAACTCCTAGAAGTATTTTTTTTAGTTTTTATTTAATGTACAGAATTGAACTCTTCTACAGTTATATTATATGTATAGATAACGGCTGGACTGAATTTCATGATTTTTGATTTGTTGGATTTTTCTCCGCCCATAATAGCAGAATAACTATAACATTAGAAAAATTATAATATTTATAACTAGCGGACCCGTGACAGACGTTGCCCTGTCCAAACTTGGGTAATCGCATAGAGTAACGCACGTTGCTATGACGACTGATGTCAACACGGATGTCAGATATTTTGCACATCAGCGCCATCTATACGAAAATCCCTTAAGGGTTTTTTTTATCTTTTTAGGGATGGTTTTCGTATTTTAAAGTAGTCTATTTTTTATTCGGGCATTATTATCTACATCTACAGCAAATTTTATCTTAATCCGTTTAATAGTTTAAGCCTGATTGAGCCACAAACATATTTACAAACTCACAAACTTTTGCATTTTGAATATTATTAGGATAGGATAAGGTATCAAAAAGTGTCTATGATTTTCATTGGTTAACACATGTGCGAAGCCGGGGCGCAAAGCAAGTTTTAAATAAAAATACTGCTAATTACCACGTTCTATCTTGTATTAATGACGTTTCGAGACAATTCGCATGATCTTCATCATGAGCATCGCCCATGACCGCGATCAACGATAGATCGGCGAATAATAATCACGAACATTTATGAAACGGCAATGAGCCGTATTTCTATGGATATTAATAATGGGCTATTTTCAAGATTTTAAAAACCATTCTAGATTATTCAGTAGTGACTGTGGAACCCATAAAAAAATATTATTTTCAATTCTGTTAAGTATTGGCCCTAAATATGTAAATGAAATATTGTCAATTTAAATAACCCGCAAAAACGCTTCTTTATGCAAATGGCGTCGCACTAGTTTCTGTGACGTTACATGCAAAAAAATAAACAAACGTCAAGTTTTTCAAGGCAGGCGAAGACATATTGACAAGCATGTTACGTCATCGTCGATTCGACCAATCCTGACCGTTTTGTGTCACGTGACTGGCGTTTAAAAATTGTTATTTTTAATTATGGTTTTTTAATAAATTATTGTTTATTTTCGAGTTAATTTTACCTGCGCTGATTCACCCCTTAAGACGTTTCAAAGTGATCCTTGTGATACTTACCTAAAGACCCGACCCAGAACTTGGCAGCTTCGAAGTCAGGCGAGTGTAACACGAATTGTCTCTTTTCTGGAACATAAGTGGCAGCAGTCCGCATTCCCTTTGCGTTAGATCCATGGGCCACTTCGGTCAGTGCAAAACATCCACCTGTAATTAAAATAATAAATGAAACTGAACATAAAAATATGCTACACATTTTTACACATTTTAGAAATTACTCACGTAAAATATAATGTTGTAAAATATTATTTTACAAGCTAACCCGGCGAACTTAGTATTGCTTTAGAATTAACGAATGTTGTGTTAAGTTCCCGTTCCTGTTCCATTTCCCGTTCCCTTTCCCTTTACCGTTCCTGTTATAAAAAGTATTCTATTCCGTCTGCTGGTTCTAAGCTACCTCCCCACCAATTTTCAGCCAAATCGGTTCAGCCGTTCTTGAGTTATAAAATAAATAGTGTAACTAACTGTTAGACTAACAGTTAGTTACTAACACGACTTTCTTTTTATACATAGTATTATTGCTATTTCCAATGCGATGTATGTATATTCTTGTTTGTTCACGTTAAGTTATTTTAAACAGACTTTAGTGCAGGCGTCGAATTTCGTGCCCTACACACCAAATGACATATACCCTCTAAATTTCAAGGTTACTAACCCTCGTATTCAAGAACGACACTATGAGAACACGCACCCACAGTGGACGAAATCTTTTTTCATAAAAATCCCTTTATGTGTTGTGCGACACTGCATATTGTGACTAGAGGCATACTGTCGTGTGCCTCTAGCCAAAGTTGAGCTCTAAATGCACACGGTAGTGTGCGCCATAGTGCCGCTCAACACATAAAATGATTTTTATGAAAAAAGATTTCGTCTACTGTGGGTGCGTGTTCTCATAGTGTCGTTCTTGAATACGAGGGTTAGACCAGTTTAGGTTATGCGTTCATAGATCAATCAGTCAGTAACAAGAAAGAGTTTTAGGTATATCTTTAAATCCGTGCTCGGGGCACTGAAACCCTTTTACAACGCAGGTTGGTTATCAAATAACTGGTTGACGTCAGGCAGGCAGATGTAAAGTGGGTGATAGACGTACGAACTTATAGTACGCGGTTTATAAGATCGCGAACTTACTCGGCTCGACGTTAGTGACACACGTGAAGCTTACTCACTCTGTATTGCGAGGTCGTCGACTGAAGAAGCTTTGTGTTATCTATACTTATAATAAATCTGTAGAGAGGTCAATTCTGTACATGAAATATATTTCCAAAATAACTATCAGGGGGTGATTAGGGATCGATACTGATGCCAAAAATGCAATCAGTAAAATTTTTGTCTGTCTGTCTGTCGTCTGTCTGTCTGTATAACCGTTATAGAAACAAAAACTACTCGACGGATTTTAACGAAACTTGGTACAATTATTTTTCATACTCCTGAGCTGGTTAATAGTATACTTTTTATCACGCTGCAATCAATAGGAGCAGAGCAGTGAAGGAAAATGTTGGGAAAACGGGAGAAGTTACTCCATTTTTTAAGCTTCCGTCGCGTGTGCAACCTTAATGGTTAAAGCTACACAGAATTCATGTATGACGGAAATATTCTGCTTAAAATTATATAAAAAATATTCCACGACAGCATAAACGTCTATCTTTTATGGTTGACTCACAATAACACGTGTAACTCCCGATAGCTTAGCAGTTCGAAGCTTGCTGATTATATTTGTCTACTCTTACGTTTATAACACTCTCAGTCATCCCTAATTAAAAACGCGAACGCACAGGCAGGCGGCTTGCTTGGCACCTAGAGGCTAGCGAGTCACCTAGCGAGTAGCTTCGTAAAACGAACATTCTCGAACGTTCGCGACCGGCCTAGCAGCTAGGCGTCAAACGCGCAGTTCGGCCGGTCGCGAACGTTCGAGAAAAAAAGAAATCATCAATAATTGTCTAACAACAAAAAAGCTGTGAAAAAAAAACGTTTTATATAAAGACATTCTGTAGTATATTTAGTATCAGCATTGCACCCGTGCGAAGCCCGGGCGGGTCACTAGTTTAGGAATAATATCGTATTACATTTTAAAAACTAAAAAAAAGAAACGAAGTCGAAACAAAATGGCGGCTCGCAGCTCGCAATGCTGCCACACGTTCGAGCCATGACGAGCTACGAGCAAGATTTCAGACCGGTTGGATCGCCGACGATTTTGCGCGGCGGTTTTAAAGTACGCGTACTTACGGTGACACACAAGCGAAAAAGGTCGGCGAGCCATAAGTACGCGTACTTGCTCGTACGTCTATCACCCACTTAAAACATCCCAAGTCCAAATCTATTTGCAACATGTTTATCTACAAGTTGTGCCATCCCACAAGAAGTAGGATATGGTTAAAGCCAGGGTCCCACGGCGCGTAAAACGACGGGCCGCGCCGGATGACGCTCCGCCTGTGTGCGTCCGGCGCGTCGCGTACAGATACAGAGCGTTCCGAGCACGGATGCATCGTTCCCACGGCGCGTGCGTCCGCCTTGGTGCGGTCTGACGCTTGAAAACGCGGGTAAAAGGTCAAAGAACATGTTAAGAGTAAGTATGTCTACCTATCTTAGCCTTAGCCGAATCCTCAATCAGTTGGTAGTGATGGCTGCGGCCGCTGCCCTGAATCACGTTGCTGAACATACGAAAGGTGAGCGACACTTTGACAGCTAGTGAACTGTCAAACATGAACATTGCTTCAGTCTCCGCTTGGAAGACCCGAGGGTCGTCTGCGATCTGAAAATAACAGGATATTTTTTAAATTAAAACTATCGTGCTCTTCAAAGAGCATCTTAATTGTCTCGAAACGTCATCAATGCAAGGTGAAACGCGGTAATTAGCCGTATTATTGTTAAAACTGTTATTTTTAGGGTTCCGTACCCAAAGGGTAAAAACGGGACAATATTACTAAGACTTCGCTGTCCGTCTGTCTGTCAGTCTGTATCTCATGAACCGTGATAGCTAGACAGTTGAAATTTTCACAGATTATGTATTTCTGTTGCTGCTGTAACAACAAATACTAAAAACATTTAAGGGGGCTCCTATACAACAAACGTGATTTTTTTGCCGTTTGTATAGATAATGGTAGGTACCCTTCGGGCGCGAGTCCGACTCGCACTTGGCCGGTTTTTTTAATTTAATTCTTTTAAAGAAATAGGTATATCACGACTGCAAGTCTTAGGTACGGTAGAAATTCTCTCAGATCTCCAGGCGCTCAGAACCCTTGAAGATATCTAAAGGGGGTGGACAGGCAAATCTATCTACTATTTATAACTCAAGAACGGCTGAACCGATTAGGCTGAAAATTGGTGGGGAGGTAGCTTAGAACCAGGAGACGGACCTAGGATACTTTTGGGAACGGGAACGGGAAATTAACATTCTAAAGCGATACGAAGTTCGCCGGATTAGCTAGTACTTTATAATTGGCGCATGCATGCCTACATGTTGCAGTAGCAAGCATTCTATACGTGACAGGTTGCAAGCTACTACTAAAATTACTAACTGGTTTCCTTCACTTCATAATTTCTAATTGAAAAATTCATTGATGCACGGCCGGGGTTTAAACTGACGACCTTCGGGTTGAAAGTCGAGGGAAATCTCAATATTTTATTCTATTATATTCTAATAGACAACCGGGACCTTTGGATCGTAAGTTGAGGCACCTCCAACGAGGCCAGCACTACTCAAAGGTACAAAGGTAATATGCATATATCTAGCTTATAAACAATGAATCACAGTTCATTTGAAAGTTGGTTACAAAATGAAATAGCTAATTATTTTATAGGGAACAAAAAATTAAACAAATATTATTGAATAATTACCTAGGCGTCCTTTAGGCGCTTAGATCCTTGAAGATGCCTAAAAGATGTAGTCTGTATGTCCAAACATTCAATTTGCAACAACATTGTGCACTAGTTAGCAATTCATACATTAAATTAACTATTTTCGAAGCAAAAATCATAAAAAAAATTATATTATGCTGTTCCAGGACTGAATCTTTTTCTTTTTCCTTAGTGATATGGTTTCAAACATTTTTAGGTAAATACTCAATTTTTGAAGATGAGTAATAAATGTTTTTGATGAATGCAGAATCGTTTTTTCTCAATAACCGCAAAACATACAATTTTATTTTTTTATGACAAAGATAACATATGAATTTAATCTAGATAAATGATAGACAGAAACACGATTGAAGAAACTTTTCTCGATAGATTTATTTTCCAAAGTTGGCTCTTTGAAAACAGTTCTAGTTTCGATTTTAATCAAAAATATAATAGCTAAACATTTATAGATACTAGCTAAATTATAGACAGTTTCTTTTTAAGTTTGATGATTTTCAAGAAAATGCAGTTTTATCACTTTTTCCATCTTATCCGGGTAGACCCAGCCCATACAAAAAACCAAACATTTCACATATCAAAAGCCTCACCTTATTCATCATCACCTTAACAAAAGCTAACAATTAAATTTTTACATAGATATACAAGACAAGTACAGTTATCTATAAAAAACGCCAAAAAAACACGTTTGTTGTATGGGAGCCCCACTTACATATTTAATTTATTCTGTTTTTAGTATTTGTTGCTATAGCAGCAACAGGAATACATTATCTGTGAAAATTTCAACTGTCTAGCTATTACAGTTCATGAGATACAGCCCTGCGACAGACAGACAGACAGACGGACAGAGAAGTCTTAGTAATAGGGTCCCGCTTTTACCCTTTGGCAATGTGTAATGTAAATTATGAAAAGTTGAGCCTAGGTCAAATATTATAAAACTTTTTGATGTGAAACATCTATAGCAGCGGGTCAGACTGGCTGTTGGACTAGTGACGCACGCCAACAGTCTTACATTATTTAAAATGCATTTTTGGTCTTGCTGGAATGGCAACTGAACCGTGTTTTCTGGAATGGATGTGTGAGCTAGGACTTTGATTATCTAGGGACATATTTATATGTGAACTAATTACCTGGTTTACCAGGTAATTAGTTCATATTCATATTCATTTTACTAAAGTATAAAATTACCTTTTCGATAGGAATGAAGTTTTCATTGAACATGGCGTACATGCGCTTTGTTGTGATGTGCCTCTCCTCGTCCAATGAACGGGTAGCCGCCGTGTGTTGGAACAGCGGGTGCTTCTCCATGAAACTCCAGATCTCATGCTGTAAGAAATTATGAAGAATATTATCATGCAGCTACAAGATCCTATAACCAAGATCTTCTCTTTATTATTAGGTAATCCAACATTTAAAGGTTGGGGGGTTGGGAAAATATTAAAAATACTTCTATGCACTTTAGGGCTACTAGATGGGATGACCAGAATATCCGGACAAAATTTCAAAAAGTCAAGATTTTGGAATAATTGTTGGGATAAAGAGGATCTGTAAGAACCAGTGATTGGCTTATCCAATGCCTACTATAAGTTAACATATTTTATTTCTATATTAAGCTGTTGGTCTTTCATTAATAATAATTGACAAATAAATATTAGGAATTAAAAAGTTATTTTTATTATTAAAATTTGATGGGATAATTTGTATTTTGCCAGGACACATATGCATGACCGTGATTTGCAATCGGTCTGGGGTCTGGGGATATGTGTTGTAGTACTTATAATTTCTGATACCTAGCTGTACAGGTCAGGGTAGATACCATTGGGTGTTTATTTTATTTATATAATAATATGTACGTACCTACTTATTAAGGATTCAGAGTAATAGGCAAGGTAAAATCTATCATAAAAAATAGCAGGCAGTACTTACTTTCACTTTTATGGTGTTCAGGTTTTCATAAACAAGCTTCATTCGGCGCCAATCAAACGAAGCATTCCTCCTGTACCTCTCCAGTGGCCCATTAGGCAAGTCTGGATAATACTCCTTCAGCTGAGCATCAGATACAAGCTGATTTTGTGCGGACATTCCTAAATTTCTTAATTGGTTCGCGTAACTGCGATAAACAACCCAATTTCTAACTGACTTCACTGCACGATCACACAACCGATACATAAAGTTGAACTTTGGCACAACGAAAAGTACTTTGTACTGTATTCCTTCGTCAGTCACAATACGCGGGTGCCCACAATATATACAACTATCTATACTATACCTATTTATTTAACTGATAAACAATAATAAAATAGACGTATGTAGTGATTAAATTTAAATAAAAATGTGTTTATGTGTGTACTGTTTATGTGTGTATGTCAAGTGTATGTGTATGTATTGATATACTACTACACTACAGCTACACACTACATTACATGAACGAATGGAAATGTAGAAGTTGGAAGTTGAATTGAATGCAGGTTTCATTCAATATTATTATGTATTTATCGAGTGTGTCCAGCTTGCATATTTTCCCAAATATTAAGGAAAGGTCTGTCCATAATGGTTGATGTATTATAAACGCGCCGGCCATGCGCCGCCGCGCCGCCGCCGCCCCACCGAGAACTACAAGCGGCCGGCGGGGCGGCGAACTAGAATGTGTTGCTGCCGAAGAAGTGGTGACTCTTTTATACTAAATTTTGATTTTGCCATGTTTATTTGCTGTCGTAAACTATTCTACCTGTACAAAATAACTTCGAAGTTTCACATTTGCCTACAACTGAACAACTCTGAAACATCTAAAGCGGCACGTTAGACTAGCTTTTGGTCCATCGACAAGCGTCGCCATGCCTGTCTCGCTCTTTTGTACTAAAATAATTTTCTGTTTCACTCACTCAAACTCACGCGTCATACCTACACCGCCTGTTATGGAAAGAAAGCTAATTTTGATCTACCAAGTTAAATGACAATGTACAGTAGGTACATGTACAATTTACTAATAATTTACACCAAGTCGTCAATTAAGGAAAAAACCAACGGGCCTCAAAGAGTTTCCCAACCAGCTAGCAGGTCAGATTCTACAAGATTGGAGGAGCTTGGCAAAAATACAAGTATTAGAGGAAGAGAAAACGTTCAACAACAAAAAACTGTGAAGAAAGGCGCAAACTCCAGTAATATGGAAATCCAAGCAATGGAAGTGAAGAAACACCTTCATGTATGGCGGTTGGCTGTAGGAACGACAGTGGAAAGTTTAAGGGGTCACGTAAACAGAGTATGTGGCATAGAAGGCCCGGTAAAGATTGACAAGATCAGGCATAAGACCGAAAGGGATTATGCCTCTTTTATTATCACGGTGCCGCCCAGAGAATATGAGATACTGTGCCAACCAGAAGTCTGGCCGGTAAATTCAGAGTTCGGGGAGTGGTTCTGGTTTCGGAGACAGGCAAATAGGCCAATCGAAGAGAAATAGTACCATAGAGATATATTATCAGAATTCAAGAGGCTTACGAACAAAACTGGATCAGATTTGCAACAACATAGAATCCTCAGGCGCGGATTTATTTGCAATCACAGAGACAGGTTGTATAGATTCCATACACGATGCTGAGATAGTACCTCCTGGATACCAGATATTAAGATGTGACCGAGCGGACGGGCGGAAGCAAGGAGGCGCGTTTCTAGCCGCGTCGCACCGGCTTCAATTACGAAGAGCACAGATCCCAGATGACGTTAATATTGACACCTGTGCCTTCGAATTAGTAGGCGCAGCAGTATTTTTAAAGGACAAGTTTTTATTTTTTTGTTGTGTTGTATATATTCCACCGGATAGTACCGAGAATGATTATATGATTTTATTTAGAATGATTGAAAAATGGTGTGCTAATTATAAGTTCAATATAGTTATAGGAGATTTTAATTTATATTCATGTAATGACCACGTTATTAACTATTTTGAATATTTTGTAGCCTTTTGCGAATTCGCTCAGAAGAACGAGGTGAAAAATTGCAATGACAGGCTACTGGACTTGGTATTAGTCTCCTTAGGCATGGATGAAGTGCAAGTATGTGAGGCCGACGAGGCGCTGGTGGGAGTAGATAAACAACACCCGCCGCTTGCGGTGACTGTGCGCAAAGTTGCGCGTGCCGAGTCCGGTCCCGGACGGCCGGCCCCACAGTCACCGCAGCCGACCACACTGCCTAACTGGAACTTTTCCAAAGCTGACTATCACGCATTGTATTCGTCAATAGCTACCGCGGATTGGAGCGCGTTATATCAGATTGTTTTTATACTACCTTCAATGATATATTAAACACGTGGGTACCTAAAAAACAGTCAAAAAAAAAGGGGAACACGAGATATAGCTACCCAGGGTGGTATACGACAGAAGTTATTCGGGGAATAGAAAGTAAGGCGAGGCTACACAAATTTTACAAGACGAGCGGGTTGAAAGAGGACTATCTAGTCTTTTCAGAATGCAGGGCGATGATCAAGGGAATGATACAGACGGCGCATGACCATCATCTTGAGAGAGTACAGAGCCGGCTAGCAGAGGATCCGAAGTCATTCTGGAATTACGTTAGAGCAAAACGAGGGGCGGTAAATCGGAAAAAAATTACTAAAGAGGGAATTATACTCTCAGATCCAGAATGTGCAGAAGAATTTGCAAAGTTTTTTCATTCGGTTTACGGCACCTCTAGGGCGGCCTTAAACGTGTGCGAGGCGGAGGCGGCAAGCCGTGCCAGTAGCACGCGAGTCCACGTGCCGAGGCTCACGAAGGCAGAAGTACGAGCGGCACTAGCAAACCTCAAACCAAAACAATCAGCAGGTCCAGACGGCATTCCTGTGTTCGTAATGAGTGACTGTCGTCAGGTTCTAGAGGAGCCGCTCGGGCACATATTTAACGTATGTCTAGAGAGGTCTTATTTCCCAGAACGTTGGAGGATGACCCGAGTGATTCCAATACCTAAAGGAGACGCCGGCTCAGAGGTAAGCGGATTTAGACCCGTAGCGATACTCTCAACACCGGCAAAAGTGTTCGAGTCGGCAGTGCAGCGAAGTATGCAAAAGCAGGTATCGGCTCATCTCTCGGATGCTCAGCATGGGTTCCGACCAGCTCGAAGCACTACTAGTAACCTCCTAAACTCCATGGCTTGCCTGGTCCCTAACGTAGACGCAGGGGTTCAAGTCGACGTCGCCTACTTTGACTTTAAAAAAGCTTTTGACATGGTCGACAATGACATCCTATTGACTAAGTTGGCGACGATAGGCTGCACAACCAAACTTCTGCAATTCTTTGCGAGCTACATGAAGAACAGGCAGCAGTATGTCGAGTACGCGGGATGCAAATCTGAACCATATTTTACGAGGACAGGAGTAAGCCAGGGTAGTAATTTGGGGCCACTGGAATTCATCATTATGATCAACGACCTTCCAGAAGTTGTCACAGAGGCCAGATGTCTATTGTTCGCGGACGATCTCAAGTTAATCTTACCGATTAAAGAGGAGGGAGACTGCGTACGTCTTCAACAAGACGTGGATAGGGTAGTTGAGTGGTGTCGAAAGAACAAGCTGCAGTTTAACGTGGACAAATGTTCCGTAATAACATTTAGTAGAGCAACTGCACCGCTCAACTACAATTACAAGTTGAAGGAAACGCAGTTGAAGCGAGTGGAATCGGTGAGGGATCTTGGGGTTCTCATGGACACTGAGTTGAGGTTCAGAGTACATGTTGTAAATGTTTGTAAAAAGGCGTACCGAATGCTGGGGTTCATCCTACGTCGAGCTAACGGTTTTACAAATTTTAAGGCCCTAACAGCAATGTATGATGCACTGGTCAGAAGCCATTTGGAAAGCGCGGCTTCAGTATGGTCTCCACATGAAGCTAAATATAGTCTTATGATGGAGCACATACAAAACAAATTCACAAGATTTTTATACTGGAAGAGATATGGTGTCTACCCTTTCTATCCTCTGATGTATCCAACCTTGTTTGTTTTGGGCATGGTGGGGTACAACAAGTTGGAAATTAGGAGGGATGTGGTGCTTGCGGTATATGTGGTTAAGGTGTTCAGGGGGATCATAACCAACGCGTCCATTTTAAAGATGATGAGGCTGTGCGTGCCAGACAAGTATGTGGGGAGGCGCAGGCAGCCGCCTCTGATCGCGGTACCTCGCGGTAGGACTAACCTGCTTGACAAAGCACCACTGACGCGCACCTTGCGAACTCTCAATATGGTGGCGGAGAACATTGACGTATTCCACTGTTCACAGAGCGAGTTTGTAAGGGCTACACTATATCATTTATGTTATTGTAATTAATTGGGTTTTTATTGTGTACGTAGTTGTTTTTGTTGTTTTTGTTGACTATTGTGATAATTGATTTTTTAATTTAATTTGTAAATAATTAATTAATAAGTGGACATTTGATGTGTATATAAAATAAGGATGTTATTGATGTTTATGATAATGCTTTTCTAATTTTTAATTCTTATAACTACTCTATTGTATTAGGTTACCTGTAATAATAGATGTATTGTGTAATAAATAAATAATAATAATAATAAATACTTGTTCGGATGGAATCTTGCAACTCAATTTTATAGCAGTTATCCCCATCCGATTAATTTGAATTCTGAAATAGTTATGCAATAGTTATGCATAGTTATGTAACTTTGGTAACAATGCAATAATATTGTGACAGCTTGGGATCTGATGATAGAGTCAGGTGCTGTTCTTTAAACTTGAAACTTTGCACACCTATCAATCTCAAATGACAATGTAAAAATATGGTAGGTACTAGCGTGCTGGTCTGATGATGAAGTCAGGAGCTATACAACGAATCTCAGTAAATAGTCGGTAAATTAAGGTAAAACTTTGCTTAGCTATTCATCTCCAATGACATTGCAAAATTATGGTACTAGCAAAGTGGTCTGATGATGGAAATCGGACGTAGCCTTATGAACTCCTCAACTACACTGCTGTGTAGTTTCTACGTCGAGTTTAGGCTCGTTGCTCGTTGGATTTGTCTTATTTACTATTTATGCACGTAACCTGTGATTTATAATAAGAAATATAATTTAAACAAATTATCTAAGCATATTACCAGTACAAAATAATTTAAATGTTTCACACACAAAAAATGTAAGCCAGGCGTCCCGCGATAGCTTACATTTTTTGTAATACCGTCTATATGAAGGACCCTAATCCGTAATATATTATGGTTAATTTGAAATTAAAAATATTTCTGACCTGGTAAATACAATTCTTTTAAAATTATTTCTAGCATCTGAATAATCTTCCAAAACGAATACGAGTAATATACACCACAAGTTTTTAATTACCAAAAAAAAAATAACGCATTGTCAGTGTCTGTTACTAATTAAATGAAAACCGTTAAAACTTAAATTAAATAATTAAAAAGAATATCCTTAAAAAAACACAATATTTAGTTAACCATTTATCCATATGCACTTATGCAAATACTATATAGCTACTCATATTTTCACGATTCTATCCATTCATAAATAGCTCGTCGTCTCACTCGCGCGCACCGTATGCGCTGCGAACAGCCTTTTATGTTACCCATCCGCCCGATTTGATCATTGACAATTCGTGAAACAATGAAGTACCCTCAATGTGTAGAACAAGGCAACAATAACTAATCACTTCACTCAGAAAAAAGTAGGTAGATTGAAATACTTTTGCAACACTACGGTAACGGTAACGGTTTGCAACACTGAGACCAGTGCACATTGTGAGTTGACTGCGCGCGTCTTATCAGTTATTTAGTGTTGTCGTTATTAACTTTTTTGCGAAGGAATATCAATACACGACGAGAGAGTATTATGAGCTCAACATTACGCGCGTACTTTTAAAAATGTGTGTGTGATGTGAGTGCAGCATTACGAATGTATCGCGATATGTACCCAAACAATCGACAACCAAATCATTCCAAGATGTCCAGCATTTACCAACGATTATTAGACCACGGCTCATTTTACGTGCCGTCGCATGCGCAAGGACGAGTGGTGTTTGCTTACTCCCAAAACTTCTACGATAACATCCTCGAGTACATCGCAGAAGATCCTCGGAGGAGCACGCATGACGCGGCACGTCGCTTCGTAAGCCAATTATGCACTTGGAAGATTAGGCGCTCTGCTGATTGCACCCGTACCACTACAGAAAAACCAAGGAGCTAAGGTGTTGGAAAACCCTGATGCGAACATTTTGTTCTCGGACATAAGCTAAGTTGTCCTAAATAAAATTCACAAATAAAATTATTTTTGAAACAAATGTCTTTTTTTATTTTACGGTAGGTAGGTAATTACTACGTACCTACCTACTACCTCTTGAATCCGTTATACGAGTGAGACAGGGAGATGCCGTAGTTGGAAGGAAGGAGATGGAATGAGATAAGAGCGTCTTTGAATGGAGTGCGTACGAGATACGAGTATACGAGTATTTGTGCAGTATTTTCTAGTACTGTGACCATAAATTAGTGCCAATTTCCGCTTAAAAAAAAACCTCGATAACTTTGTGATAGTGCAATAATGAATCATGCTGACAGTGCTCAGATCATAAGTAGCTTCTGCTGCAACGGTCCGTTTATTTTTTTCGGTAATATAAAAATATTAGTGTAGAAGAGAACAACATAAATAATAAGGACAAACTGAATTTGATTGAGACGGTTCATCACGAAAATATGCTTGATAGTCGTACTTATCATGTCATGCGTCGTCGGTCGTCCTCATCAAAATTCAAACCGGTACCGTACTTGGGGACTACAGCGGTGATCTATTTATTTTGTTTTATTATTTGAATTGGGGTATTTTTAAGTTCAAATGTTGGCAAATCTAATTTGACGTTACAGCTGTTTATGTAATGTCACTGCCAAACCAAGTGTCTAATTATTGAAAATACAGCCCAAAGAGCATTTATGTATACAGCCCTTCACTCACACTTACTTCACTCACTCACTCAGCCGGCAGCTGATTTCTGTTTGTTGTGTTTTCGTTTAGATTTTTCGAGAAAATATAATTAATTTGGTGCAGGATCAGCTGGATCCTATAGTTTAGTTAGAATATGGACAGTGGTAAGCGGTTTTATGTTACCTATCTATAATTCTGAATGAAACTGTATGATAAAATAAATAACTTAGTATCTAATAACCTAGCATAGTTTGATACCTAATGTTTTTATTTATTTATTTTGCTATTGTGTAATAGTAGTAGCTAGTTGTAAAGTAACTATCACGTAACTATGTACCTAGGTACCTATGGTTTTCTGTGACTCGTAACGTTGGATGGGTAGGTATTAATTTAACTTACTTACCTGTACCTACACAAAATTATTTAATAAACTTATTCTAAAGGAATAAAAACATAATTATTTCACTCACATAGACACTACCTACCTACCTATTAAATACATTATAGGTATTATTTAATCCGAAAGTTTGTGAGGATGTTTGTATGCCTATGAGTCATAATTGGGTTAGGTAAGACTCTGTCACTTCCAAACGAAAGAACGGACTATGGAGAACATAGAGCACTCCGGTCCGCCGGACGGCCCGTGTTGCTCTATGATGGAGAATGAACTGCTTGAAATTTTTGTTATTTTTTGTAGGTAGGTAAGTAGGTAGGTAGGTAGGTACTTTTTTATTCAGGTACGCGAATAAATCTGCGGGCAGAAGCTTCTGCCCGCAGATTTATTCGCGTACAGTTATTATTATAAAGTATATAAGTATATAAAGTTATTATTTATGGTCAACTAGCTAGTTGACCATAAATAATAACTTTTTATAGATCCATTCAGTAGTTTCTAAAACTAACCAAAACAGACAGACAGAAGGCTAATGCCGTAAACACACTTACGTGTCGTGTCGTGGCGCGACACGCCACTAGCTAATCGCTTTCATACATTTAGTATGGTTAGAGACATATTTGGGTGTCGTGTCGTGTCGCAAACGCTGTCTTGCGATTGGCTAGTGGCGCGACACGCCGCGCCACGACACGTAAGTGTGTTTCCGGCATAAGGGTACGTTTCTACTAACGCGGAGTGGAGCGGAGCGGACCTTAAATTGACCAATCACAGTGCTCGAAATTTTTGGGTCAACTATTTCAATCAATTACGATCAATTTACGATCCGCTCCGCACCTCTGCACCGAAAGGCGTATAAGTCTTTTTCTTTTTCTTCGCCTTATACCACATCTTCGTGGGATCGGCACAACATTTACTCGTATATGTTGCCAATGGATTTGGCTTGGGGTGTTTTACAACCGGCCGCCTGCCTGACGTCAACCCTCATAGGGAACACAAAGACTAAAATTCTAAAAAAAATAAACATGTTTTTAAAGAAAACCGGCCAAGTGCGATTCGGAATTGGGCACGAAGCGGCATAGGGCATTATCAAAAAAAAAACGGCAAAAAATGCGTTTGTTGAGTGGGAGCCCCATTTAAATATTTGTTTTGTTCTGTTTTTAGTATTTGTTGTTATAGCAGCAACAGAAATACATCACCTGTGAAAATTTCAACTAGCTGACTCGATTCATGAGATACCGCCTGGTGACAGACAGACAGACAGACGGACAGCGGAGTCTTAGTAATAGGGTCCCGTTGTTACCCTTTGGGTACTGAACCCTAAAAATAACTAGAACAAAATTAAACACTTTTTTTAACCATGTACCTACCTACCTTCCGACTTTATTCTGAGTTTTACTTTATTCTCTATACATATAACTGCAATCTTAGAAACAAATAAAATTCGCTATCAATGCACTCTAAAAACGCAATCCGGAGGACTTTAAAGCCAATCACAAAATGGAGGCAATGCAATATGCACGTAACCTATTAACTTCCAAGTAATAGAAGTAAAACCCTCCCCCTCCCCTCCCCACCCACCCCGTTCACCCCCTTTATTGGCTTTGCAAAAATTAAACCGTACTATAAAGCGAGAATTGTAATAGAATGTCTAATTGTTTTATTTTCTAGTGCTTTCGTTCGAGTCGTAGTTTATTTTAACAGATAGTTACTACAAAAAAAGAATTAGCAAAATCGGTTCTGCCGTTCACGCGTGAGGCCGTGGCTAAGGGAAATAGAGATTAATCTTAACTTCTATGCTGAGAAGTTAGATAAACTGATGGTTAGATAAATAAATAGATAGAAAGATCTAAATATATGCGCATAAAAAACACAACTACCCGCAAAATGTGGGCATGTGCCAAATATAATGTTTTTTTTTTCAAAAATACAGGGATCCCTATTAAAACTTTAATCATGTAACCCAAGGTGTAAAAAATAGCCTTAAAACCACCCGTGCGACGCCGGGGTGGACTTCTAGTTTTATTATAAACACAACAAAACATGCATCACACACCCTCTGCACGCTAAATTATTTTCACGACCAACGAAAATGCGAATCCGGGATTAAATAAACCACAGACAGACGTTAAAAGTAACTTTAAGTCAACTTGGGTTCTGTTATCTTTGAAATTACTTCGTCTCTACCCAGCTATTTCAGTGCGATGCGGACGTGCATTGTGGAATTTTCTCTTGGGGTTCAAAATGTCAGAAATATTCAGACCAAACTATAGGAAGCATCCTAGAGATGGCACAAGAAGTCAAGGACGACAACTAATGCGCTGGGAGGATGAGCTCGAATTTACTGCGGGATCCAAATAGAGAAGAGTTGCTCAGGACCGCAAACAATGGAAGCTACTGGAGGAGGCCTTTGCCAACAGGCACACTGAGCTGAGAGATATTTTATAACACAACAAGCTGACCCCGCGAACTTCGTATCGCTTTAGAATTAACAAATGTTGTCTTCCGTTCCCGTTCCCGTTCCCATTCCCGTTCCCGTTACAATTCCCGTTCAATAGTTTTTGTAGCGCACACGAAGAAAGCAAAATGTTTAGCAATTTTTTACACCTTGCTTCAAACTATCGTCATTCTTATAAAGAATTTATTACTTTTTCAAAATAAAAAATAGCCTATGTTACTCAGGGATAATGTAGCTTGGTAATGGTGAAAGAATTTTTGAAATCGGTTCAGTAGTTTTTGAGTTTATCCATTACAAACATACAAAAAATCAAAACTTTTCTCTTTATAATATTAGTATAGATATAGATTTTAACCCACAATAATTTAAATCTCTCACTTAGTTTAAAGGGCTAAATAAGAAATAGGAAACATCAATCAGCATTTGGGACCGTACCTCAAGCTCTTAAACTAATATCAAAACCGTTATTACTTGTGGTGCGAAAATGACAGCGCTACACGAATTCGTATGGGGCGGTGTCACTTTCGCGCCGCGAGTAGTAATGTTTTAATATTACTTTAAAGCTTGTGGCATGTGGGCTGATACCTATACTGCCGTCTACTACGATTAAGAATAACCATAAGATGTTCAATTTATTTTTTTCATAGTTGACTTCAATGTCGGATTTAAGCATAGGCAACGTAGGAAGTTGCCTAAGGGCCGCCACCACACAAAAAAAAACTTGATAAAGGCTCAGTAGAAATAAAAAACCGGCCAAGTGCGAGTCGGACTCGCGCACGAAGGGTTCCGTACTATTATCAAAACGGCAAAAAAATCACGTTTGTTGTACGGGAGTCTCACTTAAATATTTATTTTATGCTGATTTTAGAGAAATACATCATCTGTGAAAATTTCAACTGTCTAGCTATCATGGTTCATGAGATACAGCCCTGTGACAGACAGACGGACAGACGGACAGACGGACAGCGAAGTCTTAGTAATAGGGTTCCGATTTTACCCTTTGGGTACGGAACCCTAAAAAATACTGAGTTTTGTTACAAGTAGTTAGACGACAAACTATTTTTTTTATTTGTGCGGAAAAGTTAACATTTAAAAATCTTCGAGATCAAGCAGCACGAAATATGAGCACAAATTTTAATGAACAATATGAACGATTCGAGGGCCTCCACCACATGCTCTGCCTATGGGCCGCCGAAGTCTAAATCCGGCTAATTTTGGAAAGGGCGTAGATGCTCTCTTTCAAATCAAATCAAATCAATCATTTATTTGCGAGAATACAACACTATTTTACATGTCAGATCTTTAAAACTATTATGGTAGATTGTATTAAGCCTGCACGCAGGCATGCAAATGTTTTGTGAATCATATTATTAGAAGTAAGTATTAATCATTAGTTATTATGTAACAATCAATTTTCCATTTTTGTTTCATTTTTCGTTTTGAATTAGGCCGTATTATCCTAGCTAATATTATAAATCCGAAAGCTTGTAAGGATGTAGGTATGCTCTGATCTTTGTGGATTAATCACGACTTAACGGATTTGAATGAGTCTTACACAGCCTACTCGCCATAGTCAACGCTATATTACTCTTCGGTAAAAAATCTTATAAATTCGATGCCGTATCGTGAGAATATTTCTGCAGTGACTTTTTATTCATTTCATAAAATTTAAGAATAATATAGATTTCTTAAACATATAAAAATACCTAGTATTTTTTTAAACCTTTAAGCACCGTCTTATTTAAAAGACCTAAAGATGAGAAAATGCAGTTTCTTCTAGTTCCCTCATTTCTCGGGAAAAACTTTTAAAATCTCGTATTTTATAAAACGATTTTCTTTCACGGTTCCTTCTTAACTTAAAATTCAGCTCGGAATATGTTCTCAGATTATCGTGTTCATACAAAAAACGAGTTACCTTAACTAGGTATTTCCTCTGGTTCCGGTTGGAAATGAAATCCCTAAGTATGGTGACATCTTCTCAGATCCTTGAAGATGTCTTAAGGTTAGTCAGAGGCACGAACAAACATTACATTTGGCACATGCCCACATTTTGCAGTAGTTAGCATTCCACACATGACAGGTTGCAAGTCCGTCGCCGCTTACGAGAATACTAACTGGTTTCCTCACGATGTTTTACTTCACCGTTGTAAGCACGTGTTTTAATGCGCATATACAGTTCTATACTGCATAGTGCATATATACTGGTTCCAGTTGGATAACAAAGAATAGCGCAACAAGGGTAGCATAGCATTGATTTATTCTTGTAGCTGTAAGTTTTCCTAAAATTCTAAAATAAAATAAAATAAAAAATAAATAAAATAGTGGCCATAGATAACGCAATGCTACTTGATGATAGCACACTAAGATACTTTGTATCTAGGAACAGTACCACAAGCGCAAAAGAAATATTAAAACAATATTACTCACGGTGCGAAAATGAATATGAATAATTAATTATGGTGCAATACGAACTCGTCGTGAATGTTATCCCTTTTGCACCGCAAATAATATTGTTTTAAGATTACTTTAGGAGCTTGTGGTACGGCCCTAGATACGCGAGAAAAGTCACGGGTGGATAGTTTTATATAACCTAGCGGAGAGCGTTGTCAAATCAAAATAAGCTATTGTTCATTCGGAACAGAGAAATTCGAACTAAAAATCGGATTCACAAATCCTTATTGTCTGCCTCCTCTTCAATACCTACGCGAGCCTATTAAATGTACGATGGAAAACCTATTCGATCCTACTCAGTCGGGTACAGTCGGGAATAATAGTGGATAAACTTTTTCTGTTTAAAAAATCAAGCCGGGAATCTGTTAAAATAAATGAAAAAAAAAAACCCGGCATACGGCAGTTATCCCCTAGCTTGGTTGTTTTTAGGGTTACCGGTTTAGGTACCGTACCCAAAGGGTAAAAAACGGGACCCTTTTACTAAGACTTCGCTGTCCGTCTGTCTGTCTGTCTGTCTGTCTGTCTGTCCGTCTGTCTGTCACAGGGCTGTATCTCATGAACCATGATAGCTAGACAGTTGAAATTTTCACAGATTATGTATTTCTATTGCTGCTCTAACAACAAATACTAAAAAGCTAAAAACAGAATAAAATTAATATTTAAGGGGGGCTCTCATACAACAAACATGATTGTTTTGCCGTTTTTATAGATAATGGTACGGAACCCTTCGTGCGCGAGTCCGACTCGCACTTGGCCGGTTTTATTTTTTTCAGATCTCCGTGTATAAAAAGGTCACTTTGCACCAATCATAATAGGAATGATTCAAATTGGTATTTTAAGGATCCCAGTTTCTTGTGGATGCCTAAAGGGGTTTAGGGGCACGTCCATATATTACATTAAGCTAATGCCCACCTTTTGCAGTTATTTTCCTAGTTAGTTACTCTATCGGTATATATTTAGACTAGCTGACCCGTGCCCGCTTCGCTGGGCGACATACATTTCAAAATTTCTGATCTTCCGAAATTATAGCCTATAAGTTGCCAAGGACTAATAGCTATTTAACAAAAAAAGTTTCATAAAAATCCGTCCAGTAGTTTTTGCGTGAAAGCCGGACAACGGACAGACAGACAGACAGACAGACAGACAGACAAAAATTTCAAAATGTTTTTTTTTTGCTTGTGTTACTTGTATGAAGACCCCTAGGAGTATTTTTTTTTAGTTTTTATTCAATGTACAGAATTGAACTCTTCTACAGTTTTATTATATGTATAGATTATATTGGATAGTTGTTTAAAAAGGTAGTCAGAAGCTGCTAAATGCTCATGGTTATTTTAGCGAGCTGATCTGATGATGTCAGGAGCTGTTCAACGGAACTCCCTATGTAAATAGTCCGATTGAGTTAATACTTTGCAGTCTTGTAAGTTCCGATGACAATGCTATATGATGTGACAGATGATAACGCGCAGGTGTTCGATGGTTAGGATGATTTTACAAAAGCTTGTAATTGATAAAAAACTTGCCAAGTGCGAGTCGGACTCGCGCACGAAGGGTTCCGTATCATTATCTATAAAAACGGCAAAAAAAAAACATGTTTGTTGTATGGAAGCCCCACTTAAAAAATATTTTATTCTGTTTTTAGTATTTGTTGTTATAGCTGCAACAGAAATACATCATCTGTGAAAATTTCAACTGTCTAGCTATCACGGTTCATGAGATACAGCCCTGTGACGGACAGACGGGCAGCGAAGTCTTAGTAATAGGGTCCCGTTTTTACCCTTTCGGTACGGAACCCTAAAAATATGTTTCAACAGAAAACTTAGCCTAAGCGATAGTCACACGGATCGAGTCGGTGCCGATGGACGGAAATCTTTAAGATTTTTAATTTTTTTAAAGTTCTGTCGTCAAATGTACTAGGCACTTCTATTTGTGGATGGTCCAATCAGGGCGATTGATTTTGTATTTGCGGCATAAAATTGGCTTTTGTTGACGATTGGCGTTGGCGGTGTACCTATTGAAAAGTGTAATTACCTTTTTGAACCGCGGGAGGTGAATTACTTTGTTGATAGTTGCCGCTATTGTTAGGCGGCTGTGAAAACAAGCCATTTCGGCTTAGTACCTCGGTACCTCGACTTTCGATACTAACGGATTTTTTTCTATTTTAAAATTATATGCGCATTTAAATGATGAAGGAGAACGTGAGGTAAGCAGCTAGTATTTTTATAAGCTGCGATACACTTGCAACCTGTCATGTACGAAATACAAAAAAAAAACATTTTGGGCATGTGCCAAATGTAGTGGTTGGACGTGCCCCTGCCTAACTCCCTCGAACATTTTCAAGGACTATGCGCCTGGGGTTTTTGAGATCTATCCTGTATCTATTGTATTCATGTGGAAATGTAGTAATCAATAGTGTTATCTATCTATCTAAGAGGATGTTTGCTTTGGGATTACAGTGACCTTATTTACTTCATTTCTTCCTATTATAAAGATAATCTTAAAACTGTGTATAAATAACATGTTCTAACTACCTAATTCTAGTCATAAACATGTTGTATTATAATATGGGATGTTGTTCACAGAAAGTAAATAAAACTATAGTAAGTTTAAAACACAAAAGTTCCAAGCACTGACCAAGTTAATAAACTCGGTAACAGTATATACTCGTATCTCAAAGTTTTACAATTTCGCCCATTTTCCGCGCGTAGCACCCGTAGCCGTAGCAGGCCGAGTTTCAGCTACGAAGCTCTACGACGTAGCGGTAACTCCGTCAGTTACTAACCGACCGGCGAGGGAAGTGCACGCGTATTTCCCCCAACTTTTAATTCATTATGATCGCGAAAGGTAAAGTTTTTTTTATCGCGTATTTTGAGTATCGTACTTGTTAGTGTTTATTCCAAGTCAAAATAATAAGAATTCGTGTTTTTCCCCACATTAAAATAAATAAAAGCGGTTTGGAAAAGCATTATAAATTAACTTGGATTAACTGTTTTGTTTCAGTTTCACAGTTGGTGCTACTCCTCGCTTTCGTACACTGTATAGTGTGTTTTGGTAAGTTTTTTTAATGAAACTTTTCTTAGGTTTAATAATCATTTATTCTCAAAAAGATAATATAAATATCACTGAAGGTAATTTACATTGGACCGAAGTAGGGTAGATAAAAATCATTTATAGTACGTTTCATGCAGATGTCTTTATTGTAAACAAAGGGGATACCAATGCAAAAAATTTAATATAAAATAGTGCAATCCGTAATTTGATGATAGATCGTTGTTTTCCTTATTTTAATGAATAAAATGTCGTGCAATCATTATTTAATGATTTTAAAATGCTTACTTTTGCAAGATTATTATTTTATACAAATTTATACTAATCGAAAGTTTTTTTTTGTGCAATTATTTTTCTACATCTGGCAACAAGTCAGTGACTCCAAACATTTTGTGCAATCGGGTTTTTTTTATGTCATTCGTAATCCGCTTCAATTTTTGAATTGGAATGTATGTCTCTGGGTAATGGCTAATTATTAGTGATTTCTTTAAGAAACCGCGAGGCACAGCTAGTAATATGTACTTAATTATATTACATACTAGCGACCCGCCCCGGCTTCGCACGGGTGCAAAGCTGATACCAAAATATATTACAGAATGTCTTTGTATACTCGTTAACAGCATTTAAAATTTAAAAAAAAGTCGCGCTGATTTGAAATCATAAAATTATCAGTGGTTCTCTAATATATTAAGCATGTTATTATACATATATAAGGTATATATGAATCACTCCTCCTCCTCCTCCTGAATCACTCTATCTATTAAAAAAAACCTCATCAAAATCCGTTGTGTAGTTTTAAAGATATAAGCAAACATACATACAGACATACATACAGACGCGGGAAGCGGAAAGCGTCTGCTTTATACTATGTAGTGACATACAGGTTGTCTATTTTTCACAATTGAAAAATGTCTAAAGCCGGGGTCCCACGGCGCGTAAAAAGACGGGCCGCGCCGGATGACGCTCCACCTGTGTGCGTCCGGCGCGTCGCGTACAGAGCGTTCCGAGTACGAGCCACCACGGATGCATCGTTCCCACGGCGCGTCCGTCCGCCTTGGCGCGGTCTGGCGCGTCAAAACGCGGGCCGTGGGACCCCGGCATAAGAATTACACTTTGACCTATGATTATGTACCTGTCACTTTGACATTGACATTACTTTGTTTACAAAAAAGGTCTCTGATTATGTAACGTACTATAGTTAGACTCATAGAAGTAGGTATATCGTCGTGAATTCTTCACTGCCTTCACCACTGTTAACCATATTGACCACAACCGTTAGCCGGTGTTTTCATACATTACATCCGGATACGGAAACCGGATTTATGACGTGATACGGCCTGTCTTACGGCATAAATCCGATAATGTTACTTCATAAATATAAGATTTACTTCTTGAGCTCTCAGATAGCACGCACGTCTCGTCTAACACCCGCTTCCTATATATTAAACCGACCGGTATCAGTAGGATTACTAGAGTTTTGACTTACTCGAGATCATTTTACCACATGGTATTTCGCGTGGTATCTGGATAAACTTCCGGGACCTAAGCTATGTATATTTTAAGTTTCATCAAAATAAGTTCAGTCGTTTTAGCGTGATTGAGCCACAAACATCCAAACATACAAACAAATCTCACATTTTAATTTATTTATAATTTAAATACAAGTTGAAAATTAAATTCATTAAGATCACGACTTTATCCCCAAGTACAGTAGACATTCTCCCAGATCATCGGGCACTCTGATTATTGAAGATGTCTAAAGGGGTTAGTCAGAGGCACGGCCAAACATTGCATTTAGCACACATGTCCACATTTTGCAATAGTTAGCAAAATGAATTTTGTTTTAAATAGAAATACGGCTAATTACCACGTTTTCCCTTGTATTGCTGACTTTTCGAGACAAGAGGCGAATACTGAGAGTATTCGCCGATCTGCCGTTGATCGCGGTCGCGGGCGATGCTCATGATGAAGAGCATCTGAATTGTCTCGAAACGTCAGCAATACAAGGGAAAACGTGGTAATTAGCCGTATTTCTATTTAAAATGATTAACAACCACGATAGTTTTAATTCTATGAATTTGTTTGTTCTTTTTATCTATTCTATTCTTTTCTATTCTATATCTTAGTACAGCAATCGCCTAATCATGTGTACAGTGGCACGCAGAACTGAGTACTCAATCACATATCCGTTTCCGTGCGATTAGTCGTACTTGGCCGATTAGATACGTTCGCGCGAGTGCCCCCGCTTTTATAAGGAATTTATTACGGATCTTACACAATTTGCCCGTTTGACTTGTCGCACCTGACGGCGAATGCACACTCGAACGAGCATTGATTGCCTGCGCACATTGGCGGACGGGAGCGCAGAGAATTTAAAATTTATAAATCCTAATAATATTCTAAATGTGAAAGTTTGTGAGTTTGTATATAAATATGTTTGTGCCTCAATCAGGCCTAAACAACAAAGCGGACTAAGTTGAAATTTGCTGCCAGAATAAAACATAGACTACTTTAAAATATGAAAAACATCCCCAGAATGATAAAAAAAACCGCAAAAAGGATGGTTTTGGTATAGATGGCGCTAGTGTGCAACAAATCTGACATCACAGACTAAAAACATTCGGTCTTTTCTTTTCGATTATTGAAATTTGACAGGACAACATCTATTACGGGTCCGCTAGTTGAATATAATAGTTATCCAATCGAAATAAGGTAATATTTCGGTGAACGGCCTCGGAGCATCGCAGTGCAGTTTTGCGATGCTCCGAGGTATTGAAATATATACGTTATATCGATTGGATGGAGGAGCGTCCATTAATTACCTAAGGTGTTTAGGGGGAGAGGGGTCGAGAGGTAACTCAATAAGATAGAGGGGGAGGGGTTTAGTCAAACCTCACGACATCCCGCCAAGGCGGGGGGGGGGGGGGGGGGGGGGTCGGAAAATATCTAAAATCACTTCACGTTATTAATGGACGCCTCCAACTATTAAATTTAATTGATACATTTTATATCCTGCGCTCCCGTCCGCCAATGTGCGCAGCCCTTAATATTATAATCTTCCGAACGTGTTTTGATTTGAGTTTCGGTTGATTTGTTCGGTTGGAATGATTGCTTGATTTGCGATCGTTTAATGTTACGTGTATTTAGTAGTAAAACGAAATATAATTCTTAGTGTAGAATTCTTTGATCTTTAACGAAAATATATAGGAATAATATAGCATGCTAGACATCCGCTTAGATATTCAGACACGCAGATCCTTGAACTTGATTTGATTTCCACTATATAAAATATACTAGCTTTTAACCGCGACTTGGTCCGCGTAGATTCACAAAATCGATTTTTTAATGACTTTGTCGTAAAACATTGAATTTCCTGAAAATCAAAATAAATTTTTGAGAAATCAAAGTTGCTTTTTTTCGCCCCGAACCTTTAAATTATCTCTATATGAAATTTCATCACAATCGACCCAGCGGTTTGGTCGTGATAACGACACAGACAGACATACATACAGATAGAGTGACTTTCGCATTTATAATATTAGTATAGACACTTTTGTATGATAATGGTATTTCATTATTGATACATCACTAAACCACTAGTCCTAGAAACTTGAAATTTGCAGGGTGTGTTTTGGTGTGTAGAGGTGCACTAAGAAGAAAACCCGAAATTCAACCCCAAATGGGGTAACAGTCTGTTTGAAAATAACTTTACGTGAATGAAGTCACAAGATTCGTATAGTTTTCTTAGTTTTTAGGGTTTCGTACCCAAAGGGAAAAAACGGGCCCCTATTACTAAGACTTCGCTGTCCGTCTGTCCGTCTGTCTGTCACAGGGCTTTATCTCAGGAACCGTGATTGCTAGACAGTTGAAATTTTCACAAAGCATCTATTTCTGAAGCCGCTATAACAGCAAATACTAAAAACGGAATAAAATCAATATCTAAATGGGGCTCCCATACAACAAACATGATTTTTTTTCCGTTTTTTTATAGATAATGATACGTAACCCTTCGTGCGCGAATCCGACTCGCACTTGGCCGATTTTTATTAATATTACAAACGATCTTTGTGTGCGTTGCGCTTTCTCATAAATTAGTTTAAAGTAAATTCATTCCTACTTATCGAACAAGAAAAGGGACAAGTTGGGAGACTCTAAGCCTCTAACGTGCTCGCATCGTATAACTTACCTGTACTTAGTCAACTTGCTCTTAACTTGGGTACGTACAGTCGCCGAAATTTTCGCTAAAAACAACTTAAAGTGCCTTCCGAAGGGTAAAAGAAACGCAGTTTTGACTAATGAATGATACGCAATATTATTTTTCAAACTATCGTGATTAGTAGACATAACTATAGATTTTGACACGGGTCTTTATCACGTAATTACCTTTAATTTACTTTCCTGACGTTTCGGCTATTGTAACAAAATCTATAGTTATGAATGATACGCATTCCACCAAAATTCGTAATTTATTTTATCAGTACAAGGTTTATAGGGAAAAAGTTGTGTGAAATAACTTTTTACTATGCGATATTTAAATTTGGACGGAACAAAGTCTGTCAAAGATGACGGAACAAAGATTTCTAATATGAAGTCGTAAATAAACAATTTTGTTTGATTTTTTTAAAATTTTAAATGCTGTTAACGAGTATACAAAGACATTCTGTAATATATTTTGGTATCAGCTTTGCACCCGTGCGAAGCCGGGGCGGGTCGCTAGTAAATAGATATATATATATATGTTCTGTTTGAAACCATTTCAAGCTGAGTTGCCATCTCGTTGCAACTGACCATTTTATTAACAACTTCATGATTCCACAAAGGACAGTGGTGAAGTTTCTTCTTATAACGTTGCTACACGCGCGGGTAATTCTTCAAAAGCTTGACTGGCCTCGTAGCTCAGTTGGTAGTAGTTCTGCCTTGCGCTGTAGGTTGTGCGTTCTCCCACCCAGGATAATCATTTGTGTGATGAACATAGATGTTTGTTCTTTGGATGTTATAATACAAAACACAGTATATAGGTATTCTATCAGTTGACTGGCCTCACAGTTCAGCTGGTAGTAGCACCCTAGACAAACATTTGTATGATGAACATAGATGTTTGTTCTGTTCCTGGGTGTTAATATAAATGCATCATAAGTATGTATTTATAACCTATATAAGTATTCGATCAATAGTCTGGTTCCCATAGTACAAGTTTGGCTTAGTTTAGGGTTAGATGGCGTTTGTGTGAAAGGCCCACCTTTATTTATTTACTAGCGACCCGCCCCGGCTTCGCACGGGTAGCATGTTATATACATATAAACTTTCCTCCTGAATCACTCTATCTATTAAAAAAACCGCATCAAAATCCGTTGTGTAGTTTTAAAGATATAAGCAAACATACATACGCGGGAAGCGGAAAGCTACTTTGCTTTATACTATGTAGTGATATCAAGTATCTGTTTTATTACAAGCTTTGCTTAATTTGGCGCTAAATGGCGATTTGTGATGTCCACCAATATTTATTTTTATAAAAGCTAGAGCTAACTCTCTGTATTCTAGCGATAGCTAATTGAAAAGTCGAACAAAACCATGATTCGATAATTAGCCGACGCAGTCCCACAACAAAACATAAATGAAGCTAATTTGCTTTAACTGGCAGACTGGCGTTGTCGCTGAAATTATGGACTAATTAATAATTCAATTGATGCAATCAATTATCGCATTCGACCGTTCGCCTTATGTCGTTTAATTGCTAGTAGAAGCAGTCTAATCAGTGCTTGTACACACCATGACCACACCATGACCTGCAAAAACCATGTATACAAAAAAATCTTTGAATAGATTTCTAATTCAATAAATTATTGCATTCGACCGTTCGCCTTGTCGTATAATTGCTATAATTGCTAGTCTAATCCTTGTATTATATTCTATGATCACACCATGACAGTACATATGAAAAAAAATATTTTAATAAATTTATATGAGACTAGAGACCCACAATGCAAGATATCCTTGTAAATGTCCTGTGACCTAGGTTAGTAAATGTAAACTTTGTCTTCCAAATCTACATACAAAAAAAACTATGCCCTAGTCCTACATAGTTTTGTCGTCGTAGCGCGATGATCGGAAATGCAACAAATTCCGCCACGAATATTTGGATGGCGCACTCGCCGACTCGCCGTTACCGTCATAGAAAACATGGTACGGGCACTGGGTAGAGTCCTTTTTTTTTTTTTTGCTTTACGGGCGGTAAAATCTGCAACCAGATACCTAGTTTGCCCAGGGGCGGCAAACTAGGTTATGTGAGGTTGTCAAGCACTCTGCGCTCGACGACTCACTAAAACGCCCGATGGCCAGCCTCAATGCATGTCGAGGGGCTCCGGGATCTCCATACGGAACGCACCGGTGCCCCTCTCGCATCGTTGCTAGGAGCATCGTCCCGGGAATGACACCCACTGCCACGACCGGTCCCGCGCACTACGTACGCGGAGCTCACGACAGCACTAACTTAAGTGCCGTCGCCCTCCCGGGGTCCACAAGCGAGCAGCCGAAGCCCCCACCTCAGCCACTCACGGACCCAAACAGCAGAGTCGGCAAAGCCGAACTCCGCTCCACGACTGGTGGCAAGGCCAAAAGCCAGAACGGCCACCAGTCACCATCCCGGTAGGGCAGGCACCCACTGTCGCCTCCCCTCCATCCCAGAGTGGGATCAAAAAGATCCCACTCGGCGGCCTCGCTCCCGGCAAATCACATGATCGCCAGGAGGAGGAGAGTTGCGGAGACGGTGCGTACACCGTCCCATCACTCTCAGATCTCCTGCCGCTGGTAATTTTTTACTGAGGTGTTCTTCCTCTCCATTCCCGTCTTGCATCCATCACCTCACATTCCTATCCCTTTCATTCTCCGCCAAAGAGATGACGACTCGTCGATCAAGTGGTGGGTTGACACACACTGATCGACGCATCGTCACCCTTGGCAGACCTTCCGACCTTCATCAACCATTCCCTTCCATACGGAGGCCTATAAGAGGCCTCACTACCTTCCTATTAACTGGCAGCTAGGCAAGTGCATCGCCCAAAACCACGATGAAGTCACCAAGCCGCCAGTCTGTGCCCCGTCGCGGGGGCCCCTCCCTGGGTGGGATCAGCCGTGTTCTAACCCCACCCACTTGGTTGGCCTCACTCCCTACTAATCGTGCAAATGGTGCCAAGGCAAGTCGATCATGTGCGCGAAGACCACGATCAAGTCGCCAAGACACCTACCCGACTTTCAGGAAGAGAACCCATTCCCTCATCTCTCACACCGTGGCCTCTCTCCCTACTAATCGTGCAATTGGTGCCAAGGCAAGTCAATCATGTTTGACGTCCACGATCGAGTCGCCAAGACACCTACCCGACTTTCAGGAAGAGCACCCATCCCTCATCTTCTAACATCCATCATCTTGCCTAACCCTGGACGCTGGCAATAGAGCACCCCCTCTATTCCCTACTCGGTTGGCTGTTGCTCACCGAGCACGTCCTGCTTCATCCACTGCGCCCTTTGCTAATCAAAGGGACGCGCGGAGAAGCCTTCCCCGCCCCCCACCTCCCTATCTTCGTGTTTTGTCCGCGCCGGTGTGCAACAACACACCGGTTACCGGCACCGAACTCGGTACCGGCTACCCCTATCCGCAGCCCGGGGACGCGCCACGTCGCAGTATCACCTCTGCGCCTGTAGGAACTCCATTCCTAGAGGTTCGTGGACTGGGTAGAGTCCTGTCCTGTGTTCAATTGTTCGTGATGTTATTACTAATGCAGTGTGCTTAATTAGCTTTTGTGGATTCTATCTCGAATCCCGGGTTTCCATTTTGGTGCATCAAATTCTTTTTTCAATTGAGAAGTCTGCTTGGTTATTAAAAAGTTATTCTTCACTCTGGTCTTTTACCATTAGTTAAGACCCTGAATCTTTTCAAAGCTAGGATACCTGAACATGTTTCTCACGACCAAGGCTGGAAGAATCTGGCATTTATCACAGCATGCTTCTTCATTGAAGATTCCTTGTGCTACTTTCTGATTGTACGTCTTCTTGTACCTTCTTCAGATTCCACCTACTGCTGAGAACCTCAGTCTTAGATTATGCTACCCACCACAATTCTGCATCATTGTCACGTGACCCCAAATATAGTCATGGTCATCTATTCGATTTGCTGTAGGTATATGAATGTCGTTTTGTAGAAAAACCAATATGATTCGTCTCTGCGAGTATCTCGTCTACCATTTTTTCATATCTAGATTGCTTGCTGCATTATATAGACTTGCATATTCTAAAACCAATACCAATTTTACACAAACAGCTGTACCATATCCCATTCTCTCGGTACAAGGCACCGCGGACATTCTCAAAAGAAATACAATAGGAAAATGGCTCCAAAGCGTTTGCATGCGAGAGATCAAATCTGTATTTGGTGCTGCCAGCTAAGACTTTTATAGTCGGAATCGTCTTAAATCTCGCAGACTTACTCTGTTAATCGCCAGATTTTGAGCGTTTTTAGCTGTTTCATTACCCTACGGAAAGAGAATAATCTGTGGTAATATATGCGTCTGCGAGTAGTATAATTTCTAATACTTGTGTTTTACTTTGCATATTTTAGACAAATTGACTAGTTTATATAAAAAAATAAGCTGATAATTCTTCCTTCACTTAAGCAGGCACGACCGGCACAAGATGCATTGTTCTTTCATTTCCCTCTAACAGCCGTAATTTTTAGGGTTCCGTACCCAAAGGGTAAAAACGGGACTTCGCTGTCCGTCTGTCTGTCACAGGGCTGTATCTCATGAACCGCGATAGCTAGACAGTTGCAATTTTCACAGATTATGTATTCCTGTTGCCGCTATAACAACAAATACTAAAAATAGAATAAAATTAATATTTAAGTGGGGCTCCAATACAACAAAACAATTTTTTTGCCATTTTTTTTTATAGATAATGGTACGGAACCCTTCGTGTCGAGTCCGACTCCCACTTGGCATATTTTTACTCAACACATCTTTTTCCTTTGACTAACCTCTACTTCTAGATCAAAGCCACCATCCACGTCCATCTTTATCCTAAAAGCGCCAAATCAGTCAGCCTGAAACGTAACTGTTAAAAAAACTTGCCAGATTTATCCAAGCTTGTTGTTGTTGGAAACGCCAATGCCGTCTGAAATCCCTTCGATACTTGAAACTTAAATCCGATACGATGTGTTCGACTACATAACTTTGTTGGAGATTTGATTCTTCGGAGCGGGACGAAAGACCTTTCGAGTACTGACGGAATATTACAAAGAAACATTTATGAAACAAGATCAATATCGCGAAAACTTTAGATACATTATTGTCTGGAGTGTTTGTGAGTGATTGAATTGTTGGTTCAAAATGTGTTTTTAATTACGAGTATGTTTGTGCGGTTGGTAAGGAAAACATAAAATTTTATACGTCTGGATGATATAACGATTGTTTTGGGAATCAGGTAAATTGTTTTTGCATTTCCTATTTGGACATTTATATTCGAGTTCTACAAATAAATACATAGTGTATTTCATAATGAACACAACATAACGTACCTACTGCACAAAACTGATAGAAGATAAATGATTAAAGTCAATAATTTTTCTAAGATAATGTAATTCTGACATGACAATAAATTTTAACTTTTTGGTTCAAAAGATAGACAAAGCTATCACGATATTTACTTATTCAGAGCTTCATTCGCTCGCTAAATAATCCTTAAAGTATCAATTTTAATAACCTTGATTTTATCTTAATTTCGTATTTTTGAAGTATAAAATGCATAAAAAGTGCTTGGTAGGATCGTTATTTTAATGTAATTTGTTAAATATAAAATACCCTGTATATAAACTTGACTATTGCCTTGTAAATCGGCAAAACTATAAATTGCTTTCCCCATTTGTTTACTTACCTTTATTCTCTTCACAATAGCTTACAAGCGTTGTACAAAGGGATTTTTCCATTACTCCACGCAAACCCCCTTTACTATGCTCTGTAAGGAGGACGGGAGAGCCTATCAATAATTCCCGTTCACATTGCGAGCTCCCACCTCTGGGAGACTCGAATTTCCATCCATTCCTGGTGACAGTTTCGTGCCAAATCCGTTCTAGTTAATATAAATTGAATATTTATAAATCGACTAGCCTCACAGCTCAGCTGGTAAGCCTGTATTGTAGATTGTACGTTCGATTTCCACCCAGAACAAGTAATTTGTGTGATGTACAAATTGTACAATGTACATACATATTTGTTCTGAGTTTGAAGGATGGGACAGGCGATAAAAAAAACGATGTGTCTTCTTTTGTAAATTAATTTACTGTTAAAGAGATGAAATTTGAGTTTTTGTATATAATGGATAAATTTAATAACTTCTGTACCAACTTTAAATAATCTTTCACAAATATCAATTGCTCTACATTATCAGTGAGTAAAGGCTATGTTTTATTTTCAAAAAATTAGAACTCCCACAAAATTGCAATAAGGTAGCCAAGGTACCCAAATTTGTCTATAATCTTCATCACTATTATAACATCCAAACACCCAGGACTAGCAGTCCGCCCCGGTGTCGCACGGGTGTAATAATGATTTTATGGCAATTTTTTTTACACCTTGGGTTACATTATCGAAGTTTTCATACGGATCCCTAACGGTTTTGAAAATAATCTATAGCCTATGTTCATCAGGGATAATGTAGGATTCTAATGGTAAAATAATTTTTGAAATAGTTTCGGAGATTATTCGATGCAAACAAACAAACAATCAAATCTTCCTCTTTATAATATTAGTATAGATTAAGATTCAAGCTACGCCTTGTCGAACCGTCAGTTACTCGTGATTCAGCTTTAAAGTTTGGGGTTTGGACAAGCAAAGCACCTATGACACTTAATCTGGTCCTATAGGCATCGAAGGCCGAATGCTGACCGCGTCGCTTGTCACCATTGATGCATGGCGCCACCTGACGCTGATGCATCGTATTGACACACGTGAAAGCTTAGCTGTTCATGTTCAAAATGCAATATATGCAGTGTGCAGGCTGGGAATAGATTGACAGCTATAAAGAAGAGCCATTTTAAGGTGATAAGTGAAATTTTTGACGTTTTGTAGGGCTGAGTCTACCCGGATAAGACGAAAAAAGTGATAAAACTGCATTATCTTGAAAACCATCAAATTTAAAAAGAAACTGTGTGTAATTTACTTAGCTAGTAAGATTATCTAACGAATTATATAAAAATGAACTGTTTAGCTATTCATAGCTTTGATTAAAAACGAAACTAGTGTTTTTGAAAAGCCAACTTTGGAAAATAAATCTATCGAGAAAAGTTTCACCAATCGTGTTTCTGTCTGTAATTTATCTAGATTATATCTTTAAGTTATCTTTGTCATGAAAAACAAAACTGTATGTTTTGCGGTTATTGAGAAAAAACGATTCTGCATTCATCAAAAACATTTATTACTCGCCTTATTTGCATGATCTGTGGCTTGAGTATCGCACTTTTACTATACAAAAAGTGTCAGTTTGGACTTTTGGACGATACTGGTTCATGCTAACTCCCCCTGTACACATTTCATTTGGGTATAGCTGCTGAGGTTCGGCACGCCTCGGCAATTCTTTCTATGATACACTACCAATGCTAATCCAATATTGAAAGTTGTTATAACATTCTTAAAGTTCGTTAGTGACTGACGAGGCGCAGGACGGCCGGATATTGGTTGCGTATTCGTTTAAATTCGGATATACAAAAACTGCCGAGGCTCATAATTTTATATAGTACTGCTAACATGGTAATTTTTGATAACCATGAAAATTCTAGTGTGGGATTTGGAATCTGTATGTGAGTTTATTAACTCATGTCAAAACATAACTAAGTTATTGTCTATCGAATAATTGAAAATATTCTCTGTTTGCTATAACAATGTATATTCTCATTCGTATGTACTCGCATTTAGCAAATTGGTTCTCGGGAGGACTGACCTTTGTAAATTGAATTTTTGCATAATAGAATTCTTGGGAACTCTGAGACAGAAGTAGTACTACTCAGTACGTAAAGTAGTATCACCTCTTTTTAATAAGAATGAGATGCTATGAATGTTGATGATTTGAAACTGTAACTGAACTGAAACAGCTCAGTTGGGTGATGAACATAGATGTTTGTTTTGTGTCTGGGTGTTATGTATAATAAGTATGTATTCACAATAAAAAAAACGTATATAATGTATTCTATCAGTTATCTGGTTCCCATGGTACAAGCTTTAAAATATTTTATAAACAAAAAAACAAAAAAAAACTTGCGTATTTTTTTCCACTGCTCGTAGCATATTCGTAATAAGTAAGGAAAGCGTCTGAAGCAAAGTGAAACTAAAATATACTTTAACTTTGTGAGTACTTAACAAATTACATTCAAGCACTTAGGTCCTGTCCGAACAACTTGGAGTCGGAACTAGTGGTGCGATAAATTCTTGAAAATCTGTGGAAATTTTTTTTTCGGATATCCATAGATAATGGCAATGCTACGGAAGAGAGTAAGCAATGATGGCTGCTAATATACTGACGCCAATGTGGAAAATTATTATATTTTTTTTCACGCATCGGGATTTAAGAAAAAGGTCGAATAAAGAAATACTCTAAAAAGAAGAAAGACTCAAACAAAATGGAACCATTATAGAAGCTCTCGTTTGTATGTTCGTCCCTCCATCCTTCCAAAAAAAAATACAGAAAATAGTTCTTTAGCTGTAGATTACAGGAAAACCTATAAGAAGTTTGTACGTAACCCTCGATGCGTGAGCCCGACTCGCACTTGTCCGTCGCACTAGTTTCAGTTACCGGGAGTAGTCTTAATACAGCTTGTATTATTTGTCGTAAAGGTGTGACCAGATATAGCGCGGCATTTAAGCGCGGCATTCGCAGGACACAAGTTTGCCGCGTGACTAGTTTATACATAAAGGTATACGCGCGGCCGCCGTCCAATCCACACCGCGGCTAGCAGCGCGCGTTCAAATGCCGCGCTATGTCTGATCACACCCTAAGATCAACGTGTCATCAATTTCGTCCTATCAACGCCAGCTGGCAATCCTGCCACTCAGTCTCATGGGATTCCGATAGAAACCAGTCCATTTGCAGAATCCCGAATTATGTATGAACTGTGATGCTTTTCGCGCGAGCATGCATACCTGATGCCGTGCTGAATTGTTCAGATCTTCAATGGGTCCGTTGAGTTGTTGAAGCAACGTACGTGTTTACATTATTCAAGCTGCTATTACAACCCGGTCAGAATATCTGTGCACCTCGCTGGAATGCGGCGCCTCTCCTGCTCTCTCTCTCTCTCCCGCCTCGCCGCTCTCTCTCTCCCCCGCTCGCCCGTACCCAGACCGCCGATATGACGTCACGACGTCAGGTGCACAGATATTGTGACCGGGTTGTATATTGAGACATACTTTCCTTGTGGGAGGTACATCGACTTTCAATCCGAAGATCGTGGTTACAATCCCGGCCGTGCATCAATTTTCTATTTGTTGGGCAAGTCTACTTCATCGAAAATGCTCCATGCACAAATATATACATAAATATAAATTAAAATTAAATGCTATTTGTTAATAGTCGCATCAATTGAGAACGGCTAAACCGATTCGGTCAGTATATATTTTTTTATTAGTGTTAATACATGTGTATTTCGATTATTTAGTGTAAGAAAATTGGAAAATTTAGGACAAATTGAAAGTGCTTTTTATTAGGGGAATTTTGTATGAACTCACGATTTGAATGATGAATTTATGCGAATTTACTAAAATTTGGACAAGACAGCGTCTGTTGGATCAGCTAGTAATATAATCAATTTAATATTTATTCAAATTATTAATCTATGAATAGTAGTTTAACTCTGCTGATGTTATCAGATCACCAATAAAAATATTATCACTCCATTGAACGAGCAAAGGGGAGGCCTTTTAGGACTGTTAACAGGTGTAAAAGCTGCGATAAGTACTTACTATTACCATAATGAAACTTTATCTTAGTTAACCATTAAGCCTGACATCAAAAACCACTTAAGTATTTATCTAAAAGCCATCTGCCAACACCTTTCCTATCTACATCTACACTAATATTATAGAGGTAAAGTTTGTTTGTGAGTTTGGATGAAGGAGGTAATTACCGAAACAATCATAATGATAAAAAAAAAAAAAAAACCGGCCAAGTGCGAGTCGGACTCGCGCACGATGGGTTCCGTACCATTGTCTATAAAAAACTACGTAAAAAATACGTTTGTTGTATGGGAGCCCCACTTAAATATTTATTTTATTTTGTTGTTGTTATAGTAGCAACAGAAATATGTATATCATCTGTGAAAATTTTAACTATCTAGTTATCACGGTTCATGAGATACAAGCCCTGTGACAGACAGACGGACAGCGTAGTCTTAGTAATAGGGTCCCGTTTTTACCCTTTGGGTGCGGAACCCTAAAAATAATCCTTAAAATCGGTTCACACAGTCGAAAGTTCTGAGGTAACAAAAAAAAACCGAATTGAGAACCTTTCTCTTTTTTTGAGGCCGGTTAAAAACACTTACGAATACACAAATCGCGCCCTACGATGTAGTGTCTACCAACTTGTATACAATACAGCCTCATGTGCTTGTAATTTCACCGGCAACCATACCTATCAATCCGGAACACAGCTATGCTGCTCGGCGGCAGGAATAGGTATGGTCGTAGAACTGCCCCGGAACAACATCTTGGAGACGCTTCCGACTGGTAGTGAGCTGGATCAGTTTGCAACGGTCTTTAGATAGCTCAACTGTTTTTTTGTGTATTTTGTAAATATTCTGTAATAAATTATTATTATTAAATAAAATTGGTGGCGATTCTGTTGTGTCCACTCTTAAATATGTAAGATTCCTAAAACACGATAGCTCTTATTCCTTTTACGTTAAAGTTTAAATTCGCGTAATAAATGATTATTATTAATTACAATTATATATCTACGTAATTCTTATATATCAGTCAAAAAGTTTTAATGAATCGTCCCAAGTTACAACATGATTTGGGGCAAAATCAGCTGATCACGTTGATTACGCTTTCTATAAGTATTTCTATTGTGAATGAGGATGTCAAAAATAAATTTGCGCCATTACATTTTTCACGAAATGAGAACATAAACTTTTTCGATTTCCCCGAGAAAACGTACAATAATCTTTTTGCTTCTATTTGTTGAACCCGAGACTTGAATATAATTAGTTTAAATTATGCGTCCCTGTGTTCTTGGCGCTAGATAAAAAAAATATTCCTTTGCTCGGTTGGTAGTAGCTCTGCCTTCTGCGCTGAAGGTTGTGGGTTCGAACCTAGGACAAGTGTGATAAACATAGATTTTTTCTTTGCTTAGATGCTATACCTAATGGATTATAAATATGTATTTACAAAAAAAAAGTATATACCTAAGTATCATTTTTCTATCTACACATCTATCAGTTATCTAGTTCCCAAAGGACAAGCTTTGCTTAGTTTTGGGCTAGATGGCGTAGTGTGAAATGTCCTCAAATGATTTATTTTATTCTTCTAGATTGAGATTCATCCCATAATATAAAAATTTACTTTACGACCGCAATATTATTATGTTTATGTGCCACTTCCATACAATGTTGTCTAGCAAATAGGGTTGCAAGTTGCACCCCTATTTACCCCTTTCAAGGCCAATGCCCGACAATTTGTGTGCTTCCGGTGCGCTCAAGAAACTAATTTAATTAATTAGTTATTTAATTACGAAAGTCGGAAACTGAGTGAAAGGATGCCTGAAGCAGACTTCAACTGAAAGGCGCTGAAAGTTTCAACGTTATTTCATAACAGAAAACATTTCGAATGAACGGAACTATGGTAACTAATTTGACGTCTTTGGTCAGGAAATTCTAGGAATTATATCAGTTAAATAAGAAGTTATTTCTATTAGTGGTGCTGTTTTTAAATTCCTCTCAGAATGAAAATTATAGATACCCTAGCATTTTTTCTCACGATCATTCTACCTGTAACTAATTATTTAAACATCTATACATATTATAAAAGAAAGTCGTGTTAGTTACACTATTTATAACTCAAGAACGGCTGAACCGATTTGGCTGAAAATTGGTGGAGACGTAGCTTAGAACCAGGAGACGGACATAGGATACTATATAGATTACAGATACAGATTTTTATAACGGGAACGGGAACTTTGTTAATCTTAAAGCGATGCGAAGTTCGCCGGGATTAGCTTGTAGTAAAATAAAACAACGTGAGGAAACCAATTACCAATTATAATAAGCGATGGGGTTGCAACCTGTCACGTATGGTATGTTAACTACGGCAAAATGTGGGCATGTGCCATGTGTTATGTTTGGACGTAACCTCTGACTACAGGTTTGTTATACATTAGGTACCTACTCATTAAATTGCTTTTTTATTAGCTCTTTTCCTTTGTTTCTATATATTTAATAAAAAATAATAAATATGTAATTTAAAATACATTTTTAAAAATCCAACGAGTCACGGCCGTGATTCGAACGCACTTTCATCGATGCCAAAGCCAAGGTACCTCTCACTCGGCCAACACGCGTAAGATTTCAAATTGTATTTAAAATACTCCGCAGTATTTAAATACAATCTCAAATCTACCATCAGCCGTTTTCACGCAAAGTGTCTACTTATGGAACATTTTGCGCACAAACATCGGCTTTCCAACCGCCATTATCGCTCTTGGGGCATATGTCTCCTGTTATACGCCTGGGGGCCGTAAAGTACCCCAATGAGATTTTAATGTGTCGCACCTCGGTGATCTGGCTTTGCATTATGCATGGAGTTCCGTAGGAAGTTGATAAGGTTACCTTATATCTTGCGCGAACCGAAGTTTGCATGTGCTATTTTGATGTAATGTGTAAGATAAACCACTTAGGAGTCTTATAAGCGGCGATGGGTTTGCAACCACGATGAACTATTAAATACTGCAAAAATTGGCATATGTGCTAAAAGTTTTTGTTGTTTGGAAGTGCCTATGATATGATATCCCCTTCATATATCTTTAAAGATCCAAGCGCCTGGGAGATCAGCGTGAGGATATATCGATGTTCAAGTAGCGTGCATATCATAGTTGTCTTGCATCAATCCAAGTCTCTACGACCAGCTGTTTAGGCTATGCGTACTAGTTTCTGCCTTGGGCTTCGCTCGCGGTTTACCCGAATAAAATCTAGCCTATGTCACTCTCCAGCTTACAGACTATCTGTATATAAAAAAAACAGGTCGATCCGTGGCTCCGTTGCTGCTTGAAAGAAGGACAAATCAACAAACATACTTTCGCAGTTATAGTTGACTGGCCTCACAGCTCAGTTGGTAGTAACTCTGCTTTCTGTGCTATAGGTTGAGGGTTCGATTCCCACCCGGGACAAACATTTGTGTGATGAACATGGATGTTTGTTCTGTGTCTAGGTGTTAATTGTATAATAAGAATGCATTTACAAAAAAAAGTACATAAGTATTCTTCCAGTTATCTGGTACTCATAGTACAAGCTTTGCTTAGTTTGAGGCTAGATAGCGGTGTATGTAAAGTCCGCCAATATTTATTTTGTAGTAAGCTAGTAAGGATATATGAGTGCTAGCATATGGCCGTAGGACTCCGGCTTTCGAAGATATACCGCTTTAGCCGAATTCTGTGATTTCCACTCAAATGCTGGCACGATTCACAACCTTTAAGGTTATTTTATAAAGCTTTTAGATCAACCGGAGAAAGCTCTTTAGCATCGATCGTTTGTCACCTTGCTCGGTTTGCGACGTGGTCTCATTTTTTAGCGGCTACACTTAGCAGCTTGAATGCTGATGAATATCTAGTGGGGTGGCTGCGGCGATAAATGATGAAGCAGGACACAAACTAATCCTACACATCTACTACTCCATCTATACATAGACATGCTTGTATAAAATGATCACTCAACAAATTCTGTAGCTGTTTCTGTCTGTCTGTTTCTATAACACGAACATATTTTGACGGTAACTGATTGATTGATTGATTATAACTTTATTGTTCACCATAACAAAAATACACAACAAAAAAATGATATAAAAACAGTGTAAACAATGTAACTGTTGGCTCTAATAGCAGTAGTCCAAGAAGTGACCTTTATAAATGAAATTATGGAATAATTATTTCGACGCGCTTAAAGTCGCGCACGATACAGCGATTTAATCTCAATCTGTTTTGATTTGACAACGTGATTCAACCATAAACTGACGTACTACTAACTATGCCCCGCGGTTGCACCCACGTTAGTGTAATACCAGATAGCCTATAGCCTTCTTCATAACTGCGGCTATCATATACAAAAATAATTATCCAAATCCGACTTGTCATTCCAGAGAAAGCGTTCGAACAAATTCTTCAGCTTAATTATATTAGTATAGATTAGTTGGTTGTACATTTTATTAGTATTGTCGCCAGCGTTTACTGTGTTCAATATTTTGTCTAGACAGTCCTATTTGCATGTCTAATCCCAGCGCCCTATAAATCTTGATAACAAAACAGTGATTGCGTCATCGTAGTCATCAAGCACGAACCCGAAGTATGTCGTGAATGGTAATGTATTACCTCCATTGATTGATGTAATCGCGTGCAGACAACGATGGAACTAACCTTGATCAGACAACGAATAGATGCACTCAAAAATACATCTACCAGGAACACATTTTTGGTACCCTTTTAAAATTAGATGTAAGCCCTAAGATTGATCAACTTCTAAGCACCTGGTCGTAGTTTCCGAACACTAGTCATCATCCTGCCTTTTCCAATTATCTTCGTCCATTCAACTACAAAACTTTAGGGTTCTACCTACATAATTGTTCAGAATGTAGCTCAATCAATAAACTGATAAATTGAACTATTAGTCATAATTGGACGCAGCTATCATGACATGACAGAGTTAGCACACATGCTAACTTTATTACGCGGTATAATGTCGAAGGCACGATATAATCCTGATTGATGGCTCTATACTGCAGGACTATGGATAAACAAATAAGTGAGGGTGACTCTATACATGTGTGTGTTAAATGATCGATGATATTTTACCTCATATTACTATTATGAATACCTATTCTGGTATTACGCTACTGGATCATCGTTGTGAAAAGAAAAATTAAAATTAGTACTATCAGTATCACTCCAGTATTTATAATTTCAAGGGTATTTGCACAGTCGTGAGATTGTTTCTTCTCATTTGTTTCAGATTCTAGAAATGTAGTTTTTACCATAATAAGTCAACCGGAGCCGTACCATGCTAGCGTGGCAGTGAGGCTCAAGCAGGACATTGAATCTCAAGTTGATGCTTTGGAAAAGGTTAGTTGAACGTACTTGATGTGACACTTATCATTATCATCATTTTAGCAATAACCATCTTACACTGCGCTTTCCGGTGCTTGATCTCCCAGAAACGCCAAGCCCTTTCACACCACAGCTTGTGTGACTGTGTGACTGATCTCTCAATGAACTCTTTCTCTGGACATGTATTTCGCAGCGTCTTCCAAACCTCCATTTAACCCACGAAGACTTCCCTTCTCCCGGCGCTTGGGCGGTAATTCCCCTGCTGGGTCCACTCACAGCCAGATATGCCGGTAGCGACGTGCGATGGGCGCTATTCGTGGAAGCGCATACCGCTGTCAGATGTGACAAGCTGTTTGAAGCGCTGGAAGCGGCTGATAAGCAAGATGTAAGTCTAAATACCTAATAATAACTTAGGATATCAGCTGCCGATTCTGCTAAAAGTTTATGTTTAAAGTATTTCTTATTTCTAAGGACACGATGTGGATAGGCTATCCGCTGACTGACGAAGAGCCGACCATCATTCACCACTTCAGCATTTACGAGGAGTTGGAGGAAGAAGGTGGTTTCGTTTATCCCAACTTCGCAAGCGGGTTTGCTATGAGGATGAAACTAATTAAGAAGTTAGTTCATTATGATTTTTTGTGGATTACGATTGTGTCTTTTTCTCGTCACTTGCTCTTTTTCGGTCACTCTAAGCCTGTATGTGGTAGCTGATGTATCAGTATCAGGTGTAGGTATTAATCATAGCTTTATCTTATTGAACTGTCTCTTCGTCGATCTATAAAATGTTTCAAATCATCAATACCACTTTGGTAAAAAGAACACAGCTAAACTTATAAGTTATTTTACCTCTGAAAAGAAGGCATCTCTAAGCCAGGGCCAGCAAGTGTAACTCGTGTGGAATTAATATAAAAAGCTTACAAATTTTATTTCCCTAATAGGCTCTTAGACCAAATAGAGAGCGGTCAGCGCAAGCTCGAAGCGGACTTCTCCATAGACCCAGGGTATGAGCTCGCTCAGCTTGTTTACGGAGACGTAACAGACTCTGGGCCCCTCCTGACTCCAGACCTAAGTTTCTGCATAGTTTCCGGAGACAACTGCGCCACCTACCCCAAGCAGTTTGACACATGTGTGAGTATTATGAAGTAACTGTGTTTATCTCCCTCTTGACCAGATCGTCCAACCAATTTCAGAATTTTTCAGTTGAAACAAAACATCTCCTACGAAAAACCAAGGAAAACATCGCGAGGAAAATGGAAGGTCCTAGTACCAAACAGAGGAACCTATGGCACAAATAGTGTTCCGTTAAAGTTTACTGAATTCTGTCGTCATACTGGGTTTTACGCCATCGAGGCTTTTTAAAGGACCCTGGCCATAAAAGAAACGGTGCCGGGAAAACTACAAGTAGAAAATGCTAAGTATCTCGCTCTCGGCAGGGCAGTGCCATTTCGGAAGAGACGGTATTCTTCGCCGTGAAGACCTGGAGTGGCTTCCACGAGACTCGCGCCAGGGCCGTGAAGAAAACCTGGGGCCGGCATGTCACCAACCTGCAGTTCTATAGTGATAAAGATGGTCAGTCAATTGATACGTCAGTTAGGGCTCCCACACAAAACCGCGATGCGGCGCCCGCACGCAGGAATATAGCTCTTATCTCTTAGAAGAATTGAATGATAGCAGATATTTGCGATGCGACACGAATTCGCAGTTATGTGTGGGAGCCGTAATGTTCTTTTTGTGTGCCAGGCACTAACACTTTGCTCAAACCAGTGAAGGAAAAAATCGTGAGGAAATCAGATAAAGTTAGTATTCTTATAATCGTTGATGGGAAAACCTGTCATGTTTGGAATTCTCGTCGTAAGAAATGTAATATTGACGTCTGACTAGGTAGTCAGACATTTTCGAGGATATGAGAGGATGTCTATCGAACTTTGAGATTACTTGCAATATTTTAAATGATTAATCGAACGTTACCGTAACGTAATTCAGTTCTTATCGTTTAGAATCGTGATTTTTTCCCTAGATCTTATGGATTATTCATCTCCATTTGGAGCGGTTGTGGCTACTAAAGTTTTGACATAAAATGTTCGTTTATCATGAAAGTTTCTTGTGAACTTTGTTCTCTTGCTGTATTTTCTTTAGATCCATCTCTGCCAGCGATCAACACAGGTATACCGAATTCGAAGACCGGGCACTGTGCGAAGACGGTCGCGATCTTGAAGCTGGTGGTTCAGCGAGTCAGGACCATGCCTCATGTCAAGTGGATCTTCCTGGCTGATGATGACACTATACTGGGGTAATACTTTAAAATGCCACTTTAGAACTAGGGAATCGAATTCGCATCTCTTCTCACTGCTCAGTTGGTGGCTCTGCCTTTTGCGTTGTTGGTTGTGGGTTCGATTCTCGAATGTTTTGTGTGATGAACATAGATGTTTCTTCTGGATATTATTATAATGTATTTTATAAGCATGTATTTATAAAAAAGTACTAGTGTTTCATCATTTATCTGTTTCCCATGCAGTGTTCAGAGACTTTGTGAGATGCTGAGCTGTTACCGCGGCGGAAGTGACGTCACGGTGTTGGGCGAACGCTACGGATACGGATACGGAAAGAAAGAGACCGCAGCCAAAGGTAAGATAAAGATAATTTTGTAGATTCGCTAATTGAGGTTTTTAAAAACATTGATGATCATAATTTATTTTAAAGCTTCTATTATACATGAAAAATAAAATTATATATTTGAAATTTGGCACAGTGTTAGGTGTATGGCTCTCATATAATGTACAATTTATACAAATCCCCCTAATTTTTGATTAATATTGTGAGGGGAAGTTTCACTAAAATTAACTACTTAGTTAAAATTTTCGTAGTACATGGTTTAATGTGTAAAATTATTAAAAAATATTACTTCTTTAGTCAGTAGCTATAGCTATATTTCTGTCGACTGACATGATTCACTTTTTAGGATATGACTACATCACGGGTGGGGGTGGGACCGTCCTCAGTATTGGCGCAGCCGAACTGCTGTCGCGGTGCGCGTGCGCAGGCCTGTCAGCTCCTGACGACATGACACTAGGGGCATGCGCCAGGCATAGAATCAACGTGTCTGTCACACATTCACCGCTGTTTCATCAGGTAAGTGTCTCCTATAACCTGCAGCATTTGCGATAGGCGAGCTGTCATATAATACTTTTCAAATTTCAAATTAAAAAATAGAAAATAGAATCACGACTGTAATCCCCAAGTACGGTAGACACCCTCTCATATCTCCAGACACTTAGATCCTTTGAAGATGTCTAGTGGGGTAGTCAGAGGCACGTCCAAACATTATATTTGGCACATGCCCACATTTTGCAGTAGTTAGCATTTCATACGTGACAGGTTGCAAGCCCATCGCCGTTTATAAGAACTAGCTGGTTTCCTCACGATGTTTTCCTTCGCCGTTATGAGAACGTGTATTTGATGCGCATATAAATTTTACGAACAGAAAAAATATATTTTATTGACATAATATATAGTGAAGATAATTTAATGAATTCATAGGCATTTACTTTGTTACATATACTTTCTTGTATCTTTATATTGTACTGTTTGTTTGTGTTTATGTGGCAAATAAATATATAACTTTGTCTGTGTCTGACGGTGTTTGTTTAAGCATAATCATCACTACATAGTATAAAGCAAAGTCGCTTTCCGCTTCCCGCGTCTGTATGTATGTATGTATGTATGTATGTATGTATGTTTGCTTATATCTTTAAAACTACACAACGGATTTTGATGCGGTGTTTTTTTAATAGATAGAGTGATTCAGGAGGAAGGTTTATATGTATAATAACATGCTACCCGTGCGAAGCCGGGGCGGGTCGCTAGTAATATAATATGTCTATGTTTAGACATTGGTCTATATCTATGTGTTTGTCTGTGCCTAGCCTTCGAAAGCTCTCCAAACATCGGTGTTTTTCCAGGCTCGTCCCCAAGACTACGCACGAGAGGTCCTAGCTCGCGACCGGCCCGTGTCCTTCCATCGGCACTCCTCCCCCGACCCCCTAAGGGTGTACGCCACTTGGTTCAACCACGACGACTTGGCGCTGAAGCGACGGAGGAAAGACGAACTATAGGCCTTTATTCTGTTTCCATGGCCGATCCTTAAATATTTAGTTTGTTATTTTTTGGCAAATAGAAAAAAATATTTGCTAAACATAAAAACACCTAAGTAATGTAATGTACATACAAATTTACCTGACATCCCCTACCTTTTGGGGTATAAGTCAAACTTGCCTAACTTCCCCTAGACAAGATAAAGATAAGTTCGATTTAAATTTGTTTCATTTATCTTACAAAGGTAAAGTAGGTATTAGTACTTATAAGTTGGTACTTATGAATGTATAGCTTTTTATTGCCTGACCTAGACTAAAATTTGCCAAAAAAATAGCATTTAAGCGTAATTTTTTCTTGAAACAAACCGATTGAGATTGTTGTATTTTGATGTCTTAAAATGTTTGTTCCAGAGGGATTCGAACCTTCATCTTTGCATTTTAACGGCAATACAATACCAACTACGCTACTAGATTCAACATTATAGTTAATGTTGCTTTAAAATCAAAATAATTTAATAATCTTTATATTTACTCGATCCTAGGGTTGTCTGGAAGAGATCTCTTTTAAGCGATAAGACCGCCCACTGTACAGTGTTAGCTCTAGCATAAGTTTCTGTCATTATTGTTTTTTTTTGTTTTTGGTGTACAATAAAGAAAGCATTTTCATTCATTAATTCATTCAAAGATTAAATAATTTAATTTTAATGTACAAATTAATTTAATAAATTGAATATTGTATTTATTAATGTGCTTTAATAATACATAATGCATTATAAAAATGCTCTCTAATAAGCTAAAAAGTAATAGAATTTAAGTTGAAATGTTACCGTTATAATAAAAGTATTTATAAAATGTGAATATAAACTGTTATAATATTAGTAATGGTTGCGATTCTGTTGTGTCTACGCTTAACCAAAAATTTCGTAAAAAACGAGGAGATTCCTTTTAGGCTATAGTCTAAATTCGCGTAACCTCAGGATAACAGTTCTTCATATTAGGCGAAATAAATCTTCAAATATTTAGGAGCGCACAACAGAATTACCTTAAAATGTGTATTTAAGTCTTTATTTAAATAGATAGTGTTCAATTTAAAAGTATTTGTTATTTAGTAAGCAAACATATCATAATAAAATTTAATATTTTTATACAACTTATTTTTTATTTATTTCCCCTTTTAAATAACTGGTTGTTACCCGCGACTTCGTCCGCGTAAATTCAGTGCACAAGTACACAAGTACCGTAAGGATGGTAAATATGCTTCAAATTCAACATAAAAATCACAAAAAATAGGATCACGACTGTACATAATAAATAAAATAAATATATAATAAAATAATATTTATTGGACATTACACGCAACACCATCTAGCCCCAATCTAGACATTAAACATAGATATCCTCTCAGATCTTTGAATATCTAAAAAGGGTAGTCAAAGGCACGTCCTAACATTACATTGGACACAATGTCCGTTTACTGATTCGATTCGATTCGACTTTATCGTAAAACATTGAAATTCTTAAAACTCAAAATATTTTTTTTGGAGAAAAAAGTAGTCTATGGAAAGGATTTCCAAAACCTTAAACTGTCTCTATATGAAATTTGATGACAATCGGCCCAGCGGTTTGGCCGTGAAAACATCACAGACAGACAGACAGGGTTACTTTTTAGAGTTCCGTACCCAAAGGGTAAAAACGGAACCCTATTACTAAGACTTCGCTGTCCGTCTGTCTGTCTGTCCGTCCGTCTGTCTGTCACAGGGCTGTATCTCATAAACCGTGATAGCTAGATAGTTGAAATTTTCACAGATTATGTATTTCTGTTGCTGCTCTAACAACAAATACTAAAAACAGAATAAAATAAATATTTAAGGGGGGCTCCCATACAACAAACATGTTTTTTTGCCGTTTTTATAGATAATGGTACGGAGCCCTTCGTGCGCGAGTTCGAACTTAGCCGGTTTTTTTTTAATAATAATAGTTTAGATTAGGTTTTCGAAACTAAAACGAAAACCGACGTAAATGTTTCGACTTTTGTACTATTCTCTATACAATAGAAAAACATCCAATATCACCAAGTAAACGCGTCGAATTGAGAACCTCCTTTTGTTCGTCGGTTGATGAGAAAGTAGATAAATCCTTATAAAAATAAGAAATAAGGGAAATCCTGATCAAAAAAGAAAGTAAGGTTTGACAAAAAACATTGGGTTTGTATTTGTGAAAATCAAACTTTATCTTATTGTCCAGGAGGGAACAGGGGCTGTGTGTTGTGTGGAAAGTGCGGAGATAGCTCCTCTTTCCTCCCATATAAAATATATATAGATATATAAACACGACTGTAATCCCCAAGTACGGTTGACATCTCAGATCTCTAGGCGCTCAGATCCTCTAAAGGGGTTGTCAGAGGCACGTCCAAACATTACATTTGGCACATACCCACATTTTGCAGTAGTTAGCATTCAACGTGTCAGGTTGCAAGCCCATCGCCGCTTACAAGACTACCAACTTATTTCCTCATGATGTTTTCCTTCGCCGTAATGCGCATATAAATTTTTCTAACTGAAAAATCCATTGATGCACGCACAGCCTGGATTCGAACCCACGACCTTCGTATTGCAAGTCGGGGTACCAACACGGCTACTCTCTTCAAAACCATTTGCTTAATTTTCTATTAGGTAATGAAAATTGAATCTATTCATCGCCAAATCATGAGTTCGCAATAACCATATCATTAATTAGAGTTCCGTTGTCTTGGCTAATGGTATCGACTACAATGCCGCCACTGCGGAACCCGCAAGTCATCATAAATAATACCTTAGCCATGTCTTAGAGGTAAAAAATCGTCTTAAACTGATACGAACAGAAATTAAGACCTCCGTGGCGTAGTGGTCATCAGGGCTGAGTTACGTGTTTGATACCCGCGCGTACAAATACTGGCGTATCTAGAGAGATTTAAGTTTAATATAATTTTCCAGTGGCAACTGTAATTCCTAAGGTAATAATGGGTTCTAATCCTAGACGCGCATCAAATGATTTTATTATTAAAAAAAATGCGCTTTATCTTTCGACTTCAAAACGGCATAAGAAAACATGGTTAGGAAACTAAATACAATAATAACACAACGGAATAAAATAAATATTTAAGTGGGGGAAAAGTTATTTTTTGCCGTTTTTTATATTTATAGATAACTAGCAGTCCGCCCCGGCGTCGCACGGGTGTAATAATGATATTATGGGTATTTTTTTTACACCTTGGGTTACATTATTAAAGTTTTCATACAGATCCCTAATAGTTAGACCTATGGTATCGCAGACTTTTTTGTAGATATTGATGTCTTATTTAAAACTGTAGTACATCACTTTGCTCTATTGTCAACGATTTCCGCAGCGTACGCGATATAAGGATTTTTTTTCACACGTTGGGTTACATTATCGAAGTTTTCATACGGAGCCCTAACGTTTTTGAAAATATTCTATAGCCTATGTTCATCAGGGATAATCTAGGATTCTAATGGTAAAAGAATTATTCAAATCGGTCCAGTAGTTTCGAAGCCTATTCGATGCAAACAAACAAACAATCAAATCTTTCTTCTTTATAACATTAGTAAAGATGGAACGGAACCCTTCGTGCGAGAGTCCAACTCGCACTTAAACTGTTTTTTTTATACCTGACATAAAAAAATGTTCAGTTTGTGTTCAATGCTGTTCCGAGCGTGACGAAGTTACACCAAAGTAAAGTTCAACATTTCAAAAAGATGGCACTCACCTGAACTCGTCAAATAAGATTTACGTGAAAGTTACCCATAAAATTCTTATAGAAACTTTTTAAGAACTTCTCAAGGGATCAAAGGGGGTTAGAGGCTGGTCATTTGTCATTCAACATGCAATACTCGCTAAGTACCCTCCAGACTCAAACTCGACACCAACTTACATTTTTCATTACGAAAAAGTTTTGAGTGGTGACCCTAGAATGTCCCAGCCGCTCACACAAAAATGAACCTTAATTCTATAGTTTATGGTTCATTTTTGTAAGTTGGAGATATAGGGCTGCTGGCAGAGATTTTTCTCACTTCAGAGAGGGTTGCATTAATCAGAAATATTGGTTTGCTAAAGGCTTTCGCTGTTTCGAAGGCTCTTCAACTTTTCTCGCGCTAACGGTACTTTGGTTTATTGAAAAAGGATTACCTATCGCTTCGATTAGTGAACGACTCGGAAATAAAGTCCTTAGGTTAATTAATTTCAATAGAGAGCTGGTTATTCTTATTATAACATTTGTAGCTAGGTAGAATTTTCAAAAAGGGTCATCAGAAAATATATTTTACTAATATTATTAATGCGAAAGTTTGTGAGTGGTTGTGTGTGTTAGTTACTCTTTCACGCAAAAACTACTGAACGGATTTAATTGAAACAGTAATATACAGTATATACAGTAATATAGCTTATGCATCAGAATAATACATATGCTACTTTTTATCCAGGTACCACCCGTCCGAAGCCGGGGCGAGCAGCTAGTTTATTTTATTTCGATGTTTTTTGAAAGTTTTTGTATTTCTTTTCGCATGTCAACGTCTATAATTTTTTCTTACTACCATTAGGGTTGGCTGGTAGAAAATGCCTTGCTCTTGGCATTACCTACGTCCGTCTATTTGTATAACTTTTTTTAAGTGCATCAAATGTATTATTTAATAAATAAACAATTTCAGCGGTTCCCAACAAAATATCATTCTTCTAAAATACCTATATTTCCTACTTTCGTCGTGAGGTACACAAATCCGGCATAAAATAGAAATATAATATTCGAAATACAATCCATACGGATTGTACGGTACGATGCCTACCAGAAATTGGCTTCTTAGTCAAAGTCTTTTCTAAAGCTCGATTTGTATTATATAAGGTTTGATACTTATGGATCTATAGACTATAACTTGATATTAACCGATATTTGTATCGTTTACCGGTACCGGTGTATTTTTATGTTAATTTATAGGAACTTTACGGACGATCGTAGATCGTTGCTGGCAAAATTATAGTGTTATACAAATAAAACCAGCCAAGTGCGAGTCGCACAAAAAAAAAAAACGGCAAAAAAACACGTTTGTTGTATGGGAGCCCCACTTAAATATTTATTTTATTCTGTTTTTAAGCTATTGCATAGCTTCTATCGCGGGCCTTGAGCGTGGAGACCGAATCCAGAAATTTCGTAACGAAAATTTTACGAGACACTCACACTCACGCAATATGCGTGAGTGTGAGTGTTGGAGATTTCTCTTTTTGGATTTCAAAAAATCGATTTTAAAAAAATCGATTATGTAAATTACACATATAAATCGATTTTTGTAAACTAAGTTTTCCGAACGCGAACCGAATCGTTCGTTGGCCATTTTCCCGGACGTGAACCTACATATAGTCGCCTCCCAAACGGAAACCGACTCATCGGTCTTGTCTCCGAACGCAAACCGAACCATTGATCGTTTTTCCGAACGTGATCCGACCAATAGTCGCTTCACAAACGGGAACCGACCCATCGATCGTCTCTCCGAAAGCGATCTGAACCATATAATTCGATTTTTTGGAAAATCGATTTATTTGTAGGGACAAACAATCGATTATTAATTAATAGATTTTTTTCAATCAATATTACATCCCTATGACTCATGTCATGCCTGCTTAGAGTGATTTTCGCATTCCAGCGCCATCTAGTTTCATTTGATGATACTACGTTATTATAGGTGCTTTTCGCGGTCTCATGCGAAAGCTCGGGGTTTGAGAGGTTCGCAATTCCGCTGGCAGGTGGCGCTATTTTACCACTATCGGTAAATAGGTGATACTTCACAGACATGATCGACTAAAAAGTTTGAAATTGAATTATTGAATTCATGTAGTTAGGTAAATATCGAATCCTGGCCGTGCATCAATGGATATTTCTGTTCGAAAAATGTATATGCGCGTTACACGTGCTTATAACGGTGAAGGAAAACATCGTGAGGAAACCTGTTAGTATTCTTGAAAGCGACGACGGGCTTGCAACCTGTTACGTGTGGAATGCTAACTACGTAGTTAGGTAAATAGGTAGGTTAAAGATTTTGACATCTATCGATGAATAGCAGAACTTTTAATGACTTTTTGAAATATCACGCTTGTCTCTTTAGTTTAGCAACTCGCCAATAGGTGGCATTGGTTAAAAATAAATAAATAAATAATTATAAATACATAAGTTGATAAAAAATGTTATGCAATAGCTTTACCGCGGCAGTCTCCGAGTGCCACACGTCTTTTTTAGTATTTTTTTGTTATAGCGTCAACAGAACTTACCTATCATGGTTCATGAGATGATGATCCCTGTGACAGACAGACGGACAGACGGACTGAGAGACGGACAGCAAAGTCTTATAGTAATAGGGTCCCGTTTTTACCCTTTGGGTACGGAACCCTAAAAAACGTAAGACACGATTTATAGTACCGATAGTACCTATAACTATAGAATATGAGCATGACACATAAATTGCAAAATGTAGCAATTTTTTCCAAATCCTAGGGACCTAGCGGTGACGGGCTTGCGACCTGTCACGTATGCTATATGTATTTTGTATGCGTAGTACAAACTATTGCAAAATGTGTGCATGTGCCATTTATAATATACCTAATATTTTTATGGGCCTCTGACTTTCAAATTTAGACATCTGGGCGCTTTAAGATCTGAGAGGATGTCTACCGGACTTGGGGATTATATTCGTGATCCTATATCATTTCTATCCCTCTCGATTTCGAGAACTTAAAAAAAATTGTAATAGAAATTCAATAATACCTACAAACTGTGCAACCGCGCTCTCAAATCGCTCCTTTACGGTTTAAACGAGAAAAATTCTATATCCTATCGGCTCTTGGCTCTTAGCCCTGGGCTCTTCAGAGCGTCTTGAGCCAAATACGGATAAAACGATGGAAGACCACATCGTAAATCAAGCCACTCGTAGCCGAGTACCTACTTCGGAGCGTGTGTCCATAGAGCGATTGCTTTGCCTGGATTCAGAAGTGGAATCCGATTAAATATAGGTACTGCAGAGGATTTCGTTTGCATTTTTGAGTTTAGTAAATATTTGTGAATTGGTATGGCAGTGAAATAAACTAAGTACCCGCGTACTATTCGTGGAGTTTCTTTTTGAACCGACTTCAAAAAAAGGAGGAATATCTCAATTCGAATGTTTTTTTTTTTTGTGATGTTCCTCGATATTTTCGGCGTTTGAGGACAATTTTTATTTATTACATGAAGTCGGTTTTGTTTATTCTCCTTATAGTTTCTGTAGAGTCCCGTGCATCTCCGTCTCAAAAAGTAAGGGAATTCGTTTTTACACCTTTGGGCTGCTTAATTTCGTCATCAGAGTTAGTAAGTAGCTCATATTGAAAGAACTATTGAGTTCGTAGTAGTTCGTAGTGCTACGTTAAGCTACGCCGTAGCTACTACGCTACGATGGAAATAATAACTAATAAAATAACTAATAATAACAAGTTTCTTGTGAAATGTTTACCTAATATAAATTTGTGTTAGAACAAATAATAAAGAAATATTGGTAGACATTTCACACAACGCCAACTAGCCCCAAACTAAGCAAACTATTAGTAATGTTTATAGGAACTGATAGAATACCTACTAGGTTTACTTCTTTTTGTAGGTACACAGTATACCACCCAGAGACAAAACAAACATCTATATTTATTACATAAATGTTTGTCTATGAACCAAAAACCTAAAGCAGAAAGCAGAGCTAGTAATCGCGCTGTGAGGCCATTAATTTGTTAAATCGTCTAAAGTAATTATATGATTCTATTACTATAAAATATTTATAATAAAGGGTTTTCCGAATTTCATAGTTTATTAATATTAATTGTTACCAGACACGCTTCATCTTGCTACATTAAAAGATTTATAAAGCCTTAAATGAAACCTAGGTATTTAACTTTCAAAACTTTCGTGAGTTGTACTACACATTATTACAACAACGGGAAATTACTCACGTACATGATAAATTGTCAATGAGGACATCGACAATGTTTCGATTCATCTAGAGAATCTTTTTCAGGGTGAGTGGACCATAACGCGCGCGCTACCCTGCTCGCATTGCCGTCTCGCACACATCCGTGTAGTACAACTCACGAAAGTTTTGAAAGTGAAAAAATGTCTAGGTATTTAAAATTGTAAACTAATTTTTTTTTACCTTTTATCGATGATTTTTTTCTATTGTGTAGAGAATAGTCTCAAGTTTGACCCATTTAAATTGCATTCATGTAGAACTACTAATAGTTCCTTCATAACACTTAAAAAAACCAGCCAAGTGCGAGTCGGACTCGCGCACGAAGGGTTTCTATAAAAAACAACTATCTAGCTATCACGGTTCATGAGATACATACAGCCTTGACTGCGAACTCTTAGTAATAGGGTCCCGATTTAACCCTTTGGGTACGGAACCCTAAAAACGAATATCGTCCCTTGACTTTTCGATTGGTCAAAACATTTACGTTGGTTTTATTTTTAGTTGTTTAAACGTAATTATAAAATCATGCCATAAACCAGCAATGGAGAAACGCACTACGAAACGTGAAGTGGGAATATTCAAGCTCTCCCACTGTGAAGTCGATTGCTCCCGTGTGTGGGGCACGAGCGACAATTACTCAAATAAAAAAACCTCCCTTTGAAACTTAACTAACCCTTTTGGCATGGAAATTCGCGAATGTGTTCAGCACGTGCAAATTATATTTTGCGTTTGTGATGAAGCCGCGAGTTAATGAAACTGAAAAATAAAAAATAACTCCTCTTATTTTAACAGGGCGCTTGGAATATCCGCTGATTTATTTGAAACAAATAACTTTTGAATTAGAATTGTCACTTTGTCGTGCTTATATGAAGGCCGCATTAAAGCGGTGATAGTTTCCATCGTTATTCCTGCTATATTGCTTTATTTGTCTGTGAAATAACGTCTCTAAAAAACCGGCCAAGTGCGAGTCGAACTCGCGCACGAAGGATTCCGTAGTTAGTAGAGGGACTCCCTTTTCCGCATTTGGACTCCTGTTTGGTCCGTTATGCGTGCAGGTGGCAGGATGGTGAAGGATTCCGTACCATTATCTATAAAAAACGGCAAAAATAACATGTTTGTTGTTTGGGAGCCCCCTTAAATGTTTATTTTATTCTGTTTTTAGTATTTGTTTAAAGCAGCAACAGAAATACATAATCTGTGAAAATTTCATCTGTCTAGCTATCACGGTTCATGAGATACAGCCCTGTGTGAGTGTGAGTGACAGCCAGACGGACGAACGGACAGATAGACGGACAGCGAAGTCTTAGTAATAGGGTCCCGTTTTTACCCTTTGGGTACGGAACCCTAAAACAATGTTTTTTACGGTTGTGATATTACAGGCACCGTTTCTGGGATACTGTAGCGGCTATAACGTCGGCCGGCGTGTGTCCAATTTATTTTATTGCTCTTTATATCGCGATGTTCTAGCCACTCGTAAAGATGGGATCTTATTTGCCTTATGAAGAGGCTATCTTGACTTTATATCGCGAGGAAAATCAAAGCTCCTCTGAATCGAGGCGTTATTTCTTTTTATATTTGGGCGATAAAGTTATTCTTTAGAATAATATTATGGCATTAAAACTATCTTACCTAGTTCAATATCATTTAAAATAGAAATACGACTAACTACGTTTTGTCTTTTATTGCTTTCGAGACAATTCAGATGCTCTTCATCGTAAGTATCGCGACCGTCGGCATACTAAAATATACAAGTAAAGTACTTATTCAGTAGTACGCTTATTGTAGGTAGAATACACGTTTAGTTCTATGCTTGGTTTTTGAGCAAAGTCAACTGTCACTCTGACAGTTATTCTGACAGGAGGTTTTTGGAGGGAAGTGAATTGGATTTTAAATAGAAATACGGCTAATTACCACGTTTTTACTTGTATTGCTGACGTTTCGAGACAATTCAGATGCTCTTCATCATGAGCAACGCCCGCGACCGCGATCAACGGCCACAACCACGATAGTTTTAATTCTATAAGTGAATTGGATGTTTAGCGATAATAATGAATTATGAAATATGATTATCTATATACATATAATAAAACTGTAGAAGAGTTCAATTCTGTACATTGAATAAAAACTAAAAAAAATACACCTAGGGGTCTTCATACAAGTAACACAAGACAAAAAATACAATTTTGGAATTTTTGTCTGTCTGTCTGTCTGTTGTCTGGCTTTCACGCAAAAACTACTGGACGGATTTTGATGAAACTTTTTTTGTTATGTAGCTTAGTCCTTGGCAACATATAGGCTATAATTTATTTTGAAGATGGGAATACCAGATGTGAATCTCTCTGTCGACCAGCGAAGCGGGCACTGGTCAGCTAGTAACATGGATAAAAGTATGAAAACTAAATGGAGTTTGATTAATTATTGACCCTGAAGAGACGATTTAATAAAGAGCATCCGAATTGTCGCGTTTTATGATTTATGATTTAGATAATTATAACTAATTATATTGAAATAAATATCTTTTGACTTAGCAAGATTTTTACTTGATTTTAGTTTAGTATAGAAATTATAAAAAACATGATAGCTCATGACGTAAGCAAAGAAGCAAAAGTTAAGCACGAGACAGAAATATTGGAATACGATCCTTACAGTGCTAGTCGTTTTGGTTCATATAAATAGGTACATTTTTATACCCTAATAGTTACCGGAAAAAAAAGCCGGAAAAGCCGCGTTGGCCGAGTGGGAGGTACCTTGGCATTCAATCTAAAAGTCGTGGGTTTGAATCCCGGCGTGCATCAATGGATTTTTCTGTTCGAAAAAATTATATGCGCATCAAAAACACGTGCTAGGAACGGATCTTCAAACGGTGAAGGAAACCAGTTAGTATTCTTATAAGCGGCGATGGGCTTTCAACCTGTCACGTATGAAACGCTAACTACTGCAAAATGTGGGCATGTGCCAAATATAATTTTTGGACGTGCCTCTGACTACCCCCACTAGACATCTTCAATGTATTTGAGCGTTATGGAGATCTGAGAGGATGTCTTCCGTACTTGGGGATTACAGTCGTGATCCTATTTATTTTATTTTAGTTCCAATGTAGATCGCATACCAACCTAACAGGCGAAAATATTTACGCCTTACACCCCCAACCCTTAGAATAGGTAATGCGTAAAGCCTACAGCTCTCGGCCTTTATATTTTGATCCGGTTGACCGGATCCTCTGTAAATATACCCGGATCACGGAACAATCTTGTAAAAGCGTGAATGGGGTGACCTGTCTTGGGGCCGGATTTAAATGTTATACAGACCCACTATTTTCTCAATATAAATCTATACTGTCTATACTAATATTATAAATGCAAAGGTAACTCTGTTTGTCTGTGACGTTATCACGACCAAACCACTGGGCTTGTGATGAAATTTCACTTACTTATAGATAACTGAAAGTCTTGGGACGAACATTAAATTAGGAAAATAGTAACGTACTCGTGGTTACTATTTTTCATATTTTCGGCTCCCGTTCCCGTTCCCGTTCCCGTTCCCGTTCCCGTTCCCGTTCCCGTTCCCGTTCCCGTTCCCGTTCCCGTTCCCGTTTCCGTTTCCGTTCCCGTTCCCGTTCCCGTTATAAAAAGTATATTATGACCGTATCCTGGTTCTAAGCTCCCCACCAATTTTCAGCCAAATCGGTTCAACCGTTCTTGAGTTATAAATAGTGTAACTAACACGACTTTCTTTTATGTACATATATATAGATAGAAGTTTCACTTCAATAAACTCACGTGAACGAAGTCGCGAGAGTCACTAGTGGTAGATAAATACAATAATAGTTTTAATATACCGAAAAAAAAAATTGACCATTGCAGCAGAAGCTTCTTATGATCTGAGCACTGTCAGCATGATTTATTATTGCACTATCACAAAGTTATCGAGGTTTCTTTTTAACCGAAAATTGGCACTAATTTATGGTCTCAGTACTAGAAAATACTACACAAATTACAACGGAGACGGCGAGCTATTTATGAATGGATAGAATCGTGAAAATATGAGTAGCTATGTGGTAGGTGCGTATGAATAAACGGTTAAGTAAATATTGTGTTTTTTTAAGGATATTATTTTTAATTTTTTAATTTAAGTTTTAACTACTTAAATTTAATTAGTAACAGACACTGACAATACGTTATTATTTTTTTTGGTAATTAAAAACTAGTGTTGTATATAAGGGTTCATAAATATTTGATGATTAAGTTTGCATGTAGTGCGTTTCAATTACACTAGGTTGTTATGTTTTTTATTCATTACTCAATCGCGGCTGCACAGTTTTCTGTGAAATGGAATTTCTATCTTTGTAGGAATTGTAGGAGGGTAAACACTCGTATCAAACCGCACGGTAGAGCAAATAAAGCCCTTCAAAACCCGCGTAGAGCTACATATTTGTTTGTCTGTAAATACTATTCTCAATTTTGAGCTTCAGGTAGGTAAGGTCAAAGACCCAGTTTTGGTGCCTACCCCGGCTTTGTTCATTTTAAATTTTGGCAGTCAATAACTAAGCGTAGCAAACAAACTTGTTTAAAATCTATAGTTCATACAATTATTTGTATTATGGTCCGTTTTGATTAGTAAAAGTTGTGATGCGTTATACCTCTAGACTTGATTGACCACAACTAAATATTTCCCCTTATGTCTATTTAAATATTAATATATAAATATCGCCTGTTACAAAACCTTTGCTTAACACATTGAGATAGTTAAATACTCTATTCTATGTTGTTTAAAAATCGTCGTTATAATATTTTTTTCAATATAAACCGTTTATTTGAAAATTAAACAAAATGGCCACAACCAGCGCTCTCAACCCATGGAAAAGTATTTTGGTGTTATCAGAGTTTTTTTTTGCTCTTATCTAATGAGGTATGGGTCTACTAATTATTTTCTTTTGGTTCTTTTACAATCAAAATCGATTGATTAAATGTGCTGCTTTTTGAATTTGTGCTGAAGTAATTTTTTTATTGTTGTACGTATCGTACTTGAGTAGTACTTTTAATTATTATTCTTGTTTATTAAGCCTTCACAGTGTGGTGCCTTATCGGCACCACACTGGAGCTCTACATAGCATTAAAGAAAGGATCATTTAAAAAAAGGTAGACCCCTAAGCCGTGATACTTCTAGGCTTGGTCGCGAGGAATCGGCGTAGCTTCACCTAGTTCCTAAGACGTTTCAAAGTGATCTTTGTGATTTTATTGAAATAAATGATTTTTGAATTTGAATTTGATCCCCAGCCGGTATTAAAAAATCTTTATTATAAAAAAAATATATATACGTATCGAATTGAGATAACCTCCTATTTTTCCGTCGGTTAATTGACTAACATGTGGTTTTCCAACTACATGTTTTGACGTAGTTCGGTAGGTGCAGAACAAAGTGGCTGTTACAAAAGAAAGAACATGCGGAACTCGTTAAACACGGAAAATTGCTGGCGATCAGCGGCGGGTTTCACTTGCAGTTTGTTTTCCTGTTAAGGTTCCGTCGAAAATGAAATTGAAAACAGGCTATTATAACTTTACAGTTAGTGTAGTGTACTGATGTAGGTACCTACTTGTTTGGGTGTCTGTGTGAATAATGAAATCCTAATAATATTATAAATGTGAAAGTTTGTGAGTTTGTACGTATGTTTGTGCCTCAATCAGGCCTAAACGACAAAATTTAAATTAAAATAAACTTAATTAAAATAAATTTGCTGTAGATGTAGATTATAATTTAAAATGCCTAAAGCTGAGGTTGGCACCACAACCGGATCTATGACCCTACTTAAACTACATCAATCTATAGATAGCTCAACTGTATCACATACATTTTGTATTTTGACAACTTCGTTGGCGTGGAACTGATCTAGAGTTCCCGACTGACTGTTGATTTAATTCACGCGGCGCAAATGTCATTGTCAACGCAAATGTCAATGTCAAGCTTTACTTAGTTTGGGGCTAGATGCTGCTGTGAAAAATGTTCTCTATTATTTATTATTTATTGAAAAAGAATAGATTTTACAGTAAATTCCGCCTCACATAGGTTTTTAATTCAGTTATATTTAGTACAGAACCCACAGCTTACTTTGCGATTTCGCGATCGATTCTTGTGGTTTTGTTTTCCCGTACACTATTATTGGCAACAACCCCTTCATTTGAAACTTTTTACCTCGGGGGAAAATTGCAACTATTTTAAGCATATACTCTTGATTGCGGTGGGTGGTGGTGTGATCCATCACGCTGAGGGGATGATAGGTACCTACCAAGGTACCTACTAACAAAATGAAGGGGATGTCTTGAAACTGTACTTCGTAGATAGATCCGACAGACGTCCTGTCCAAATTTCAATAATCGCATTGAGTAATGCTATGACGCCTGATGTCAAAACTGATGTCAGATATTTTGCACAACAGCGACATCTATACCAAAATCATTCCTTTTGCATTATTTTATCGTAGCTGACCTGATTGGGGCACAAACATACAAACTTACGCATATAAAATACTAGCTATATAAAACGTCCACCAATATTTAAGTTAATTTAAGTAATACATTTGAGTAGTACTTTTAATTATTATTCTTGTTTGAGCCTTCACCTTGTTCGATTAGCATCACACTGGAGCTCTATGTCGACGATTGCTCTCGAATAAATTAATGATATAAATTATGTATAATTACTTATCAAAAACCTATTCTAGTAGAAATCTAGATCTACATATTACCTATCTTTAACAATAAATCACAATATTAATAGTAGGTATCAAAGTATTTCGATCATAAATTCTAAAACGTATCATTTTGAAATAATATCTTTATCGTGAAAAGTTTCTGCTATTATGTTTTCAGCTTAATAGAAATCTAGGCAGGAACCTGAAGTAATATATTTATAAAAATAGGAGATGTGGCTTGTTCAGAAGTATTTCTTTTTTCGTTTCGAAAAAGAGCAATCGTCGACATACAGGGCCTTAAGAAAAAGGTAGACCCCAAGCCGTGTTTGTTGCCTGATTCTTCTAGGCGTGTGGAATCGACGTAGCTTCACCTAGTTCCTAAGACGTTTCAAAGTGATCCTTGTGATTTTATTAAAATAAATGATTTTTGAATTTGAATTTGAAAGTCGCGGTCGAAAACTAGTACATTATATTACAGAGTTTGGTACTTATGCATCATCTAACTTGTCTAGCCAAGTTTGCCAAAGCCACGTGTCTTGCAAGATGCATATTGTAATTAAGCAAGTCTAAGTTTGAGGCAAACCTGGAACTTAGTTTATTCCTTGCGTTGTCTATTTCCACGTAGGAAAGTCCACTTAGAGTTACTTGAAACTTGTCTATTATAGAATGGCGTGGTGGGATTGTCATATTGAAACGTAATTAGCTAACCTTTACGTAATAACATAAGTCAGAAGGACCCTTAAAGTAGGGACTGAATAAATTAACCGACTTGGTATTACATGGATCTCACAACTTTTTACGGTAGAAGAACTGAGTTGCGTTGCGAGACTTGGCTTTTTTTTACAAGTTATGTTTTTGATGGCATCTCATTTATTTTTGTAGATAGCCCTACTTTTTAGGGTTCCGTACCTAAAGAGTTAAAACGGAACCCTGTTACTAATACTCCACTATCTGTCCGTCCGTCTGTCCACCTGTACGTCTGTCCGTCTATCTGTCTGTCGGTCTATCTGTCCGTCTGTCTATCACAGGGCTGTATTTCATGAACCATGATAGCTAGACAGTTTAAATTTTCACAGATGATGTATTTCTGTTGCCGCTATAACAACAAATACTAAAAACAGAATAAAATAAATATTTAAGTGGGGCTCCCATACAACAAACGTGATTTATAGATAATGGTACGGAACTCGACGTGCGCGAGTCCGACTCGCACTTGGCAGGTTTTTTTAGGGTTTTTACACTAAACACTAATTGTGTTTCAAATTTGAAGCTTCTATGTCTGCTAGAAGTGCCTTAAACTTTTGATGATCGGTCAGTCAGTCAGTCAGTCAGTGAGTGAGTGAGTGAGTGAGTGAGTGACAAAATAGGAAACTTTGACTAGTTATAATTCAAATTGAATGAAATTTGAAATATACAGTGTTTATATATTGACTGCTTGGTTTCTGACAATTCAGGATTCTAGTTTTATCCACAACGAAGTTATAGTGGGTCGAAAATGGCCTGAACTGCTTCGAGAAAAGGATGGTACAGCCGTGCCGCTTTATTGCTTGACTTGGCGGGGGCACTGCCGTGCCCCCAGATATCTCTTTATTTCAGACAACACCAGTAATGTAAAATTCAACTTCATTAGCGGTGCTTCCCTATACCGTGAGAATGTTTGTTTTGTTGTTCAAAAAATGATTTGATGCCTCTCATGCCATACATAGGTAATATAAATCGTGAAAGAGAATTATAAATATTATATTTATTTAGCGTTTAAAGTGATAAGTAAAATTTTTAACTTTTTGTATGGGCTGAGTCTACCTGGATAAGACGGAAAAAGTGATAAAACTGCATTATCTTGAAAACCATCAAATTTAAAATCAACTGTCTGTAATTTACTTAGCTAGTATGATTATCTAACGAATTATATAAAAATAAACTGTTTAGCTATTCATAGTTTTGATTATAAACGAAACTAGTGTTTTTGAAGAGTCAACTTTAGAAAATAAATCTATGAAGAAAAGTTTCACCAATCGTGTTTTTGTCTGTAATTTATCTAGATGTCATAAAAGACCAAACTGTATGTTTTGCGGTTATTGAGAAAAAATGATTCTGCATTCATCAAAAACATTTATTACTAGTCTTGTCCGTGTTGGCCGAGTGGGAGGTACCTCGACTTTCAATCTAAAGGTCGTTCGTTCGAATCCCGGCGTGCATCAATGGATTTTTCTGTTCGATAAATTTATATGCGCATCAAAACACATGCTCAAAACGGTGAAGAAAAACATCGTGAGGAAATCAGTTGGTATTCTTATAAGCGGCGATGGGCTTGCAACCTGTTACGTATGGAATGCTACTGCAAAATGTGGGCATGTGCCAAATATAATGTTTGGACGTGCCTCTGTCTACCCCCGCTAGACATCTTCAAAGGATCTAAGCGTCTGGAGATTTGAGAGGATGTCTACCGTACTTGGGGATTACAGTCGAGCCTATTTTTTTTTTTAATGTGTTCCGCGTGCGGAATCTTTATAACAAAATATTCTGAACACAGCAATAAATTTGGTCGCAAACCGTTTTGGCAAATTGTCTCCTTACCTGATTAGTATGCTTCCTGCAACGCTTGTGGATGGGACCTCTTTATTTAATAACTCTCTTAATACCGATATCATAATTTGGCGTGAGCTGGTGGTGGGCAGCAGGCGGAATATTGGCAATACAGGGCGCGAGACTGGAATATTCGATGATGGTGTGATTCTACGTTTCCATTTATCCACGAACTATGAGTATTTCAATAAAATCGGATTGTTTTATTGACTGGTGTGTAATTATGTTAGTCTGTCTTTTGCGTTGAAGGTTTTTGCAAACATTTTTGCATAATTGAACATGTTTTTTTTGTTAGGATGTTTATAATGATTGAAAGTACGTATTCATAATATAAAAAATAGGTTATTTATTCAGTTATCTCTCTTTATTAAATTGTACAGTTAACATTAAAAGTAAGTGGCTTGTCAACAAGACAAATTTTTAAAAGGTTTATTTTTTATGAATGAAAAAAATATGTATATGTTCAGAATATTTTATAGATTAGTAATAAATTTATTAAAAACTGTCATCAGGTGTTTCTGAATACAGAGAAAACAAAAATCTGGGGGCACGGCAGTGCCCCCGCCAAGTCTAGCAAAAAGCGGCTCGGCCGTACCATCCTTTTCTCGAAGCAGTTCAGGCCATTTTCGACCTATGTTATATCACGAACAACGAAGTGATCGTATAAGGGTGCCGTTTTTCCTTTTAAGGTAAAAAGCCCTAAAAAGCGAAGATACCTCCGAGATTATTTTGTATAAAGTAATGTCTAATGGAAACATACTCAAACCATGAACACAACACAAGGGGAATCCCAAACGAGCTCTTAATAATACCTCTCTATGATATCGCCCGAATTCGGTAAATGGTTTTGCTAACTTATTTCTGATTTACTTTCCAAATATTAATTTCACACCCTAACAGCAACGCGATAGGGGTGCTTTTCGCGTGTAAGATGGTGGTTTCGTAGTGGTAATAGCAAATGAAATTGAATTTTGGAATACGCGATAACATAACGATGTGCGAACGAGTTTGTTGCGTGAAATGGGGTTGCGGTAGCCTTATACTGCAGTTTTATAGCCAAACAGGAACTATGCGTTTCATACAATAAATATGTTTGCAAAGGATTTACTATTTGCTAATTATTTTTTTAAACTGGCCTCACAGCTTAGTTGGTAGTAACTGTGCCTTCTACGCTGCCTACAGCGTAGAAGGCAGAGTTACTAGCAACTAAGCTGTGACCCCAAGCTGTATTTGTTGCCTGATTCTTCTAGGCTTGGTCCCGAGGAATCGGCGTAGCTTCACCTAGTTCCTTAGACGTTTCAAAGTGATCCTTGTGATTTTATTGAAATAAATGATTTTTGAATTTGAATTTGAATTAATTTATTTCAATAAAATCACAAGGATCACTTTGAAACGTCTTAGGAACTAGGTGAAGCAACGCCGATTCCTCGGGACCAAGCCTAGAAGAATCAGCCAACAAATACAGCTTGGGGTCTACCTTTTTTTTAATGATCCTTTCCTTAATGCTATGTAGAGCTCCAGTGTGGTGGATCGTACAAGGTGAAGGCTCAAACAAGAATAATTATTAAAAGTACTACTCAAGTACGTACAACAATAAAAAAAATAACTAAAGAGCTTCAGTACAAATGTGATCCCAATTCAAACCTAGGTCACAAACTAACAAACCATTATGACAAACCATTTGGGTGATGAACATATATGTTTGTTCAGTGTCTGGGTGTTATATTGTGTATCATTTACAAATGAAGTATATACCTAAGTATTCTATCAGTTATCCAGTTCACATAGTACAAGCTTAACTTAGTTTGGGGCTAGATGGCGCTATTTATTTATGTTATTCATAATTTATTTGTAGGTTTTTTTATCATACTAACATGATACTAAAACGAAGAAAAATTAAATAGAATTGCGCCTGTAATTCCCAAGTACGGTAGACATCCTCTTAGATCTCCAGGCGCTCAGATCCTTCTAATGATGCCTACCTATTAACAAAGATAATAATTATATTGTGTTTATCATATCTTCCTATTAGTAGGTAGATATACTCGTAGCTTTATAGCTTAGCGATTTTGAGCCCAATTATAATAAATAAATAAAATAAATAAATATTGGCGGACTTTACACACAGTGCCATCTAGCCCCAAACTAAGCAAAGCTTGTACTATGGGAACCAGATAACTGATAAAATACTTACATACTTTTTTTTTTTTTTTTTTTTTTTGTAAATACATACTTATTATACATATTAACACCCAGACACAGAACAAACATCTATGTTCATCACACAAATATTTGCCCTGGGTGGGGATCGAACCCACAACCTACAGCGCAGAAGGCAGAGTTACTACCAACCGAGCTGTGAGGCCAACAAAGTAATGAGAGCCACATTACTTTGTTATATTTGTACTAATAGGGAGATAGATAAACTCTATAGTGCATACAAAGAAAATAGATGTTAAATAACAACAAACATAAATGTACAATGGGCGGCCTTATCGTTTAAAGTGATATTTTCCAGAAAACCTTTATATAGACAGGATTAACAAAAACATGAAAAGATGGGGGTGTACAAAAGTTTAAGCTAAACATTTTTTTTTAAATATAATGTTTTTTTGTACCATAATGTCCTATTTATCAGCTCCTATTTGTCGCATTGTTGTTGCTTTATTAACGTACCTAGTTAATCTAGTACATAGTTAGCACTTCCAGTTTTCTATTTGTATTCCTGCATTCGCAATTAGTTAAACAAGAATGCTATCGCAGAAGCTCGGTGCTAAAGTTTACCCAAGTTAGTAGATACGTGTCCGAGCCCCCGATCGAGTTGGCAGTCGGCCACGACTCGGCTACACTGGCTAAGTCATCGACCACACCACATAGTACAATAGACGCCTAATCGCTTCTAATCTTCTTCAAACAAACAATTCTGTCAAGTCGTTAAGGTGTGCGGGAGCGGTAAAAAAAACATTCTGATTGACCGGTTCAAAGCCACAGCCCGCCGCGGTGCGCATCGTGAGTCGCGCTGGGTGGTTTACACAGGATCTGCAGCCCAAATGTGTTGCCTGACAGTGCTCGCCTTGCATGAGGAGTCCAGGCTGTGTGGTTGATAGGTTAAGTCTAGTGTTTAATTTAACCACTGCGACTACGAGATACGACTGTGATTGGCAATGCGTTTGTGGTTTAATGGTTATTTAGAAAAGAAATATGAGCTTGGTGAAGCTACGCCTGTTCCTCGCGACAAAGACTAAAATAATCAGGAAACCAACACGGTGCGTGTGCCTATCAGTTTTTTCGATGATTATTGTCTGTCTGTCTGTGAAGTTATCACGGCAAAACCGACTTCCTGAATCAACGCGGGCGAAATCGACGGTAAATTCTAGTACTAAACATGTGGAGTTCCAGTGTGATGCTGATTGGACAAGGTGAAGTGTCAGTAAAATAATAACAGGATAAAAAAATATATATTATTGTGTTTCAATAATATTTTTATGATAATGACCATGCAATATGACCATGTTTTTGTTATGGGCATCTGATTCTTTGAACAAATTTGCAGACATTTGTCCATTTATCTGCGTGTTGTTCTGACGAGGATAACTAACTCACCTAACTCACCTACTTTCCGTGATAATATTCTTTTGAAATTCACTAAGTATATGTAAGTACTACTACCATGATTTTTTTCACACTTCCAAACACAATAGTTTAGTTGGTAGGTGGGGAGGGGGGACACTTGACTCTGACAAAATTTAGCCCTTTAAAGCTTAATATTTCAGAAACGGATCCCTTAATCTAAAAGTTGACAAACCCATAATATTTTTAAGACATATCCAACGACACCCATGGGGTATGCGCGAAAAGAAAACAACCCCACTTTAGGTTTAAGGGAGGTACCCTAAAACAAAATATTAAAGGTTAACAATAGTGATAAGGTACCTACTTACAACGATTTAGTTATACCTACCTAACTTCTCTTTCTAAATGTAAGTGAATTCCATGTGACGACTGATACACAAAAGAAGCGGATTCGATTACGTGTTGTTTTACCATGAACCTCGTAGTGTCTGATACCTATGATAAAGAGAATCCTAGTATAGTCAGAAATATTTATGTGACTGTTATTTATTTATAGCATTCCTTGAACTAAACAGAAATTCCATTTATTGTTATCACACAACCAAAGTCCAAACCCCATTTGCAAACTAAATTAACATTACTCAGAAATCAGAGGTCAAGAAGAGAGATAAAATGATAATTATAAAAGCAATGTCAGTAGTATACTTAGCTAGTATCATAAAGTACCTAGCCTTGCACAGACATATTTACTAGAAACAAAAATGAATTTAAATTTCGTGAAAATAAACGTAGTAGTTCTGTTGCTGGTTGTAGAAAGTCGAGGTGGCGTATTAGAAAGAGCTTATGGAAGCATCAAGAATACAACGTCAGGTCTCAAACAAGATGTGAAGAATGTTTGGTCGTACGGCAAATCATTTGTAGGACTAGCCGATCCTGCAGCAGAACAAAAAGAAGAAGAAAGAGGACTGATTGGTGGTATGATACATTCAGCTCACGAGAAAGTTCACACTCTTCACGAACAGATATGGGCGGTTGAAGAGATCCCCAACGATAGTGGGCTACTCTGGAACATGTACTGCCGCTTGAAGCAACGCCTGGAAAATGCCAAGAATTACATACTTCGTAATGGAGATAAAACGGCTGAGGGCACCACACAAGCACCAAACCCCGAAGTGTTAGTCATCAAAGACACAATGGAAAAGCTTTTCAACGCGGACGGCACTAGAAAGATGGAGGAAGCCGCGTTCAACGAAGCCGTCGAAAACCTCAGGAAGAAACTTGATGAAATGCGAAAGAACTCGGACGGCACCACTCCAGAGAATCATGGTGAAGGTCTTATTGATGTTCGGATGGTCGAAATAGCTGATGTTAAAGACAATGCTGCAGACGCTACTGGTTCAGCTGGTGAGAAGGACAAAGCCTCAGTTGCTGGGCAGTAAGTAAAGGCAGAGTTAAGAAGCTAATGATGTGGAGGAAAGTTTGAAGAAATCTGCCGATAATATGCGTAGGACGTGAGTTGCTGATAAATAACTTTTAATGTGACCTTTTGTGCATATCGTGTTGTAGCAAAAGTAATGTTATCTGTGACATTATTTTCTAATATAATATTTTTTATAATTATCTTTTTACTTTCCTACTTAGAAACTAACACAGATAGGTTACGATGTCACCCTGTTTAAGGTCCCTAGTCAAATTTTATATTCGGCTCCATCCATGTAAAATAAAAAACAAAGCTACTTAATCGATTCTTTTCTTTCCTTGTGTACCTACGTTTTACGCTTCTAGGCATTTTAAGAGACAAAGAATCCTAGAGCGGGGTCAGTGCTATGTACACATGAGACTTTTGGGCCCAATTGTTTTATTAGCATATGTATAATTTCCATAGAACTAAATAAAAATCACACAATAAAAGTTTAATCTTTAATTAAAGCTAACATTAGCATAATTTAAGATAAACGTAAAAAAACGTATCAGTTGCTCAAAACGGCGAAAACTTCAAAACAAATACGAGGAAAAATTACTTAAATATTTATTAGTGGACAAATTATTACACGCCATCTAGCCACTAACTAAGCAGAGCATAGCTATGGAAACCAGACAACTGCTAGAATACTTATAACTTTATTTGTACTACTCAGAACGAACATCTACGTTCATCGCAGAAATGTTCTGGGTAGGAATCAAACCCACAACTTACAACAACAGTGCTACTACCAACTGAACTGTGAGACCATATTTGTGATAGACTCGTATAATTTCTACCCCTTAATCGATAGGAATATTTTTGTTTATCATTCGTACTCCGATGTTAAGATGAGTAATAAATTTTTTTGATGAATGCAGAATCGTTTTTTCTCAATAACCGCAAAACATACAGTTTTGTTTTTTATGACAAAGATAACTTAAGGATATAATCTAGATAAATTACAGACAGAAACACGATTGGTGAAACTTTTCTCGATAGATTTATTTTCCAAAGTAGGCTCTTCAAAAACACTAGTTTCGTTTTTAATCAAAACTATGAATAGCTAAGCAGTTTATTTTTATATAATTCGTTAGATAATCTACTAATTAAGTAAATTATAGATTATTTCTTTTTAAGTTTGATGGTTTTCAAGATAATGCAGTTTTATCACTTTTTCTGTCTTGTCCTGGTAGACTCAGCCCATACAAAGGAAAAACAAAAAAGTTAAGCATCATCTTAATACCTACATCTAGCGTTTCATGTGGCATTCCTATACAATAAGATTTATTGTCCTTTCGTGTCTTTCGTCGCGCCTGCTGTGACAACTTTATGAAGTCAGCCAAGCCATTGTTTTGTTGTCGGTACCCGGTACCCGGTACCTGTGTCGCCGAGATTTATAAGTGCCAAGTTTTCGATGAGTTCGCCAATTTTATGATTGGGGATTTACGTCGTAGCAGTAAAGTACCAGCACTTTATTGCTCGTGCTAAACTGTGATAACGTATAGCTGTTGAAACACAGACTATGTTTTGCTATAAAAATGGAATATACCTATATTTCAAATATAAATAGGTATATTTGATGGACATTTTACACTGTGCCATGGGCTCCCACACAAAACTGCGATGCGATACAATGCCCACACGTAGTAATATAACTCTTCTCTCTGAGAAGAATAGAATGACAGCTCTTTGAATTCGCAGTTATGTGTGAGAGCCGTAAGCAAAACCAATAGGAAACAAATGATAATCGTCACCTTTCCCCATCATGGTTTGGGGCTCTGTAACCTACATAACCTACCTAACTAGGATCTGTTAGTGTGATTATTCATACATTAGAGGCACTACGTGACATCTACGAAATGTCTACGTGAAGTAGATTATGCCTACAAAAAGGCTACGAAGGATCTACGGCGTAGAAGCATGTTAATGTTAATTCATAATTTTGACGTTTCAAAGAAAGTTGTAGGTAAGTTGGTACGTAAACTTACAAAGATGGTAGGAAATATGCTAGATATCCAGATGCTCAGATCCTAAGCCACTGACTGGCACATTATATTTGAAACTTACTAACTTTTGCAGTATTTAGCATTCCATACGTGACAGGTTGCAAGCCCATCGCTTGTAAACTTGTAAGAATTACAAACTTGCTCACCCAACCCCAAATCCAAACAAGGTTAGAAAGTAACTACCCCAAGGATTAATTAACCTTGTTAGCGAGGGATGCGCGGCAAGCCGCAACGAAACGATGTGGTCAGCGTTTATGTTTGTGGATAATTGTGTTCTGTTCTTAACTGCGAGGCAAGCCAAGAACGGTCACTTAAAGTACGGAATCATGTATCTTGTTTAAAACTCTTATATTATCATAAGCTGACCCGACAGACAGTTGTCGCGTTAAAATTTCAAAAATTCCCGAAGAAAAAATCAGTTTTTCACCAACAAAAAATGAGCCAAAGGCGAGACAAACGCACATCAGTTTTATATATATTGGTTCAGGTAATGTAGGAATATCTACATCAGGTGCTTATCCACTTTTTGCTGTCATAGATCGATTAGGTTAAGTCGACCGTAGAGCGAGGATTCAAGTATAATAAGATAGATGGACACTCAATTCAAAAGCTATGGTTTCTTAGCTAAACGGCGTCGTTGACGAACTGCCGTCCGGGCAAAACGCCGCTAAATATAACATATTTTAAGGGTATCATACCCAAAAGATAAAAACGGGACCCTATTACTAAGACTTTGCTGTTCGTCTGTCCTGTCCGTCTGTCTATCACAGGGCTCTATCTCATGAACCGTGATAGCTAGACAGTTGAAATTTTCACAGATGATGTATTTCTGTTGCCGCTATAACAACAAATACTAAAAACAGAATAAAATAAATATTTAAGTGGGGCTCCCATACAACAAACGTGTTGTTTTGCAATGTTTTATAGATAATGGTACGGATCGCTTCGTGCGCGAGTCTGACTCGCACTTTGCCGGTTTTTATTCAACTTTTTTTATGTTTGACGCGCGATGTTTTGTGGCGTCGGTACAGTAACATTGATTATGGTTTTGTGTTTAAGAAGACCAGAAGTATCATTTGATTTACCTTATCTATAAATCAAAATAAGTAAGAAAACGTATTCGTTTCATGCGAACGAAGCTGCGCACGGTTACAGCTGGATCACTGTCTGGCAGAAGGCATAGGTATGCCATCAAAGAGGTTTAACCTAGTTTGGGTACCTGTTTTCCTAATATCTAATTAAAATAAAAACCACTGTTTATCTATCTACGTAAGGACGTCTGCGAAATAAATATCCTATCTTATAGTAAACGGATAATCCTCGGTATAAAAACATATACTACGACGCGACGGTCGGCAGCTGACTGTCGTTTATAATACGAAGGTTTTAGTAAATAATACCTATTATCAGACGTCTCGGAGTATCTGTGTTTCATTTCCGTTAGCCTTCGATCTGGCAGATAGACGTCGAGCGGCGGACCCTGCGATTTACGAATCTACAGACATGTACCGTTAGTCAACTAAGCGAACTACAACGTCTACAACATCATATGTCCACTAATTTTTACAATTAACTTTAGACCAGTACCTATATTATGAGTATTTTAAAACTATACCAGCACTCGATAGGAGGTAGAGGTTTGGTTGTGTCATGTTGGTATTATGTACCTACTATATAGGTTTCTCTTTCTTTTGTATGAAAATAGATAAAACAAACAATAGAAGAGACTTTAGAATGAAGTTAGTTTAAACGAGGCAGAATATAGAGGTTAGCCAATCACTGGCATAGCATTTCTGTCAAAAAACTACAATGACAGCTTGAGAGCTAGGCAGTTCGGTTTTTTTAGAGCAAAGCCAGTTGAAAAGACAGAGATGAAAATGATGTTTTTTTTGCGAACGGTACGTCTAAGATAGTTAATTTAATCTGCAAGCGAGCGATTGCCAATTTATCTTCTTACCCAATTTAAGGCGAACAAGGTACACAATAGCTACAAGCTGGTAAATCGTGTAATTATACCAAGGTGGTATAGTCTGGCCAGTACAGTAGTGTGAATTGCACCTAATTGGACTCTGCAGTTCGATACACGAGATTGGAAAGCCAATTCGTAATGTACAAGCAGAATATGAGCTAAATAAGAAAAATGTACAAAATGGGTTCTAGTGTAAAAGATAAATAACACAACTAAATTAAAACAAAAATTTATTAAGAGTTCTTTTTGGTAAATGCAAAGTTATTACCAAGAGAAAAACAACCAAAATGTAACCATACATAAAGTTTATGGTATCTATAATTATTTTAGTATAAGTAGAAGCGCTATCCTTAATTGTAAATAAATAATTACATTATGGTCTATAATGATGTTAGGAAATGACATTTTTTCACAGAAACTGATATAAATTTACAATTCATTTAACTAAGAAAATTTATAAAAAAAATATTTAAAATATTAAGTACGCAGGGATTTTTAAAAACAACAATCAAAATTGGCTTACGAACAGAACTAAAATAATGAAAAAAAAAACTCAATAATACTTAAAGTAATTTGATTTAAATGATTCTGTGAAAAAATGGCTTAATAAAATAATTTATAAATCTAATAATATTCACATTTTTATTTAGTAAGTGGCAGTTTCAGAAGGCACATTATTTTATTAAAATTTCTAAAGTAGCATACATTGATTTATTATAGTTTATAAGGCACCATTAGTTTTGATATTTCGTTCACTTACATACTACTCTTGATATGATTTCCATCTATTTATATTGAAGATGGGACAAATTTCTTATAATAAATGATTCTTTGATAGTATTTTTTCTGTAGAGACTATGTTTTTTTTTTATTTTCTCTTTTAAATGACGAATGATATTACGGTGCCCTTTTATAGATTAAGCTAATTAGTACGTGATTGTCGCCTCTAAAAATACGCATAACATTGTTTTAGCAAAACATACCTTATTAATAATTTAACTAAGATCACATTTCTCAACAACTCGCATACATTAAGACACTCTTTTTACAGACAGTATCACACATCGAGATTTAACCTTTCGTTCGTAACACCTACGTTTGAAAAAGTTTGAGAACTCGTTGGTACAAATTGGGATCAACTATCCCATGTACAACCTAACAGAATCCAGTTTGTACCAATCGATTTAATGTTGCTTAAGCTTTTTAAACGCAGGTTTTTATTATTCATTTCTACAACTTCTTAATATGGCGCACCACGATTTAATGTAATTAATGTAACGTGACTAGTCGTTATGTTACAATGATATTACTAATTATTTTACAACTATAGAATGTTTTACACCTTGTAGTATTTTTTTTATTTTAAAAATATTGAAGGCGTGACCTCTATTTGTTATGTCATGAGGTAAAAACTATTGATACAACCATTTTATTTATCTTCTTTATAATCCGAATGTAACATAAAAATTATGCATGAAACGTATTTACATTTGCGGAATTTAAACTAGCAAAATCTGACAACAAAATCTACGTCTAATTTTAGTGCTAAGTGATATTTGCGAGCACAAATTCTACTCAAACCAACGCAGCTTTCACTAAAACTTATCATCACTGATGTTTTTCACCACACTTCACCAACGTTTTTCCACCATACCTTATATAAGTACCTCCTAGTTCCTTTAGTCTAGTCATAATTGGGACTTTTTGACAAGTTTTTTTTGGGACAAAATGTTTGTATTAAACCGATAAGATTGAAGAACTAAAACTTATAAACGATAACCCGATGATTTCGTCAGTATCTATCTAAGCTTGTGGAGTCTCTGCTAGTAATGTCACTAGCTGCGTCAGTCGAGGAGTTGCTGGATGAGCGCGAGGGGTCACTCGTGCCCCCGGGGTCGCTAGTGGCCCCGGGGTCACTGGTGCCCCCGGTGTCACTGGTGACTCCGATCTCTGTGGTCGGATATCAGAGATGTTCGTCGCGACCGTTCAGGGGCTGACGCTCAGCGTGGTCGGAAGGGCGGTTGCGCTTGAAGAATCCACACTGAAAATAAAATGTATATGATATCAAACATGATTGATATTTAAACCAGGTTCAGGTTCAATCACCTGTACTTGATTGAGACTGACTTACTTGTCCTGCTTTGTAGTAGTTTCTTATGGAAAAAATTAGCAAACTAAAATAATAAAAAAATAAATAGGATCACGACTGTAATCCCCAAGTTGGTAAACATCCTCTCAGATCGTCAGACGCTTAGATCCTTTGATGATGTCTAGCGGGGGTAGTCAGAGGCACGTCCAAACATTATATTTGGCACATGACTAAATTCCACAGTAGTTAGCATTTGATACGTGACAGGTTGCAAGCCCACCTCCGCTTATAAAAATACTAACCGGTTTCATTACAATGTTTTCCTTCACCGTTTTGAGCACGTGTTTTTGATGCGCATATAATTTTTTCGAACGGAAAAATCCATTTTTGCACGCCTAGATGAACCCACGACCTTCAGATTGAAAGTCGAGGTACCTCCCACTCGGCCAACACCGCCATTACAATTACTAACTTTGTAAAGAGCAAATATCAGCAGCAGCAGCAACAAGGCTCCGATAACCGCAGCCAGCACCACCACCCACAAAGGAATGTTTCCATGCTCCATTGCCTCCAACTGCTGAGTGACCACAGTCTTAGCTTCCGCGGTATGCCACGAAGGGTCGCTGGGTCTTTCCCTCATGGGGATCTGGGAGACGCGAGTGGCCACCAGGGAGGAGAGGATCACGGGTTGATCTTTGGAGATCTGAAATTTTAAACATAAATATATAACGTCAAAATTTTGAGCAATAATTAAGTTTAAAAACAAACCGATTTCCGACTGTTGGTATAAATTGAAATGAATAAGTCCAATATAAAATTTCATCCCATATTTTTTACCCTTATAAGTGGTATTTTTTACCCCAAATTTAAATAAAATAAATAAATAAATATTGGTGGACATTTTACACATCGTCATCTAGCCCCAAACTAAGCAAAGCTTGTACTATGGGAACCAGATAACTAATAGAATACTTAAATACGTTTTTTTTGTAAATTATACATATGATACATACTAACACCCAGACACAGAGCAAACATCTATGTTCATCACACAAATATTTACTCTGGGTGGGAATCGAACCCACAACCTACAGCGCTTAAGGCAGAGTTACTACCAACTGAGCTGTGAGGCTGTATTTGAATGAGACCATACGGGAAGTAAGCACCAGCTTTCAAATAAAAAAAAAATCATCAAAATAGATTCACCCAGTCGAAAGTTCTGAAGTAACTGTAGGGTATGGCTGCGATCCGTAAAATCATAAGTATTTAAATTGAATCTATATAAGGTATTGGATGTAGACCTATTTTATGAAAAAAATCGTGAGGATCTGTTTAAGATTTTCCAATATATAAAACGAAATTCCTCAAGTATGAAGTATAAGCATATTCCCTCGTTGGACTTGTTTGAACAAAACCGTTTTGTTTTCGACAAATATCTGATCTAATGTTAAGGTGTTCTGACCTGGTTAAGAACAGTGGCGTTGAACCTGGAGCGTAATGCCAACCAAACTTCCTGTCCCTTAAGCAGACGGCCGGTGGCACAACGCACCACCTCACACTTGTACTTTTCTTGGCACTTCTCTAGTATCTCTTTCAGCTGTTCATCGACCTGCAGAACAAGAGAGAGTAAAGATATTTTAATTAATAAATATTGGTGGACATTTCACACATCGCCATCTAGCTTCAAAATAAGCAAGCTACTATGGGAACTATAAGTCTTTGCCAAATAACATGGCAAAAGCGGTCATTCACCGACCTTTACTACGTTAACGTAAAATCAAATAAATGTATCGCTAATTCTGTCGCTCACCATACAAACTTAACGAAAACGGGTATCGCTAGAGTCTCGTGGTACATTACCTACAAGACAGCCGCGGTAAAACGGCGTACAACCCAAAAATTATACGGAATCGGGGAAACATACCGTTTGAAATTTTATGTTTGTAATATTCTATCCACGTATTTAATGGTTTTAAAATACGAAATGTATTTAAAACCGGCGTTATTTATTAAAACTATTTATAATTTTATGGTTGAGAGTACCAAATTATATGCACATGTCTGAGAAAAACATAGTATTTTTGTATATCATTAGAATTTAAGTATCGAGAACATTTACGATACAAAATTGTTCAGATCTATTATTTTATGCTTAATTAGCAATCAAATAATTGTATAACACCAAAAAATCCAAATTTGTGGGTTGTGTACATTTTCATTCACTCATCGCTCGCGTCAGGTGTGCGCGACTTTCGGCACGCGCGGCGGGCGTCGTCGGCGCGGCCCGGCCCGATCGCCATTTTGTTTTCTCATTCCGCTTCGGAGTTCGCTTGCGTTCGGTCGTTTTGGGGTGCTATAAATTGAGTTTGTTATTTTTGTTGTGGTTTGTTATTGTTTTTTGTTACTGTTGGCTTGTTATTGTTTTTTGTTACTGTTGGTTTGTTATTGTTTTTTGTTACTGTTGGTTTGTTATTGTTTTTGGCAAAATCCATGGAGCCAGTGCCTGGACCGTCTTCCAGTTCAACTGGTGATGACAGTGTACAGAGCCACCGTCGCCGCCGTCGTCGTAATATATTCCAACCTAATGCGGTTTCGGAAGCAATACCCTTTTCTTCGCCGCAAAAAAAGCGAAAACAGGCGATCCTTTCCAGTGGTGAACGGCTCATGATTATAAATATATTTAAATATGTTCAGAGCAAACAGGCGGAAGATAAACCCGTATTAAATCATGACCTCGTCAAACAAACATGTGAAATATCTGGAGTGAGTGAAAGATCTGTCTATCGCGTTTTGAGTGAATATAGAGATACTCATAAAATAACTGAACCTGATGCGAAGAGAAACAAACCGAATATACTTCAGAAAGTTGACGACTTCGATAAGACGGCGATACGAAGAATCGTCCATGGGTTTTACATGGAAGGAGAGTTACCAACACTAAAAAAAATTTTACAAACAGTGAATGACGACGACTCACTTCCAACACTGAGTATGACGTCATTGAGACGCATACTTATTGATTTGAACTTCAAGTACACGAAGAAAAATCGCAGTAGTATTTTAATTGATCGCAATGACATTGTTATTTGGCGACTCAAGTATTTAAAACAAATACAAGAATTTAGACGCCAAAACCGACGAATTTTTTATACTGATGAGACTTGGGTGAACGCAGGTACCTATACCTATCACTTTATTATTAAATATTCTTGAATAAAGATTGTTTCACTATTTTTCTTGCAACTATTCCGTATTTTCTCACAATATAAACCTATATTCCCACCTATACCTACCTGTTTGTTGTTTACAGGACACACAGTGGGAAAAGCGTGGACAGACCAAACGGTTAAATCTGCAAAGCAGGCATTCTTAGAAGGTCTGTCAACCGGAGCCAAAGACCCAACTACAAAGGGCAAGAGGTTGATTGTGGTCCATGTTGGTAATGAAGACGGCTTTTTAGAAGATTGCAAATGGGTATTTGAAGCCAAGAAGTCTGGTGACTACCATGAGAACATGGACGCTGAGCATTTTGAAGAATGGTTTGCAAAAGTACTGTCAAAAATGCAACCGAACGATGTAATTGTTTTGGACAATGCCAGCTATCATTCGAGGTATATCTATATATTACAATATTTACAATAGATACTACTGTTTCCCCAATTAGATATTCCATTTCCAAAAACTGAGATTTTACATTCAAATAAACATTTTGATTTCAGGCGTGTGGAGAAAACGCCGTCAATGTCGTGGAAAAAAGCTGACATACAAAATTGGCTGCAATCAAAAAATATCAGATTTGAAGAGAAGGAAGTAAAAGCACAATTAATGCAAAAAGTAAAAGAGATAAAACACGAATATCAATCCTATGTCATAGACAAGATGGCCGAAGAAAAGGGGGTGACAGTGTTGAGGCTGCCGCCTTATCACTGTGAATTGAACCCTATTGAGTTGATTTGGGCAAATATAAAAGGATATGTGGCTAGACATAATACCACCTTCAAATTTGAGGACGTAAAAAAACTTTTGGAGGATGGTATATCCCAAGTTACCAATAATACGTGGGCTAATTGCGTTGAGCATGTAAAAAAAATAGAAATAAAAATGAGAGGCCTCGACCAAACAATAGATCGAACTACAGATGAATTTATAATTCGCCTAACTGACAGTGACAGCGATAGTGATAGTTCAGAATTTTCAAGTAACTAGTTTGCAAATTTTGAACTATAAAGCGCTAGTTTACGAGTGGATGTACGTACGTAAATTCCTACTTGCGTAGGTAGGAATGTTCGTAATCCTTACTAAGTATATAAGTTGGTGTGTAGGTACGTACGTACACACCTACCTATATTCTTAATTAGTTACCTGAGCACCCGCCTATCTACCTACATACCTTCTATTGAATAAATTTGTATGTATCCAAAAATATTAAAATTAATGTTGTAATATTTTTAATGAATAAACCAGAACAATTAAAAAAAAACGTGTATATTGTTTAACTTTCCTTATAAATTATTTGCTACTTACCCATTTCATTCATTCAAATAATTAGGTAGGTAGAGAATCTAGCCCCTAAATTTTAATTACACTGCAGCAGGTAGGCGAAAATGTTTGCAACTCATGCAATGTCTAGACCACCAGACTACTAACGTACCACGAGACTCTTAGCGATACCCGTTTTCGTTAGGTTTGTATGGTGAGCGACAGAATTAGCGATACATTTATTTGATTTTACGTTAACATAGTAAAGGTCGGTGAATGACCGCTTTTGCCATCTTATTTGGCAAGGACTATAGATAACTGATAGAATACTTATATACATTTTATACATACTAACACCCAAACACAGAACATAGATCTATGTTCATCACACAAATATTTGCTTTAGGTGGGGATCGAACCCACAACCTACAGCGCTGAAGGCAGAGTGAACTGGACTGCGAGGCCGCAGTATATTTAAAAGTAGTTAAGCCCTATATCTGCCGCCAAGCAGCATTGCTGTGTTACGGCTTGGAGGGTATGATAGTCAGTGAAATTACTGGCACAAGAGGCTTAACACACATGTAACCTTAAGAGTTGATAGGATTTTAGTTCCCGTTTTCTTTTCTCAATTTTACCTACAAAACTGCAGCAATCATTTTGTAAATAACATATTTATGGTAAAGTTGAGAATGTATGCGAGGTATTAAGTAAGTGAAAATACGATTTTAGTAATATCTTCTTGACAAATTTACCAGTCGCAGACGCAAAACAGTACATCGCATCGTAAGGCGCGATTTGTGTAGGTGTTCATAGTCTACCACTAAGCTAACAGGAATTCCATTAGATTTGACCTCCTACCTGATTTACAGTTTGTCTGCGCCGCCTTGTGTTCTCACGCCTTTCATTTTCAGAGCTGAAGCTTCCACCAGTCTGAGAGTTGTATGATCCTCCTGAAAATAAACAAAGGATGAATTATTAAGACAAGATAGGTAATGGATTAAAAATGGACAGGATTCCAATCCCAAGAATCTCATATAAGAATATTAATTGGTTTCCAGACGATTTTAATCTTCACCGCTCCAAGGAAAGGTTGAGAATGATAACGATTGATAAAACAAATTAGTTACCTGACTGTGAAGAGTAAGAATACCCTCCATTGCTACCCGAAGAGCTGCTATAAGTTCTTGAACTTCCGGCTTGGTTGCTTCCACCACCGGCTTGGAAACTGCCTCCAGATTGGTGTGAACCTCCTCCAGACTGATAACTGCCCCCTCCAGCTTGATAACCTTGCCCTCCGGATTGATAAGCTCCCCCTCCAGATTGATAATTACTACCACCAGAATAGGACCCAGCGGATCCTGTCTGTCTGACTCCAGCTTGTCCAGAACTGGACCCTCCACTGCCTGTCACATCAGCGATACCATATCTGAACTCATTGTTAGGGTTGCTAGCCGCATAGGCGCCGAATCCTTCAAGATTATCCTCTTCTTCATCACCAACTACTGTCACGGTTCCAGAACCTCGGAAGGTCGAAGATGCTGCCTTACTGACATCAGCATTTACTGTCTCTGTTGTAGCCCAGTTACCGTGGACAAAGCCTTGACCCTGAGAACCCCCTTGAGCTTGTCTATTGTTCCCACTCTGGGATCCTGAGTATCCACTCTGGGAGCTTTGGGATCCTTGGACGTAACCAGAACCGGCGAAAGCTTGGCCTGAACCTTGCCTGTCACTTTGCCTAGAAAAAATATCGAAATAAATGGTCGTACGTAGAAAACTTTTTTGCGATAACCTACGATCTATTTAGGGTTTGTTATGTTTGTGTGTACTAAGTGTTTAATAAAAAACATTAATGATGACAAACCTAAGCATTAGATTGATTTGTATAGGATCTGCGTGTTAATAACTAACGAAGGGTTTCCAAATAAACAGCTAGCTAAAGCTAAAATTTAAAATATACCTATGTAGGTAATACTCACTTATTGAATGAACTGCCTGCTTCGCCCTCATGCCCCAAAGACCCGTACTCAGTGCTCGTCTCTGTCTGAGATACGATATTGTGGTTCTCATCGTAAATTATCGTTCTGTTCTTTATCCTGATTATTTCACCTCCTTTACCATAGCCTCCTTGGTTGCCATACTGAGTATAGCCTCCCTGGCTGTAGCCACCCTGGCCTTGGGATCCAGCAACGTTTTGAAGATTCTTCCTTATTTGTTCCTGTTCTTCAGCGGTCAGACCTTGGCCTGTGCTGGTCGACGTTTTGTTGTATGAATAGGTTCCGTAGCCTCCGTTCTGACCATACTGTCCAGAACCTTGGCTGCTGAATCCACCAGAATTTTGTCCGCTGTATTGGCCTGAGCTCTGGCTACCATAGTGACTACTGGCTCCTTGGTTCTCAGAGAATTGATTGCCTCCGCTTTGAGACGTCACTTCACCGTTGCTGTTCGTATCCCAGAATGCTGAAACAACAAAACGATTTGACTCATTTTGGTCAATAGTTTTCCTTCTTGGCTTGGTCGCGAGGAACAGGCGCGGCTTTACCTAGCTCCTAAGTTATTTTTATTAGTTATATTAGATTCTGGTTATTGTATTGACATTAATACCTTTCGACTTTGACTTTGAACAGACACATATTAGTCCGACCATCGACAGTTGTTTGTAACTCAATCACATCGTACGTAAAGGCTGAACCGATTTCGGTAAAATTTGGTATATGAAAGTCAAGCCCAATGCACTAAGTGAATAATAATTTGAGATAAAATTGATGACGACGGACATTGGTACTTACATTGTCCATAGTACCCACTGCCACCCGATATCTGCGAGGCGGTATACATGTCGCTGCTCATCATAGCTTCCTTCTCCTTAATCAGCTGGAACGCGTATGGTTTGTCCACGAACAGGTTATTCGGGTTCACGTGACGCGGCATGTCGCACTTTACGTCTCCTAACCATTGAGGTTGGACCAGCATGTACATTAGGTTTTCACCTGGAAAAGAAACAACCGTAAAAATGTTAGTTTCAGATTTCAGACCAAACAATGCATGGAAATAAATATCTTTAGGAAACTGCACGTCTCGAAACTAAAGAGTTAGAAGACCAATTATTTTGTGGCATACCACGAGGCGAAGTGAATCCTCATAATTTACACTTAAGTCGGACTTCCCTCAAATTTGAGCAAATCAATAAATCAATTATTCATTCAAGTTTAATGTAGATCCGATCAGCGGTTTGACAGTTGTGCTCGATCGGACCAACATGCACAGAGATTTTTAAAACAATTATTACACTCCGGATCACATTAACAATACACGCTGATCAATAAAAAAATCTCAACAAACTACCAACTTGTACCTATGTAATGTATGCTTCTTACCTTCAAGAGTCTGATAAGGCCACATAAAATAAATTTCCGCCATCTCCACAGTGGAGGGCCCTTCGTTCTTGATATTGTATTTGTGGATGACCTGGGGTCCGAGTTTGATATCTTCCTTTAAGTCCTGGATATCGTAGACTGACGCGTTGTAGTGGAGCTCAGGAGGGTCTGAGGTGCTGGAGAGGGAAGTCACCTTAGTTATAATTGTCCTCTGTACGAGTTCAAGAGATTTCCAGATAGGGAGGACCACATCGAAATGAAGGGCAAAGCAAAAGGTACGAAAGATAGGGTTATTAATCATCAATATCGTTAACAATCTTATCATTAAATGAAAACACTCTTGTAGTATGATTTATACCAAGATTCACCAGCTTTAGAAACATTTTAATATACAAAATATGATTCAGGTTACAAGATAAGTCTACAAAATAAAATAAAAAAATAAAAAATACCTACTAATGAATAAAATTTTAAAATAGTGATGATATTTTTCCCTAATGAAACATTTTTGTCTTTTTTATTTTAACATTGCATCGCCCGACAGGTGATAGGATCATTGTGAGAATTTCCTAACCAGCTTCTACTGCTTACCCTATAATAGAGAGATGCGCTTTGACAACAACACCGATAACCATTGTCATTTTGTTGTCATAGCCAGTGCCTTGCTCAGGGTTGGTGGAGTTGGCCTCCATCTCGAAGGTAAGGCTCGTCGCTTGGGAGTCCACTTCCAAAATTACTCGGAAGTTTACCTGGAGATAAAAATTATGAAGGCGATGAATAAGTGCTCTGCTTTTCTGAACTTGGTACAGAATACAATTTGCGCTATCTTTCAAGTGTGGTTGTAATTGGTCTATGGTCGCTCGTGTTAGACCAGCAGGATTATTGCCTAACCTATCAAAATATGAGTGTCAATATTAAAAGACCCTTATATACTGTTGGTCTTTGAGATGTATGTCAGCGTTGCCGGAATAGATCAAGTAAAAAAATTAAATTTGATCACGATTGTAATTCGCAAGTACGGTAGACATCCACTTAAATCTTCAGGCGCTTCGATCCTTCTAAGGTAAAAAGATGATTAAAGAAGGTAGTTAGAAACATTACATTTGGCACATGCCCACATTTGGTAGAAGTTAACCCAGTACGCTATAAGTAGATAGATTTAGGCTCACCTTCTGCCCACTAGACATTGGGTTTCCCAGGTCACACTTCAATGAACTGTTTCCCAATCCATCATTATTGATAATGGAACAATAAATAGGGGTGTCAGTATTATCGTCCAGTCTCTCCATCTTGGAGTAGGTGACGCCAGCAGGTATCTTCAGGTAGTAAGCTGCTTCAAAGGCGTCTTCAGCTGAGTTGGTGACTTTAACGTCGATGTGGACGTTCTCGCCAGAACCTAACGCGTAGTTAACTGTTGGTCTGGAAAGGGTTGTTTCTTTAAGCTTTTGGTTAACATCCCTAGCCTAAATTTTAATCTGGAAGAGATCCCAAAATTCAATGTGACAGTTCTAAAATGTTCGTAATGTTGTTCGGAAACGTCAACCTAAATTTAGTCAATATTTAAACTAATGTTTACTTTAATATGACTCTTGGATAAGTAAAATATGCGAAATAAAATAGAAAAATTAAGGCTCACGCGACTTTAGACTTTAATGTAAACAGAACAAGAACGTTCGTCAGTTTGTCAACAGAAATGCAACCATTGAGTAGATACTGCTGGCTTTAGAACTTTTAATGGTATAGTCGCTTACGAGGTAGCTTCCATCATCAAATCCGGTATACAAATATTATCAGGACCACAGTTCTTTTGTATATTGAGTGAGTCGGCGTGGCTAATGCTGGTTGTCTGATCCAAGACAGGGGGTACTACGCCACCGGAGGGCTGAGTGTTCAGTTTGTAGGTCATCTTCACTTCGATTGGCGTAAGTTTGTCGCGGATTTCATCCTGTGAACAATAAATTAACAGATTCTGCTCAATACCAGAAATGCGGAACAAAGATTGTTATTAATCTTACTACAATCACAGAGCAGGATTTTTTGAGAAATGGAGACACAAACACTTACGTTATTAATGATTTTTGATAGACATTATTGCAGTACAACAAATTGAATTTAGAAGTACAATAAATGCTGACTACAATATCGCTATAAGGTTGTCAAGAAAAAATCTAGTTTTTTTATATAAGGAATAAATCTTACGTCCAAGAATACGGTGATGATTTTGCACTCCCTTTCCTTCCGCCTAAGCTCGATGTGCGTGATGTATGTAGTCTCGTGGCCCTCAGCTAGGAATATACGCTTGCTGGTCTTCACGCGGGAATCCAGCTCCAGGATCACTTCAAAATCTATTTAATGTGAGATTATATTAAAATGTCTATTTCATAGCTTGTCGGTAAAATGCTGATAGTGCTCGATTGATCAAACAATTTTGATTTTTTGGATGTAACTATGAGCTAGTGGCCAAACCTAGTAAAGAATGATTACTTATTCCTTGAAACTGAAATGTTCAGCGCAGTGAATTTTTTCAATGACACTATTATTATTCACTGGGTTAGTAAGCCCATCTCTAAGCCTAGTTGATCAAAATGATCAAGCCACTGAAAGAAATAACTACGTAACCCAGTGAGACCCAATCAAGCCCATTGAAGAGTAATTTATATCAATCATCTTGATACAAATTTAGACTTAGATTGGTATGAAAATATTTAAATGACACAGAAAAACAATGGTGCTGCTAGACACATACAGACACATAGAACGAGTGTTGTCTAACATCGAATCGCTACTAAGTGGATACACGTATGTTTATGTACAAGTCAAATTTTGGTGAAATGTTCCGAATAGCTGGCTACTTCACCCACTCACCGAAGTAGCAGATATATCCCTCCGCTTGGAAATAAACAATACATTATGTTTCTTACGAAAGCATTAATTTTTTGGCGCTGTCTGGACGTTAATGATATTGAGACAGGCAATGATAATAAAAATTAACATACTAAGTCTGTTTTCTTAAATCAATGTAGGTAAAAAGTTGATAAATTAAAAAAACACAAGTAAACACAGTACAGAGCAAACATTGGGAACAATAGAGGTAAAAGATCTAATTTAAAAACCAAAATACTCACTGATTTGCTGGTCCACATTGATTCCATCATACAAGAGGCAGAACTCGAGATGAGCGCAGGCAACTTTGGTTCCATTGGCAAGAGTGCAGCTTTGGTCATCCAGTGCGATGAGCTTACTCTCACCAACGAACTTCACGTCGGCGGTTACTTTCACTACGGGACGTGATCTGGAAATGAGGAGAAATAGAATTAATACTCATTTGCCACTCATTCGTCGGGTGGACAAGAAAAACTCTTGTCCAAACTGCAATAAGTCTAATATGAAGAATATGATGAAACATGGTGGCCCCAAAAAATGTTTATCACATTAATGTATCTGTAAAATAATTAGGAAGTTCTCACAGATATTGAGGAAAGAACCAGTTTAGAAAGATAGGTGGTTCAGTGCCCAACTGTCCCAATTGCAGGAAATCGAACAGTTGCTGCTAATCTAGCTATTTCATGTAATATTATCTGTATGGGTAACTTGGCAGCAATGAGAAAATTAGGATCAATGCAAGATAAACGTCTAAAGGCCCAAGACAGAAAATGAACTACAATAATTGACAAAAGTAATTATTGTAACTTACTTCAAAAACACGACGCTGTCAGATTTGTAAGAGCCAACCACCAAGTCAGTATACTTGTTGTCATCCAAATCCACTCCTCCAGATAGAGCAAAACCGAAAGTCGTCAATGTAGGGGAGATCTCTTCAGCAGTTATAGCTTGAGAGTATTTTTCGAGGATGCCGAGCGTACTGCCGTGGTAGATGTAGACTACACCACGACCATCTTTTCCACCGTAAGGAGCACCTACTGCTATATCTGAAAATAAAACGAAGACGTGACATTGAAAGGTTTCCAAGGATAAAAATACTGAAAAATTTGCGATAGATATATATCGAGGTGATCTTACCTCCGAATCCATCGTAGTTAATGTCTCCAAGTGAAGTGATGGCCAATCCAAATCTGCCTTGAGAAATTTCACCAGTACGGGAATGGCTCTTCAAAAAATTCTGAAATTTGACAATAACCTTTAATCTTGTAAATCGAAGTTATAATCGTCTATGGAGTGGTTTTTAAAGAATATTAAGTAAACCGCGTTGGAAACCAGTTAGTATTCTTGCAAGCGGCGATGGGCTTGCGGTTGCAAGCCCGTGTCTACCGTACTTGGGGATTAAAGTCGTGATCTTATTTATTAAGTTACAAGCTTCATACATAAATAAGACAGAACTTACCCTGTTCTTTCCCTGGTAGATAACATAGATTCGTCCATGTTCATATCCATCACTTTTAGATTTCGTGAACATTGGTGCGCCAACAATAACGTCTTCGGCACCGTCGCCGTCAATGTCACCGGAGGCGAGACTGTAGCCGAAGTAGGCGCCAATCTGGGAGCCACTGATGTTCTTGATGATTTGGAGTTCCCATGTGTAAAGAATCACCTAAAAAGACAATGTTAAATGTATGAATTCACTAAATTCACTTATTTTCACATTTAAAAGTGATAAATAGATTTTACAAAAAGATAATTATATCTTCAATTTTGCAAGTGCTTACCAATCCTTTTAAATCAGAACCTCTCGGCACTCCGACAGCAACACTCTGGATGCCCTCGCCAGCAAAGTCACCGACAGCGATAGAGTAGCCCATGTAAGAGTCATCGTATTTAGCACTAGCTTCAGGCGTAGATATTAGAGCTGGTTTGGCGTTCAGGGTCTGAGACATCAGCTGACCTACAACAGATCAGGGAGTTTGAGTTTGATGGATATAACATCGGAGAAGTTCCATTTGGATCGAGTTTAAAGCTTGTTTTTTTTTGCGATCGAGAATGAGAAATGGTGAAGTCGATAAAAATACTTTAAACTCAAAGTGCAAATGAAAACAACGTTCTTAAGTAAAGTGTTTTTAATCACATTTAGATGGAAAGCATCTGAAATAAATTTAAGGCAAATTATGATGCTGATGTCGTGATTGCATCAGTAGATATTAGAAATTCTCAAAACCAATATCCACCAGTTAGCATGATTATGAGAATGTTTCGTTGAATCAACTTCAATTGAATCAGAAGTCGAATTTGGATGAAGCATAAGATTTAGATCAATATCAATAAATCCTTGACCGATTAATCGAAAAGCCGAATGATTATCATAAATTGAATGTTCAATTAGTTCTTAAGCGTAACACAATTGTGTTACAATATAAAGCATTATAAACCTGATTAACCAATCCATAAATAAAATAATGAGTCGGAGAATTCAACTTTCCTATTTACAATGATTAGCAGTCGAAGGGTTCAGGGGTCGACACCGTTGAAGAAAATAAGATCATGTACAAAATGTGGGATAAGTTCTATTCCATCGGAGTGAAGAGATATGATAGTAATGAGATCATCCACATACACATTAGCACAATGGGTATGATCTGCGGCAATTAAAGAAGTGGTCGTGCACGGAAGTTCTATTCCAAAATACAACTACAGTTTCTACTCTATGGGTTTGCTAATGGGTGTATTGAACAAGTTGTGTCGGAACATAGAAGGTATTTGCTAAAGTCTATAGGTTGATGTTGTAAACCATGATTAGCAGGAATGCTAATGATACTCATATATTCATCTATGATATCATCGAGTAACAGTACGCATTCGATGAAGACAATAGCTGAAATTGCGGTCATAATTCAAATGTATTTCCTCATGATCAAATATTTTTCATTATTTTTATTATTCGTTGCGTGTTTGTTACTATACGCCAAAATTATTATATGAAAATTGTCCAAATGTATTTGTATGTGAGTTAAAAAACTAATTAGTTCTTATTAATAATAAAAAGCAAAACTGTTAGAAACATCTGATTTAATTCAAAGCTGTCGTTTAGTGGATTCTGGTATAAATTCAATTATACTTGATCATGATTAAAAATAGCATTTAAATTACTGCAATTTAATGGTTTATCAGGATTAGGCGCTGGCGCTGTAAGCCTGTCACTATGTTATTGCGGTTATGAGTTATGATGGTCAATCGTTGGTTTTACCTTCCTCTGGTATTTTCGGCATAAAGTAGAAGAACTTTTCGTTTGAGTCTATGGATAACGTTCTTCCTGTGGATTGGGATTAAAATTGTCAGTATCATACTACTTACTTCCTCATTTTTCGTTTTTTGTTAATCGTCTCATCAATTCGATGGTTTCTGAGGAAAACCTTGTCTTTCTACAAAACACGACAATCTATACCTTCTGTATTTTTAAAATACCTAATGTTGTTCACGCTGAGCACGTGAACATTTGACTATACGTTAAGTTACAGTTCACGAAAATTGTTTCGCTTTGTGATATCTTTCGTTACCTGTTCGTCTCAGTCTGTCAGTATGGCAGGGCGGATAACATCATAAGATACAAACAAATGAATAAAACTTGAGACGCGTGCACGGCTCCATGATTCCCATCCCATCACACAAAAGACACACAATCCACCAGATGGGGACGATATATTCATTGTGATATTTTTTAATAATCTAATTTAAATATACCTTGCCAGTAGAAGCTTCCTGGTGCGCCCATGAAAAGTCTTTCACCATCCTGGAAATAAGAAAAAACCATTATTGATACATGGTATGTTTTGATAAATAGATGGCCAGAAGCAATTTTTTTCCCTAAGAATCTTATGCAAATAACATAATTATGATTTATGCATTTTGAAGACTCCCAGAACCATATCCATCAGAAGAATCATGCTTATCATTATGTGAAATAAGGTATGACTCGAATGTGGCCCAGCAGATGCTTAACAAGCAATAAAACCGTTCAAACGATGGGTATATCACGGACTTGTTTATTTATAAACCGATCTTTACGAGCTATCCCCCATATTTATGAGGGCACTTATGGTAACGCAGAAGAAATGGCTCTAATTGTGGGACTGATAAAAGTACAGCTAAGGGACATTTAGGTCCTTTAATGGTCTGATTATGTGTTGTTAATGTGGTGAGAATTCGAGGGTACTGTACCAATCGTTATCGTCATTTTGATAAGCATAGAACATAACAAAAGTATACCTAACTCTTTCAAGTATTTTAGGGTTTTGTGGTTTTTCTTTATTGACTTTGGCAGGTTTATGTAACGCTAATTTTAGTAATACCTTGCAGTACCTAGTTAGCATTACATACGTGACAGGTAAACAAGCCCATCGCCGCTTATGAGAAAGCTAACATCATGTTAATAAGATGTCCCAACATGTCACTTTACAAAACCTCGTTTAGTCACAAAACAAGAGCACGACAAAATCACAGAGTTGACGACAGGCCGGTCGTGTGAACACGACAGATAAGCCCGAATAGCTCCAGTTAGGAACATCTTATCACAAAAACTACTCGGTTTAAAGCATTAACATGTGTTGAGACTAAGCAAGACTTGATGTCTGCACCCGATTGCAGCGAGATGTGTCTGGTTATGTGGCGGCTAAACTTTTGTGGAGTTTAATGTAGCTTTTGCAACTTTGTTATCTAATTATATTTGAATCGGTCAGTTATGGAAAGAATAGAACAGGTTCCAAAGTTCCAAGCGATGATGCCTAACTACTGCAAAATGTGGGTAGCTATGTGCCAAATGTAATGTTTGGAAGTGCATCTGGCCGTATTCAAAAAGTCTGGCGTGCCAATTCAAGCGTCTGGAGATCTGAGATTTACAGTAGATTAGTAGGTGATCCTGAGTATTCCATTTAGTGATATTTGAATTACATCGATTGTTTGTTGGTTTTTTTCAAGGTTTCTACAACATAGAAAATGTAATATACAATGAGATAGGTTGGTATCGACATTATTTTAGTATATGTTCCTGATTTCGGATTTTAGAAACTCCTAAATAAGTACCTATTTCCCTTGCTGGCTGATCTATAAATTTGCTGTATCTAACGTACCTTCCTAATCAGCAAAGCTTTAAGGACCGATTTAAGGGCTTTCAACACCATTACAAAGTTCTCAGTAAGCATTTAAATTCAAATTGCAAATAGCCCAAGCTAAAGAGAGAAAAACTAGATTCACTTAGGCAAGTTCTCCTACTTTGTAAACGAATTCTTGAAAAAGTAGCCTTTTGAGATACGCTCAGCTATAAAAGGCAGCGGCCCTAAAATAAGAATAAATGCTGGCAGACTTAGCATTGAATCAGCATGCGGGCAATCAATGGCAGGTCCGCAACATTAATAAGGATGAAGGGGTTCCATGGTTTAGATGATGAAGAGTGATATGTAGAAGAGTGATGGGTAGGAATGTTGATGGACACAGGAGTAGAGGCAGGCCTAAGAAGAGATGGACAGCGTGAAAGATGATATGGGGAAGAAAGGTGTGAATACTGCGATGATGAGCGAAAGGAAGAAACATGTGCTGACCCCACTTGAGTGGGTTAGGGACAAGAAGATGATGTACGAGATACTGCTATGGTCCGTGGTACCTACTAATCTATGTCTTTGTCTACAGTCTACTTTGTCTTTGGCTCAGGAGGATAACATCCTACGGGAGCCAAGAGGATACTTAAGTCGATATATTGTGTAAGTAATCCCTTGACTACAACCCTGGCAGGCAAATGCTGGACAATGAATAAGTAAGCGCGCGCGCGCATCAACATGCGCCTTATAAAGTGCGACAAGCACCGCGCATGCGCGCCGCGCACGCCCCATTTCCACGTCACGTGGAAGCAGAATGACACAAACAATTCACTTCTTTTGTCCTGAAGGGGGATGAGCAAAACGTGACTTATGTTGAACTATTATCATGGTAACTACTGCAAAATGTGGGCATGTGCCAAATATAATGTTTGGACTTGTCTATGACTGACCGCTAGACATCTTCAAAGGATCTAAGCGCCTTGAGATCTGAAAGGATGTCTACCGTACTTGGGGATTACAGTCATGCTCCTATATTTTTTTTACTATCATGGTTTGACGAAATCTTCCTAGATTTATTTACAGCTAGAAGCTCATACATAACCACTATTTTCTGTGCTTATTTTAGTTAAGCTTTAAAAACTCGAATCGAACTGAATTAGAACTCAATCATGAGTTCAATCATTGCTTTTCTTGTAATTTTGATCTTATTTTTCTCAATCTAAGCAGAAGGTAGGAAATATTTTATGATTTTGAAAAACACGTTTTTTCGTTTTAGCTCCAAATCTAAAAAAATATTTATCTGAATTTTTACATAATTTAGTAGACAATCATAGGTACTTAGTAGGTACTCGATTATAACTATACAAAAACCGAAAAATCTCAAGTATCACCTCAACCTAGTAGGTATTTTTTTGTTTGGTTGTTACTACTTGTCCCTTCTTCATCTTTACTGACATAATTTGACAGAGTGAACAGACACCTTCCTAACGACTAAAGTTACGAGAGTGTCTTTTACCATCTGTCTGAAATAAGTGTCAAGAGAGTAGTTCGCACACCTAATAGTGGATTTTGCAATAGTGCTTAGTTGCAATAACTGTCACTCACTACCATAGTACCATTGTGCGAAGTAATACCTGCGTTTCAGTTGCCATTGAAGACTATTCATAACTGTAGCTTTTCGTTTTACACCCAAGTCGTTATTCACCATTCTTTGGTTCACCGCATGAAGGCATAAATCCAAAGAAAGTTACTGCGTGGAATAATTGAATATTCAATTAAACTCGCATAAGCAAGGAGCGTTTAAAATCCCATATAATTTGCATACGCGGTGTGGAAATGGAGACAGGTGAAACGAATGAATAAAGCCTTTAGTCGGGGCTGCATTGGCATTGGCATATTGCCGAATGTATTTATCTTTGAACAAAAAGTGGTCGAGGCACTAATAGCTTGTTTGCTATGCTTAGTTATTGACTTGACAAAATTGAAAATGCCCAAAACTGGAGTAGGCAGTAGGCACCATAACCTTAGGTCTATGACCCCAAAAAAAAAATTACGGGTACTAGATAACAGATTTATAACACTTTAATACTTTTTTTTTGTACATACATTATGTATGTTCATTACACAAATATTTGTCCCGGGTGGAGATCGAACCCACAACCTATGGATGAACATGTAACCTATGGATATTTTATCTGAAATAAATGAATAATAATAATAATAAATAATAATAACAACCTACAGCGAAGACAGAGTTACTACCAACTGAGCTGTGAGGCCAATCTAGGTAGGTATCATTACGTGGTCTTACGAAAATATGATAAAGGAGGTAAAAAAAATGACAAGGTCTTCTTCAGACAGGTACCTTTGTACCTTGGTGTGAATTCATTTTGTTTACTTACTGCTAAAAACCGTGTCTTCTAACTAGAAACTAACTGCAAAAAAAACAATTCGAAAAAAAAAAATGATTACGGACAGATAACTTACCTACAATAAATTTGTGATAGGTACTGCTTTCGAAGACGCTCCCGAAAACAAATCAGCAAAAGAACGCAATAACATCAAAACAAGTTGTATCAATGCGAATACGAATTCGACAAATGCGCGGGCTTCGGTTCCATTGTCTGCAAATGGCTGCCGCTTACGCATGCGCACCGCACGAAACCATGTTTGGAACCTCTTTGGGACTATTGGAATTTGTACATACCGTGTTGCATACTGGCAGAAATATTTATAAAAAAATAAAGAAGATTCTCTTTTTAAATTTTTTTAATAAGTAAGCTCTTTAGTTCTCCTTTTAATTTTATAAAAGAGAATCTAGTGTACGAAAACTCAAGTATAGCGCCTATTTTTAACCAACTTCAAAAAGGAGGAGGTTCTCAATTCGCCTATATGTTTTTATATCTGTTTGTTTCTAACTGCAACAAGATTATTTTATTAAAATGTTCTACTATGCCGGTTATAAAATTTCACAGCTTAAAACCAAGAAAGTGTTACAAATTGCAGAACCAAGCAATTTTTACAACATTATTTGATTTGAACTAACAAAAATATATTTCAAGTCAAGTTATAGAAAGTTGCATAGCGGACCTGCCCGTTGCCATATTGAGAATTGAATCGCCTCGGAATCGCCATGTGCCAATGAATTTGTAATGAATTACTGTTCGCACCTACCCGTGCTAATAGAAAACGAGGAACAAATTATTTGCACGGCAGTCCCACTAGACACTTCAATATAAATTAAATCATATTATTGCAATTCGCACTCGTATATATTGCAATAAATTAGTACCAGCCGACTACCTGGTTCGGTTTGTAATTGCCTAATTGGTTACACTTGTAGTTTCTAAACGAACGCTTTTAATAAATTTATTTGGTTTGACTTGACTTGGAAACTGTTTTTAGGGTTCCGTACCCAATGGGTAAAAACGGGACCTTATTACTAAGACTTCGTTGTCCGTCTGTCGTCTGTCCGTCTGTCTGTCACAAGGCTATGTGAACCGTGATAGCTAGAGAGTTGACATTTTTACAGATTATGTATTTCTGTTGCTGCTATAACAACAAATACTAAATAAAATTAATATTTAAGTGGGGCTCCCATACAACAAACGTGTTTTTTTTGAGATAATGGTACGAAACCCTTCCTGCGCGAGTCCGAATCGCACTTGGTCGGTTTTATTTTTTATACAAAAGCAACCAAGTATTCATTTAGCTCATCGAATAAGAATTGAAGTTGCGGTAAAAAAATATTCGTGAATATTTTTTTTTAAGTTATTTGCGTTTATTTTCTACTGATAAGTTCCGATTGCTTTATATCTATACAAATCTTATTGTGACAGAAGCACTAGTGCCGGAAGTGAATATTATGTGCGTATTTGAGGTTAGCTGGTTGCAAGCAAGTTATTTATAGGAACACATATATAATAAATATGTGTTCCTATAAATAACTTCATGACAAAAATTATAAAAAAATATACCTAACCTACTTACTATCACAAACAAGTTCTACATCGAGTTATGTTGTTATGTACACCTACAATATTCCCCGTCCTAGTAATTTTGGCCCAAGATAAAATGACCAAAGTAGTAAATTCAATGCCTAGTCTGCATAATGTACCGACGCAAATTAATAATCTAGGCACGTACCAGATTTTACATCTCCACGATTCACACAATAGGTAGGTAAAGTTCCCTTTTCGAGGAACGAGATTCATCTTAGATACTACACATATTTCGCTCATGGTCTTATCTATTTTATACCCTCTTTTATTAATGGGATATAAAGTGTTAAAGTCGTAATATATCCTTTGAACCTAAAAGGTATATTATTAAATCCGAATCCTACATTTAGTTATAGATTTTCGTAGGTTTAATGAATTGTAAAAATTGTTTATTTAAAATTGTCACTATAGTCAGGAGGTATTTTTTTATTAGTATACCTACCTAATAGTTATGTATCTATAACAATACCCTATCAACGATTACATTTTATAAATGACCTACAGTAGGTTTTAATTCAAATTCAAAACGCGTTATTTACAGAAATGGCAACACTCAAAAGCAGATTAAATCCTCAATTGTCTCCCAAATAGAGTCACAAATAAAAAAGCAATAAAATCGGTTACTATTTTCGAAATAGGAATACCGTGTGCCGTTTTGTTTTATTTTTTGCGCGTGGAACAATAAAACTTTTTAATAATTCATAAGATGGGTGCGCGGGCGCATTCGGATCACGCGCTCGATCCGATCGCGGGGATAACTCCTGCGGGCGTGGAGCAGCTATTATTATTTTCCCACGATCGTAAAATCACGGATCTATGATAGAACCTTTGCGACATTTTTTTTTTGGCGAGAGACGATATTTTTTTATTCTTGGGGCTAGAGTCAGTAAAGTAATAAAGTTATTTAATGTCAAGTGCTACCTGACACTGTGCTACATTATATCTATTCGGCAAATGACGTTACGTTTTGCGTCTTTGTCTATATCGTGAGATATCTTATGACTACATCTCTCACACAATGCGAATAATTCGTGATTGCCCGATAATGTGGCCAACTGGCTTATTTCATAAAAATCTAGCCACTGCTATGATTATCAGTAAATTTTAGAGAATACCAATTTCATAATAACTATTAAAGAATCTATTCTCATAGCTATGACTATGAAAATCATAGACTTTTACGAAATAAGCCAGCATATCAGAACATGTAGATTACAATGGTGCAATAAAAACTAAAGGGGTTAACCCTTTTTGACTGGAAGCACTGAAATGTCAACCTCGTGTTTTTTTTTCTTAAACCGACTTGAGCAGCGTTTATATGTATGTTCGCGGTACAACAGTCAGTCCAAAAGAACTTTTATCGCCTCAATTAGCACAAATTAATAACAATCAAAACACAATCACAGCAGTTGCAATCGTGCAAAAACAAAATAAATTACATTGACGTATTATTATTTTAACGACCCGAACCGTTCGGTGTCACCAAAATTATTTTTAAAACGATTACGATTTTCTCTCCCAAAATTATTCGTATCGAATCATAATTGGCGTGACAGAAATGATAAATGCCTTCTTTTTGTGTCGATTTCAATTGTCGAAATTATACCGAGTATTAATTGAGTATATTACCTGACTCTGACATTAACATTTTTGGAGTTACTTTACCATAATGGCGGGCTTCATTTTAAGTGGAAATGGAAAATAATAAACACTCGCAAATTGTTGTTTTTGAATAATAATAATGGTATAAAAGCTGCGATTACAGCAATTTTAATAATGTTTGGGATTTATTCAATCAAACTTTCGTGTCTTAATAATTATAGGTTCTTGATGTTTACAATACCTAGTAGGTACCTACTAAACTGGAAAAATTTATCTTGACAGTTACACAAAAATTGATAGTTTGATCAGTGAGCGGTGACCGTCTTGCAACCTGTCACGTGTGGAATGTTAGCATTCCACTGCAAAATGTGAGCATGAGCTAAATGTAATGTTTGGACGTGCCTCTGACCCCTTTAGACATCTTCAAAGATCTGAGCGCTTGAAGATACGAGAGGATGTCTACCGTACTTGGGGGTTACAGTCGTGATCTTATTTTTATTTATGATCAGCTTTGTTGTTCTATTATAGCGACCGTAGGCCGTACCGTTGGTATCGCGTTTTCGTACTGATGGGGAGGTGTGGGTTCAAACCCCATTTTAATGATAACGTTTTGTTTTCTTATATAAATATTTGTGATTTTCTTTAGGTAAAGATAAACGCTGTATAGATATTATTACAAATATGAAGTAGGTACATTTTATGTTAGTTATGCTATTAAGAGTAAGACATACCTTTGACATGGTAGCTGAGAAACCAGCCTGACAGACACCAGTTTTGCGCTGACCGTAGCTAGCTGTAAAATTAAAAAGAAAGCGTTAAAAATATTGTATTCGACCAACTATCACATTAAAATACTTATTCGAAATATATATATTTTTTTTGTAATGATTCATAAATTAATAATTATAATTAATAATTAATTGATTAATTATATGTTGTTAATCATTAATTAATTAAAATGTATAATGATTAACTAATTAACATGTATAATCATTAATTTATATATTTATAAATAATCATTAAGTTAATTAAATGATTACCACCTACATAGGAGGTATTTTAATGTGATAGTCAAATATCTACACGTTAAAAGGTGACGTGCTTATTTTATACAGTGTTAAATAAGTAAATACAAAAATAAAACAGTGCAATATAACGCTACTGTGTTTGATATCCCTCTAAACTCACCCTCATCCTCTGAACGAAATACTGAACAATATTATATCATAAATAACAATAAAATATGTTACATCTATTACGATAAGTACATAAATAAATAAATATTATTTATCTCATTAATTATTATAAATCTGAAAGCCTTATGTTTGTGATTCAAACACGCCCAAACGGCCTAACGGATTTGAGTGAAACTTGGAATATACGTAACTTATTTCCTGGAATAAAAATAGGATACTTTTTATCCAGGTACCACGCGAGCGAAGCCGCGGACGGAAGCTAGGTACTATTTTATATTACATACCGCAATATTAGGCATAGATTTAGGTACGTACCTATATTGTACCGCTTTTTAGGTACTATGTTACCTTAAATTAAATACCGTTTGGCGTAAGCTCATTGGTAATATCAATCGGTAATATTACTGTCGATTCCCATTGTGCAACGAAACAATGATATTTTGACAATTGTAAAAAAAAAACGATTATCAGTGAGCTTACACAATAGGGCCGCTGAACCAAGTTACGAAATTAAATTGTAACTTTTTAAAAATATCCCTTTACAATCGTAAATCAAAGTTTATTGCGGTCGTCACGGCAATTTTCCCTTGCGCGCCATTACCGCCGGAAGTGGCGGTTTCGCGCGCTTTTACAGACGCCATTGTTATCCGGCATAGTGGTTTTATGATAAAAGCTGTCAAAATGCTCTTTCACGGTGCCTTTCAAGTGTAGTTCATTTGGAGTCGAAGTCGAGTCGAGTCGCATAAAAATATATTGGAAGAATACTATTTCGTAGTGTTATCAAATAAATACAGAAAAATATTCAAAAAACAAGTTTTTTGACAATCGGAGACATAAGAAGTTGTAATGCATCATATTATTGACCATCTCAGCATCGTAGTGGGCGAGGCAAATTTCAAGATTCTAGGACCAGGGCGTCTACTCGCTAACTGAAAACGAAATTTCGTGACAATATTTGTTTCAATATTACATCTATTCGACTATAGTTTAAACTGATTTGTAAGTAGGATTACAAACATCGATGATTGTCAAAAGTGGGTAATTACGTCGTCTCGTTCAAACGTTTGTTTAGAAGTTGTCACAGAATTACGTTTTTGGTTAGCGAAGAGTTTTATATTTAGTAAGTAGTTAAGTATTTACGTAAGTTTTTTTCCTCAATGGTACAATCAAAGAGATTAGGATCGTGTGACTTTTTAAACCAAATAGCGGATTTTATGAAGTAATCTAAGTTCAACTTACAAGTCCGACAAGGTGAGAACTCAGTGACTTCTTGCATGTTAGAAGACTTAGCTACGAAGCAGGTGCCCACCGGGTCCCGAAGGTTGTAGTTCGCAGACACGAAGGATACATAACGAGGGGCGCAGGCCTGTGGACAAAGAAATAAGTTATTGATAAATAGCCGTATTTATAGTTAAAATGAGTAACAACCACAATAGTTTTAATTCTATAATCTAACTAATCATAATCATCTTCCTGCCCTTATCCCACTTAAGTGGGGTCAGCACAATATGTCTTTCAGACCTCTAGACGCTTAGATCCTTTGAAGATGTCTAGTGCGGGTAGTCAGAGGCACGTCCAAACATAATATTTGGCACGTGCCCACATTTTGCAGTAGTTAGCATTCCATACGTGACAGGTTGCAAGCCCATCGCCGCTTGAAATAATACTAACCGGTTTCATTGATGCACGCCGGGATTCGAACCCACGACCTTCACATTGAAAGTCGAGGCACCACTTGGCCAACACGGCTTATATATATAAATTCTTCTAAATTCACTATCACATCCATCGAAGCACAGACGAGAAGTTTACAAAAATAAACTGTAATAAATATGGTGTAAATGAACTTGAAAACCGTTCTCCAGTTAATTTTAACCGACACGTTATAACATACTCGTAACACGCGCCAAAGTTTAGGTAATTCTTAATTAGGGTTGTCCTATCTGAAAAAAAAGTCCGCCATCGACCACGATTGTTGTTTGATATTTAGATTAGACTAGCCGACCCGTGACAGACGTAGTCCTGTCATTTCAATAATCGAATAGAAAAGGCTGAAAGTTTTCAGTCTGTGATGTCAGATTGGTTGCACACCAGTGTCATCTATACTAAAATCATCCCTTTTGCGTTATTTTATCTCTCTGGGGATGTTTTTCATATTTTAAAGTAGTCTATGTTTTATTCGGACATTATATCTACATTGAGGAACAAACATACATACAAACTCACAAACTTACACATTTATAATATTATTAGGATGCATTAGTGTCAATTCTCTCACCAGACTAAACCAAAAACGATTTAGACGTCTCCAAAATTATTGTTGTCTCTTTTACTCTATACGAGACAGAAGAAGATGGATCCCGTTAAGTTTAGTCTGGCATCGGCACCAATATGTATCTCTCTAAAATATTTAGGTATGGTACTTAGATATTAGTAAACCCACTACTTTTTTTATTAACATAATATAATAAAAAATATCATCTAATATATATACAAAAAATAACACAGTAGTAAGTATTTACAAAATACTTGACTTAAAAAAAACTTTACTTATAGTATTTTTGGCCTTAAGCTGAGACAACCCTAAAAAGCACCCTTCATCTCTGAAATTGAAAGAAAACAGTTGCACATGCTCCAGGGTTAACGAAGGTGATGCAGTGTTATAATCCTGTATGAAAATACAGAGCCATCTGCCGGATATTTATGGAATTACATTCTTATAAATACCTAAACTAACTTATGACGTTTGTGGGAACTGGTTTTATGAGAAATTCATAAAAAGTTTCCTTTATTTATTATAAATGCGAAAATAGCTCTGTCTGTCTGTCTGTGACGCTATCACAGCCAAATCGATTGTGATGAAATTAAATATGGAGTTAGTATTAAATATGGGCTTAATATTAAAGAATTTTCTTAAAGTTTACTTACTTTTTACGGACATAGGCTACTTTTATTCCTAAATGTTATTTTGATTTTCAGGAATTGCAATGTTTCAAAGTCGTCAAAAATCGTCTTCCTAAATCTAAGCGGACAAAGTCGCGGGTAAAAGCTAGTAATTAAAAGTTTCCATAAAATAAAGACTAGGCTCAACTTTTGCTGATGTCAAATCGGACTATTGAATAACAGGGTTCGAAATTTGGTTGAGTATCGACCTAAATAGGTAATTTTTTTTACAATAATTTTGTTACTTTACAAATTTTCACTGTCATAATATTTTTTAGTGATGATGACCATGTAGGTATGCAAATTGGCATCATCCATAAAATTAGAAGTATTAAAAAAATAAAAAAGGTGATCGTTAAAGGTGGGAAGTGAAGGTAAAATGACTCAGTCCGCTGGTCATGCGCATGCGTCACGTTCGTTTACTCGATTACGAACAGATTGGTCAACAAAGAGTTCTTAAGAAATGATGCAGACTTCTTAGTCATTGGTCCTCAGAAAATGATTACAGATCGTCCGAAGCTGTGTCACAATGACGTCTAAGATATCAACATTCAATGTCCGACTGTTTGCTGTAAAACCATTGTAAATATTTTACTCAACCCCATCACATAAAGCTCTTCATTCGTGCGTGTCCAACTCTTTTTCTGTCGGTTTTACCTCTGGGGTCTACTCGCAAACTGAAGACAAAATTTCGTAACAATATTCGTTTCAATGTTACATAGTTTCAACTATAGTTTGAACTGATTTGTAAGTAAGATTATGAACATCGATGATTACCTAATCGATAAACTATAGTCGAATATTATCATGAAATTATCGGTTCGCGAGTAGACCTCATGAGCATTAGAACGATTGGTTCTAAGGATACGTTCAAAAAGTTAGTACGGAATTGTGGGTAGGTTTTATATACTTAGTACATATTTCTATAATATGTAAAGTTTAAGTCACGCCTCACCATCATTTTCTACGCCCAGGATTACTAGAAGAAAATTCTTTAATATTAAGCCCTTCTTGCGCTATTTTTGTGTGACATCGTTGGATCCTACTAATATTATAAATCTAAAAGTTTGTAACGATGTTTGTGGATAAACCACGCTCAAACGACCAAACGGATTTGGATAAAACTTAGAATATACATAGCTTATGTCCTGGAATAGCAAATAGGCTACTTAAAATGCAGGTATCATGCGAGCGAAACCGCTGACAAAAGCTTGTAAAATCAAAGTTAAAACCGTAGGCAATCTGAAGACGTCCATACTGTCTGTAGCAATTGACAGCGACCTACTTACAGACGAGAATAGCACTACTGGAAGTCGCTACATTCTCTGTGGAAATATCGGTCGGTCATATGTCGGTCAGTGGGCCCCTGGGGGAAGGGAAATGGCTATTGTGAAACGTGTTATATAAAGAATACGGGATGCAGTAAACATTTGCTTATAATGGTACTCGTACCGATTTAAAAACCAAATAGGATTGCTCTATAAACAAAAAGTTCTCGGGACAATTCATAGCAATGCGATTGTCGATTGTTATTACTGTAAACGATCAATTGTTTCAATCAATAAAATTAAAATATATATTGGTGGACATTCTTACACGGTGCTATCTAGCCTTAAACTAAGCAAAGCTTGTACTATGGGAACCAGATTACTGATTGAATACTCATATACTTTTCTTTATTTGTAAATACTTATTATAAATATTCAATGACGTGAATAGACTGTGATCCCCACGCGTTGACATCCGCTCAGATCCTTAAAGATGTCCAAGGAGGTACTTAGAGGCACGACCGAACATAATAATTTGCGCATGCCCACTGCCGCTAGATATGAATGAAAAAAAACCTGATCACAATAATATGCTACCTAGCTATTAAGCTGAGGTATAGGTAGAGTCCATTTCAAGTCGATGTGATTTACAGCCGAATGTAACTTCCTAATCAAAGTTTAGGGCCCATCACCTGTTTTAAGGACCCGGCCTCACAATAACCCACATTACACCCATAGATCTCCGGCCCCATAACTCACGGCCGCATAAACGACGGCGCAACGTTAAACCTTCCAAAAATACGTGGCCATTCATAGTAAATCAGCCGCAATAGAAGATGTCAAACAACTTTATTTAGCTGCATTGTTATTTGATTTACGACACGCGCCGTGACATTCGACTGTGACGCGTAGTGCACTAGTCCGCGGTGATTTTTTTACGTCATATTCAAGCAGAGTCCTATGCATGAAGAGTGGTTTATGAACGCTTTCATTTACACACAGAAATTTGCATTTTATTATCTTTTTTGGCGTATTAGAATTACTACAATGATAATTTAATATTAATTACTTTTTACCGTAACAATGCTAGGTAATAACTTTAATATGCTATGGTTCAGTTTGAGGATGAAATGGATGTGAATGCTGAGCATACATATGTGTCAGCTCAGGCTTTTAAGAGAGCTCTAGTACCTACTCATTTGAATTCAAGTTAGATAAAATGCTTTTCCATCATAAAAGTTTTGGTGTGAATGGGCTTTTGTGGCGTTTAAACAAGTGGTATGACGTGAGGAAGTCGTCTTTGTCTCCAAAACTAGCTTTGGACACCAGCCTGTGGACATTACGGAACTAGGGGCTTAGGATGAGTGCTAAGCAATTGGCATCTTGTTTTGTGTATTTGTTTGGTATACTTGTCAAGCATACAACAATTATTATTTAAATTTATGTCGGTCATGTTTTTTACGGAAACGGACATCTCAAATAGACTAGAATTAATACATAAAAATAAATATAACAACACTGTTTTAACGTACTAGGGTCATAGACTTAGTTGTGGTGTCTACCCTGGCTTTGGGCATTTTCAATTTTGGCAGTCAATAACTAAGCATAGCAAACAAACTTGTTTAAAGTCTATAGTTTTTTGTCTATGGTCCGTTTTGATTAGTGACATTTTTGGTGCGTTGTACTTCTAGATTATTTTGCCCACAACCAATTATTTCCCGTTTTGTCGATAATTATTACAAAACCTTTACTTAACCTAAGAGATAGATAAATAATACTTTATTCTATGTTGTCTAAAATCGTATTTTTAATAATTTTTTCAATATAAACCGTTTATTTGAAAATGTTGTTCAAGTGCTCATAACCAGCGCTCTCATCCTACGTTTCTCGAACAGAAAAATCTATAGATGCACAGTCAATCACAAACCAGCTATTGCATATAACACGACCTATTTCGCGTGCCATCCAACGGTTCTTAATTCCAGCAAACTGGGCTACTTCGGTCACTGGTCCGATCAGTCCTGTTGGTTCTCAAAACAAACGCACTAACGCTATTTAGAGAGATGAGAAAAAGTTACAATTACAGCGCGTACGGACCTGCCTCTTATAAGGGCCGAGGCGGATTTAGAGGCGACCCTGTTAGCTGATGGCTTAAGAAAAATCTGTCTAGCGTTTATGCTGCGGGCAAAATGACGCGAGTGAGTTAAGGGGACTTTAGTATAGTATAGTATAGGATCACGACTGTAATCCCCTAGTACGGTAGACATCCTCTCAGATCTCCAGACGCTTAGATCCTTTGAAGATGTCTAGTGGGGGTAGTCAGAGGCATTATATTTGACACATGCCAAACATTTTGCAGTAGTTAGCATTCCATACGTGACAGGTTGCAAGCCCATCGTCGATAACTGGTTTCCTCACGATGTTTTCCTTCACCATTGTAAGCACGTGTTTTTTATGGAAAAATCCATTGATGCACGCTGGGATTCGAACCCACGACCTTCAGATTGAAAGTCGAGGTACATCCAAGTTGCGTGATAGAACTTCTAAATTAGTAGCTTTGAGTTGCAGAGAGTTAAAGTTTCATTAGCTGTGAACTTCTGACATGAAATCTATGTAAATAAAAATTACTCTGTACTTAGATAAGCGTATCACTTTTAATGGCAAGACTATTTTGGGTATTTAATTATTCAAATGTTTGTTATACTCTGAATAGAGTTTTTATAGACAGAACAATTAAAAATTTCTGGGAAACTTATAAAATGCAGGAAAGTCTAAAGTGAGGTTTATTCTATGGGAATTATTGATATTTGGACAGAAGTAGGACAACGTCAGGTCACTTAGTTATTAATAAATAATTGTAATGGCCATCAGTACCACTTCATCGGTTGAATGAACACCATCGATAAAGCATCGGCGCAATGTAAACACTCCATAAATCGGAGGTAGCGGGCCGTGTGAACAGCGCATTCCACTTTATACCCCGTGTAAATGGGCCCTTATCTGCGCACGCGCACGTAATCGATTTTAAATGTTGCAACTTTCGCCATTGAATTACGCCAATAAGTTGAGTTATCGCTGTGCGAAAGTTTTATAGGAATTGGGTGAGCATTTTAAGGGTTTAAAGACGGAAAGGTCGCTCGTAGATCTTTGATGAACATTTATTGATGTGCTTTTGCGAACGACTTCGCTCGCATTGTGCCCGAGGTAGGTAAAAGTAGTCTGTGTGCTATATCATAGGCACGTCCAAATATTATATTTAGCACATGCCCACATTTTTTGCACTCAATTCAATTCAATTCAATTCATTTATTCATCCATAGACATATTTTATGCACTTAGATAGGTCATTATGGCACACACAACAAAATAACTTTATCTTAAGAACAAAATAAAATAATACAATTATTTTGATAAAACAGAAATGGGTAACAGCAAAAGCATTGTCATAATGTAAAAATAAAAAATAATAAAAATTATAAAATAAGATAGGATGTCAGTTATTCAATAAAGTATTAATAAGAGATAATCATTTTATTATCCGCAAACGCTTCGTCAATTCTATAATAGCTTTTTTTTTATTAACTGTTTTCTTATACACAATTTGAAGGTACAGTCTGTCATGTTCTTAATATCTACAGGTATTTTGTTATATAATTTAATTGCAGTGCAGTAATAACTTTTGGAAATTTTACTAAGTCGTGTCATAGGGACAACTAGATGATCCTTGTTTCTAGTGTTAACATTGTGTATTTCTCCTTTTGTCTTAAAACTACCTAAATTTTCCCTAACACTTAGCACTACCTGATGCCTAGTTAGCATTCTATACGTGACAGGTCGCAAGCCTATCGCCATCCAGTTATGAGCGCGTGTTAATGCCCATAATACATTTTTCGAATAGAAAAATCCATTGATGCATGGAACCGACGACGACCTTGGGATCCTTCGATGACTCACACTTTTGTCAACTTTTGTAGAGAGAAAGAGAGACAGCAGTATTTTTAGAGATGTCTCTTTTAGTTTGGTTTGTTGCCAAAGTAATCGACACCATTGATGTTGAAATTTTCACAGATGATATATTTCTGTTACCGCTATAACAAAAAAATACTAAAAACAGAATAAAATAAATATTTATGTGGGGCTCCCATACAACAAACGTGTTTTTTGCCGTTTTTTATAGATAATGGTACGGAGCCCTTCGTGCACGAGACTGACTCTCACTTGGCCGGTTTTTATTATTGTAAGCAAAGGGGATACTAGTGCAAAAAAAATATATAAAATCGTGCAATCCTTATTAATGTCGAATAATTATTATTTAATTATTTAAAAAAGCTAATTTTTGCATAAATATTATATTAAACAAATTTATACCATACTAAGTATTTAGTACTTAGTTTTTTCGTCGGTTGATAATGGCTAGCATGAATAAAAAGGTAGACACCGCTCGTTCTAATTGTAGGCATCCGTTACCCTCACTATGCTCCTTGGAACTTCTGTTTATGGAGTACGCTTCACGTTTTTACCATCTCCATGTTTGGAGTTACCGTTCAATAAATGGTTACGTGTTCGTTGAAAAAAACAAATGAAAAAAAATAAATAGGTTCAAGACTGCAATCCCCAAGTACGGTAGACATCCTCTCAGATCTTCATGCTCCAAGATGTCATTGGCATATAAATAATAAGTAAATAAATATTGGCGGACTTTACACACAGCGCCATCTAGCCCCAAACTGAGCAAAGCTTGTACTATGGGAACCAGATAACTGATAGAATACTTATATACGTTTTTTTGTTGTAAATACATACTTAATATACATATTAACACCCAGACACAGAACAAACATTTATGTTCATCACACAAATGTTTATCCCGGGTGGGGATCGAACCCACAACCTACAGCGCAGAAGGCAGAGCTGCTACCAACTGAGCTGTGAGGCCAGTCCAGTATAATGTGCACATTTTATTTTCCATACGTGACAGGTTGCAAGCCCATCGCAGCTCATAAGGATACTAACCGGTTTCCTACATGCTATTCCAGGCAGTATTATGCGGTCCTATATGCTATTCCAGGGCATGAGCTATGCATGTTCTAAGTTTCAACTAAATTCGTAATGTCGTTTGGGAGTGATTGAGGCTCAAACATACAAACAAACTCAACAAACTTTCGCAATTATAATATTACTAAGTTTATCTACATGAAATACTAAAAGCAATAGATGTATCAATTTTGATAAAAAATTTAGTAATATTCTAAAATGTGCATTGTAAAAATGTATCCAATTCTTTATTGTATTAATAGCTCACTATTTTGGATATAATGGCTTTCACATATAAGGTAGATGTATGCTGTCACGGACTTTTATTTACAACTATTTAAGACAAACAATCCTACGATACATTATTTTCGTGTATCTCCAACAGTTTAGGCAGCGCACGCATAGCTCTCAGATACAGTTTTTTTTCCGACTTATAATACTTATCGCATAAAAACATACCCTCTTTTTATCGTAGTCGGTTAAAAAGCAGCCGATGTGTTATTCTGATAAATGAGCTATATTATTGTAAAGTTTTATTAAAATCCATTCAGTAGTTTTTACGTGAAAGAGTAACAAACACCCATCTCTCCATACTTACAAACTTTCGCGTTTATAATATCAAGTAGGATAGGATAAGTATTTAGCGTCGAGTATTATACCACCAAACGCCTTATTTAATTTCAATACCTTGCCCTTTAGCTCTCAGCACAATAGCTAAATCAAGCATGTGCGATTCCTATCTGTAATTTGCCACCAACGGACATATAGGAACGCCCGGGGGACAATAGGGTGTTTATTAGTTACAGCATTTGCTACGTCCAAGAGACCTGGGCTCAGGCAAGGGTTAACGTGTGGTCTATGTTATAAGCTAAAAAATTTAAATAAAATATTAGCAGTCATTTCACAACGCGCCATCTAGCCCCAAATTAATCAAAGCTTCTATGGGAACTGGATAACTCAATCACGTCGTAATTACTAAATCGATAATATGAAATTTGGTACTATATCGATTATGGACTAACTAACTTTGTGAGTTTATATGTATCGAAAAATTCTTTTAATAATTGAAAAGTACATTATTCCGAATGGACTAGATATCCGGGATAATCTAATTAGGCTACTATATTCTTGGCTACAACTAAAATGTAAACATGTCACAAATGTAAATTTTAGACGTACCTCTGACTATTCCCTTTTAAACGTATTACATATTAGCATTATATAACTTCTAATACTATTTTTTTTACATAACAACGTAAATTTTATGAACAATCTATATATATAAAAGAAAGTCGTGTTAGTTACACAAAATTGGTGGGGAGGTAGCGTAGAACCAGGAGACGGTCATAGGATACTTTTTATAACGGGAACGGGAACGGGAACTTAACACAACATTTGTTAATTCTACAGCTATACGAAGTTCGCCGGGTTAGCTTGTAATAAAAAAATAATAATATATAATAACATCCTAGCCGCGCACAGAAGCTAGTATTTCAATAAAATCAGAAATATGACTTAAAAACTTTGTAAATCACGATTCCTACTCCATGCGCCACACAAATCACAGGAAATGCATCTCATTCGCTATTTATAATGTCGATGGTACAGACAGGAAGCGCAATGATCTTATGGAGCTCCTAATAAAATCTATATGCGAATACCTTTCATAAACATTTTACTGCAGTGACGTTTGTTATTGAAAAGGGATCTTTGATGTTGACGATATTTCAAATTCCTGAAATTTGCAAGACATGATTGCTCCTCGTCCAATGGAATGACAACATTAAGAACTGTCAAAGGAAAGTTAGTAGTATTTTAGGAAGCCTTGTATATATATATATAAATACTAGTGAATAATGTGGGCGTGTGCCAAACGTAATGTTTTGACGTGTCTCTGACTACCCCTTTTAGACATTTTCAAGGGTCTGAGCGCCTGCAGATTTGGGAAGATGTCTACCGGGATTTTAGCCGTGATCCTATTTCGTTTTGATGACCTATCAATAAAAGCACTCGTAAATAACAATATAGATAACATTTCAACAATTCGATTGGTTGGTTTGCCTAAAAATAACAAACGCGTTGATGTCTTTTGTAACATAAAACAAATTGCGTGTGTGCTACTACCCATACGGACCCATCGTCGTTAGGGGTTAATTTAAATGCAGTTACAATTCTATTACAAAATTACTAATTTCAAAAACAAATTGCGTACTAATTTCAAAAAATGTACTCTAACTAAATCAAATGAATTCCGCAAAATCATCATTCTTTTTAGAACTACTTTCTTGATCAGAAAACATAATAGTTAATATTTCAAACGGCCATTTGATTTTTTATTTATTCGCCTATTATAACAATCGTGGTCGCTGGAAGACTTGAAAAAATACCCGTTTTAAATGTTATCTGACTATCGTTTTCCCAAAAATACTTTTTTATAGCATTTTGAACGCGCCTCGCATACATCCGAATACACATACGAGTACGACTATGTAGGTATGTACGACCGACCTCTCCCGATGTGATGATAGAGCGATAACTGTTGATCTCTATCTGGTTAAAGTGTGCCAGCCGCAAATGGACACTGAGACGGATCTCCTTGCCGATGGTATGCCCGATATGAGCACACTTACTTATAAAAGAACCTCCATTAGGCTCTATATTGTCCTTTTTTGAGGTTTATTGTGAAGAAGAACGCGTAAAAAGGTTTTATTAAAGATTTTATATACTAGTTTCCGCCCGTGGCCTGGGTAAAAAGTAGCATATGTATTTTCATTGCATACTGTTCCAAGGCTATGTATATTCCATGTTTCATCCAAATCGGTTTGTCCAAAACTCTCGGATCCATAATAATAATAGTAGGATATTTCTGAGTTTACAGAACAATTACATGTAACTTTACGATTTACTAACAGAAAAAGGAGTATGCCGGTAATAAACATATTAAAAAAATCCACTCGAGGATCTATTGCATGCTACAAAAAACGCGATACAATAATTTAATTTGAAGGTAGTGAACCGTGAAAAAAAGGTTTATAGTGAAATAATGAATGGGTTCTAATGAAGGGAACCCAAAAATGTTAATAGTTTTATTTGGAGTTCCGTACATCATAAGTTGTGTATTCCTCCTTTTCAACCTGTTGTGAATAAACAACCGGAACTTTTGCCGCGTCATTTTCATTATAGATCTTTTCAATAAATATTGCTTTTGTTAATATATTAAGATGATACTCAAATAAAACCAATATAAAGAACAGCAGTCCGCCCCGTTAGGTACTAATGAAGATTATAGGCGAAGTTTTAATACCTAAATTATTGCAATTTTGTGGGGTGTAGGTACTCATTTTTTTTTAAATAAAATATGGCTTAAGTATCTATATATAATATGGTTACTCACTGATAATAACTATAGCTTTTGAAAGGTGTTTTTTTTTTATTTGACCAGGTTTTGTTATCTATAACAGTTTGCAAGCCTATCGCCGCTTATATAATGTAATAGTAATGCTAACTACTGCAAAATGTGATCAGACACGTAATGTTTGGACGTGGCTTTTATTTTATATTTTCTGTGACATTTTAGGGGTTTTTTCGGCTATTTTCATACATACAGAACCTTTACCATCTGCCTCCACATCTGTTCCCCAAACGTCGGTCTTATAGCTCGTGCGTGACTGATTCCAGATAATTGCTGTGCTTTAGTTTAACGATAATAGGATATTAAGGACCGTGTTATTAATGTCTGCCTCACAACAAGATGTGATTAACTTGGGACTTTTTAATTGTGAACATTTGTCTTCATTCTGTTTTTCTAGTCAAGTAGATAATTACACAACATGTTTTAAGCTAATTTTGTGGGTACTGTCTTGTGTCAATGTCATAATAAGGGTTAGTTTTAACCTGTGCGCAGCTGTGCGAAGCTGTCGACCAATGACAGTACTCAAATATTCGAGTTTGAAATAGTCGAGCGCTATGTGTGGTCCGCTCCGCACAGCTCTGCACCGCTCCGCGTAGGTGAAAACTTACCCTTACATACTTATCTAATACGAACGTTGGTTGGATTGATCGCATGTTGGACCACACACAGTGCAGGGTTCCGAAGTCAGTAGGTAGGGCATAGTTTTAGAGGGAGAGAGGGAACACTGAACGCTTACAAAAGTGACTTACTTCAAAACTTCATATTTAAAACTAGTAATTAAGGAAATTTGCTTTAAAATTCTTGTGTATACTTCAGTGTTTTCATTTAAAACAAAGTGGTTTAAAGTAACGTTATCATAATAAAACGTAGCATTTACGCTGGCATCTGTTTGACCCGCCTACAATTACCTCCAAAAAGCCCAACAATTCGCCATTTTCCCAAAATGTCCGCCAGCCAATACCTGCCACATGTCTCATATTCTGTTAACCGTTGCCCAATAAACCAGGCATGTCGAAAATTTGCCGCCAAAAAACAAATACTTCGCAAATGGAGACAATAAAAGCTAAGGCTCATAAAAGGAGGTAGGACCAAAGGCGGGTGTAGCTTATTTAATCTGTGGTGTAGCTGTCAAGTGCCGGCGGCCATGTAGGGTGCGCGCGCGCAACAAAAACGAAAGTTCCGCGACGCTGACAAATCACCGGACAATTTGTTATTTAGCTGGCTGCTTTTTTATTTTTCATATTTTTTATGAAAATTAGGGATTTCAAAAGAATCGAAGACAAAGCAATAGCTCCTACAGGAGTTAGTTGATATATTTTTTAAATTAATTTCACTTGTTTAACGCAATTACTAAATAAAGCTACATAAACTAAATTCACATAAAATATATAGTTTTACTTATTTTATATTTAGACTAAATACATAAATAGACTGAATAACTCATAACTTTTTATTGTTTCACTAGGCGGGTAAAAATCAAAAGAAAATTGGATAATTTTATGCGTTCATGATTATAACATACTCCGCAATGCAATAGAAAAAACTCACAACTGACCATTTGCTATTATAATTCTTCATCTCAAGCATACCATCAGGTAATAAATATTCACAACCACCATATCGAAAGCGGACAATGAAGAAAATATCCTAAGAAATGGTACCACAGAGCAAGCAACAGTTCCGAGGGTATCTTAGCATCAATCTAAGCCTCAAGATACCTTATTCCTTACATAGAGAGGCAAAGATGAGAAAAAACAGACTAGACGAATGAGTAATGACTAATGAGAATTGGTAATGCTAGTAACGTTTATAACTTGTTTTGAAATAGGTTTTCTTTTAACTACCGTGATACGCGGCGATGGGCTTGCAACCTGTCAAATATGGAATGCTAACTACTGCAAAATGTGGGCATGTGCCAAATATAATGTTTGGACGTGCCTCTGACTCCCTCTTGACATCTTCAAGGATCTAAGCGCCTGGAGATCTGAGAGAATGTCTACCGTACTTGGGGATTACAGTCGTGATCCTATTTATTTATTTATTTTATTTTTACGTGTATCGGGTGTAAGTGAAAACAAAATTGCTTCACACTAAGAATATTCTACAGAATATTCAACTTGTGACTGTTTTTGTATGGAAGTAAAAAGACGACGAATTATATTTAAAAACAAATTATAAATAGGTTTTATTTTTAATTATTAATGACAATGTTTCTGACAATAAAAGTGGCAATAATTTTCGCTAATTTACTGAATTCAAAGTGAAAATAAAACATTAATTCAGGCATCGGAATTTTGAAAAAAAGGGCAATAAATAAATTTGAAATCATACATCGTTTGAATTTATAAAATTAAATGAAATGTTAGTTTTTTTTTCACAACATATTTGGATAATCGAAATCCGGCCCTTCTGTGCTGTACTCACTGGGATTAGAGGGATGCGTATGCGCATGCAGCGACGCACGTCAAGTGCAAAGATAGGTACGTCGGATCAGGATATCTCGCGATTTATTCGCAGTATCTATTTGCAATTATAATAAAGGTAGAGACAATGTTCAGGACATAAAACAATGTTTAGATAGTTGGTTTTATAAAGTCTGTTTAATGTCATATTACTTTAAAACTTTATACCTAATCGGTGCTATTAATAAAAATTTACTTATCCAAAGATCATCTGAGGTTACACCAAGACTTGTTAATACCAGCTTAATGTAAGCAACTCCATTTCTAATCCTTGTTTATTAATATTGAATTCGACTAGTCCAAACGTAAGCGTTGGACTAAATTTAATCCTGCGCTAGTCTACGTTTATTAATAAGACGGATAAAATTTAATAATTTAGCAAGGTTATGTCACAAAATTGTTGCAGCTTATAGCATGTGGTGACCAATTTTGTTGTCAATGTTGCCATTATGTATGTAATTTTTTAGGGTTCCGAACCCAAAAGGTAAAAACGTGACCCTATTACTAAGACTTCGCTGTCCGTCTGTCCGTCTGTCCGTCTGTCTGCACAGGGCTGTATCTCATGAACCGTGATAGCTAGACAGTTGAAATTTTCACAGATTATGTATTTCTGTTGCCACTATAACAACAAATACTAAAAACAAAATAAAAATAATGTTTAAGGGAGGCTCCCATACAACAAATGGGATTTTGCCGTTTTGTATAGATAATAGTACGGAACCCTTCGCGCGCGAGTCCGACTCGCACTTGGCCGGTTTTTTGGTTTAGTTTTAAGAGATTATGTTAACACAACATAAAATTATTCTTTCTTTCTAAAATGAAAGACTTTGCAAATAGTATTTCGTTGCTACCTACTAAGTAGGTTCGACTGGCCTCAAAGCTCAGTTGGTAGTAACTCTGCCTTTTGCGCTGTAGGTTGTCGGTTCGATTCCCACCCAAGACAAACATTTGTGTGATAAACATAGATGCTTGTTCTGTATCTGGGTTAATACGTAGGTATAATAATGTATTTTAAAAAAAAGTATCTAAGTATTCTATTAGTAATCTGGTTCCCATAGTACAAGTTTTGCTTAGTTTAGGGCTAGATGGCGCTGTGTGATAATGTCCGCCAATATTTATTTATTTGTTTATTAGTAGTTAACCACATAGATACACACAATCTATCTATTATTATCTCAATTAGAATTTACAAAATGGCGGCAAGGAATTAGGCATTCGATCTTTGGTATTCCTAACACGTACCTAATAAGAATATAACTAGATGTGAATTCCTATAACATGTTTGTTTTATAATAAACAGCAAAAACACACGTACCGACTCAAACGCAGCAATTAAAAGTCGGGAAGCAATAAATAATGTATTTAAATGTTATCTACCTCCTGTTAATGTAGGTAGGTATAATAATAAATTATATAATTAATAAATAGTTTAATTTATCCTTTTAATTTCGAGGTAAATAATAGCAATTTCCTTTAAGTATAAAATAAATAGGTACCTAAATCAGCAGGGCTATTTTGTAAAAACATGATTATCATTTTATGATGTTGAAATGCAATAACCTAATGTTAGAGAATACCTAATCTGTACACTTTTCATAGTAACTATGCACAGTTTATTCACCTATACCTACGCTTCTGCGTAGGTATTGTATTGGAAGCGTAGGTATGGGTGCCTAAACAGCATAAAAAGCGTAGGTAATATGGCATTCAGTACCATAACATGATAATCATGTTTTTACAAAATAGCCCCAAAGAAACGGTTATAAATTTGTAGTGAGTAACTGCATATTTTCTAAATCTATATTAATATTATAAAGAGGAAATATTTGTATGTTTGTAACGAATAAATTCAAAAACTACTGAACCTACATTATAGGCTATATTTATTACTAGAACAAATTATGGATCCTTATTAAAACTTCAATAATGTAACCCAAAGTGTAAATAAATAATTATCTATTTATACCTATAAAATGCTTTGTCCTGAATGACTGACTATCAACAAACAGCCTAAACCGCTGATCGTAGAGACCTCAAACTTGGAGGGTGCGTTCTTTGTATGACGTAGGCATCCGATAAGAAAGGATTTTCCTAAATTCTACCCCTAATAGGGTGAAAAACGGGGACAAAGTTTTTATAAAACTCTATGGTTTTTATGGAACATTTTCTTCAAAGACTCATTGTTGTACATTTGTGCACTGAAATCGAAATGACAATTTGTAAAATTCAAAAAACTGAAAGTTTTGTTTCTATGACATTATTGAAATTTGGACAGGACAACGTCTGTCGCGGGTCCAGCTAGTTAGCCATAAAATCATTGTACACCCGTGCGAAACCACTTTTCATTATTTTCTTGAATACCGGCAGTCCGCTCTAGACTGCTGGTATTCAAGAAAATAATGAATGAATGAAAATACTTACCTAATATAATTGTACCTACCAAACCAAACAATGACATAAGCTTTAACTAGGATAAAACCGTACAATATAGTTACGATCTTATCGCTAAATCTGGTGTAGGTATAACATACAACCCGGTCACAATATCTGTGCACCTGACCTCGTGACGTCATATCGAGAGAGAGAGAGCGGGAGAGGCGCCGCATTCCAGCGAGGTGCACAGATATTCTGACCGGGTTGTACATTATAATTATGTATTAAGAAGGTACTTCTACATGTTATACCTATTATATCTGTAAATAAATATATTTGTAGTGCAGGTAAATAGGTCCACATGATAGGGTAAAACCAACTACCTACTTGGTAGGAAATATATAAATTAAAACTAGCAGACCGTCTGCTACGGCGGCGTCGCACGGGTGTAATAATGATATTATGGGTATTTTTTTACACCTTGGGTTACATTATCGAAGTTTTCATACGGATCCCTAATAGTTAGACATAAGGTATTATAAATTTTTTTGTAGTTATTGATGTTTTCTTTAAAACTGTAGTACATTACTTTGCTCTATTGTCAACAATTTCCGCAGCGTACGCGATATAAGGTTTTTTTTGTTTTTTTTTCACACGTTGGGTTACATTATCGAAGTTTTCATAGGGATCCCGAACGTTTATGAAAATATTCTATAGCCTATGTTCATCAGGGATAATGTAGGATTCTAATGGTAAAATAATTTTTCAAATCGGTCCAGTAGTTTCGGAGCCTATTCGATGCAAACAAACAAACAAACAATCAAATCTTTCCTCTTTATAATATTAGTATAGAATTATAGATTATATAATAATTTTACGAGTCAAAATTGTATCAGTAGGCAGCTGCTACGATTCTGCAGTTACATTAACCAGCACAATAAAATCGCAATTAAAATTACCAATCAACCATTTATCTGCAGGCCCACGGCCACAGCCTACAGAGTAGGTACCTATAATAATACCTAGGTATACCTATAATGGATTCCAAACACGCCTCGCTCGTCCATTGCAAATGGAACAAAATGCCTAAACAAATTGCAGACAACACAAACAGCCCTGAGAGAGTTGACTTTTTGCACTAATTCGGCATTCCGAAATAAAAATTCCAACTCCTTTTAAAGGATGATGGCAAAAAGTGACGCGTTTCTGAACGCTCGCCGCTCGGGAGCTCTTCAGGGAAGGAGTGTAGTGTTGCCTGCTAATAAACCGTAACGATAAATGCAGCAAGTTTTATAGTTCTGAAACTATCTTTACCCAGATGATCATGGGTAAAAATATTTTACATTAAGCACTTACTAACAATTAGGCGTAGGTACATTAAAAACGCAACGTCTTGACACAAAAGTTACATGCATAATCAAGTTCGAGCAGTCTTGAATATTTTATACCAGTGAATGACAGTTGGCAACATTTCAAAGGATACCTAGCGGGTCCGCCAAGTGTTTTCAAATATGGAAGAGAGGGAAAAACGTTCTGAAACTGAGACGCGAATATATTTGTATCGGCGTGAGTAATGGTGGTGAGAGCCAATAAAATTATATTTAACAGGCAATGATCACAAAACAGAAATATTTTGATGGATGCTGTATACTGTGGAGCTCTACATAGCATTTACGGAAAGGAACATAATAAAAATGATAAGCACCAAGCCGTGTTTGTTGCCTGATTCTTCTAGGCTTGGCGAGAAAAATGCGTATCTTTAGCATCACCTAGTTCCTAAGACATTTCAAAGTGATTCTTGTGATTTTATTAAAAAAAATAGGTGCCTTTTTATTTATTACTTCCCTTCATTTTATTCTACCCACATACTTTAAACATGCGCTTTTTTAACCTACTAGCTGACCCGACAGACGTTGTCCTTCAATCGCACCAACTGTCAAACGACTGACAGTTATGTCAAACGCCATAAAGTTACATTAAAAAAGTTAATAATGATCTTTAGGTTCTAATTTCCCGCGAATCTTTTTTTTTCTTAAGAACCTTCTCCTGACAATAACGAATACAACAATAAAAGAATTACCAAAATCGGTCCAGCCGTTTACGCGTGATGCTATGACCAAGGGAAATAGAGATTCATTTTGATAATAACCTATAGATAGGAGATAGAAAATATAGGTCGCTCATATAACCTTTGCAAAATACAGCGACCCAAATAAACCCATTTTGCAGTCGTGATTGTCTATCGTAACATAAAGGCGGCCTTCTGGCCTAATCGGACTCAACCCTTAGGCCTTGAGGTGACCCTGATGGCCCAAATGTCAACTGTCTCGGGTCGGGTTGATGTTTGCCAAACTAATTTGTCGGTGTGAAAACAAAGGACTAATCAATGGTTGGGTATAAAAATTTTAGGACCACGTTAAATCGTGGGGCTAAAACCCAGACTGGGTTTTGGGTTTTTTTACATTTTATTTTATTCGAAACAAGTTTGTGCAAAAAAAGGTTATTGAAAATAGTGTTTATAAATGATCTGGACCAGTTGAACTTACTGCTTTCGTCTTTAGATAGCTCAACTGTCTCTTGTGTATATTATAAAATTATTCTGGAACATCTTATTATGGGTAAATGGACTATTGAATACCTAACTAGAGTACTAAGAGTTTGTTTACCTACTCAAGGTATTTATTTATTTATTTATATATTAAGGCTGCGCCAACAGCACACATAATGCACATTAAATACGTAAACATTTATGAAAAAGTATAATAGTATGTGAGCCAAATAAATCAGTATCTAAAAAAACCGGCCAAGTGCGAGTCGGACACGCGCATGAAGGGTTATCTATAAATATCCATTATCTATAAAAAGTGGCAAAAAATCACGTCTGTTGTATGGGAACTTAAATACTTATTTTATTTTGTTTTTAGTATTTGTTGTTGTAGCTGCAACAAAAATACATCACCTGTGAAAATGTCAACTGTCTATCTATCACGGTTCATGAGATACAGCCTTGTGACAGACAGACAGAGAGACAGACGGACAGCGAAATCTTAGTAATAGGGTCCCGTTTTTACCCTTTTGGTACGGAACCCTAAAAAACTATCTTTACTTATCTTTATGTTTGAACCCAGGCCATTGCCTATCTTATTATTACCAAATTTCATCGTAATCGTTTATTTTAAGTATTTATTTACAGTTTTGATTTTATTTTCTGCGATATAACAACCCACGCTGTCTTGTCAGCGAACATCCGACATTATAATGACATTACGTCAATGACAAGGTGTAGCAGGAAGGGTGGGCCCGACCATCAAGACGTCCGTAAACTTTATAGGTCACTGCTACGAACTAGGTGACCTAGTAAAGAAAGAACATTAACTTGTCGATTTACAGTCAATTTCATAGATACTTTGTTTAAACTTGACAAAAAATTGGTTCTATCGAAAACTTTGCAAACTTCAACATTTACAACTAATTAAGAAAACTCAAATTGGGCAAATTTAGGTTATATTAATGAAATTTTGAAGGGTATCTCTAATGTTTAAGAAAATAAAACGTAGTCTATGTTACTGATAATGTAGCTTTTATAGATAAAATATTTTTTAAAGATGGTTTAGTTATTTTTTAATTTATCAAGTACAAACAAAAATACAAGTTTTACCTCTTTATAATATAGATGTACGAAAGGAGACCATATTGTGGTTTTTTAACAACGGTCCCGTGGTTACACGCAATTATTATAAACCTAACATAAAAAAACAGAAGGAGCATCTCATCGTTATGTATGTTTTTATTAACAACTGAAATACAATCTCATTCAAAACAAAGGAGCATAAACGGGTCACTTACCACAATGGGTCCATTGTGACCAGTGCTGGTGAGGGAAGCCCCGAACCATTGGTTCGACTTCTGATCGATTTGGTGGTTGTGGACATCCACGTTGTTACCTGTAAACAAACAAAAAACCAGTTAGAAATGTTAGCAATATAAATAAAACACAATATTTATTCATGCCCAGTGGCCTAAGCACTAATCACTATTGTATCGTCCAAATTTCAAAACTGACACTTTTGTATTGTAAAAATGTCAATTTTGGCATTTGGAGGATACGTTGTCAATAACATAGTGATTCGTGCTAACCCCCAAGATTACAGCAAAAACATCATTTAATTACAAAATAATAAATAGATTATAGAATTAAAAATATCGTAGTTGTTAATCATTTTAAATAGAAATAAATTGCCTCGAAACGTCAGCAATAAAAGAAAAAACGTGGTAATTATTTTTTGACAGTTTAAATGTCAATAATTGAATTTAAACACTTTTAGTGATTAAGTTTAAATCGGTTTTTAATCGATGAACGATTGAAGATAAAGTCAAAAAAAGGTATTTATTTTAGTAAAATCACAAGGATCACTTTAAAACGTCGGAGATGGGTGAAGCTACGCCTGTTCCTTGCGACCAAGCTTAGAAGATTCAGGCAATACACACGGCTTGGTGCCTATAATTTTTTCGATGATCCTTTCCGTAAAAAAAGCTTGATGAAGCAAGGTAATGGAGACGGTGATCAGCATACCTCATACCTTCGGTTACATCTGTTTTAATTTCAGAGAAACTTGACATCTTAAACTGCACAGCTGCACTAAAAACGACAAATTACTGTTTTCTCCCCAAAAGAACACATCACTCAAAATAAAGGAGCATTTCCTCTTATGGTTATAAACGTCTGCCGTATAAATAACGATTATTATCCTCCAAATATGGCTGATATGGTCAATATAGCCAGGAATATGGCCATGTACCATATTCAATGTTGCCAGTGTGATGGACTGTAATGGCTTAATTTTGGACGATGCTCGTTTATCACCGGATTCAGTTTTGTAACGGGAAAAATGACGGGAATGATAAATGTTGTGAGCTTTTGTTTCCATTATTGCTGCAGAAGTTTTCCATTTACGGCTATTAAAAAAGTCAACTCATGTGTCAGAACTGTATTTCTAATTGAGTAAATAAACCTACTATTATAGCAAATGCGAGAAGTCATGATGATAAATAAATAAATAAAATAGATATTGGTGGACATCTCACACAGCGTCATCCAGCCCAAAAACTAGTAACGCTTGTAATTATGGGAAATAGGTTACTGAGGTATACTTTTCAATTACCTAAATAATTAACAAACATCTATGTCAGACAAATATTTGTCCTGGGTAGAAATAAAACTCACAACCTACAGCGCAGAAGGAAGAGTTACTACCAACTGAGCAGAGAGGCCAGTATGATGTACGTTTGTTACTCAATCACGTCGTAACGGCTATACCGATTTAGACGAAACTTGGAACAGATATAGTCCATGACATAGCTTATAAATTACTTTTTATCCGGATATAATGCGAGCGAAGCTGTCGGCGAAAGCTAGTATAATACAAAGAACGTATTATCGCGTAATGTGTGTTTATATTATAGTCAGTTAGTGTCTCATTTTAGTTCTTACAACTAGACGCAGATAGATGCAATAGGATATAAACATCAGATTTCAGACACAGTAGTACACAGGTAAGGTAGTAAAACAAGCAGTGCCATTAAAACCCGAGCTTAGGACATTTTATGTGTTATATTAGGCGCTGCCTACTAAAGTGCAGCATAAATTATAACATGAGATATCTAATAGATAGAATACAAAGTTAGGAACAGAAATTACGAGTATTTCTTTATCTACTTGTGTTACAAGAGGCTGGGCTTGCAACCTGTCACGTATGGAATGCTAACTACTGCGTGTGGGTATGTGCCAAATTTAAACGTGCCTCTGACTGCCTCTTTTAGACATCTTCAAGGATTTGAACGGTTGTAGTAGCGTAATCGTTTTAAGTTATAGTATCGTAAGTACAAGTTTTTTTTGACGTACACTATGGTATTGCGTGGAATACTCAACATTGACAGCATACATTTACCCTCGTATCCAAGAACGACACTAAGAGAACACGAACCCACAGTGGACGAAATCTTTTTTCATAAAAATCACTTTATGTGTTGAGCGGCACTATGGCGCACGCTACCGTGTGCCTTTAGAGCTCAACTTTGGCTAGAGGCACACGACAATGTGCCTTTAGTCACACTATGCAGTGTCGCACAACATATAAAGTGATTTTTATGTAAAAAGATTTCGTCCACTGTGGGTGCGTGTTCTCATAGTGTCGTTCTGGAATACGAGGGTCAGTCAAATAGACGCTTATTCAAGTCATCTGTGCTGTTAAGTGGCATTTGACAGCATCAGTGCACAGTTCACGCTTGTCGCCAATCGGTCACGAGAATTTTTCAATTACAAATACCGCTCAAAGAAGACTGGACAACCTGATAAAATTCAAATTAAATTACATTGTTACTTTTAACTTTTTGTAGTACAAACAAAATACCGTAATACAATGGACTCGCTACCTGGGCGTGGCAAGTTCATCAGCAAAACCGCCGTATGTCAAAAACCAGGCGAAACATAATTTTGACAGGGTAATTAATACGAAAGAGAAAGAGCCATTACTTTTAATTATTTCTCTGTCGATTTCAGTTATCATCTCAAAGATTAATGAAGAACATGGGTTGTAGATTAAAAATGAAAAATAATGGTGTTGTTTTTTATCAGAGATAGCATTAATTTCCCATTTATGTAGTACTGGCTTCCCCCCGCGGCTTCGCTTAGATGGGACCTGGATAAAAAGTAGCCTATTTGCTATTCCCGTGCATATACTAATGTATGTTTTAAGGCGCTCCCAGTCGACGATTATTTTTGTTCGAAACGAAAAAATAAATACTTGTGAACAAGCCACATCTCCTATTTTATAATGTATAGTATAGTATAGTATTGAAAGTTTTCCGAATTGGTAAGTTTACCCCGGGAAAAAACCGAAGAGTGAAAGTATGTTATGATGCACAGGGTCCGGCTAAACAGTTGCTGCGGAGCAAGGATAAGTTACCTGATCATATCAAAATATTCTCTGACCAAACTCCAGCACAACAGAAATACCTACAAGACCTAAAGGAGGAGCTGGCCCGGCGGCAAGAAAACGGTGAAACTGACCTCACTATAAAGTATGTCAATGGGACTCCCAGAATCATCAACACCATTCCAAAAAACTCCAACCAATAGATGCTGTGGACTGTAACGGCATATCTCATCAAATATGTAATAACTACCAACAACTGACAACCAGCAAATCACGCTTAACATTCCTCTACTTAAATGCTCGCAGTATCCGAAAACAAGGGAAATTTGACGAGTTGAAATGCATCTTGGCATCCATACAAGCCACTGTACACATTATCCTCCTAACGGAAACCTGGATTGCAAACGAAACACAAGCTCTAGAACTTCGTCTTCCAAATTACACACACTACTATAACTATCGAACAGACATAAGGGGAGGCGGAGTCTCTGCATACATCCATAACAACCTAGAACACAGTGAGTCAGACTCTATCTATTTAGACGGAAATAACTATTTGTGGGTGCATTTAAAAAAGTACTCACTAGACGTGGGAGTAGTGTACAATCCAGGGTATACTGACTACAAGAAATTCCAAGAAGTCTATGATCTACAATTACAACAAAGGAAAAGAGCAATAGTATTTGGAGACTTCAACATTGACTTATTAACAAAGGACAAACAATCTAAACAGTACAAGGAACTTATAAACGAAGCTGGATACAAACTACTCAATAAAATCAATAAAAAACATAGTACACGAGTTTCGACAACAAGAAAATCAATCCTAGACCATGTTAGCACTAATCTGAAAAATAACGATTTCCATATGGCAATGATAGATTCATCCATGTCAGACCACAAACAAATTTACCTTGAGATGAAAAAATTCAAACCAACTCCGAAGATCAGAACCAAATATGAAGCCATAGACTACGACAAACTATACACATTTGTTGGAGATGCCGGACTGCAGGACCTCAGTAACGACTATGTACAACTAGAAAACAAACTACAACACTACATAAAAAATAGTAAAGTGACCAAGACTAAAATTCTTAACCCTCCACAAACAGAATGGGTAAATAATGAGATATTATCGGAAATCAGTCAAAGAAACCAGCTATGGATAGCACTTAAAAAAGAACCAGAAAATAAAATTCTACAAACAGACTTCAAAGCGAAGAGAAATTACACTGCAAAACTTATCCAGAACACGAAGGATAACTATCATTACAAAGAATTCATAAGGTGTACTAACAAACCTAAAAAAATGTGGAATTTAATTAACAATCTGGCCAATAACAAAATAAAACAAAGCTGTATCCCTCCAAAGCTAATAGTCAAATCAAAACTTATAACTAACACAAACGATATCTGTGAAGTGTTTAATCTTTATTTTTCCGCTATTGGTTCTCAACTAGCCGATGAAATACCTAAAACATTTCACAACTCCACTCAAGCTCTTCCAAAACCTTCCACATGTACAGAACTAACTACTTTTGACCCTTGCACATTCGATGAAATTGATAAAATTATAACAAATCTTGACTCAAACTCTAGTGCTGGTATAGATGGAATTAACACTAAAAGTATAAAATGCATAAAAAACCTAATAACACATAAACTTTCTGATTGCTTTAACAAACTACTTCTTGATGGTGAATTCCCTAATACGCTTAAAATTGCAAAAGTGTCTCCTATACACAAATCAGGAATTAAAACAGATCCCGGAAATTATCGGCCTATTTCAGTGTTACCTGTATTTTCAAAAATTTTAGAAAAAGTTCTGCACATACGTTTAGAAAAATACTTAACCTCAATTAATTTTATTTGTAAACAACAATACGGATTTAGACCTAAAAGTAATACACTAGCTGCAACAACTGACTTAACTACTAAAATAAAATCTGAAATAGATAACAAAAATATAGTCCTTGGCATATTCATTGATCTGAAAAAAGCATTTGACACCGTAAGTCACAGCTTATTGATTAAAAAATTAGAAAGCATAGGTGTAACCGGAACTGCTCTAAAAATGTTAAAGTCATATCTGTCTAATAGATCGCAAGTGGTTAGAATTGACAATATCCAAAGTAAGTCAGCACCTATAACCTGCGGAGTCCCACAAGGATCCATACTAGGCCCCTTACTTTTTTTAATTTACATCAATAACATTCATGAAATAGGCCTACATGGACAGCTTACCTTGTACGCGGATGATACGTGTCTGTTTTATTTCGGAGCCTCAATAAATGAGATACTGCCACATGCTCAAAAAGACTTAGACACCCTCTTCAGCTGGTTCCAACACAATCTTTTGACAATTAATACGACCAAGACATGCTATACCATATTTAAAGCAAAAAATAAAAGAATTGCGTTTTATAACCCTCTAACAATCGATAATGTAGCCTTACAAGAAAAACACACTGAAAAATACCTCGGTTTACATATGGATAGCCAATTGACGTGGAGTACGCAAATCAATCATATTAAATCCAAACTTTCATCACTAGCTGGATCTCTACGTAATATCGTTCGATGTATCCCACACCAAATACGCTACAACATCTACAACTCTCTGATTAAATCACATTTGTTATATTTAATAGAAATCTGGGGCAGTGCCGTTAAAACTGAATTAAACAAACTCCAAGTAGTACAAAACAAAATTATAAAATTACTTTTTAACTATCCCTATTTGACCTCAACAAAAACAATTTACACAGAAACTAAAATAATGAACATTAAACAATTATATAATTACAGCACATGCATCCTTGTCAGAAAAATCCTCCACAAATCAATCCACATTAACTTAGCTTTTACTAAAATCAAACAACTGGCTACGCGAACACGATCCACGCGTCGAGCCAGTTTTCTAGTTCTACCCAATATTCGCACAAATTACGGCAAAAAAATGATAATTTTTGAAGGAGTACAACTTTACAATAAACTACCACCAGAAATAAAAAATGTAAACTCAGTTCATGCATTTAAAACTAAACTCGCTCACTATATCCTAGCTGATAAATCACTCATAAGCAAATAAGAATGCATCAGCTGGGCACCTACCCTCATAAACTATTATATACATTTTTGTCTTCACTTTATATATTTACTTTGTAAACTTTTGTAAGAACGACATAGCTTATAAATATCAATGTTTTTCTCATGTAAGTGACTTAAGTCTTTTTGAGAATAAATTTATTAAACCTTAAACCTTATATGTGAATAAAGATGTACCCATCTTTAATCACTTCGATAAATAATCCTACCGACCGCTGCAATGACGACAAACACACGTCGGCGCGTGGTCCGCCTTAGCTTTTCGAATAAATTAATGATATAAATTATGTATAATTACTTATCAAAAATCTATTCTAATAGAAATCTAGATCTACATATTACCTATCTTTAACAATAAATCACAAGTTGATTTTAATAGTAGGTATATAAAATATTTCGATCATAAATTCTAAAACGTATCATTTTGAAATAATATCTTTATCGTGAAAAGTTTCTGCTATTATGTTTTCAGCTTAATAGAAATCTAGGTAGGAACCTGAAGTAATATACTTATAAAAATAGGAGATGTGGCTTGTTCAGAAGTATTTCTTTTTTCGTTTCGAAAAAGAGCAATCGTCGACTGGGAGCCCCTTAAGTTGTTTATCGAAGCGTGATTCAGCCATATTCACAATTTTTTTGGCAAAGAAATATTTAATTTAGAAGCCGTGTCGGCCGAGTGGGAGGTGCCTCGACTTTCAATCTGAAGGTCGAGGATTCGAATCCCGGCGTGCATCAATGGATTTTTCTACTTGAAAATTGTATATGCGCATCAAAAACACGTGCTTAAAACGGTGAAGGAAAACATCGTGAGGAAACCAGTTCGTATTCTTATAAGCGGCGATGGGCTTGCAACCTGTCACGTATGGAATGCTAACTACTGCAAAATGTAGGCATGTGCCAAATAATAATGTTTGGACGTGCTTCTGACTACCCCCACTAGACATCTCCAAAGGATCTAAGCGTCTGGAGATCTGAGAGGATGTCTACAGTACTTGGGGATTACAGTTGTGATCCTATTTATATTATTTTAATTTAGAGAAATATTTAATCTTATGTACCTACTACAATTTAACCTTATTTTCTGCATATTTAGTTTAAATTAAAATTTATATTAAAAATCAATTGAGGGCGCTGGATGCGCCAAGTCCCCTTAACACCAAAACGTCGCATAGGTACATAGGACCAGCTTATTGTCTAATTTCCGATGTTCACACATCGATGTCTACCGAAATTGAAAACTATTATCATTAGACTCTATAGATTGGTACCACGTAAGCTTGGCAATCAAACATCGGTTATTTGTTAGACAATTGCATTTTTTCTAGTTTCTTAAAGAATCATTCACTCACTCGGCTGAGGTGGCAAAAAAGTATTCTATCAGCTATTTAGCGGTTTCCATTGTAGGTCTAGGTGGCGCTATGTGAAATGTTCTCCAATATTTATTTATTTTATTGAGCTAAGAAGCCATTAAGTAAGGTGTAAGGTTAGGTAGTTAAAGCAACCACAACAGTACTTCAAAATGACAAGTAGCATCATAATATCTTCCGTCGTTAAAATGTTAATGAACTCACTGCGCTTGAGCCCTACCCCAAAGTAATGAGGTACGTTTTTGAAGCAAGCGTCTATGGGCTTGCAATTATTACTATAACTATAACTACTGCAAAAAATCGACATGTGACAACATAATGTAATGTTTGAACATGCAATCGGGCAATCGGGCAATCGGGACATGTCCAATCACTACGTTTACCACTTGAAAAAAAAGGCTTGTTTTGTAAATAATATGTACAAATAACGTAATTGTATGATGGCCCAACGATAAAAAAAAGCTTGTTTTGAACAATAAATTTGTAACAGAAAACTTAATGTAAGTATATAATGCATTTATTCATTAAACATGGCAATAGAAAAATAGAGCTATTTACGAACGTATTTTTAGGGTTCCGTACCCAAAGGGTAAAAACGGGACCCTATTACTAAGACTTCGCTGTCCGTCTGTCTGTCACAGACGGCCGTATCTTATGAACCGTGATAGCTAGACAGTTTAAATTTTCACAGATATGTATTTCTGTTGCCGCTATAACAACAAATATTACTACAACCAAAATAAAATAAATATTTAAGTGGGGCTCTCATACAACAAACGTGTTTTTTTGCCGTTTTTTATAGATAATGGTACGGAACCCTTCGTGCGCGAGTCCAACTCGCACTTGGCCGGTTTTTTATTTTATTTTTCTGTGGCTATTTTGAATGTCTCGTCACCGCTTCTGAATGTGTATTTTACTTATTTTGTTTCTAAACATTAGTGATCACCTAATGGCCCAGTAACGACCACAACACTTAATGCATTTCGACCAGTTATTTATCGGTCCAATGAAGAATTTTAAAATTGAATTTGAATGAGGTAATGCTACGTGAGTCACTCTACAAGAATTACCTTTCGAATGGAATGTAATAGGTTTTGTTTTAAACGCATAACATAAAAGCTTTAAAAGACGTTTAGGAACAAATATTAATAAGTTGTAAGGAAAAAACATATCTACAGATATATTCCAAACAGGTATTGTGATTAAAAACGAAACTAGTGGTTTTAAAGAGCCAACTTTGGAAATAAATCTATCGAGAAAAGTTTCACCAATCGTGTTTCTGTCTGTAATTTATCTAGAGTTATCTTTGTCATAAAAAACAAAACTGTATGTTTTGCGGTTATTGCGAAAAAACGATTTTGCATTCATCAAAAACATTTATTACTCGTCTTAAGTCAATAATGATTATATCGTTACTTAATGATTGAGCCCCTATATCTCATGATTCACGTTCCAAAAACACAATGTAAATGGCACTATATAAATCTTTATGTTCCGGTCCCCGCCCTCTGTTTGTTTTCTCAACGTAAAAGCCTCCCAAAAGCGTCCAGCCCGATTTTTATCTCTTTCGATACCTTTAATGGCCTATGCCTTATACGTCTGGAGCCATACCACAAGCTCCTAAAGTAATATCAAAACAATATTATATTGTGGTGCCAAAACTGGAACTCTTTATAGAAAGGATCATTGAAAAAAAATTACAGTCCCCAAGCCGTGTTTGTTGCCTGATTCTTCTAGACTTGGTCGCGAGGAACTCAAGGGGCTCCTAAGAGTGCTCCAAAGTGATCCTTGTGATTTTATTGAAATAAATGCCTTTTGAATTTGAATTTGAATTTCACTATTTTTAATCTTCGCACTTTCGCACCGTAACTTTGTTTTGATATTACTTTTGAGCTTGTGGTACGGCCTCTGGTACAATCACATACAAAATTACAGTTCCGTTGAAATGGTATGCCGATGCAAACAAACGGTGTAATCATGACATATGAATGATTGACGTACGATCTGTAATTAGCCGTTTTTCATCTAAATATACATACTATGAAACTCGTTACTGACTGACTGACTGATCTGTCACTGGTCAGCTCCGCACAGCTCTACGTAGGTGGAAACACACCCTTAACCACTAGTCTTAGAAACTTGAAATTAGGAGGTATTCCTCTTGGTGCGTAGTTCTCTAAGGTATTTCTAAAATTCAGCCCCTAAGGGGGTGCAGCAAGGGCCGAAGTCTGTTTGAAAATAACTAACCGTACTTGGGGATTACAGTTGCGACACTATTTTTTTTCTAAAAGCCTTTTGGTGTGGAATGATTGCACTAAGGTATTTCCAAAATTCATCCCCTTATAGGTGCAGGGGGGGTTGAAGTATGTTTGAAAATAACTCCACGTAAACCATGTCACGTGGGTTACTAGTCATGACATATCAATGATCGACGTACGATCTATAATTAGTCGTTTTGCATTAAGACATAAAGGGAGTAAGCAGCATCAATCTCGTTACTTTTATGGCAGTCGGTCGTCATAAAGACGGACGTAAAGTCTAATATGATTGGACGCCCCGTATCGGTTAAAAAACCGGCCAAGTGCGAGTCGGACTCGCGCACGAAGGGTTCCGTACCATTATCTATAAAAAACCAGCCAAGTGCGAGTCGGACTCGCGCACGAAGGGTTCCGTACCATTATCTATAAAAACGCCGAAAAAATCATGTTTGTTGTATGGGAGCCCCCCTTAAATATTTATTTTATTCTGTTTTTAGTATTTGTTGTTAGAGCAGCAATAGAAATACGTAATCTGTGAAAATTTCAACTGTCTAGCTATCACGGTTTATGAGATACAGTCCTGTGATAGACAGACGGACAGACGGACAGCGAAGTCTTAGTAATAGGGTCCCGTTTTTACACGGAGCACAGCTTAAATATTTATTTTATTCTACTTCTAGTATTTCTTGTTGTAGCGGCAACAGAAATAATATCATCTGTGAAAATTTTAAATGTCTAGCTATCACGGTTCATGAGATACAGCCTGGTGGCAGACAGAGGCGGACAGCGGAGTGTTAGTAATAGGATCCCGTTTATACTCTTTGGGTATGGAACCCTAAAAATGATGGGTGAATCGTGTTATTGGACGGTAAATGTTATGGACAGTTTTTTTGTAAGATTGACGACTCAATAATGATCGTATGTCTTACGACAGATTTCATGGTACTCCGGCGATTAATGTCCGATGATTTTGTCTGTGACGAATATAAATGGGGTATAATGATCAATTTATCAGATGCTAGTGAATCCACGAGACTTCGATCGCGTTCTTTACAATTCGTCAAAAGTCTAATCATTTTGTATTAATATGTACGAAAGTATGTACGTTTTTATTGACGAAAAACGAAGGAGGGTCTCAACCGACGCGTATATATATTTTTTATTTTATGTGTGACCACACTTATCTTTTTACCTAGTGATTTTACCGTGTTGGCCGAGTGGGATGTACCTCGACTTTAAATCTGAAGGTCGTGGGTTCGAATACCGGCGTGCATCAATGGATTTTTCTGTTCGAAAATTTATATGCGCATCAAAAACACGTGCTTACAACGGTGAAGGAAAACATCGTGAGGAAACCAGTTAGTGTTCTTATAAGCGGCGATGGGCTTGCAACCTGTCACGTATGGAATGCTAACTACTGCAAAATGTGGGCATGTGCCAAATATAATGTTTGGACGTGCCTCTGACTACCCCCACTAGACATCTTCAAAGGATTTAAGCGTCTGGAGATCTGAGAGGATGTCTACCGTACTAGGGGTTTACAGTCGTGATCCTATATATATTTATATATTTATTGATTTTTTTTTTCTACTGTGTAGAGAATAGTCCCTAGTTTGTCCCATTTAAATTAAATTAATGTAGGAGTAATAGTTACTTCATAAAACTTAAAAACTAATAATGTCCCTTGACTTTTCTTGGTCGAAACATTTTAGTCGGTTTTCTTTTTAGTTTTCTGAAACGTAATTATTAAGGTACAAGTATAACTTTTGACCGATTTAGTAATTTGATGCCTAACAATAATTTATTAATTATTATATTTCAATAACCTAGAGGTACCTTGTTATAAAACATTAAATGTAGGCATGTGTTAAATATAATGTTTGGACGTGCCTCTGACTACCCCCACTAGACATCTTCAAAGGATCTATAAGCGTCTGGAGATCTGAGAGGATGTCTATCGTACTTGGGAATTACAGTCGTGTTATTTTTTTAAAAATAGGTGTTAATCCAAATTTTATCGTAATCGCTTTAGCTTTTAAGTAATTGGTTTACAAACAAACAAACATCCAAACCCAAACTAACGCGTTTATAATATTAGTGTGATTATGCACTGATTTGTTAGCTTAGTGATATTGAGTTTCGTTTCATTCTTCTGAATAACAAATTTTATTTAAGGTGATAAGTGTTTTTTTTTACTTTTTGTATGGGCTGAGTCTACCCGGATAAGACGGAAAAAGTGATAAAACTGCATTATCTTAAAAACCATCAAACTTAAAAATAAACTGTCTATTATTTACAAAGCTAGTATGATTATCTAACGAATTATATAAAAATTAACTGTATAGCTATTCATAGTTTTAATTAAAAACGAAACTAGTGGTTTTGAAGAGCCAACTTTGGCTAATAAATCTATCGGAAAAAATTCACCAATCGTGTTTACTGTCTATAATTTATCTAGATTATATCCTTAAGTTATCTTTGTCATAAAAAACCATATTGTTTTGCAGTTATTGAGTAAAAACGATTCTGCATCCATCAAAAACATTTATTACTCGTCTTAAAAAGACATAACAAACAATTACAAGAACATGTGTAAATAAATTCTGGAGTTTATTTTCAATTACAAAACTTACAAAACATGTCGTGACTAAAAAGAATTTCAAAACAGACAGGTACAACAAATCACACTTCCCTCCAACAAAGACCCTTAATTTCATTCCCCTTTACAACATTAATATTTCCAACTTCATCCTTTATGATACACACTAGCTTTTACCCGTGACTTCGTACGCGTAGATTCAGGAAATTGATTTTGATGACTTTATCGCAAAACATTTAAATTCCTGAAAATCAAAAGGAAAAAAAATCAAATTCAAAAATCATTTATTTCATAAAAATCACAAGGAACACTTTGAAACGTCTTAGGAAATAGGTGAAGCTACGCCGATTCCACGCGACCATTGTCTAGAAGAATCAGGCAACAAACACGGCTTGGGGTCTACCTTTTTTTTAAATGATCCTTTCCTTAATGCTATGTAGAGCTCCAGTGTGGTGCCGATCGAACAAGGTGAAGGCTCAAACAAGAATAATATCTATCCTATCTCCGTCCTAAGACTTTAAACTATCTCTATGAAATTTCATGATAATTGGCCCAGCGTTTGGTCGTGATATCGTCACAGACAGACATACAGACAGAGTTACTTGATAGATAAATAATGTACATGTTTTGGTTCAGTGGCTACTCACAGTACCATTGTATGAGTGTAGGAACATCGATAAAGGCACCATAATAATGTAGGAGGGAATATCCAAAATCGTGTCGTGGTGACATGCTTGAGTAGTTCGGTAAGGGAGACAAGATGGTATAGAAATTGATGTGCATTCAAAGACCGATGCCATATATTGACTATAAGAGTTATATTCGTTTCCAATATATAGAGTATCGTGGCACTCCTTGGGGGAGGCTTTTACCCGAACGGGGTCCATACAATGAACAAGCAACTAAACATAATAACTAAAATTAGACTTAATAAATAAACCTAAATTAAAAAAAAAAAAAGAAAAAAAAAATTATATAGGTATATATGTATATATATATAATTGTAATTTGTATGGAATTAAATAAAGCTTTATTATTATTATAGTTATATTCGTTTCCAATATATGGCCTTTTTAATCTATACTATACTAATAGTCTATATCGGGCTACTTTGCCCGAAATTTTCATTATAATTTCAGGAATTTCAATGTTTTACGATAAAGTCGTCAAAAATAGATTTCTTGAATCTACGCGAAGTTGCGGGTAAAAACTAGCACATAAAGCTAAATTTTGGAGATTCTGGTCCAGATAGTTTTCTTAATAGAACAAACATCATCTTGTTTTTCTCAATATTTTCAAAATAGATGATTTTTATTATATGAGATTATGGCTTACATAACTTCATAGTTTTATTATTCTATATTAGAGACAGACAGATTTTCCGCCTTACCTGGATAGCCTTTTCTCATTCATAAACGGAAAAGTTAGAACTACTATTACTATTTAACTATTTAAAAAATATAGCTCCAAGATTATTAAAGTTCGATTTAAGTCTACAAGCACGTAGTGTCTCCAGCACGGACTGTGACAGACACGGTACATACCCAAGTCTTCATATCAGTGTGTGTTGTTTTAAAACTAGTGGCAAAAAGGTCAAACACCCTTTACAAAGATCAAAAGCTCCGCACATTTCCGGTTTAAATTAGATAAAAACATGCAAGTTCATACCTAATATTTTATCATTCAGAGGGCTTGGCCCCTGATTGCAAGAACTTCTACAGTATATGGCTGGTAATCTGGCACACTTTTCAAATCCAGAAACAATAATATAACACTTATATAATACATGCGAAAGTGTGGATGTGTGTTACTCAATCTTTTTTTACCTCAAAAAACAACATTTAAAAGATTGAAAAGGATCATTATTTTTCAAACTATCGTGGTTAGTAGACAAAACTATAGATTATGACACGGGCCTTAATTTACGGGCCCGCGACCATGGCTATTGCAACAATCGAAACTCTCGAAACGTCGGGAAAATAAATAAAAGGTAATTACGTGATAAAGACCCGTGTCAAAATATATAGTTTTGAAAAGGATCATCAAAGTTTGTATGGAAAACCACGTGAAAGAAACTGAATATTTTTCTCTACATTTTAAAAATAAAATACTCTACGAATAAATTGCTACGCGAAACTTATTCTCAATGTGCCACATAACAGCCAGTAACTGTAATCATAATGCATTTTACAACCCATTGGAAACGAGGAGGATATTATAAATTAATGTAATTTGTAACATTATTGAAGACTTTAATTGGGCTATCAATATATCATTATTGTAGGAAATACACAGCTGAATAATATTATTCTAATGAGATTTTAATAAAAAGTAGTCATTACAAAATGGTATCTTATTTGTTATTCATAACGAAATAAAATAATTAATACCCAATAATAGCAATAATCGTGTCATCATTTGTTCGTGCAAATGATGTTTTTCGACCTCCAGAACTCCTGGCGCTGTTAATCTGATGTTTAAGAGGGGTAGCCAGAGGTACGGCCAAACATTATATGAAAACATTTTGCAGTAGTTAGCATTCTCTAAGTGATTAGACGCGCATCACCTTTATGTTTTCGTACACCATTTTGAGTGCGTGTGACCATGAGCATAATTATTATGAATTTCTCCTAAAGAAAAATCCATTGATGCATCTCCGGGTTTCAAATCCACGACATTCAAGTCAAGTATAGTCAAGTAGTTCAAGACATATAAGTCAATGGAGGTCAATAGAGTTCTTTAGTAAATTGAGAAGCCATTTCTCCTTAACCACAGAATTTACGTTTTTAGCTGTAAATGTAATGTTTATTGACATTGGTGCGTTATAAATAACAATGGCTACCAAAGTCGTAAAACCAAGGTACGTATTGTCAACTCACTCTGTTTGCACAGAATCAGAATTAGGTAAGCGATAAACACGCTTCAACTCCATTCGTCGGCACTACGCACATTGACGGACTCCCGTCCGTCAATGTGCGCTGAGGATATCAAATTTATTAAATCGAAATAAGATATTTCAACGTCTCGGAGTATCACAAAACTGCGCTGCGCTGAAGCCGATCATTAAACATTGTAATATATACCTTACTAGCTGCTCGCCCCGGCTTCGCACGGGTAGTACCTGAATAAAAAGTCTACCGATTTTGTGCAAACTTCACATAAACCATCTACTAAATAGTCCGAACAAAGCCTAAACATTTGGTTTGGCTAGGTGAGCCAGTTCTTGAGTTTAGAGAAAATTACAACGAAAAGTGGCATTGATTTTTATAAATATAGATTTGATTGTATAACTAATAAATTCAATTGATAAATATTAAAACTCTTTATTTTCTTAGGCACTACTGCTTGGCACTACTAGTAGAGTAAAGGGAAATTTTAGTTTCCCGTGCTACATTCTTATTGGATGATCAAGCGCATATAAAAGATCTCCCGTGGATTACCTCATTACCAATGGCACTACTAATACTAAATATATCAAAGCAACTCCTCTGCTGTCCTGTCCGCCAATGTGCGCAGGCCATAAACGATGAACCGATGAAATGCCGATGTTTGTCCAATCATATGAGTGTTTGCTTTGTATTCGAGCAATTTGGTACTTTTATTGTGGTATTTTATAACCTGATGTGTACTTGCAGTGCTTACGGTGTCGCAGTCACGGTAGCCACCTGTCAGAAGCGCTGCTAGACAGGCAATGATGACAGTTGACAGGCTCCAATGCTGTGTATCACTACATAGTATAAAGCAAAGTCGCTTCCCGCTTCCCGCGTCTGTATGTATGCTTATATCTTTAAAACTATACAACGGATTTTGATGCGGTTTTTTTTAATAGATAGAGTGATTCTGGAGGAAGGTTTATATGTATTAAACTCGTGCGAAGCCGGGGCGGGTCGCTAGTATATAATATACTTGAGTAGTACAATTATTATTATTCTTGTTTGAGCCTTCACCTTGTTCTTATGGCACCACACTGGAGCTCTACATAGCATTAAGGAAAGGATCATTCAAAAAAAGGTAGACCCCAAGCTGTGTTTGTTGCCTGATTCTTCTAGGCTTGGTCGCGAAGAAACGGCGTAGCTTCACCTAATTCCTAATACGTTTCAAAGTGATCCTTGTGATTTTATTGAAATAAATGATTTTTGAATTTGAATTTGTGCCAATCTAACAGTATACGGTTACACTAAATAATTTAAAGCAGTTAAAGATTAACATTACGCTGCTTATACTATACATATACGAAATAAAATAAGAAATAATAGGCTCTACGACGACTGTAATCCCCAAGTACGGTAGATATCGTTTCAATCTCAAAGCGCTCAAATCTTCGAAAATGTCTAAAGGCAAGTCTAAATACTACGAATAGTATTATTTGCTGAAGTGAGGCATTCATAGATTTGTCATTTTGATTGTGTTTTTCTAATAAATCGGAAAATTTGCGAGAATATGTGTTTTTTTGTGGTGTCGACCGTGTTCATGTGAAAAGGCTAAGGTCAAGTGGTACGTGATCACATAATAGGTAAGTAAGAGAATATTAAATTGGGATTTGAAGTGGCGTCTTCAACAGAGTGTAGTATTGACAATAGAACAAGACACCACCTTTTGAAATTAAATTAAGTAATCGATTATGATGACATAACTATTTACTTAATATGGTACTTATAAATGCGAAAGTTTGGATGTTCGCTGTTTGTTTAAAACACGTCGTACCGGCTAAAGCGATTTCGATGAAATTAGGCTTATGAGCTAACCCGAATGAAGTCGTAAACAATCATGTAAAAAAAACAAAGTAAGCATTAACAACATGTAGATAATGTAATGTACCATCGGGGAAACGGATTGTGTGCCCATTTGACAACGCGCCCAAATTTTCTGTACAAAAGTACCTAATATGAAAATTAAGAAAAATTATTAAAGAATATCGTGATGGATCAAGTTTATAATCATATAAGCGGCGATGTTCTTGCAATCATCACGTATGGAATGCTAACTACTCCAAAAATGAACATGTTCCAAATGTTGACATTCTATTTACCACTGTACTGATGTATACCAAATAACAATGATTAAAATGATACACAACCCGTTTCCTTCGGTGTACCTAAATGGCTTTTAACTTAAAAGCAATCTCTGTAGTACCTATATCCTTAAACAAAATATACAATTCAATTAGACCTGAACGATCGAACAGTCTTCCAGAGGAAGCGGAGGAACGTGGTCGAATCAATCAGGCAATCAGCGGGCTGCTATCAACCACTTTGACCAATCAGCGACAAGTGGCGAAAGACTAGGGTTGCCACGACAACTTGGTCCATTGACTAGAACTGGCCTGATAGCTCAGTCGGTTGGATAGCCTAGTAGCTCTGCATTCCGCGCTATATTTATTTATTAATTAATACTTTCATTGCACTTTAAAATAAATACAAAAAGGCGGACTTAATGCCAAGGAATTTTATAACAGCCAACCTAAATGTGGTAGAAATGGTGGTCGGCAAAAGGAAAGGAAGAGATAGCCTCTAGAAGGTTCGATTCCCACATAAGAACATAGATGTTTGTTTTGTACCTGGGTGCTATGTTTTATATTCATTATGAATTTACAATAAATGTATTGTATAAATATTTTATCAGTTATCTCATCTAGTTTCCATAGCAAAGCTTTTCCCAAGCTTTGCTTAGTTTGTGCGCTAGATGGCGCTGTGTGAATGAGAAATGTTCACAAAAAAGGCTGCTAAAGGTTTGAGTTCGAAAGCGGTAACCCTATTGTCAGGGACTGTGGTCAATATGACCACGCTGGACCACTTGGACCAGATTGATGGCTCTTCATTACGCGAACCTAATGGTTTTATATTAATGAATGAAGTGCTCCAGATAAGTTTACGACAGATTCTTTGTGACTGCCATAATTTCCTGTCGATTTTGAAATTTCCATTTTTCTTTCTGTCTGTTATTGTGTCAAGTAAGTGTCAAGTCAAGTATATCTATGCATACCTACATAGCTGAATAGTGCTGGGTAGGTACCTAAATACTTAGATAACACTAACGTAGGTACTTCGTTTAATTTTATTGTATTTTTATTTCTTACTTTAGTTTACTTGAATACTTTAATGTACACAGAAAAAAAAAATTATGACATTACAAAGAACTTGCACAAAGTCGAGCTTGACCCTATTAGAGTTTTCTACCAGCAAACCTTTGAGGCTAGGGAGAAGGCAAAATTAATTTGGGGACAAACCCTCTACAAAAAAAAGGAAAACAAACCTATACAGTACTTAGTAGTCTACCTAAAAAAAGTGTGTTAAAAACAGCTGTTGATTTAATCGCCTTAGAACAGTTTCCTAATGTTTATTAGTAATGAGTTCAAATATTACTTTTGCTACAATAATCATCACTTCCGGATCTTTTCCGGGGTATGATTGATGTCATCATCCTTTCGAATGCTATAAAATATCTTATTTCTTCCTTAGAACCAGTATTAAACGGATATCCGAGGATCACAGCTGTAACATAATCACATAAATCCTTCTTTGAAAAAATCCTTTTTTTTTAACCACATTTTTACAGTCATGCAACAAAAGTGCATTTGTTCAGCAACATGTGCAGCGGTCGTTGACCCCGCGTTTGCGCATCAAATGAAATAAATGGCGCTTCTGAAAGAGCAAGACGACCGCGTTACGATTGCTACAGGGCTGATGTTGTGACTATGAGTTCTGTGCTTGCTGGAATTTCCACCACACATCCTATTCTCGAAAGATTTTATGGCATTCTTCTAGGCTTGGTCGCGAGGAACAGGCGTAGCTTTACCTAGTTCCTAAGACGTTACAAAGTGATCCTTGTGTTTTTATTTAAATAAATACCTTTTGAATTTAACTTTGACCATAAATCCGTATATTGTATTGAAAAGTAATTATTTATTTGTTTTTGTATATAACTTGAAGGCAAACGCCTGATGTTAAGCGGTCACCGTTATCTATTGACATCTACAACACCAGAGGCATCAATGATACATTGCCAGCACTAGACGACTTCCCATTTTGTTTGAAATGTTCCTATAGTTCAACGGAAAGACCACGCGTGTGATTTATCCCGATTTATCTGAAAAACTGTTACCCTACACAAATGCATCTACGATTGTATGCATTGATTTACGTTTTATCTGAACGATGCGTTAACGCAGCGATGCTGCGATTGCGGCTGTTTCATTGCGACCACTCGTACATCGCCAAGCACTCAGGAGCCTGCTAATAAATCCAATGTGCCTACCTACCAACTAGTAAGTATCTATTTATACATTTCAGTATAAAATAGAAATACAACTCGAGTTCGCAGCTTATATAGCTGGTCTAGTCGTTCATAGAAGTTTCTTTTAAGGGGCTCCCAGTCGCTGATTGCTCTTTTTCGAAACGAAAAAAGAAATACTTCTGAACAAGCCATATCTCCTATTTTTATAAGTATATTACTTCAGGTTCCTACCTAGATTTCTATTAAGCTGAAAACATAATAGCAGAAACTTTTCACGATAAAGATATTATTTCAAAATGATACGTTTTAGAATTTATGATCGAAATATTTTATATACCTACTATTAAAATCAACTTGTGATTTATTGTTAAAGATATTTAATATGTAGATCTAGATTTCTATTAGACTAGATTTTTGATAAGTAATTATACATAATTTATATCATTAATTTATTCGAAAAGCTAAGGCAGACCACGCGCCGACGTGTGTTTGTCGTCATTGCAGCGGTCGGTAGGATTATTTATCGAAGTGATTAAAGATGGGTACATCTTTATTCACATATACTATACATTATAAAATAGGAGATGTGGCTTGTTCACAAGTATTTCTTTTTTCGTTTCGAACAAAAATAATCGTCGACTGGGAGCGCCTTAAGACTAATTTCTTTCTTCCCATCTATATTAATATTATAAAGCGGAAAGATTTATATTTTTGTATGTTTGCAACGAATAAACTAAAAAACTACTGGACCGATCTCAAAAATTATTAAAATAAAATCATTACTACACCCGTGCGACACGACGATCGACGCCACGGGGCGGACTGCTAGTAAATAATAAAGAAATCATCATTATAATGTCTAACTAGATGCTAAGTACACCATCGACCCAAAGCATAACCCCGTTGTTTCACTTTCCTATGCACACACGAACGTTTGTGCTCTAGTTCTTGACCATGTCTGAAACACTATCGGGTCTAATTTATGACAAGCTGTCATTAATTAGGGCACTGTGGTTATAGAAACTGTCGTAGTAACTGTTGGTTAGTATACGGACGCTGTGGTTGTGGTCATAACCAACAGCGTGTGTAAACTAGGTACTATAGTTCGGCCGTTCAGAGAATGCTTTCCTGACACCTATCAGTTAGTCACGACTAGTGACTATAATGTTGTAATAATGTTGTTTTAATGCTCATCAATTGTTAAAACGGTAAACAACCAGCATCGTATCCATATCGTAACTGCAACGCCATTACAAAGTTACGTCGTGTCGTCAGTTCAATCGCGACGTGTCAGGAACGCATTCTCTGAACGGCCGTAGTATAGGTACAAGTTGATAGGTAGGTAATAGAGCTGAACTCAAATGGCACAGAAACTAGTTTTGTCAAATATTAGCGAAATCCGGTTTTGTGATGACATCTGTTTCTAAAAATGCGAGAAATAGGTTTGTTGAACTACATTAAAAAAATCGGATTATAATTAGGTATTCCTACACATTTTTAAGTCACATATAACCAGCGATTAGTTAGCATCCGTGCGCGAAATAACTGAATTAAATAATAACGTTTAGAAATCTAAAAAGAGAACCGACGAAAATGTTCCGACCAATCAAAATATGGGACAAATATGGTATCAACTTCGGAGTATATCCCTATCCATTAAAAAAAGAATTATCATAATTGGTCTACTCTGTAAAACAGTTATAAGTGGTCTAACATCACTACATAGTATAAAGCAAAGTCGCTTTCCGCTTCCCGCGTATGTATGTATGTATGTATGTTTGCTTATATCTTTAAAACTACACAACGGATTTTGATGCGGTTTTTTTTTAATAGATAGAGTGATTCAAGAGGAAGGTTTATATGTATAATACATGCATAATATACACTGATAATTTTAGAGGTTTCTAATGTGATGTCGTAAATAAACACATTTTTTTTTCTACAATAAAGTCCGCGATGGTATTAGAAATGTCTTACGCACAGCGAAGCGGGCACGGGTCAGCTAGTAAAAATATATATACATGTCGAATTGAGAACCTCCTCCGTTTTTTTCGTCGGTTAAAAAGAGTACAGTGTAATTTTTTAAAACATCAGTTCAGCTGTAACGACGAGAATGAGTGCTAGTGCTTATAACAAACAAACATAAGTGCACTCTTTCTTAGCTAGATCATTCTCGGAAAATTGCAGAGCATAATGTGAAACGAGAGACCACAAACAAATAATTCAACCAAATATTGATCCACAAACACTTAACTTACCTAGTCTACAAATGATTCCCATAATCGTTTTTGTTCAATTTCCACACAAATAAACGTTTGAAGATTACTAAAAGTTCCTACCTACGATTACATACTACAATTTCTTAGACGTTTTATAAATATATTTCTTCTAAAAAATGTACTACTAACTAAAACTACAGTTACTAAATTGTTAAGAGGTTTTTTTTTATTTTTGTATATAATGTATTTTTGTTTGTATAGGATTAACTAAAAAACTACAGGACCAATTTTTATAATTCTTTCACCTATCTAAAGCTACATTACCAGCAAGAAACATAAGATATATTTTATTTTCAAAAATATTATACATTCCCACTGTTATAGCAATTAATGTAACCTAAGGTATCAAACATTTGCCTATAATCATTAGTACACCCGTGGCAAGCCGGGGTGGACAGCTAGTCTTTTCTAATATTATAAAAAGGAAACATTTGATTTTGTTGTATGTTTGTAAAGAAAAAACTCAAAAAGTACTGGACCCATTTCAAAAATTCTTTCACCATTAGAATGCTACATTATCTTAGTAACATAGGTTATATTTTTTACTACTAAAACTTCATAATGTAACCCAAGGTGTACAATCACTACATAGTATAAAGCAAAGTCGCTTTCCGCTTCCCGCGTCTGTATGCATGTATGTTTGCTTATATCTTTAAAACTACACAACGGATTTTGATGCGGTTTTTTTTAATAGATAGAGTGATTCAGGAGGAAGGTTTATATGTATAATAACATGCTACCCGTGCGAAGCCGGGGCGGGTCGCTAGTTATCCATAAAATCATTATGACAGACACTCGTGTGACGCCGATGCGGTTAGCTACTCTACTCTGTCATATATTTGAAAATTCGGTCTTGATTCATAGATAAGGTAGAGTCGCACTGCATCTTTTCTATTCAACTTACTTTAGCTATGGTCTCTTATGTACCTAAGTGGTATTCTGTGGACCGGAAGTAGCTCGTTTACGAATGACTTGCCCACGCGAGTTAATTTGCCGATAGACAAACAGACAAACAGAAGAGTATTGTGTACACATTTGATTGTCGCTAGTGGGTGTCTCAAGCAATTGTACCTACTTGCATACGTGAACAACTGCGTACCCTGTTATGGACAGGGACAAGAAAGTTAGCCAAAAGTAGGCATAGTTAAACTTGTTTTCGGTAATTCGGCAAGCCTTGAACACTTCTAGGGGTATGGTTGAATTATAGTTTTACCTTTGGTTTGTAGGTAAAAGTTTCACCAATATTTTAAAATTAATGTGAATGTATAGCTTCATATTAAATTACTATTGCGGCTACTTCAAACTGAATTTTTTTAATTCGTTATATTCATATTAATAATAGTGTGTATCAAAATCACAAACATAAATGCGTCCCTTAAGAAGCCTATGTGCTTGGTGAAGTTTTTTTTTAATTAATCTGAAAAATTGAATAGGGATGTCAAACTTCTTTGTATTTTTTTTATTTTATTTGTTTTATAAAATAAGTGTTAAGTCCACAATAAAGAGGTGCACCCAAAGTTGTCATAGCCCCTAATATATAGAAATAAGAGGTCAATCTTGCTACAATTATTTTATAGGCGAATGACGGTCATACCTGGAAACATCATGACATAAAACCTCTTTTTGGGAGGTCCAATAACAATATTCATACCTGTTATCCCAACAACGCAAAGAATTAAGCATAATGGCACAATTCCAAACTTCACAAATTGATGGCCACTTAACTCAATACAACAAACCTGTATAATTCAATCAATAACAGCATTACAATCCAATAAAACTGAATAATGTTAGCTCATAAGCTATCTATACTAATAATATAAATGCGAAAGTAACTCTGTCTGTCAGACAGAAAAGCTTATACGATAGGAACCAGATAACTTGTAGAATACTTAAATACTTTTTTTTTTTTGTAAATACCTACTTATTAAACATACTAACACCCAGACACAGAACAAACATCTATGTTCATCACACAAATGTTTGCCATGGGTGGGGATCGAACCCACAACCTACAGCGCAGAAGGCAGAGTTACTACCAACTGAGCTTCACAGCTAGGTAGTAACACTGCCTAGAGTCTAAACATAGTTTAAAGTCTTGGGACGGACATAGACAACGTTTTTTCCCAAACTATTCATTGAATTTTCAGAAATTTCAATGTTTTACGATAAAGTCGTCAAAATAGATTTCCTAACTCTACGCGGACGTAGTCGCGGGTATATGCTAGTAACGTAATATACCACAGCATATTGTCGAGACGTGAATCGAACCCACGCCCGACCTCGCACCCACATTGCCTTAAATATTCGGTTGATGCCTACGACTTGATAACTACTTCGCTACCTACTGTCAATATCTATGTACATTACGAATTTATTTGACTGGTCTCACAGCTTAGCTGGTAGTGGCTCTGCCTTCTGCGCTGTAGGTTGTGGGTTCGATCCCCACACAAATATTTGTGTAATAAACATGTTTGTTCTGTGTCTGAGTGTTATTAATGTATCATAGTGTAAGTATTTACGAAAAATTGTGCCTATATACGTATTCTATCAGTTGTATACTTTCCATAGTAGCTTTGCTTAGTTTGTGGCTAGATGGCGTAGTGTGAAATGGCCACCAATATTAATTATTTTCATTGAAAGATTGGTAAAAGAAACGTTGCTTTGACAAGATTAACAATACCTACTAATAAGAAACAATTTAATAAAAAATATACTCACCCAAGAATATTAAAACATTCTTAGAGATCCTTAAACTTACTCAGTGGATCTTTGACGGAATATAATGGGAAATTATCCATCTTACAAATTAATACCTACTCCATCCATCAATGGGTCAATACAATTTAAATGCAAACTAAAAATCTCTAGTAGATGCGCGTGGGCGAACAGCATTCTGTATTTGGCGCGCAGATGGGCCGATAGCGCACGAATTTGTCCCACCATGTCTCATGTCCCGGGATCGTGCACTGATGTACTGGCTCCATGCTTTATTTAGCCCTCAGAGTCATAACAAAGGGAGCATGTATGACAAAACGCTGACTCTGATATGAAGAGAAAATACAATTGGTAACTCGCTTCTCGAACCCAAAAAGTGGTAATATTTCGACTTGACATTCGTAAGTTTTAAATTGGAAGAATGATTTTTTAAGCTTTCTAAGAAGATTAATTTCTTAACAAAGAGTAGTCCATTAGTGCTAAATTCAGTCATCTACGGTATCTGTTTAGACATGGTAGGAACGTTCAAGAGTCGCCTCTCGCGACTTCGTTCACAATAAATATTTACAAAAAAACCGGCTAAGTGCGAGTCGGACTTGCGCGCGAAGGGTCCCGTACCATTATATATAAAAAACTGCAAAAAAAAAAAAAAAACATGTTTGTTGTATAGCAGCCCCACTTAAATATTTATTTTATTCTGTTTTTAGTAATTGTTGTTATAGCGGCAACAGAAATATATCATCTGTGAAAATTTCAACTGTCTAGCTATCACGGTTCATGAGATACAGCCCTGTGACAGACAGACGGACAGCGAAGTCTTAGTAATAGGGTCCCGTTTTTACCCTCTGGGTACGGAACCCTAAAACATCAACACCCTTTTAAAGGTAGAATTTCGGGAGTTTCTTTCTAAGTGCACCCCTACAAACCATAAATAAGGAATACGCCCTCCAAATTTTAAGTTTTTGAGACCAATGGTTTAGGCTGTGCTTTGATAGATCAAGACAGTCAGTACCACAAGAGTTTTATAATAGATTGTGCAAAAATAGTGCCCGCACTTTTTAACCCTTTTTAATGTTATGATATTCATAACAATATTTATTGGCACTGAATGCCATAATACCTACGCTTTTTAGTCTTTTTAGGCACCTATACCTACGCTGCCAATACAGTGCCTACGCAGGAGCGTAGGTATAGGTGCATAAACAGTGAATAGTTACTGTATAAAGTGTTACAGATTAGGTATTCTCTAACATTACGTATTGTATTCAACATCATAACATGATAATCATGTTTTCACAAAATAGCCCTGCAGCTCGATACTCTCGATAGACCATGTTTGACAAAAATAGTTGTAGCTGGGTAGTACGTATACACTCTGTGGTAAATGTTTAGTCTGTTAAGACCCCTCACGTGAGATTTATCTGGTAGCATATGCCGGTATCTCATTGTGTACAGTGTGAGCACATTAAATAAGTTTAAGTACCCGGCTACTTTACTTCGTCTGCCACTACTGTGTTTTATTGGAAACTTGACTGTGTAAACAGATAAAAGGTTACAGTACCCTAATGGTATGTTTTGCTACTTTGTCGGTTGATATAAATTGTTGTTGAGCCAGAGGCCGTGCCGTAAGCTCGAAAGTAATATCAAAATTTTACTCACGGTACGAAAGTGATAACACAATTATTGTGTTGTCACTTTAGTACCGCGAGTTGTTTTGATATTACTTTAGGCACTTGTAGTATGGCCCCAGGCACCTACTGAAGATAGAGTCGATCTTTGCGTCAAGAAACTTGAAGGCTTCATAAAAAGGACTATACACACGGCAGCTGTATATTTATGTACATTACATCCCGGGATGTATAGCTTTAAATTATCTTAATGTATCACACACACAACAGGTAATGTAATGTATCTTTCCCTTCATTCCATTATACGGAAATGTATTGAGATGTATTAAGATGTATCGAAAAAAAATATATTTTCATATCGCTCTGTATCTTAAGATACGAAGATGTAAAAATGTATATTATAGCTGTCGTGTGTGGTTTCCTGAAGTTTTCTATTTTCTATGAAATAATAAGAAATAATGAGATTTATCGTGCTATAATGTACACCATTACATTACAGCTGCTGTGTGTGAAGCCCTTAAATATAGTTTCAATCCGAAATGCCTAAAAACATGCCGTTCATATAATATACTCGTTATCTGGGCATGTGCCAAATTTTCGGACAAGCCTAAGTGTGAGTATCCATTTATACGGAGCTCGGACCAATGACAGCGCTCAAATATTCAAGTTGGAAATGTAGAGCTCTGTGATTGGTCCGCTCCGCACAGCTTAGCGAAGCTCCACACAGCTCCGCTTAGGTGGAAACTCACCCTAAGGCTACTTATAGTCATCTTCAAGAATCTGAGCGTCTAGAGATCTGATAAGATGTCTGTAGGTAGGGTAGCTAGGGATTACAGTCGTGATCTTTATAATTGCATATTATTTTTTTATAATTGCATTAAATGAGTATTTTAAGGAATAATTTATTATCCCAGATAAATTTATTACGCAAAGAACTGTTAGCTAAAGTTATCTTATCAAGAAATATTTAATTATAATTTTGTGCTAATTAAACAACTACACTTGCAGTACTGATAACGAGGAGCAATGATAAGAGGTTGATAAGGAGAAGGTTCTGAAACTGCTATTTTTTGTGAGGCAGAGCCCAACAAACAAAAAAACCTAACAACAAAACGGATTAAGTTAAAATTTGCTGTAGATGTAGATATAAAGGCCGAATAAAATAAAAGAAATGATAAGAAAACGCAAAAGGGATGATTTTAGTATTGATGGCGCAGGTGTGCAACAAATCTGACATCACAGACTTAAAACATTCAGTGTTTTCTATTTGATTATTGCAATTTGACAGGACAACGTCTGTCACGGGTCGGCTAGTTACCTATATAGGTGCTTAGGGGTTAGCGCGAATCACTATCGTATCGTCCAAATGTCAAAACTGACCCTTTTACAGTACAAAAAGTCAGCTCAGTACAGTCAGCTTCTGCGCTGTAAGTTGCATTTTATTCCTACCCAGAATTAACATTGAATGAATGAATTAATGAATTAATGAAAATGCTTTATTGTACACCATAAAACAAATAAATAACAACGAAAGAAACTTAAACTAGAATAAACTGTACAATGGGCGGTCTTATCGCTAAAAAGCGATCTCTTCCAGACAACCTTGGGATGGAGTGAATATAAAGATGAATGGAAGATTGGTCGGGGTGCACTAAAAACAGTATTTAATAATAATCGAAGAATAAATACTTTAAATAAATACTAAAAAAACATACAAACATATAATATGATCAGAAATGTATAATATACATAAATATATAAAAATATATATATACATATATTTATAAATATATATAATTATAATAAATGCAACAAACTAATGAACCAGATTCTCTTCAGTTAAATAGAAAATCTTCAATCTAATTTTAAAAGAAAACATTTTGTGTAATTAATATAGATGTTTCTTCTGTGTAGATAGCGCTGTGATATGTTTACCAATATTTATTTTATTGCAACGGACTGTCGCAGCATCATAGGAAGCCGAAATACTGCAGTTTACAGTTGTCGGCAATGTTTACAGAAGCCGCTGACACAGATCAGATGGTACATACCTACCAGTAGAGTTCAACAATGTGCTTGTGCAAGCGACAGATAAGATAAAGCACTTGTGATGGAACTTAGCCATCATGGATTTTTAGAAAGTCTTTAGATTTAGTACCGACATACATGCATACTCGTACATAAAACCACGCCAGTTTCCCAGAGGAGCAGGCAGAGACCACAGTTTTCCACTTGCTACGATCCTGACATACTTCTCAAAATTTTAATTTTACAGAAAATTTCCCAGAGGGGTAGGCAGTGACCACAGATTTCCACTTGATACGATCTGAATTTCAAAAAAATATAAAATTTTGAGTAATTTTCTTAAAAAAAATTTTGAATAAGCCGCAAGAGCGGAGTATGTTGTATGTAATTCGTTGGTAGCTGAGTCTAGTGAAGTGGTTTCTTAGACTTCAACTCCTGCTGCCTTAGGGGTTGAATTTCGGAAATTCCTTTCACCCTTTCCTTACACAACACACCATAAAGATAACTATGCAAATTCCAAGTTTCTAAGATCAGTGGTTTAAGGCTATGCGTTGATAGATCAGTCAGTCAGTCAGTAACGCAAGATTTTTGTATATTTTAGATAAATAAATAAATAAATATTATTGGACATTTTACATATAGCCCCAAACTAAGCAAAGCTTGTACTATCGGAACTGGACAACTAACTGATAGAATACATAGATACTTTTTTTTGTAAAAACTTATGATACATACATATTAACATCCAGACACAGATGATTTCCTTTTGTATAGTACCCATAGGTAATTATTATGCCTACTCCATTTGGGTACTAGGAAGTTCATCAGCGCAATACTTTAATCTTTTTTAAACTTCCTGCCTTACGGTGACTTTGGTGACCTCGCCACAACAATAATACTTTTATCGGCATATTCGAGTCTGGACTTTAAAATATCACCTGATTAGCGCTCGTTTCTTTTTCCTCCTTTAATTTACAACATTGGCAGCGTGGTTGACTGAGAAAGAGGTGCGGGTTCTAAAAGACTGCAAGTTAAAATCTGCATAATATTTATATCTGGTCTGAATATTGTCACGACAGGGAATCCTAGTGTGGTGTCAGCACCAGTCAGCACTATGCTGGTGACAGTTCTGTTTTAAAAAAAATAGGATCACGACTGTAATCGCCAAGTACGGTAGACATCCTCTCAGATCTCCAGGCGTTCAGATCCTTGAACATGTCTAAAAGGGTTAGTCAGAGGCACGTTCAAACATTACATTTGGCACATGCCTACATTTTGCAGTAGTTAGCATTCTATACGTGACAGGTTGCAAGCCCATCGCCGCTTATAAGAATACAAACTGGTTTCCTTACGATGTTTTCCTTCACCGTTTTGAGAATGTGTTGTTATGCGCAAATACATTTTTCGAACAGATAAATCCATTGTTGCACGGCCGGTATTCGAACCAACGACCTTCGGATTGAAAGTCGAGGTACCTACTCGGCTTTAAAAAGATATATGTAGCTAAAACGAACAGTCACAACTTCTCTGAATCTTAATTCGTAGTATGTTTAATAGTTCTTAATATCTCAGTTTAATAGTGTCCTACAGAAATGTCGTGCGTGACTCAGAGCATCTCCAAAGTCTTTCAATTAGACACAGTTTCTGTTATACAGTGGGGCTATTTTGTAAAAACATAATTGTAGTGTATACCTCGTAGTGTATACGGAACATTAAAGTTATGACGTTAGCGAGGCTAGCCGAGTGGATACGACAACCGAACGTTCATCGTATCACTCAAGCCGAGGCCTGCACGCTGAGCAGACACGTCTGATGGTTATATCATTCGAGATGTTTTATTTGATACCCAAGCAACCTGTACAATAATTATCAAATAAAATAAATAAAAAATAGACTGGCCTCACAGCTCAGTTGGTAGTGGCTGTAGGTTGTGGGTGGGGACCCAGGACAAATATTTGTGTGATGAACATTGATGTTTGTTCTGTGTCTGGGTGTTATTTATTTATTTAATATAAAATGTTATGATATTCATACCAATATTTATTGGTACTGAATGCCACAATACCTACGCTTTTTATGCTGTTTAGGCACCTATACCTACGCTTCCAATACAATACCTACGCAGAAGCGTAGTTATAGGTGAATAGTAACTATGAAAAGTGTACAGATTAGATATTCTCTAACATTAGGTGTTGCATTCAACATCATAACATGATAATCACGTTTTTACAAAATAGCCCAGCAGGTCTATGTATAATTCTTCGATGAGCTCATACCTTCCACTTTCCCTTTGTTCCTTTCGTTTCCAAAGCATTCGACGACCGTCTTATAACGAACGTAAGGGCAAAATTAAATGTGTTGATCAAGTGGCTATCTCTTTGGTGAAAATAACCACTTATTTCAACTTCCCACCATTCCATTGTCACCCTAAAGGTGTTGCTCTATTTCATTGAATCGCTACATTCAGAAATATCTGATTGGTAGTGATCTGGATCAGTTAAGCTATCTGCTGTTTGCAACAGTCTTTGTACTCAGTTCAACTGGTTCTTGACGTATCCTTTGTAAATATCACTACATAGTATAAAGCAAAGTCGCTTTCCGCTTCCCGCGTCTGTATGTATGTATGTATGTTTGCTTATATCTTTAAAACTACACAACGGATTTTGATGCGGTTTTTTTAATAGATAGAGTGATTCAGGAGGAAGGTTTATATGTATAATAACATGCTACCCGTGCGAAGCCGGGGCGGGTCGCTAGTTTTGTTATATAATTAAGCTTGTATTAGATGTTAGGTATTTTACAAGCTTTCATTTAACTTGCAATGTATGTAACTGTGTTTGTTCGGTTGGAATCTTGCAACTCAATTTTAAAACAGTTAATTTTCCATAATAACTTCGGTGACAATGCAATAATATAATGACAGCGAGCTGATCTAATGATGGAGTCAGGAGCTGTTCAACTGTCACTCACAATGGAACTCCTTTGTAAATACTTTGATTGAGTAAAAATTTTGCATTCTTGTCAAGTTTCGATGACAACGTTATATGATGTGACAGGTCTTGTCATTGAAAAATATTTTTCAACAGAGAACTTATTTTAGATGTAACATGAAAAAAAAAACGTGAATGAATCTCAATGGCTTCTAAATAAGAAGCGCCTTAAGTGGGTCGACGTCAATTATTTCTAAGAAGTGGTAAATAATGCTATATTACTGCCGTCGTTACTGTCGCGGCATTATAGATAATCGGAGTTAATACCGATTACACTACTGACCTGCATCCGACACATTAGCGATCGGTTACGAAACACGTGGCTGCGTGGGCGCAAGTTGGGTACCTGCGCCCGCGCACTGACATTCGATCGAGCCCTTTGTATGTGAATGTGACGGTATGGCAATCCAAACCGCATATTAAGACATAAAGATTGTGATCGAAGCACCTCGAACTACTATTTTATGAGACTCTAAGTCGTTCATAATATGCTTAGAGCTGGATAATGTCTTCTTATTTTGAATTGTTTTTAATATGAGGCAAATGCATCTGGTCCGTATCTGTGCTCTCTTTAACCGATTTAAAAAAGGGAGGAGGTTATCAATTCGGTTGTATTTTTTAGTACTTTTGTTACCTCAGAACACTCTCACTCAGAATTTATTAACCGATTTAGAAAATATTTTTTTGGTTGGGAGGATATACTTCCCATTTGGTACCATTTATAGAAAAAATACCAGTTCTAAGAATGATAGAGGATAGGGGATGAAATTGTTTATAATTGAGTAATGATGTATTTATGAGAAATATAATAATATAGACTAAGAAACATGAAGTTGATTTTTAACCGACGAAAAACGGAGGAGGTTTTTTTCACGTCTTTATCACGTATTTATCTTTAATTTACTTTCCCGACATTTCGACTATGTTACAATAGCCATGGTCGCGGGTAGACTAAAGGTAAACATGATAAAGACCCGTGTCAAAATCTATAGTTATGTCTACTAATCACGATAGTTTGAGAAATAAGAAACACATGTGTTTTTGTGCTATTCTTTTATGGATATGTTGAGTAAATCTAGACTTAGCAGGCAAGAAATACATGTGTTTTATGCATGTGCCAATTTGTTACCGGCCAGTAGTACGTCCGTCCATTGTCCTCGCATTTGGACTAGCTATTCATATAACTATAGATATATTGACATCCTGTCTTTTATAAATACAATGCACCAGGATTTGTCAGAATCAAAAGAAAAAATTTAAAATAAATAAATATTGGTGGACATTTCACTTTCAAAACTTTCGTGAGTTGTCACTACATAGTATAAAGCAAAGTCGCTATCCGCTTCCCGCGTCTGTATGTCTGTATGTATGTTTGCTTATATCTTTAAAACTACACAACGGATTTTGATGCGGTTTTTTTTAATAGATAGAGTGATTCAGGAGGAAGGTTTATATGTATAATAACATGCTACCCGTGCGAAGCCGGGGCGGGTCGCTAGTATAATGATAAATTGTCAATGAGGACACCGACAATGTTTCGATTCATCTAGAGAATCATTATATTATATTCAGATACATTGTCGGTGCCCTCATTGACAATTTATCATTTACGTGAGTAATTCCCGTTGTTGTAATAATTGGTGGACATTATCACACAGCGCTATCTAGCCTCAAACTAAGCAAAGCTTGTACTATGGGAACTAGATAACTGATAGAATACTTATATACTTTTTTTTACTTTTTTTACACATAATAAAACCCAGACACACAACAAACATCACATCACACAAATATTTGTCCTGGGTGGGGAACGAACCCACAACCTACAGCGCAGAAGGCAGAGCTACTATAAATTGAGCTGTGAGGCCAAATACCTACAAAATTTTGCTTATCTTATTATATCCCTCAAATCAAGAAAACTCTAAGGGACAAATGAAGCGAATGAATTAAAAAACCGAAGGGTTCCGTACCATTATCCATAAAAAAACGACAAAAAAACACGTTTGTTGTATAGGAGCCGCACTTAAATATTTATTTCATTCTGTTTTTAGTATTTGTTGTTATAGCGGCAACCGAAATACATTATCTGTGAAAATCAACTGTCTAGCTATCATGAGATACAGCCCTGTGACAGACAGACGCACGGACAGCACACAACATAACATACATACGCTACGAAAAACATTACCCTCCATCTGGCGCAGTCGGATAAAAAGGCCCCCAAACTCCGCGATTAATGGACCCGCATTGTTGCTTTTTGGCGCAAACTTTTCTGTTTATTTTTGGGTGTAATTTAAATAACATTTCTCGAATCAGAACTTACTTTATTGGTTGGTTACACAAAAGGTGTTAAACTGACCGCAGCTGCTTAAGAATTCTCAAGAGTTTTATTGTTATTAGGGTTCCGTACTCAAAGGGTAAAAACGGGACCCTATTACTAAGACTTCGCTGTCCGTCTGTCTGTCACAGGGCTGTATCTCATAAACCGTGATAGCTAGACAGTTGCAATTTTCACAGACGATGTATTTCTGTTGCCGCTATAACGACAAATACTAAAAACAGAATAAAATAAATATTTAAGTGGGGCTTCCATACAACAATCGTGTTTTTTTGCCGTTTTCATAGATAACTAGCGACCCGCCCCGGCTTAGCACGGGTAGCATGTTATTATACATATAAACCTTCCTCCTGAATCACTCTATCTATTAAAAAAAACCGCATCAAAATCCGTTGTGTAGTTTTAAAGATATAAGCAAACATACATACAGACGCGGGAAGCGGAAAGCGACTTTGCTTTATACTATGTAGTGATGGTACGGAATCCTTCGTGCGCAAGTCCAACTTGCACTTGGCCTGTTTTTTTCTCTGTCAGACTTTAAAATTTAAATTAAATAAACTCAGAAGTTTAAAAAAGAATTAAATAGAATCACACGACTGTAATCCCCGAGTACGGTAGACATCCTCTCACATCTCAGGCACTCAGATCCTTGAAGATATTTAAAGGTAGTCAGAGGCACGTCCAAACACTACATTAACATGCCCATATTTTGCAATAGTTAGCATTCCATATGTGACAGGCTGCTAGCCCGTAGCCGCTTACAAAAATACCAACTGATTTCCTTACAATGTTTTCCTTCACCGTCTTGAGCATATGTTTTGAGTTGCGCATATAATTTTTTTTCGAATAGAAAAATCCATTAATGAACACGCCCGGGACACGAACCTACGACCTTCGGATTGAAAGTAGAGGTACTTCCCACTCGACCAATGCTAAAAAAATAATAAAAAATAGGATCACGACTGTAATCCCCAAGTACGGTAGACATCCTCTCTGATCTTCAGACGCTTAGATCCTTTGAAGATGTCTAGTAGGGGGAATCAGAGGCACGTCCAAACATTATATTTGGCACATGCCCACATTTTGCAGTAGTTAATGCTAAATATATTTTTTTTTACTATTTATGAGTATTTTGAAACGAAACATTATTGTATGTATAACTAGCGACCCGCCCCGGCTTCGCACGGGTGTCAAGCTGATTCCTATAAACCTTCCTCCTGAATCACTCAATCTATTAAAAAAAACCGCATTAAAATCCGTTGTGTAGTTTTAAAGATAGTAGTAATAGATAGTATGTAGTGAAGTGACAAAACAACATTATTATTTAATGTTTATACCAAAGCAAATCAAACGACAGTTCCTCGCCCTCATAAAACTACCGTAGAAAGCACTCCATCTTCATCGAGGAAATGGATGCCATCCATCATAAGCGTTGACTGTCACTTGCTACCTTAAGAGGAAAGAGGAGCGGCTACTTTTCCATACAAAGGTATATCCTTTTATTTCCTCCTTCGATAATGGTACTAGACCTATCTATAAAATAACTAGCTGTCCCGACTGACGTTGTCCTGTCAAATTTCAATAGTCCCACAGAAAAAAGCACTTTCAGTCTTTTTCCGAACTTTAGGCCACCCTTATTATTTAGGGATATAAAAAATACCCTACGATCTATTCTCATAACTACCAATTATACACAAAAAAAACATAATAATCTGTCGAGCCGTTTTGAAGGAGTTTGGTTACAGACACTGTGACACGAGAATTTTATACATGTATAAGAAGATAATACTTTAAGTTAGTTGTCTGTGTGTAGGTATAAAAAGTACCTATACATTTACAAAAAAAACTTATTTATAAATATTATATCAGTTATCTAGTTTCCATAGTACAAGCTTTGCTTAGTTTGGGGCTAGGTGGCGCTGTGTGTTAATGTCCATCAATATATAATAATCGATAGAAGCTGAAAAAATAACTAGGCAAATAATCTAGTGACCATATCCAGTGAGGAAATAGAGTGATACGTTTGTATGAAGCTGCGAATCCGCTTGCCTCGTCCATTGCTAATATTATAACCTTATCGTCGGTTATTAATAATTATATTTATTGGCAATGTATCATTCTGGTCCTTATGTGGCAGTTTTAGTACCATATGTCAACTTTATAGAAGCTAATATAAATATTATTGTACGATTTTGCTTCCCAACAAGCGGTGACCGTATTAACACGACCGTAAAGTTAATATTACCTTAATGACATGACCAACGGGTAAGCTCGGCTAAAGACGCGCTGCAGGCTCGATACCCGCGCCGGGCAATTTTTTGCATGAAATTAAATAGGATCACGACTATAATCCCCAAGTACCTACAGTAGACATCCTTTGAGATATCCAGACGCTTAGATTCTTTGAATATATCTAGTGGTAGTCAGAGGCACATCCAAACATCATATTTGGCACATGCCCGCATTTTGCAGTAGTTAGCATTCTATACGTGACAGGTTGCACACACAAGGTTGACAGTTTGTTTATATACATACGAAATTTCAACCAAATCGGTCCAGCCGTTGATGTGGCGTCAGGTGACAAACTCACGTACAGAAAATTTATATACATATATTAAGATAATAGATTAAGTCGTTGTTCTTTCTTAAAATAATTCCTACTAATATTATAAATGCCAAAGTTTTTGAGTGAGTGTGTGTGTTTGTTACTATTTCACGCAAAACTACTTAACGTATTAAAATGAAACTTTACAGTAATATAGCTTATACATCAGAATAACACATTTTTATCCAAGTACCAGCCGTGCGAAGCCGGGGCGAGCAGCTAGTAAATAAATAAACTTGAACGCTACGTAATCAAGGTTGTATCGGACGGTCACAGTAGCTTGGCAAATACAGAACTGCTCATAATATAGATAGTGCATTCATGGTTATAGTCCAGACCATGCTCGTAGGTCTTGCAATCAGATCTAGCTTGTTCTAATAAAATTAATAACTTCAATAACTTAACTGGTTGCTTCTAGATGAGTAATAGAAAACTGACAGAGGCATAAGGTTACAGATAACAATGATATTGTAGGTGCGCCCAGTCTGCCATCTTTTAAATTAAAATTAAAATCATGGCTCGTTGAAATGGCGTTCTATAATGTTGAAGATTTTATATGCAAATTGTAATAATTTAAGCATTTTAATTTTTAATTATATTTATACAATTATTAAACTATTGCTATACTAAAACAATCGATTGAATTATATTTAACTAGCGACCCGCCCCGGCTTCGCACGGGTAGCATGTTATTATACATATAAACCTTCCTCCTGAATCACTCTATCTATTAAAAAAAACCGCATCAAAATCCGTTGTGTAGTTTTAAAGATATAAGCAAACATACATACATACATATTACATACAGACGCGGGAAGCGGAAAGCGACTTTGCTTTATACTATGTAGTGATGACATTATAATATGTACATATTAAGATTTTTGACGTGTAATAGTTTTTACCAATAAATGGATTATTCTGTATTATTATTCTGATTTCATAAAAAATCTTTTATGTAAAAATGAATCCCTATTTTCTTTGGTCACAGCATCACGCTTTAACGGTTAGACCGATTTTGCTAATTCTTTTTTTGTTGGATTTGTTAGTGTCAGAAGAAGATTCATATAAAAGAAAGTTTTGAAAAATCTAATAAAACGACAGGACAACGTCTGTCGTGACAGCTAGAATTAAATAATCAAGATGATTTAATGTAAGGATTCTGTTTTATAGTACGTGTGCTCATCAAACAAATATCACCTCAATTGACTCAATAATATGTATAAAGTCAAATGCAAACTATGTATCAAAATGCCCTGGAGCCATACCACAAGGTCCTAAAGTGATATATACCTGAACAAAATTACTCGCGGTGCGAAAGTGACCGTGCACCGTGCGTAGATAATATTGTATTACTTTTGAGCTTGTGGTACGGCTCCTGATAGTACCTTAATGGAACTCAAAAATTAGATGCTACGGAGTAGGCACGTCAATCCCAGCATAGGCTGATTGATAAACTTCTTTTCAAGTGGTATAGAGAAGACAGATTAACCAAAGAGTATTCTATCTATCTATCAATTATTTCTGCTAAGGAGCATGCAAACTTACCATGCTTTCTATCAAACACCATCTCCTGGCAGTTCCGCAAAGGTATTTGTCCCTGGGACTCGCCGGAGTAGTCCCGGTATCCCGGCGTGCAGGAATACACTGCCCCGGGCCGGGTCACGTTGTAGAAATGGGTCGGTGGCTCATCTTCTGGAGCTCCTACTAATATCCTGAAAGAGAGAAAAATAATGTTTACAATTGGAGTTAAAAACAGCCTTTACCTACCTAAATGGTGTAATTACATTTAGTTTAAAAAGAAAAGCTACTTTTGTTTATTGTTATGTATGTATGTATGTATGTATGAATGTATGTATGTATGTATGTATGTATGTATGTATGTATGTATGTATGTATGTAAGTATATATGTATGAATGTATGTATCTATGAATGTATGTAGGGGGACTTCCTTTTCCGCATTTGGACTCGCGGTTGGTCCGTTATAGGGGTCCGCGGTCCGTAGAGGGGTCCACGTAGGGCGTAGGCGAAGCCACCTGGGGTCTTCACAAGCTTCGAGAAGAGACCTCGGATTGCCGAGGATCGTAGAGGGGTACACGTAAGGCGTAGGCGAAGCCACCTGGGGTCTTCGCAGGATTCGAGAAGATACCTCGGATTGCCAAGAATTTGTGTACGTTACGCTACTACGCTGGCGCATTCTAAGAATATTGTTACGATATATTGTTTTCGATGTTTTCGATTCGAGAGTAGACACTGGTCTTGATTTCCATCATTCTCAGTATGTATCTCAAGGTCATCTCGTAACTCGTAAGCCATCGCACCACAAACAGATAAAGCTCTTGTGTAATATAATGATAAGCAACCTACATCCCGTAATGAGCACCGCAACCCGGAGGAAGCGGGTCAACAATCAGACGGCTGGCACGGCGCCAGCACGTAAATAGTGCGGGTTCAAACCCGGTCGGTCCTCGCCAAATCGTATTTCTATAACGCTGACTCAATTGTGACGCGTGGGCTTGACTCACAGTGAAAGCAATACTACATAATATCCATTTACGATAATGATTATTATACAAATAAACATTGTTTTTTTAATACTATTTCCTACTAATATAATGCGATATTTATTATAGCCCCCTACTGATATCTTCAAGGATCTAAGCTCTTTGAGATCTGAGAGTATGTCTACCGTCCTCGGGTTTTGCAGTCGTGATCCTCTCTTCAACTTTCGTATTCATATCTTTCTAATATATAAAATTCTCGTGTCAAAGTGTTTGAAACCAAACTCATCCGAAACGGCTTGACCGATTGTTATGAAACTTCTAGTGTAGGTCTGAGAATAGGTCGTAGGGTATTTTTTATACTCCTAAGTGATAAGGGCGGCGTAATGTTCGGGAAAAACTGAAAGTGCTTTTTTCTTGAAATTATTGAAATTTGACTGGACAACGTCTGTAGAGACAGCTAGTATTGGTATAAACAACAATTGACCAGTGGCCTGAGCACGAACCACTATCGTATCGACAACCTTTCGTCCAAATGCCAAAACTGACACTATTACGATACAAAAAGTGTCAGTTTTGACATTTGGACGATACGTTGTCGATACGATAGTGGTTCATGCTAACCCCCTAGGTGTCTTAACGCTTTATAACCTCGAGTAGCAAGCAGTCATGTTCGCACACAACATACTCGTAGGTGAGGCGACAGAAATAGTCCCCTATCCGGCGACAGAAATACATCGACACTCGCGTCGTCGCCACAATATGTATCCTATCCCCAGAACTGATCGTTGGATATCTATTCAAAGGATAATCCATGAGGGTGATGCTCCATCTCGACCAAGAAATCAGCTACAAGACATTAATGATAATTATATATTTTATTTTTCAAACTAACGTGATTAGTAGATTTTGTCTCCCCGCGACCATGGCTATTGACCCGTGTAAAAATCTATAGTTATAGTTAGAAATTTATTAAATTTTAAGCTTAAACTTCTCTGTTTATTGTCTATTTCATTAATTTATTTGGTTTAGCTCCACAGAAGTAGTCAGAGGAACGTCCAAACATTACATTTAGCACACGACCACATTTAGCAGTAGGTATATACAATTATACATAACACGTGTTAATGTGCATATAATTTTTCAAGCAATATAAATCCCGTGCATATAGTAAAATGTTCAACCCTCACTGAAAAGTAGTAAAAAAAACCGGCCAAGTGCGAGTCGGACTCGCGCACGAAGGGTTCCGTACCATTATCTATAAAAACAACAAAAAAATCATGTTTGTTGTATGGGAGCCCCCCTTAAATATTTATTTTATTCTGTTTTTAGTATTTGTTTTTGCAGCAGAAATACATAATCTGTGAAAATATCAACTGTCTAGCTAACACGGTTCATGAGATACAGCCCTGTGACAGACAGACGGACAGACGGACAGCGTAGTCTTAGTAATAGGGTCCCGTTTTTACCCTTTAGGTACGGAACCCTAACTACATAATAGCTGGTTGAGGGTGATTGGTCGCGGCGCAGTCGACGCGCCCTCTATGGAGGAAGTATTTTACGATTGTACACATCCAACGGTGCTTTTTAAGGTACACTTTGTAGTTTTGTAGCTCTTTCCAGCTAGGGCAAACTTTGTAGTAGGTTTTTTCTAAGGGAAACTTTGTTGTAGATACAATCTAAGCGAAGCTATGTTTTATGATTTTAGGGTGCGTGTAATAGAGTGTGTGTAGGGTGTTGTATTTAAAAGCGATAGTTAAAAAATACCTTAAGTTTGTAAAGTTCGTATTTAATGCAAAAAGGCTAAAAACCCACCAGGTGCTACGGCAGACGGCCACGAAGGCCAGATGACTCCCCACCTGCCTACCCACTGTCTGTCTGCTGTCCTAACTAACCTCCTTAAACCAACTGATTCACCGAATTTAACTAATTCTTTTCATTCGTATCACTATACCCGTATATCAATGTCTAGAACGCCTCACAGCTCAGTTGGTAGTAACTCTGCCTTCAGCGCTGTAGGTTGTGGGTTCGAACCCCACCCAGAGCAAATATTTGTGTGATGAACATAGATCTTTGTTCTGTGTCTGGGTGTGTAGTATGTATCATAAGTATGTATTTACAAAAAAAACGTATATAAGTATTCTATCAGTTATCTAGTTCCCATAGTACAAGCTTTGCTTAGTTTGGGGCTGGATGGCGATGTGTAAAATGTACACAAAAAAAAAAAAAAAAAAAAATTTTGCGATCTTATTTATCATCTTTATATCCTCGTTATGAGCGTCCTAAAAATTTTAGTATGAACTTAAAGTTTAGGGCTGTCGGCCATTCAGTTTATCTATTAGGTTCTTGTATTGCTGACATTTCGAGACAAGTTAAAAAAGATCTTAATCATGAGCATCGTCAACGATAGATCAGCGAATACACTTTAGAGCTTTGCGTATTTTAGGGCTAGATGGCGCTGTTTAAAGTATCTAGCTATATTTATGTTAATAATAGTAGGTACAAGTACAATAACAGCTATAATTTAGCTCGAATGTTGTGTTGCTACTAATTTGTTCAAGCCACTCCTTGAATGCGATTCGACATGCACTATGCAGCCACAGATGGCTACAAACCTAATTTGTGTTGTGAATTCTCAACACTGAATCGATAGATATGCCGTCTAACAAATTGACTACAAATAAGTACTGGTAGCAAAGTTTATTTATCTTCTTTTTCCTGCCTTACATTATGGGGTCGGTACAACATGTATTTTTCTTCCATATCCCTCTATCAGCAGTCATCTTCATCGCTCACTCCTTTCTTACTAATGTCATCTTTCACACAGTCCATCCATCTTTTCTTTGTCAGTTCAACGTTCAGTTAAACGTATGGTAGCAAAGTTTATTATGAAAATAAATTATTTATTAGTTAAAATTTTGCAATGTTTGCCATCCATTTGCCATTTTTTACTGGCTTTGCACGATAGATACCTTAGGTCACATTATATTATTGCAATTTGCGTAAGAATCACATTTTTTTTGAAAATAAAATATGGTCTATATAGCTTTTGATAGAAGAAATAATTAACGGTACAAACAAAAATACAAATTTTACCTCTTTAGTGTAGAAGATAGATAATATAAGTTTATTAGTATCATTAGTAAAAACATATTAATTACTTGTAATATTTTGCAAAATATGGGCATATGCCAAATATAATGTTTGGACATGCCTCTGATCACCCCCTCTAGATATCTTCAAGAATCTAAGCACCTGGAGATCTGAGAGGAAAGGATTACAATCGTGATTCCATTATTATTATTTATTTTTTTAATATCTTGCATTCCACGAACATTGACCCATAATAGTCCAGCGTTTTGACGTAATGAGCCGTTGAACCTCATCAGTCAGCCATTGTTTAGCACAATGGAATCACTGGAACCCATCGTAGATCCATAGATACACGTAGCTAAGTGCTACATCAATTATGATTCAGTCGGACAATGAATGTGCAGCGTAGACATCGGTAGGCATGTATGATTTATAATAAAGAATTTTATCATCTAACAGTAAACTGACTATTCATTTCTATTTGTAGTTTTATTTTACTTTCTTGCGTAAGTTGTTTATTAAATTAATGATCAGATATACAAAGTGCAAAGGTGTGTCGGCTTTTTTAGTAACTTGTGTACCTAGGCAGGCCCGAATTATCCATGTCTGTTTTCTAACTTCATAAAATACATTTTGTCTACAAAATTTTCTAATATATTTTCTTTTTTTTTTTCTCGTTGCGCGGGGCTAGTACACTTAACACCCGTAATTTTAGTCAAGTTTATTGTTATCGAAGTAGTTTTCTCCCTCTTTGTAATTTTATTTTACGGCTACAGAAATTTAAGCTAGGTTATCCAAGCCTGGAAACCTGGAATACATGCGAACTGTCCGCTTTATCCAAAAATAAATGGGTAGCTTGTAGGCCAACAATATATACCTACTTAATATTATAAATGCGAAAGTAACTCTGTCTGTCTTTCTGTGACGTTATCTCGGTCAAACAGCTGAGCCGTTTGCGATGAATTTTCATATAGAGATAGTTTAAATCCTTGGGACGGACATAGGCTATTTTTTTCCCAAAATTTTTATTTAATTTTCAATAATTTTGTTGTTTCACAATGAACTCTTAAATTGAATAAGCTTCAGTGACCGACTTGCTTACTGAGTAGGTACAATTAGCGAAACAAATTGAATACTGTACCGAATGGTACAAGAACGAGGCATGCAATAAGCAATGAATGATTCATAAATAATTTTAAGAGTGGGGCCACATTTAATCTGGGAGCTATGATTGTGTTGGCTGTAAGCGGCGATTGGCTTGCTACAGTCACTAGTCAGTAGTCACGTATGGAATGCTATGCAAACTACTGAAAACTATGGGCTTGTAACAAATCTAATGTTTGGACTTGCCTGACTATTTTGAGGATCTGAATGCCTGAAGATCTGAATTTATAGTCGTGATCCTATTTTTTTGTTATAGTAGTAACTTCTTCAGGAAACTTATTGGATACTACACACTCTTTTGATGATGTAGGCCTTAGTAGTATTCTTAGTATTAATTAATTATTATTTACACATAGTCGTCACATCTTAGTCGTCGTTCTGCGGTTACAATTACTATACGATTAATGTAAGGATGGAAAAAAGATATAAAAATACGTGGTCCATACCCCTTCGGTTGAACGACAGGGGGTATGGTTTTAATATGTGGAAGCCAAACAAGGGAGGGGTCGAAACGATTTGTAACCTCGGTCAGTGTTTGATTATCCGAAACCACAACTCATTTTTGGCTTAGGCCGTTGATATGTGTTCAAGCTTGCTGAAAAGATCAACAAACTTTGATTCCTCTGCGCACTTCCACTTGCACGTGCAAAACATCGTGCAAGGAATTAGTTACGTGTTACAATTTTACTATTAAAGTGATTGCTGAACTTTATACCTGGCGTACCTACACTTATAGGTACTTATAGAATAGATAATTAACTTATCTTTCCCTTTTGGTATTGATTATTAAATATTCCCGTGCTGTTTAGAATGTAACCATGTTGGTATCGGGCAACAACTCAACCCTCAAATCTCGTAGGTACCATTTGAGACAAACTGACACCAAAATCGGGTTATTATGTGTAAGAGACCAACTCATAATTGCACAGTGCCTAGTCACAAAAACTTACGATTTATTTTACCCCCTTGTTGCTTCTGTAGTCGAGTAAAAAGGAAGAATTACCTACTATTGTTCAAAATCTGTGGTTTACTTGGATGGAAGGTTCAAAGTTCAAAGTTTCTTGTAACAAAAATAAAGCACAAAGCGAAACATCATGTTTTTGCACGTTTCATAAACAGCACGAATCTTGAAAACACATGACAATAAATACCAACAACAGCATGACAACAATGACAGCAGTTTAGCGATGCAAGCATGACATTTATGCGCATTTCGCAAGAATACATGCGCCGCGCATCCACGGATCTCGGCTATATAGGGCACCTGTCGTACATTTTGCATAACGCTACAATAATGCCGTGGGCAAAGGCGTACGACCAGTAAAAGTAGCCAGGAACTAGCGTAGCTTCAACGATATAAAGTGATCCTTGTGATTTTATTGAAATGCTTGCTGCTTTTAGAATTTGTGCTGAAGCTCTTTAGTTTTTTTTTATTGTTGCACGTACTTGTTTAGTATTTTTAATTATTATTCTTGTTCGATCGGCACCACACTGGAGCTCTAAATAGCATTAAGGAATGGATCATTAAAAAAAAATTATAGACCCCAAGTTGTGTTTGTTGCCTGATTCTTCTAGGCTTCGTCGCGAAGAACAAGCGTAGCTAGGCCTAGGCCTTTAGATGTTTCAAAGTGACAATTGCGATTTTATTGAAATAAATGATTTTTGAATTTGAATTTGAAATAAATACTTTTTGGCTTTGTCTATGACTAAGGAAGAAAAAAGGGGAATCCATCAAACTTAAAAAGAAACTGTTACCTAAACGCTAGTATGATTATCTAACGAATTATATAAAAATGAACTGTTTAGCTATTCATAGTTTTCAGAAAATCTAATTGAGAAAAGTTTCACCAATCGTGTTTCTGTCTATAATTTATCTAGATCCTTAAATTATCTTTGTCATAAAAATAAAACTGCATGTTTTGCGGTTATTGAGAAAAGACGATTCTGCATTCATCAAAAACATTTTAAGCTATAATATAATCTCTGTCTCTGTCTCCGTGGTCGTCCACCCGATTGTAAAACACGGGCTGGATCCGAGGCGGTGCGATTGCTATGCAAATCGCGCATGCGCGTACGACTTACAAGTTTGTTTATGTTCTGCGCTATCTCGTCCTGAATGTGTAATGTTGATAAGTTCGGCCATATTTGGCTGTTGCGTTATTTTTTGTCATATTTTTTGCCAATCCTTCGAAGGAGCTGAATATTTTTTTAAACGTTTAAATAATAAAGTGTATTTATTTTTTATGATTTATGCGCTACTGTATTTTTCAGAGCCGTGTTGGCATAATGGTTAGAATTTCGAGCGGAAGGTTGTGGGTTTGAAACCAATGTATTTGTTGTACCTACGTCCCAAATTACGGCTTACGTATGGAATGATATCTACTGCAAAATGTGGGCATGTATCATATGTGAGGTTTGGACATGCCCCTGACTACACATATTCCGGGATCTGAGGGCCTGAAGGTCTGAGAGGATGTCCACCGTACTTGGGGATTACAGTCTGATACTATTTTTTTCCCAAATGACAACGATTACAAAAATGTTTTCTTAATGCATTGGTTACTATCTGTGTTTACATAGGTACTCGTAGCTTATCGTCATTATAATTAAATTGTTCTGTTGTGATGCAATGCTGAGCAACTACAGTATCTGAATGCAAACAAGGCATTTCACAATATGATAACGGCATCACTAGCTAACATAACCTATTTTATGCAGTACCTTTCATGAACCAAATTGGTGAAATTTTGGCCAGGCCAGGTACCTATTCTAAACCGACGAATATGCTCGAGGAATGAGAGTTAATGAAGCAAAGGTATACGTAATGAAAGCCCTGGCCTCTGCTTACCCCTTTAGGATTCAGGCGACATTCTATGGAGGTATGATGTAATTATGCAATACCCTGGGAACCATAAATTCAAGATTTACTAACAAATCCTCACAAACTTTCGGATTTTTACAATCTTTTATTTCACTTGCAATATATGTATGTTACTATGTAACTATATTTGTTAAGGTGGAATCTTGCAACTCTATTTTGAAGCAGTTATCTTCAACCGATTGAGCTGAAATTTGGCATACTTTTGTCACTTCGGTGACAATGCAATAATATGGTAACAGCGAGCTGATCTGATGATGGAGTCAGGAGCTGTTCTAATGTCACTCACAACGGAACTCGATTGAGTAAAAACTTTGCTTTCTTGTCAAGTTCCGATGACAAATGTTAATGATGTGACAGGTTATAGCGCGCTGGTGCTCTATGGTTGATTTTACAAAAGCTTGTCATTGAAAAATATTTTTCAATAGAAAACTTATTAACAATTCATCTCAGCATCAATGTCTAACTTTACAATTTGCATACGTTGTTTGTATTAAAACTATTTTAGGATTGTTTAAGCGTGGGCAGACGCAGAAAAACGAAAAACCGCATTCTTTCTAAATCTAGCCAAATAGGTTCACATGGCAACATACCGACCGTATTAAAAGCTCAAAAGTAATATTAAAACAGAAACGGTGCGAACGGTGCAAAAGTGACGTGACAATAATAATTTTACGTAATATAATTTTTAGGCAACACCAGTAATGTAAAATACAAATACTGAGGCCCATCTTTATAGACTAACATCTTTTCTTTCTTAATACTTATAAATTACGCGTCACGTTGTTTGTCCGCGATGGACTCCTAAAATACTTAACCGATTATAATCAAACTTTGCACACCGTGTGCAAAGTTTGATTATAATCTATATACTTTCCATCTTGAAAGCTTACATCTCAATTTATAGTCGCAATATTATTTTGGAAACTAGCTGCCCCGAAAGACGTTGTCCTGTCAAATTCTTTTTTTTTTCCTTATAACCTTCTCCTGATAATAACGAATACAACAAAAAAAGAATTAGTGAAATCGGTTCAGCTGCTCCCGAGATTTGCGCTTAGCAACACATTCAGCGATTCATTTTCATATTATAGACTAGCGACCCGCCCCGGCTTTGCACGGGTTTAATACATATAAACCTTCCTCCTGAAGCACTCTATCTATTAAAAAATACCGCATCAAAATCGTTGTGTAGTTTTAAAGATATAAGCAAACATACATACAGACGCGGGAAGCGGAAAGCGACTTTGCTTTATACTATGTAGTGATTATTTGTTTATTATCTGTAAGTCACAATTATCTGTTACCTCCAAAAGATTCTAACAGATGGCGATATCTGTTGACACAGCAACGCGTGGCCGGGTCTGCTAGTTCATAATTCATATTATAAAAACATTAAAAGACAGGGCGCTTTTTTCCTTAGCGGTATAGCGTTGTCGATTTCGCACCGTGAGAATAATGTTTTGATATTACTTTAGGAGTTTGTGGTGCGGACTACGGATCCTGGTCACATTTAGCGAAGTTTATTTACATTTCGCGTGCCTCTGCCCATTCGCACAAGTGCCGGATTGGCCAACAATCTTCTCATTCAGACAATCAGCGGTACGATAGTGGTTAGGGTGCGCTATGTGGGTCCCACCTAATAGAACAGACGCGTAATCTTCGTAGAGGGATATTTATAGAAGAAATTTCAATTTGGACAGACATCGCGATGTGTGAAACAGAGTTTATGTCAAGAATAAACTCAAGCCTTAATCCACAAAAAAAACTATGATCTTATAGTGAACTAGGTGAGCGCAAAGGCTAGACGTTAAGCTGATAATATGAAATGTTGAATGCCGAGTCTACCCAGTTAAAAATAATTTTCCTCGCAATTTCCCATACTGAGTCTGCTTACTGACTAACGTAGCTAGCTTTACTGAGCACGATCGATGTCTCCAGCTCTGTTTCATCACACCACAGAGACACGTAGGCAAAACCACGTAGGTAGAGACACACCTCACTCATCAAGTCATAATGCAATCATCAATAACAATGTTTCGTTCCCACAGCACTCCAATAAACATATACGTCAACGATCGCCTCAAAACAATGACATGCGCGGGCAACGGTATCGTCACCAGTTACCTGTTGCGCAAGCGCAGGGCTTACGTCAGTAGGGCTGTCGTGCAAGTTCTGAAACCTACTGATATTGTTAAATCAGTTCAGAAGTATTTCCTGAAGTGATATTAAGCGGATTCAACTGTCAAAATTATATCGTGTTACTGTCAAAACACAATGATATTTTGACAGTTCAAGTTGATTTGATAGATACCATTGGACTAACGCAATAGGACAGCTGATAATTATCTAAACTTAGAGAAAATATAGGATCGTACTAATGTCTTATCTTAATGTATTTTATTTACATTTTATTGTGTTATCATGGATACCCAAAATAAATAAAAAATAAATATCAATGACGATTTTAAATAGAGCAGAATATAAATGTCCGCTGACTCTTACCCTCGTATTCAAGAACGACACTATGAGAACAGGCACCCACAGTGGACGAAATATTTTTTCATAAAAATCACTTTATGTGTTGTGCGACACTGCATAGTGTGACTAGAGGCACATTGTCGGGTGCCTCTAGCCAAAGTTGAGCTCTAAAGGCACACGGTAGCGTGCGCCATAGTGTCCGCTCAACACATAAAGTGATGTTTATGAAAAAAGATTTCGTCCACTGTGGGTGCGTGTTCTCATAGTGTCGTTCTTGAATACGAGGGTAAGTATATGCCAACCAACTCAATGTGGATCACCGAGGTGTTAACCATCACTATATTGTATTAGAGGCAAGCTCAGCCCTACTCTGATGCAAATGCTGGAGAAAGCAGCGTAGGAGCATTTTTATTAGGACCTTCGCGATAACCGACGGATTTGCGCAGGCGGCACTCAACGCGACAGGTGTGGAGTTATCAAGTTACATTGACTTTCATTTGACACTTCATGAAACATGACAATTCTTATCGATTATGACCGAGTTAATTCACAAGATTTTTTTCGAAAATATATACCTACAAATAAGTGAGTGAATCTTAAATAACGTATGTATGTAGATGTAGGTATATCTGTAATAGGTATGTATAATCCGTTTAATATACCTAGAAGATCTCCGGCAAATATTATGTGTTCCTATTTTGTTCTAATCAAATTTGAGAAAGACATAATAGAGTGAAGTAAATGTTCAACGATGTACGCTTAGACTAATACGTTATACCTTGTTTTATAACGAAATTCTTTTATTTTGGTACAAACCTTACACAAAATTGCAAGTACCGACCCCATCTCCACAGTGAAGTTGAATTGTAGTTTACTCACTCAAATGAAATCGAAAAGGTAAAAGATAGAACCATCGATAGAGTTAGAAAAGTATATACTGATACCTATAACTGTTTTATTAATAACTAGCTTTCCCGCGGCTTCACTCGAGTAGTACCTGGATAAAAAGTAGCCTATTTGCTATTCCAGGATGTAAGCTATGTATGTTCCAAGTTTCATCCATATCAGTTTTTTGTTTGAGCGTGAAATTTTAATATAGTAGGATAGTACGTCATACAAATAACGTTAAGGTAGGCAGCGGCGGATTTACCACCAGGCTGAGTAGGCTAGAGCCTAGGGCGGCAGATTTGAAGGGCGGCAAATTTAGGTAAATCTTTTCAAACATTTTATTTATTTTAGCCATTATCGTCCCACTGCAGGACAAATGCCTCCCTCCCTTCCGTCCACACATCTCGATCTATAACTTAATATGGCCAAATGTCATACAGGAATATAAAAATAAAAACGTTTATTTATCATTCAAATCATTAACTAAATCGTTAGATTGTAAAAATAAAATGTGTAAGTCCGCCACTGAAGGTAGGTATAACCGTTAATTAGAACACGCGTAGGAGTCAACATTTTAACGAAACACAAGATTGAAATATCTATCGCGTCGTGGGTGTGTGGATGGCCTTAGGATTAACAATTGAAAGTGACTGCTGTTGGTCGAATACTGAGGAGGTTGTTGCCATGAATGCAAAGGGCATCAGGGCAAATACTTATGAAGAGAGTACGATATCATGTTTATTTGGCACACCGCAAATACAGATAAAGTTTTTTATCTAAAGTTAATAAAATAGTTTTAATTTTTTTTATTATAAAAACAAGAAGGAAAATGTTATATTCCTTATTAGAAGCAAAATGTGGTCATGTGCCAAATATAATCTGAAAGGATGTCTACCATACTTGGGGATTAAAGTCGTGATCCTATTTTTATTTTTATTTTTTATTAGAAGAAGTAATTCCTAAAGAGAGTTTACGTCAGGCCAGGCGGCCAGGCGGCCGGTTATAAAACATATAAGCCAAATCATTCCGACCCCACAATTAAATGGGAAAAGGAGAAGAAAATTAATATTAGAAGAAGTAAAAACATGGAAGCTAGATAAATAAACTTTGATTGTATTTGGTCAAACCTAAAATTTTGATACGTTTGTGCAGCAATAAGTAAGGTACGTTAGTTGGTTTCATTTCCTCATACAGTTACCACTCCGATAAAGAACAGTCTGATAAATATTTTATGTCTTAAATCTCTATGTTGACTTTTAACTGTATTTTATTGATGTATTTTATTCTTGTAGGCGACGACGGGCTTGCAACCTGTCACCTGTGGATTACACGTTAATACTGCAAAATGTGGGCATGTGCCTAATGTAATGTTTGGCCGTACCTCTGACTAACCCCTTTAGACATCTTCAAGGATTTGATCGCAATCGCCCACTGGAGATTCGAGACGATGTCTACATTGTCTACCGATCTTGGGGATTACAGTCGTGATCATATTTATATATATTTTTTTATTGATGTGTCGTTTCTATGCCAGTTTTAGTTATAAAATAAATCAAACAAAACGAATGTATTCATAAGAAAAGAAAGAAACAGAAGCAGGGTTAGCTTAAGGCTCGACTTCCATGTTTTATTTTATTTCCATGGAAGTAACATAAGTCGCTGTCATCTCCGCTATAATGCGGTGAGACGGTGCTCCATCTAGCTGGGGGCGCTATACATTGTCCCTAGCTAGCATTAGCCTTATCTCACTCATACATATCTATGAACCAATAATGTAACTTTAATACGCATCGTAATTCCATCTTGATAAGGGATTGTTTATTTTAGAATTCCAATGGCATGAACATGTAAAGTAAATAAATGTAAATAGGCGTACAGCAGGTCCAAGTCTCTAGGAGGTAGTGCTTTTGCAGGAGCTGAGGAGTTGAGGACTGACTGACTGACCACTCTATCACCACAATCTTAACAACTGGACCTAGAGACTTAAAATTTGGAGGGTGTATTCCCTTTGCGGTGTAGGGGTGCACTAAGAAAGGAATTCACGAAATTAAGCCACTAAGTGGGAGCGGCCGGGGTTGAAAAAAAAATACGTAATCAAAATCGCCAGGGTTTCCACTAGTCATGATATATTATTTGCTAGGCACCCAAAACAACTAATTTCATACCAGCAGATCCCAAACGGGGTAAAAGGAGAGTACTCTTGCAGCATCAGGATTTAAGTGTGAAATAATCATATTATATTGTCACCGAGGTTTAGTGCATAACCTTATCTGAACTAGAGCTATAAACTCGTAAGTAATAGGATTGTAGCGATTTTTAGAAGCCTACAAGAACAACCGGTCGCAGTTTGTTATGTTCTGTTAGAATTACCCTGATCATACTAATTCTTACTGATATCACTACATAGTATAAAGCAAAGTCGCTTTCCGCTTCCCGCGGCTGTATGTCTGTATGTATGTTTGCTTATATCTTTAAAACTACACAACAGATTTTGATGCGGTTTTTTTTAATAGATAGAGTGATTCAGGAGGAAGGTTTATATGTATAATAACATGCTACCCGTGCGAAGCCGGGGCGGGTCGCTAGTTATAAAATAAAATGCGAAAGTTTGTGAGGATGTGTATATGTTCAATCAGGCCCATAACGGCCTAAATGATTTTGACGAAACTTGGCGTAGTTATAGTCCGTAACCAGGAATAATTAGGCTACTTTTTATCTATGCGGACCAAAGTTTGTCTACAAAATTACGATACGAGTATGCTTATACGTTTGTTATTTTGTTGATCCTTCTTTTACACAATAACGTAGCCATGGATCGACATGATTTTTAGGATAGAGATAATTCACGGGCCGGAGAATGACATACGTTACATTTCAATTCAATTTCAATTCTTGTTTATGGCTTCTATGACTTTTGTTGTCACAACTCTGCCAGTGTCCGTTTCATGATAGTTTCGTAAGCATTTAGATGGAGGGTGCGTATTTATTAGAATATGGTCGGTATTCTGAGGGAGACTCAACCAAAATTTTGAAAACCAAATTGATTTCTAAAACGTTACATTTTTTCCAGGTAACACGCATGCAAAGCTGTCATGTGTCAGCTGTCAGATCATGCAAACCTCATCCCACACCTCATCCGAGCCGAGCACTCATCGAGATCGTAAGTCATAAACACTTCGTAAAGATAATCGCTATGAGCCATCACTTGCGCCTGAGTTTACGACTCCTAAGACTCTTAAGTATGGAAATTTATGGCTAGGCTTTGTTTATTGTGGGCCATACAGTCGCTAGACCACCCGTGGGCCTTTGAGGCCTTTGCGCCATGATCTATGGTGGTAGGCAGGTACTAGGCTTAACGGAAATTATTCGTTCAGCTTATTACACGGCGATTAAGAGCGTTTACATGCGATTATCTATGGTAGGTGATGTGGGACAGTAAGACGGCTTTGGATTTTATTAAAAAAGCGGCCGTTACATGACGGACGTTTTGGTATGCGGTACTAAGTACTAAAGACATTTTGTTTTATTTTTAGTATCAAAATAGTTTAAAATACTGCTTTATTCATTAGATTCTAACCATAGTATTTTAGTGGTTTGTATTTAATAACGCTCTTTACTGCAGACTGACTGAATGTTTTTCCCTAATGTCGACTAAATGTCACTTATACCATGATAAAGTTTCTGTTGTATAATTATGGCAATCGATTAAAGTTGACCAGGGGGGTTAGCATGAACCAAATGTTCGATACGCCCAAATGTCAAAACTGTCACTTTTTGTACTGTAAAAGCGTCAGTTTTGGTATTTGGACGATACGTTGTCGATACAATAGTGGTTGGTGCTCAGACCACAGTTAACCAGTTGACCTGTGGCAGATGAATTGAAGCCCTGAAAAATTACATGTAACTTAAACTTCAACCTTACTGAAAAATGTGTTGTGTTTTCAATATACCACATAAAACAACTGAACTGATGCAATATCTATTTCCATCTTCCCCTCATTTGGTCCTCCTCCGCCAGATTCGGCTCATAAACCATAATCAATCCAGGAATAAACGTACAGGAAGGGGACTTCATTACGAGCGAACGGTGCGGTTTACTAAGAATCGTAGAACGTCTTAATACGGCTGTATAGACGCCGGAAACGTCCTAATCCTAATAATATTATAAATGCGAAAGTTTGTGATAAGGCTGCTATGTTTGTTCCCTAATCAAAAATAAATGACAAAACGGATTAAGATGAAAGTTGCTGTAGTATGTAGATAAAAAAATCAGATAAACAGAAGGAGGAACTTATAATCCGAAAAACAACCCCTAAATGCTATTAAATTCAAAAAGGATAATTTTGGTATAGATGGCGCTGATGTGCAAAAAATTAGACATCTCAAACCGAAAACATTGAAGTGTCAATGCATTCTACCGAAAAGGTTGAATCCTAAGGTCCGTATTCGAAATTTATTTTATCAAAAAAATCTGACATTAGTTTTGGCTACTGAATGATACGCATTCTATCAAAATTTGAAATTCAGTGCAAGGTTTGTAGGGAAAAAATCTAAAGTTTCCTGAAAGTGTTTTTTTTCTATGTTATTACTGAAATTGGGGCAGAACTAGTAAATAATATAATTCAATGCAGGTGAAAGGTGTTCTTATTGGTTAAGGCAGGGCAATGTTTACGACATTTAGCGTTGCGACCACATAAAGTTTACGACGGCCAAGTGTTATAGTTTTCTTTGATTAAGTAATTCAATAAAACAAAAAGTCAGCTTAACCTATTGACTCAAATTCAAAAGATATAAATTTCAGCCAAATCACATGAGTCACTTAAACCATCTTAAGAATTAGTTAAGCTATGTGCACTTAGAAGCTACATCCTGTTCCTAGCGAAGCCTTGAAGAATCAAGCAGGCAACTCTATGTTGGCCATAGTTTGTTTTGATGAACCTTTTTAAAAATGCCACATAGAGCTCCATATCGTGATACCAATGATATCGCGCAATGGAGCAAGATGAGTGCTTACAGATTCTCAACTCGCTCGCTCGACCGTAATAACGCGGTGGACGCTCCCTTAGAAACAAGGTTTTACAGACTCGTGTCGGACGGTATTTTCGTTGGTTTAGCCGTTAATTAATCTCTCCACACCTGTCCTGCCGGCTATCAGGGCTGGCGGCTGACGGCCGGCAGACTTGTATCCTGTGTGACATCCTTGATGTCTTTCCGGCTCAGACAGTGTAAGGATTCTTATCACACACATTTATATAGCATAATATCTCTGGGTTGAAACATAGTGAGGGTACTTTTTATTTGTAAAAAAAACCACCCGGACGCCACAACTTGTATGAAAATATATATATTGTTTAATTCAGAGCAATGGTGACGTCATAGCTTATGGAGCAATTTTCATGGCCAGGAACACGTGTTCCTTGATTGACTAGTATGGAAGGAAGGAAGTCATATTTTATTTACTTATGTAGGGCGCTGTGTAAAATGCGAAAGTGAATGAAGCAAAAGAGGTATGTCAGGGTCGTAGCAAGTGAAAAGCCGTGATCTCTGCCTTCCCCTCTGGGAAACAGGCTTGATTTTATGTATGTATGTATTAAATATAGGTACAGTCGTTTCAATACATATAGTAAAGATAAACATCTTTGCATATAGTAGGTAGGTAATGTCTGATAACAAGAAAAAAGTTACTTTTTATAGTTTTTATCGACCACGTTTTATAAAGTTTCCGACAGGTGATAGCCCTACCTGTCCCGCCGCGGTGCGCGTGCGGGATGCGCTTGCGCACGTGCCGGCCCTTTATTATGATATCGTCCAGCTCCGGTTATCGAACGTTGAATATTTTAGATTATCTTGTAGTTTACACACAATGTTTTATCATCATTTGAAACGAGGCTCGAATGGTTATAATAAATTTAATATAGGTTTGATACATTTTGTTCAGTCTGATAAAGCATCTTTATCTAACTATGGGATTGTCTCTATACCTATAGACACAGGTTTTTTAAATGATGTTTTTTTTTTCGTGTTTTGTCAACGAAAAAAGTGGTGGTTCTTAAATCGACCATGTTTACCTACATTTTTTTTATTGCTTTATTTATCTTTTTACCTGATGTTTTTTCTTGTGTATAAAATAGTCCCAGTTAGTCATATTTAAATTATATTCAAAAACTTAAAACCAATATCATTCCTTGACTTTTCGATTGGTCGAAATATTTTCTTAAGTTTTCTTTTTTAATTTTTTTAACGTAATTAAGTTAAGACTTGTAGTTTTTTTTTTTGTAATATATGGCCTAGAGACTTTAGGGTTTTTATTTATCTCAAAATTCTCAGAAAACGTCTTAACAGTTAGTTATGAGAGTTATAATAAGGTTAACAAATTCTCGGTTATATTTATCAATGGAAGCCGGAAGTCTCGCTGAGCCATTTTTGGAAATAACAACAATGTTTTCGTATTAAATTAGTAACATAAGGTACACATAAGTATATATAGTTTGGTAGGTATCTTAGTCCCACTAATCTTATAAATGCGAAAGTTTGTAAAACAAACGTTTGACAAATTATTACAACGGGAATTACTCACGTAAATGATAAATTGATTGATAATGGTCCAGTCACCCTGAAGAAGATTCTCTAGATGAATCGAAACATTGTCGATGTCCTCATTGACAATTTATCATTTACGTGAGTAATTCCCATTGTTGTAATAATGTGTAGTACAACTCACGAAAGTTTTGAAAGTGAAAACGTTTGACAAATGTTTGTAACAACGGTTAAACCGATTGGGATGAAATTTAGAATAGGTACCTACACATAAATTAACATAAGTATAGTATAAGAATAATAATCGTAACCTGGATGAGCACATGAATCGATTCTGATAGGCTTGGTCGCGAGGAACAGGCGTAGCTTCACCTAGCTCCTGAGACGTTTAAAAGTGATCCTTGTGATTTTATTGAAATAAATACCCTTTGAATTTGACTTGATTTGATGCCGCAAGCGAAAGCTAGTTGAATAAAGCAGTACCACCTACCAAACATAAGTATTTATTAAACTACTAATAATTTGGATCATTAGGTATAATAATAATTTTAAAAAATCCGTATTTATATTAATTATGTGGTTTTTGTTATCAACCTATAATAGGTACGATTTAAGGAACCCGATATAAGGAAAGTATGTATCGAAAAACATGGAGCAGAGCCGCTAGAGACCGGGAAAAATGGAAAGAGTTGGAGGAGGCTTTACCGATGAATGCGGTCCTTACACATAATGATATAATGTACCTACCTATGCATAAACACCTATTAAAGTTAATTTTATATTGTGCAGGAAAATATAAGCTTTTATTATATTATTATTATGTATGTATTGAAAATACATAGGTACCTACATACACAAACGCAAACTGTCACATCATAACCCAGACATCATACTATGTAAGATTCCCTGTATCTCTTAAGTACCTCTGTGCGCTGCCAATGGGGATTTCTGGACTAACCCCCTATCAGCTACCTACTTCAAGTTCCGTTGTCCTACAAGTATCGTATACGATTAGAAAGTGCCTAACACTCATAAAGCAAAGAAAATAGAAAGTGATCGATTTTTTCACATCTTTCTATTAATTAGAACAAGCCACAGAATAAGTGAAACAAAGATAGACAATGAGCTCCGTAAAGGTAGTGCATATTTCACATGCATTAGGCTGGCCGTTTAGACAACAACCTCGGGCTACATCGTTATAAAGTGCTACACTTTGGCAGAATGCTGATTTTTGAATTTGTGCTGAAGCTCTTTAGTTATTTTTTCTATTGTTGTAGGTACGTACTTGAATAGTACTTTTAATTATTATTCTTGTTTGACCTAGTTCGATTGGCACCACACTGGAGCTCTACATTAAGGAAAGGATCATTAAAAAAAAAGTAGACCCCAAGCCGTGTTTGTTGCCTGATTCTTTTAGGCTTGGTCGCGTGGAATCGGCGTAGCTTCAACTAGTTCCTAAGACGTTTCAAAGTGATCCTTGTGATTTTATTGAAATAAATGATTTTTGAATTTGAATTTTGAGTAATGGTGGCGATTCTGTTGGAAATTCTAAAATTCAGTGTAGTTTTAAGTGATTTAACGATTTTAATGTAAATTTAGTCCAAGTAAAGTAAGACCAAAATTATATTTTCACAACAAAACACTATATGGCTAAAATACTCTAAATTGAAGAACTTCCATTTTGAGGTTACGCTAATTTAGTTTTTTACGAAAATTGTGGTTTAGCTTGGATACAACAGAATCGTCACCAATGTCTAGCAAAACAAACGTCAGTCGATTATGTGTGAAAAGGCACTTGCAAGATGTTAAGGAGCCAGTGAAAGGTGCTAATGAGTCGCTTGTCACCAACATCTTAACAAATGGATGTTTGCAATACTTCTGCCTTCTTCAAGAACTTCTTGCTTTTGCAAAAAAAGGAAATAGAATCCGATAAAATATAATAAATAAATAAAATAAATAGGGTCACGACCTCACGACTTTAATCCCCTAGTACGGTAGACATCCTCTCAGATCTCTAGACGCTTAGATCCTTTGAAGATGTCAGAGGCAAGTCCAATCCAAACATTATATTTGGCACATGCCCACATTTTGCAGAAGTTAGCATTCCATACGTGACAGGTTGCAAGCCCATCGCCGCTTATAAGAATACTATAAATTGTATTTTTTTATTATTTACATGGGAATTCAGACTTTGGTTTCTCTCTTAGAAATTATGAATGAAAAGGAGGAATCTAATCATTATGCATTTTATAAATCATCGAGCGTATTGTGGCTTGACATAAACATTCATGAATAAAATAGTTATAATATGTGATGCGAACGCTCTATATTACAAAATTACATTAATCATGGCATTTTCACGATGACCGGTATCCTAATATTCATTCGACGTAGCGTCGGTGGATACGTAATGAACTAAAATAAGCGTGAATCCGTGTCGAGGTGAGCTGTTGGTGTTGGTACCGCCCACGTAACTGCTGCAGGGACGGTATCGTGGTACTCTCATTCATGATATCTACTCGTAGTTCCCATACAATTTAACTTGCTACAAATATTTTTATAAATATTACTATTTTTAGTATTTTTATGTTATTACAAAAAAAATATAGTGCTTTCTGGTAAGATCGGACAATTTTTCAGAAAACCTGAAGAGTCTTCGAAATTATTATTTTGTATTTCCTCTAGTTACTCTTTTAGAACGCAAATAACGCAATGTCATCTGCACTGATGCTAAAATTCAGAGTTCTAATTTCTTATTTGTGATGCCATATTACCATAATTTAAACTAGCGACCCGCCCCGGCTTCGCACGGGTGCAAAGCCGATTCCTATAAACCTTCCTCCTGAATCACTCTATCTATTAAAAAAAACCGCATCAATATCCGTTGCGTAGTTTTAAAGATATAAGCATACATACACACGCGGGAAGCGGGAAGCTACTTTGCTTTATACTATACTAGCGACCCGCCCCGGCTTCGCACGGGTAGCATGTTATTATACATATAAACCTTCCTCCTGAATCACTCTATCTATTAAAAAAAACCGCATCAAAATCCGTTGTGTAGTTTTAAAGATATAAGCAAACATACATACATACATACGCGGGAAGCGGAAAGCGACTTTGCTTTATACCTACTATGTAGTGAAAATGTAGTGATATATCGCCGAATTGAGTAGTTAGAGGATTTGTCCGGACTTACATCTTCGACGATCTTACCAGAAGGCACTTATACATATAAGTATTCTACAAGTCTCTAGGTCAAGGATTACCTTGTACTAACAAGCAAATAATTCCGATGAATACATTCTTTAAACCTATCAACAAACGAGCAGGTTATAGCTAAATTATTAGGTAATAACGAACCTACTGTATTATAATAAAGTAGCTCAGTAAAGGTGAAATATTTTTTTTAATCGGTTCAATATTTTTTGAGTTTAATAAAAATCAAAACTTTCCTCTTTATAATATTAGATTAACCTCGTAAAACATACTTTTGTTTCATAAAAACACAAACAACAAAACACAGCCAGGATCTTCTCGCTTAAAATAAATAAAAACCGACCAAGTGCGAGTCGGACTCGCGCACGAAGGGTTCCGTACCATCACTACATAGTATAAAGCAAAGTCACTTTCCGCTTCCCGCGTATGTATGTTTGCTTATATCTTTAAAACTACACAACGGATTTTGATGCGGTTTTTTTTAATAGATAGAGTGATTCAAGAGGAAGGTTTATATGTATAATACATGCATAATATAGTAGAGAAACACTGATAATTTTAGAGGTTTCTAATGTGATGTCGTAAATAAACACATTTTTTTTTCTACAATAAAGTCCGCGATGGTATTAGAAATGTCTTACGCACAGCGAAGCGGGCACGGGTCAGCTAGTTATCTATAAAAACGGCAAAAAAATCATGTTTGTTGTATGGGAGCCCCCCTTAAATATTTATTTTATTCTGTTTTTAGTATTCGTTGTTAGAGCAGCCACAGAAATACATAATCTGTGAAATTTTCAACTGTCTAGCTATCACGGTTCATGAGATACAGCCCTGTGACAGACAGACAGACAGACAGACGGACAGCGAAGTCTTAGTAATAGGGTTCCGTTTTTACCCAAAGGGTACGGAACCCTAAAAACATGGTATCAGTGACATTGGCATCCCGCTTCTGATACCGAGATGTTTGCCCAAGGGTCGATGACCCGCTATCTTCTGTATTGTTGAGGGATTAATCACTTTGTAGGATACCATCAAGTTTGTGTATCCTAGTTAACAAAAAGTTTGTAATAATTAAGGTTAAGATAAATTGGTATAATTTAAGATTTACATCAGTAAATCCTGGGTTTTGGTTGTAGACATAAGCCTGCCCTAGGACGGTGACAACTCTTAAGTTCATGCTTTTATTTTAACGCTTTAAATCTCTAAGTAGGTAGGTACATCCCAGAGAGTGAGGCTTAAGCTTACAGTTTAATAAATAAATTAATACTTAAATATTGGCGGGATGTGGATTATCAGTAATTAGAATAGAATACTAAATGGAGTATAGGGAGTCAGATCAGTCGTAATCTTGTATGCGAAACAAAATGCACATCTATGTGTTATCAGGTCCACATTTTGCTTAGTATTAGCATTTCGTGGTATGCAAATTCATGGTCTTCTGTAAGAACAATAAATGGGCGGAGTTACTTCAGTCGAAAACTTTTATGAGAAACAAAAACTGAATCTTACGCTACCATCCCGGTGCACGGTGGTCCAGCCGTCAAACTGAAACCTGAGCAGGCAACCTGACACCGTCATCTACACCCTCGCCGTTTACCTTCTATTGTTGGACCTTGGCTTCGGCGAAATGTATTAATAATTATGTTAAAGAAGTTAATAAGCAGAGATGGGTCTCGACTTTGGACGCAAAGGTATATATGACCGACTAATATATTGGATATGACCGATTTAGCTGAGAGGACAGTATAGAAGCTAGACAAACCTCCATTTAATCATGTTCTGGACAATACAGAGAGTTCCTCCTGTCATTATTTCAAATATCATCTAGATGATAAAGATTTAGCGGCGATGGGCTTGCAACCTGTCACGTATAGAATGCTAACTACTGCAAAATGTTGGCATGTTCCAAATATAATATTTGGACGTGCTTCTGACTACCCCCACTAGATATCTTCAAAGGATCTAAGCGTCTGGAGATCTGAGAGGATGTCTACCGTTTTTGGGGGTTACAGTCGTGATCCTATTTATTTTTATTTTTATGTTAAAGATATTGAAATTCTTAATGCCGGCCTGTACTTCTACCATAGTCAACCCAGTTGATAACCAGATATAGCAGTTGTGAACCGTCTGCCCCATCGTCTAAGAGTGCCTCCCAAAACTTTTGACTTATCAAAGTTCTATTATGTACCTACTCTATCCTGTTTCCATATATCTATTTTCTGAGAGAGAAAACTCTCGTTGCTCTCATTTTCATAGATATCAATAGATAATGGGCATTTAAAAGTGTTGCGAAACCGAAGACAAGGTAGGACGTTTGTGGCGGTGTTTGCACGGTCACGGTTGGCGACGGCCATATGGCGTTACGTCATGCGCGTGGGCACAGTACCGCTCGCCTACGACTTACAAGACAAGGCGGTTGCTTGTGGAGCGCTGTCGGGTGAAATTCTTATAAGAGTTACATTATTTTGTAAGACTAATGAGTATAGTAAACTCATATGTTGTCCATTCATACGTCGCTCGAAAGCTTCCCTGTTGTAGTCAGAAGTTTGACCGCTTACAAAAGCAATCCAATAAACAAAAAGCAAAAGAGATGGTTTATATTTAATAGATTCAAGTGTTTAAGTTATTTATTTTATTTCCATGTGTAAAACTACTATAACTATTATTATATACTACTACTATACTGATACTACTACCACTATTATAAACTAAATCAACCCTAAAATAGGCGCGACGTAGAAAAACATTGGGTTACAGAAAACTAAAGAACTGGCTTCCGTGTTATTTAGGGGATTGGTGGTCTTTGAGGCCATGTTACATTGGACATGGGTCCTATCATGAGTCAATCTAAATTAAAATGGTATCATTACACAGGTGTAGTCAGTCACTGAATGAAAACAATAACTTTGAATGCGTCAATCAGATGCATACATCATATTTCATCACGAATGAATAAGTTTCTTTGAACATGAATAGGTGCGAAATGAAGATGAATCAGCTGGCTGTGGTGGAAGTCACGTTTGATGCACGTGAGGATATTGGTAAGGTGACCAATAAAGTACCTGGATGCATTCGAAGAAAGCCTACTAAAGGTATTTCTTTATTTATTTAATTGGTCTTGGAAGTCTTTATTCATTTTTGATTTTACAACCGATGAAACAAAAAGGAGGTGGTTCTCAATATATCTTTTAGCTGTTAATTCGATTTTGATGATATTTTTGTGAAAAGACTAGCCCTAAAGTGGTCCATTTTACGTTTTATTTATGTGGGATTTTCATCAGTTTATTTTTTTATTTTTAAAACGTTATATACACATATGTGTATATTAGTAGCCAGTTGTCGAGCTCAATTTAATTGCATTGACAGTGAAGCAAAAAACATCATCCTTGTAAACTATTATGTTGCTAAAGAAGTAGGTAAGCTGCTAGGCTAATTAGAATGTTGCATTCCCGATAATGTAAAGTCCCTTCGCTTAGCATGAATAGAATTACATAGTAATTACATATCCCTAGGAAATTATTGAATACCTTTTTCCCCGTAATCAATGGTATTATCGACAGTATTTTTTTCTTTACTCATTGTAAGTGCGTTTCATCTTGCTAAATTTAGGCAGATACCTACTAGAAGGTAGTATCTTTCTCAGGAGGTAGGAGGTCTCTCAATTCGTCTTTCCTAGTAACAAATGGTCGCTGTTCCTTTTAAGCACCTTCACGTCTTAAACAATACAATGTTTACCTTCTCCGCTCCAAGTTTGCATCACAATCGTAACCAAATAGAGTAACAACGGCGTGTGACAAGCGCAAAGCCTCCTTTGGTAGTGAATGGACTATGACGTCATTGCGACAGACCAAGTAGCAGTAACCACTCGTAACCACAGGATAGTAAGCAGTTTCTACACTCAGCTCAATGGCTGCCCACGTGCATCCATGCCATATGGTAGTATCGCTCGCGGCGTTTTTATTTGTATGTAAAATAATTATCAAGGTATAATGAATTTTCATCGTACATTATTCGTTATCTAATGGATCTACGCGTGTGCTACTAAAATATTTTTTAATTTTTGGTGTCTGTTTCTTATTTAAGACCCATGACCTACAGAATACCCTGAAATGGTCTCGCGACCTAAATACTTTCATTTCTGCTGGTTACTGAAATGTTAGCAAAGATATGTGGCCTTATCGTTGCCCTAAGCAATTATAAAAGCACATCGCCATTATTTTGTGGTTTACTAATAAAAATATTTAAAAAATTGCCTTAAATATACTTACCACTGTTACATACTTATTACTGTTACTGTTATGCTTACCTTTTTGAGAGAAAATAAAATAAATAAACATTTTTTTTCCTAGATTTACAAATTTAGAGTCAGATTTTGTAGCTCACGGATTTTGTGTTTTTTCTTTGTACTGTTCGTTTTGTTTCCCCTTTTATAGGGTAAATAGCCAGCAGTGTTCACTTAACTAACGAGTATCTATTAAGTATTTACAAAGTAAGTACTATCCATTGGTATCGGTGATTAGTTTATGATTCATATGAAATTCCCAGGCTTAGCGTGACCAGGTGCTTCGTGACAATACACGCAAGCAAATATGATTCATTCACAACACGTACAAATCTATTGTAAGTAAATAAATATATTTTTGCGACTTAGTGTTGTAGTTTCATTTAATTTAAGAGTCGATGTTTAATTTTCTTAATTTTTTCTACAAGTTTTGCTAGTTTTACTCAAAAAAGTATGTAAAGTGTGTAAATATCTTCTACTAATGCCCAACTCCGCTATAAAACCAGTAATTTCGGAGTCACGGGTCTTTATCACCGGTAATTAATTTTATTTACTTAGAGGTAATTACGTGATAAAGACCAGTGTAAAAATCTATAGTTATGTCTACTATCACGATAGTTTTAAAATAATATTTCTAAGTCTGTACTTGGTACTCTACCTATTATAAATAGGTAAATATATCGCTAAAGCGTTCGTGGCATAGTCGTTCGGTAAGTTATGTAACTGAATCATGGTCATGTGCCAAAACTTTTTTGTTATTGTGTACCTATGCAAAGATATTAAACTTTGAAAACAGGGTTTGTGCATATTCATCACAATATGTAATTTTGTAATGCTGATTCCTAACATATTCCTTATCTCTACCTACCTACTCGTTTTATAATTTACAACCGTCATAGAAGCATACCTATAACTATTAAGTAGATACTCGTATTAACTTGAATGAATATAAATACCTACTGATTCATAAAACTAAGAAATGTATCTAATATTTACTTAATACATTTCTAGAAATAATAAGCTAATAGTACCTACCTATTTACGACTAAGTAGCATGGATTAGGTGCATAGTGATAACAGAGGTCAAAGCACATTAAAATATTAATTGAATTGAAACTATACCGCCGAACACTTGAACCTAGGGTTAATCTATGCACCTATTCCTGTAATCACTACCTACTATTTATTCTAAACACTAATTAACCTTCATAATCAACTAACAAACAATTAATCACTTTACGTACAGATAAATTACGCCCTTGTAAGTTCTAATTGAGACATTCTTACTTCTAAATAACTGTCTCGTATTTAAATATCAATTAGGTGACGGTGTCCCGTGACTTCCGGGCATGGCGTCGCTTCCTGTAACGGTATGCGCGCGCATACAAAGCCTGCGCGGCGCCACATGCAGCACCTCGGACGGTACGCGGTCACCGGTCACAGTGGTCACCGATGCATTTGTGTCCGGTGTCGGCGTTTTACAACTTTTCGGACACTATTTTATTGGCTGGGATCGGTCGGCATAAAGTTTTATTGATTTTATTCCCCATTGTTTAGTTAGAATTAGATGACTGGCCTCAGAGCTCAGCGCGCTGTGTAAAATGTCTATCAGCATATTTTATTTATTTATTTACAATTTTATTCAACTAGGTAAGTAGGTAGTACATCGAACTTTTTCAAACTAAGTAGGTACAGTTTAAAATTGTTACATATACTACGAGATACATTACAAAATGTGTTATGAATTTAAAACAATTGTGGCGTGTGATTAATGTTATTAACGAAAAAAAAAGATTATTATCCCATAAAGATAATTTTGTTATTTCAAATAGGTATTTATATTTATTATATAATAAAATAATATTAAATAATGTATATGTATTTATCGCAGCAACCAGCAATTATTATATACCCCCCATGAATTCGTTTGCGTGAAATCACTAAATTCCAGCCTAGACTCCTCATGCAAGGTGAGCACTGTCAGACAACACATATGGGCTACAGATCCGTGAACCACCGAGCGCGATTTACGACGCGCCCCGCGTCGTTCTGTGACATTGAACCGGCCAATCAGAATGCATTTTTTACCGCTCCCCCTGACCCGCACACCTCAACGATCACAGAATTGTTTGTTTGAAGAAATGAAGCCAATAAGTGTCTATTGGGCTATGGCCGATGCCTACACCATAGAAGTCATTCAAATTCCTACAAATTAGGGCTCAAGATCAATTACTTTAGAGGTCTTCTTCTTCAATGAATCTTTCACCGCATCGATTGTCTCTTTCGCAACCAATTTATTATTCTAATAAAAACGTAACGGTCGAAAAACGTGTTTATTCTATTTAATTGAAACCCGTAAGATTTTTTTTTTTTTTTTTTTTTTTTTTTTTTTTTTTTTTTTTTTAATAAATATTGGTGGACCATCTAGCCCCAAACTAAGCAAAGCTTGTACTATGGGAACCAAGATAACTGATAGAATACTTATATACGTTTGTTTGTTGTAAATACATACTTATTATACATAACACCCAGACACAGAACAAACATCTATGTTCATCACACAAATGTTTATCCTGAGTGGGGATCGAACCCACAACCTACAGCGCAGAAGGCAGAGCTACTACCAACTGAGCTGTGAGGCCAGTCAGTCCAGATACCTGCCTGAATAGGTATTTATCTCACCTGCTTCACCTTGACTCATAGTTATGTCATTGGACAACCTCCGAGATGACATAATGCTTCCCCGTAGCAATGGATGTTGTAATCTCTATTTTAAAATAACGAGAATATTTATAACATAAAGATAAGGAACAATATAATAGCTTGTTACTGAATCATTGAGACTAAATACTAAGATACAGACCACAGTTGTGTCCTTCTTACGATTAGATAATCCTGTCGAGAATTTCGTTGCCATTAGGTATATAAATGTAAATTAGTTGTCTGTTTCCTTATTATAAAGTTTTAATTTTTTTGTTTTTAATCAAAGCTGTACTTTTTGTGAATGTTAAGAAAAACACGAAATTAAAAAGAAAACCGATGAAAATACTTCGACCAATCGAAAAGTCAAAGGACGATGTTAGCTTTTTAATTTCTATGAAGTCCTAAATGAAAGTATTTTAAATGGGACCAACATACGACTATTCTCTACAAATAGAACAAAAACATCGAAATCGGATCTCCAGGTAAAAAGATATGCGCGGACATTAGGTATCTATCTATACATATAATAAAACTGTAAAAGAGTTAAATTCTGTACATTGAATAAAAACTAAAAAAATACTCCTAGGGGCCTTTATACAAGTAACACATGCCAAAAAAAAACATTTTACATTTTTTGTCTGTCTGTCTGTTGTCCGGCTTTCACGCAAAAACTACTGGACGGATTTTGATGAAACTTTTTTGTTGTATAGCTATTAGTCCGCGGCAACATATAGACTATAATTTATTTTGAAGATTATGAAAATATGAATACCAGATGTGAAACTATCTGTCGCCCAGCGAAGCAGGCACAGGTCAGCTAGTCTTAAATAAAATTAAAAGTTATGAAATCTATAAAGGTACCTAATAACATGAATACCTACTTTTCAATAATCGCTATATGCCCTTTATGTTCGTGCAAATGCGATAATCGAGCATAATAATAATCGAGAGAAAGTAAAAATCGAATCCAGAGCATTATTGCTAAAGAATTAATCGTTTGTGATAAACTTATTACAAGAGAGAGGTGGTTTTACTACTGACATTTGGACCAGATTTTCGTTAAAATTAAATGGAAATTAATTACCATTTCCAATCGATATGTGTTCATTAAAATCACATTTACCTAAAAGCTTCTGTGTAGTCTCGATTGGTCAATTTATATAGATTGATATATTAAGTTTCTGTTGGAATCTTGTTGGAGAAGTCGCATAGCTGGTGAGCTATGCGTCTTCTAGTTGGCCCAGCATTCCACATGCTCATTTAAATACGTAAGTACCTATACATAGATAAAGGGCTCTATTGAGTCTATCTATCTTCGTTTGTTTACTAGCTACTCAGTTTCATCGATTCACGTGTCATACGCTGTCTTCTAGCAGCAAATTCTAACTCGATATAACGATATTTCACCTTTCCCAATTGGCTATTCCAGTCAGTTGGGATGTATGGTTTTTTTTGTCTTCAAATACGTGAAAAACATTTTTTATACAAAAAATGTGATTAAAATATTTCGTACGTAAGATTGAGGTTTTGATAATTCAAAATAGTTAATCAATGAAAAATGATTGTTCTGCCAAATTGTAATGTAAGGAAAAGTAGAAAAAAAATCGCGTATCCCAACTGATTTGGATAGCCAGTTGGGAAAGATAAAACAGATCAAACTAACATTCTAACCAGTTTCTAAGGTCTGATTTCTGAGAACTTCTCAGTTAATCCTCTACGCTGATCACCTTGGGAGCAGACACAGTGTAAACAATAGTTGATTTATATGCACTAGTTAAAACCGCGACTTTGTTCACGTAAAGTTAGATTCAAACAGACATCAATCCTCGCTACACCCTATTAGGGGTTGAATTTCGGGAATTCCTTTCTTAGTGCACCCCGACACACCAAAAGGAATACCTACTTACACACTTCAAATTTCAGTTTTTAAAAACTGAAATTTGAAGTCTAAAGTCCGTGTTGATAGATCAGAAATTGATTCTATTTCATTAATAATACATACTTATCCTTATTACCTACAAGTTACATATCTAGGTAAGTAGGTACCTTGCTCTTACGCGTTTCAGGTCAAGGAGAACAATGAATAATATGGACTGGAATACCTTCAGAGAAAGAACAGTCATCAATATAAAAATTCTGTGTAAGTTGGATATTGCTCTTGACCTAAAATCTAGATATTTAATTATTTGTTGACGTAGTTAATATTACAAGTATAGATATATATTCCGGGTCATCAAATTATTGATACTTAATTTTATGGGTAAAGTAAATTTTGCGAATATAATATTGATAAATATTTTTTAGTATAAATTTTATAGTGGCTAATTGCTGGTTTTCATTTCAATGGGGATGATAAAATATTCATAGATTTGCAATCTCGTTAGCGTCACGGGCGGACCTATATTTTATAGATAATCCAAACATTTGTCCCGCCGCGACGATCAAACACGCATCGCTTGCGTCTCAACCGAGGTCATAGCTACGCCACAGAGGTCGTCAAATGCGCTAATATTTAAATATTCATATCTATACAAAACAAAAATAAAACTGAAGGTCATTCTCGATTCAGTATTAATAATGACCAATTAGCTCGTTCATTCTGTTGCGAAATAATTCAGTAATTAACCAAAGAGATGAATTAATGCCAGACTGTTAATTTCGCTCGCAATTCGCACCAATTAAACTTTATTTTAACTGCCTACTTCTATGATCAAGAAAGTGTGAGATAGCTTTTTGAAAAAGTTCGAACGAATACCACAGATAAATAATAAAAACAAAAAGGTTGACGAAAAAAGGTTTGAATACTCTTCCCTTGATAAAACGTTGTTCTGACTAGGATAGACATAGAGGCGTGACAAAACTGGAATAAAATATTCTTACCAATATATAAAAAAGTCCAAAATAATGTATAAAAGCATACCGCACCATATTGGCAATTATCTCCACATTCTCGTACCTACCAACCAACAATAGCCGTAAAGTAAACTCAGACGGAGGTCGGGCGCCACGCAATGAGGTCATGGATGCGCCCGCGCACGTCTCCGACATATCTGCAGATGCGCCGAAACGAGGCAACAATATCTGTTTTATGTCAGGCATGATAGAAAGCGCTAACTCTTTCGATTTATTCACAAGCATCAGGTGTTTCGCAAACTTACCACCTTCTTCTTGATATTTATAATGAAAAACACCTAGAAATTAGATACAAAATAACAAAACAAAAATATCTCTCATTCAATAACAACAAGCTTAGCAACAGCCAAATGTAATGTATTCTATTAAATATAATATGTACTAAAAACATTTTAAATCTAAAGTAAATAGACAAAACAGTTGGTCAACACATGCGGTGCTTGTCTTGTAGTACAGTATCGAAATGCACATCGCAAGGTTAGGAAAGGAAATATGTATAAACTAAACCACAAGAAGGACTAAATGATTAGTATTCCTCAGGTCACGCGCAGGTGGCAGGGAATTCCATGCCTCATGCGGTGAATGAACAAGCGTCAGTCTTGGCAAGAGTCACACAGGTCAAGTCTTTCAAAGCTAAGATCTGGGACTTGAGACTACAAAAAAAACCGGTAAGTGCGAGTCGGACTCGCGCACCGAGGGTTCCGTACAAACTTCATAATAGATATTCCTGTAATTTATAGGTAAAAAAACTATTTTCGTATTTTTAAAAATGTATAGACAGGATAGACAGACACACGAGTGATTCTATAAGGGTTCCGTTTTTTCCTTTTGAGGTACCTACGAAACCATAAAAACATTCCTTCTGTAAAGATAGTAGAGATAAAGAGTTAGTAATCCATTTTGGAATTGGATAATTGACTCCCGCAGCCCTGAACTATCCCAATGTGTGTCAGCGTGATGCAGTAACAATTTTTCATTGATAGACAGACACAGGGGGGTCATGGTTGAACGCTGTAAGTGGAAGATATCCTGGAGTCTCGTAGAGAAGAGACGGTGAAAACACTGAACAAACTGATATGTCATAGGAACAAACTTTGCAAGTTGCATTAAATCTTTTTAACACTGTTTTTTTCATTATCACTCAATAAGCACCTTTAATTTATAGCAGCATAATGTACAAGTCATTCTTCGCAAAAATAAAAAGTTTTTTTTTGAAATACAGCCAAGAACCATCTCCCGATGGAGGCATTGTCAGGCATAAGGCAGAATAATTACGCATAACGCAGCTACGTTCCAGACCCGCTTGACCCCGGGTTGATTGGCATGCCAAACAATTCAAAACATCTCTTTGTAAAGAAAAAAACTGCGTTTATCTAAAAACACCATTTTGGAGAAATATCCTGCCGATAGTGTGCGATGAGCAGAGGTCCGCGGGTTATCGGCCGTGCACCAATCACTTGCCGGCGCATCGTGCTGATAAAATGTTATTTTTAAAAGATGAAAGCAATAAAACATGCGTATCAAAAACTGCCGCGTGAAAGATAAATCAAAAAACACTTTTTCTTTCAACTTCTATACATCAACATGAAAACATTTCAACGCTCGTCAATCAATAATCAATAATAAGACGCAGATGCATCGTCCATCACTTATCTTCACTCCATAGCTGCTCCATTAGTGGCATAAAGCCCCACTTGTCGAGAACTGCTCTAATGACATCTGAACTTAAAGAACGCTATTTACATGTAAGCGAGTGTAATCATAAATCAACGGGAACGCACCCTAAAATAGCCGCAGTAAAAAAAGTTTATTCGTAAAAAATGGTAAAAAGGGCGTCGGTCTTTGCAGGCATGTGTACAACATGTGTCGCTGCACTGTTTCCGGTTCAAATCGAAATTTGCGTTATTGTCTATGGGGATGGGGTGTCGGAGATAATAAACTAAAGTTCAAAGTCAATAATGAGATAGAAAAAAACGCCCGAAACGAACGCACCCCGTGCGGTGAGAGACAAAATGAGCGTAACATTACCATCTCTTTTGATTGTAACTTTTGTAGAAATACTTATTCAAAGTTAATTAAGTTTTTAATGATTAAGGGTTCATGCACGTCGTATAATAATGAGCAAGATGACTTATGTGCTCGTAAATCATTGGTTCAGTTCCGGTAGATAATAAAAACAGTGAAAATCTGCAAATGTACGCTTCTAACACAGAAACAAACAATAAATGTAAAACAGAAAATCTAAAGTTGTAATTTTGAGATTTTGCTAAATTGCATAACGAGTTAGGTATACCTACTCCAAACCACCCGAAGATAAACGTAACCTAACTATACTAATTTGACAAATTATTGTCTCCCACTAAGCCGATGATAGGACAGACATAGCACAAAAAACTGAGTAGGTATGATGTGACTCTTCAAATAAAAATTAAATGATTAGACCAAACATTGTCATTTTTAGAGTTCAAACTGTAGGCAAAAAATGATCTATTGTTATTCTATGACGAAATAACTTCGAGAAGCTGACATTGTATTCAACATTCGTTGTAATCTGAAAGGATCTGTCGATGACCTCGGTGGCATGGTGCGCGAGTGCCCGTGGCGCAAGAGATGCGGGTTTAATCCCCGCAACAGGACAAATATATCATACCCACACTACATGGAATCCTCGTGTTAGGTCAGGACTATATTTGCGAATATTGGAAGTAATCGATCAAAATGTTATAAGTTTATTAGACATACATTTATTTGCCACACAAACGATACAAAATAAAGATACAAGAATAGTTGAACGAACATGATATTAATACCTAATGGTATGTCTTATTTATGCGTGATATATATATAGCAGCAACCATACGACTCAGCATGCCTTGCCACTGATAGGTAGCTAGACTCTGTTATTCTGTCAAAAATAATTAGAATCACGACTGTAATCCCCAAGTACGGTAGACATCCTCTCAGATCTCCAGACGCTTAGATTCTTTGAAGATGTCTAGTGGGGGTAGTCAGAGGCACGTTCAGACATTATATTTGGCACATGCCCACATTTTGCAGTAGTTAGCATTCCATATGTGACAGGTTGCAAGTCCATCGCCGCTTATAAGAATACTAACTAATTTCCTCACGATGTTTTCCTTCGCTGTTTTGAGCACGTGTTTTTGTGTCAAAAAATATATTTATAATTTTATATATTTTTCGTCCCACTGCTGGGGAATGGTCTCTTTCCAACCATCTCTATCATTCGCGTATTCCCATGCTCTCTCGAAGGCGTCAAGATCATCTCTCCAACGTTTTTTTTATAATAGCAATATAAACTTAAACCGAAGCTTAAAGAGCCAAGACTCAAGCCTTGTACAATCAGCTTATTGTAACAGTGTTGCCACACCAAATCAATTTTATTGCATGCGCTAAAAATCGCACTTCTTGCTTTAGCGATGACATCATCGATACGCGATCTTACCCGCAGGTTATACGATAGTTTGTAAGGTAAATTACATTACAGTAAAGGTTTCCGTACATGAAAATAACCTTAAGAATATTATCATAGGTATGTAGGTTAATAAAGGTGAGGTAGAGCGAAATTTGAGTCACTGACACGACCTTTATTACAAGTCGTGATTCCCGTCATAGAATGTTGTAGATAAAGTTACTATTTCTTAGAAGAATTCGATTACCAAGCTAATTATGCCTTTGTGCATTTACACTTATTTTTGCTTAGGATATGCCACCTACAAGGTGAAAAATCTAAAAGAGAATGACCAGTAAAACAAGCTCAAAATACGACTTTGGCAAATAGGAAATAAAACTAAGAATTCGTGAAACCGGCTCACATTAAAATTAATATTAGCACTGACGGCGCCGCGGCGTTTCCAAACAAATCAACTGAACAACATCTTTTAAAATAATCGAGCTATTAGATCACTACTCAATAAAAAACAGCGGTCTTGTATTTTAAAATACAACGCTCCAAGCATAACAATAACACAGAAATACTGTATAGTATTATAAGGGCGAAAAAAAAAATTGACTTATCCTAAAATATAAGAAAAAGAACTTACATTTTTCTACTTCCTTCCATATGCGCCTGCACAGTAAATCCAAACATAGAATTATCATTCCCCTTATAAACCACCCTCGAGGGTATGTCCACATTGAACCCCAGGGCACCGGCGCATAGACACGCAAACACAAAAACAGCTAGCGCCATTGTTAAAAAATCACTCACAACACTGTATAAAAAAATTGACAATTTTTATATTTTATAATTCGTCCTCATGTTTCGTTCGTTGCGAGTTCGAAATGTACGGCGACGCGTCACGTCCGGCGTCCGCAAAGGTCGACGCGACACTGGCTTCGTATGAAGCGGTGTGTGAGCCTCACACTGTGAGGTGAACCCGTGAAAATAACTCGGAAAAACGCCCGTGTACGCCTTTCGCGCTCTTTTCTCGGCACATGACACGACTTGTGTTGCAACGTGTATTTTTATGCGTTTTAAACGCTGAAGGACTATGACACACGTTATACGTTGAGCTGAGATTATGTTTCGAAAAACAGCTGTTATACTAGGTATTGCTTATACTCCAAGTTTATGAGAAAAGTTAGTACGCTCTTATTCCTAGATCAGTCTTAGTAGTTTAGTGTTTAAATATGTCATTCTTAAAAAAAGGTTGATTGTAAAAGCTTTTATATTTGTAAAGATCCTTAAAAAATTAATGAAAATAAAGAAAATTTTAGATGACATCTCTCCGTTGTTTTCCGCTTCAAACTCAAACTCAAAAACAATTTAGGATTTAGGACATTTAAGATGACACTATTATTAAAAAACATACTAGATGCATAATTTAAGTCTTTTATTATACAAAACAATTTATATACTGCTAATAAATAAAAAATATAAAATACTACACTTACAAAACTAACGGGATCATACATTTCTTTTACATACAGAATACAGAGTATCTTTAAACGAAATAAATAAATATTGGTGGACATTCCACACAGCGCCATCTAGCCCCAAACTAAGCAAAGCTTGTGCTATGGGAACCAGATAACTGATAGAATACTTATATAAGTTTTTACATATACTATATTACACATGTTTAATATACATATTAACACCTAGACACAGAACAAACATCTATGTTCATCACACAAATGTTTATCCCGGGTGGGGATCGAACCCACAACCTACAGCGCAGAAGGCAGAGCTACTACCAACTGAACTGTGAGGCTACTGTCATATAAAATAAAATATTTTAACAGCGCTAAGGTAATATAATTTTGTGCTCATGTAAGCTGGAGTAGTAAGAACCACCACTTTGTCGGTTAAAAAATATGAAGCTTATCAGATGGTGCTAGACGAGTGGGAGGTACATCGACTTTCAATCCAAAGTCGTCACTTCGACCCCGGTAATAAAATCACTAGATATTTTTTTCAAAAAATAAATTCTTATTAATACGTGCTCAAAACAATGAAAAAACCAGAGGGCAGTGATATTGGCAATACTTTATTTGACATTAGTTTATATAAATAGGATCACAACTGTAATCCCCAAGTACGGTAGACATACTCTCAGATCTCCAGACGCTTAGATCCTTGAAGATGTTTAGTGGAGGTAGTCAACATCTTCAAGGACATCTTCAAGGATCTGAGCACTAGGAGATCTGAGAAGATAGGTATTTTATTTCTATATTCAAGATGAAGTTAGAATATGATTGGAAGATGTATGTAAGGCTTCCCACTCGATGGAACGATGACATAGTATCTGTCGCTGGTTTATTACAAGCGGCAAAAGACCGTTCATCGTGCCGAAACTGTATATTGTTGTGATCATTGAAAGACTGGAAAGACATAATGTATGCGTGAAGATGGATATGTATCATATTATTTATTTTATTTAGTAAATAATGTGGTAGGTACCTAGACTTTCAATTCGATGGTCATGGCTTCAAAACCCGACCGTGCAATGGATTTTTATGTTCGTAAAATTAAAATGCGCATTAAAAACACACATTTAAAACGTGCTTTTACGGCGAAGGAAAACATAATGATGAATTCAGTTCGTATTCTTGTAAGCGGCGACGGGCTTGCAACCTGTCACGTGTGGAATGCTAACTAGTGCAAAATGTGGGCATGTGCCAAATATAATGTTTGGACGTGCCTCAGTCACATCCAAACACTACATTTAGCGCATGCCCAGTTTGCAGTAGTCTAAAATAAATTAGAACATTTTAAAACAGAATATTAAATTATTTAAATAAAAATAAAATCTAAAATTATATAATTAACTATTGCACTTGGACTTAAAGGAAATTTAAAAAAATAATTAGTTTACAAAAGTTTAGTCGAAATACTAGTATATTATGATTATCATAATAAATACTGTCGTGGCGTAGCTAGGTATGATCGTTTCGGGGCAGTGGTCAGTCTTAGCAACCTTCAGCGTGGTCGCCAATTGGTTGGGTGACCGCTAGTGGCAAGGCGATAAAGTGATACAGAAAGGACGGATAATGTGATAAAAACGCATTATAAATAAATAGGATCACGACTGTAATCCCCAAGTACGGTAGACATCCTCTCAGATCTCCAGACGTTTAGATCCTTTGAAGATGTCAAGTGGAGGTAATCAGAGGCACGTCCAAACATTATATTTGGCACCTGCCCACATTTTGCAGTAGTTAGCATTCCATACGTGACAGGTTGCAAGCCCGTCGCCGCTTATAAGAATACTAACTGGTGTACCAGCGATGTTTTCTTACACTGTTTTAAATTATCATTATCTTAATTAAACTATCAAACATAATAACAATAAATTTTAAATTATAATAGACATTCTAATCAGAACAGTAGAAATTGCTTCAAAATCTCTTTAACAATCATAGCTACGAACCATCTCGACCACGTCAACAAAATCAAACCGCATCAAAATCGGCCAGACACACACAAACTTCAAACTTATAACACCCCTTTTTGTTTTGGAGGTTAAAAATAAAACTGTTTTCAATTTATAAGCACTATGATTGTTCTAAATTACGTAAAATTTAATGTGTAATATTTCCAACATTTTTGTATTTGAAGCTAGAACAAGGAAACTCAATAATATTCAAATAACAAGGATAACACCGTTTTTACTTACTAAGGTAAACCGCAAAATTAGTAATTAATTAGTAATCTATATTACCCATTTCATTAAGCCTCTTCCAAAGTAAACTGCATAATATGATTGGAACATAATTAATTACTAATACAGGGCTGTCTCTACTCGGGGGTGCATGGGGTGCATGGGGTGCATGGGGTGCAGGGGGTGCAAGGGGTGCAGGGGGTGCAGGGCAGTATTTATGGTTAGGGGGTGCCTAAATAGGTTCGCACTCCGACGCAATAGGCTAAAGACGACCCTGTACTAATATTATTTATTATACTTCCGATCCGCAGGTAGTTGGTTCGTAAAGGATTTTGTATAATAAAAATTGATTTGATGATAGAAACAAGCAGTCTACCGCGAATTTTTGTCTTTCAGAATTAGAATGAACATGTAGCTAATTGAGCGTCTCTCGTCAGTTACTAACGAACATAGAGAATGCTATATAGTATATAGTGTCAGTTCCGTTGGCTCCAAACGAAACTAAAAACGATTTAGACATCTCTCAAACAAATGACTGCTGTCACTTTTATTCTATAGGTAAAAGAGGGAGATGGATGCTGTTAAGTTTAGTTTTCCAATAGAACCGGCACCATATTTAGATTATTTAGTATTAAAGGTAGACGAAAATTACCAAAGCATCATTATTTGAATCGTAAAGTAATTTTAAAGGTAAAAATTAATATAAGAGAGCGGGGGCGGCATATTTCAGTTTTCACCCCCTAAAAAAATGTTCGTGCTCAGTGTAGGTCAAAGGTCTTGCCCCCTCCCCCCTAGATCCGGGGCTGGTAGTATGTGGATAGTTTTGTTTCGCATTTCATAACTTTATGATTTGGAGAATTTAAATACGCTGGGTGTCGTCTTTTTCTGTGGTTTGTTCTCGGCCACCTAGAAGAGAAGGGCACATATTTACATCCTGGTTCAAAGTGCAATGATGAGAATGATTTCCATTCAATATTTGGCGACTCGTACAAAAAGCGAGTATTTAAAAGGTATTTTATACCGTTAAAACCAAACCAGGTGTACCTAATTGATGGAATAACATTATTTTTAATTTTTACGTATTTTATATATTTTATAGGATTAAAACTATCGTGGTTGCTAAATCTTGTCGCGAAAAGTCAGCAGAATAACATCCTCATGTGTCTGTCTGTCCGTTTCATTCCGTCCTCCATATTCCCCCTCCCCCCTTCAATTATCTCCGAAACTACTGGTCCAACATTTTTTTGATTATAGAATAACCTATAAGAAGTTTTTACTGTACTCTCGGTGAGCGTGCCCGACTCACACTTGTCCAGTTTTATAAATTACTCACTGTCCTCTCCCCGAGCAACAGCCTCGCCTTGTCTTCTTCCAACGGCTCGGGAGCTGCTTGGGTCCGTCGATGCAACTGTAGTTTCTGCCGTATCGCTTGAGATAGGATCACCCTGTCAAAGACATCGATCAATTTATTGAGGTTGACAATTTAAGACTAAAAAAAGCAGTGTTGGCCGAGTGGGATGTACCTCGACTTTCAATCTGAAGGTCGTGAATTCGAATCCCGAATGGATTTTTCTGTACGAAAATTTATATGCGCATCAAAAACACGCGCTTACAACGGTTGAAGGAAAACATCGTGTATCATCTTCAAAGGATTTAAGCGTCTGGAGATCTGAGAGGATGTCTACCGTATTTGGGGATTATAGTCGTGATCCTATTTAATTATTTTTTATTTAAGACTAATGCGGGTTGACGTCAGGCAGGCGGCCAGTTGTAAAACATAAACCAAATCTTCATCGCAACATGTTGTTTTTTTTTTTCTTTTCACACTTAATGTGGCGACGATCCCACATTAAGTGCGATGCGTAATGCATGATGAGTAATGCATTTACGAGATTTCTCTAATATAAGCGGCGACGGGCAACCTGTCACGTTTGAAATGCTAGCCACTTCAATATATGGGCATACCAAACATTATATTTGAACGTGTCTCTGACTACCCCTCTAACATGTTCAAAGATCTGAAATCATGGAGATCTGAGACTAATCCCTCGACTGTAATCCCCAAGTACGGTAAACATCTACTCAGATCACCAGGCGGAGGCACGTTCTGACATCTCACATTTGGCAGTAGCTAGTAGTAGCCAGGTACCTTATTCAAATTCAAATTCAAAAATCATTTATTTCAATAAAATCACAAGAATCACTTTGAAACGTCTTAGGAACTAGGTGAAGCTACGCCGATTCCACGCGACCATTGTCTAGAAAAATCAGGCAACAAACACGGCTTGGGGTCTACCTTTTTTTTAATGATCCTTTCCTTAATGCTATGTAGAGCTCCAGTGTGGTGCCAATCAAAGAAGGTGAAGGCTCAAACAAGAATAAAAATATTATATTAGAATATTGTATTAGGACTCACCTCCTAGTATCGCTCTTCGTGGCCAGTAGCAGATCCAGCCACGTCCAAGTGACGTTGTGGTATTCCAAAGTGGGCAGTACCAGCGGAAGATCGCGTACGTCTTCCAGATTCTTCTCCTTGCTGCCCTTGTAGGAAACCCTGACGGTAACCTCTGGGATCTTTATGTAGATGAAGAGTTTGTTCTTTTCAGCTCGTTCCTGGTGACAGAGATGGTAGATTAGTGTTTTTGTGAGGAGAGAAAGAGATTCCATTAAATCTATACTAATACTAGCTGTCACAACAGACGTTGTCCTGTCAAATTTCAATAATCCCACATTAAAAATCACTTTTGTATTTCCCGAACTTAGCCACCCTTACCCTCGTATTCAAGAACGACACTATGAGATCACGCACCCACAGTGGACGAAATCTTTTATCATAAAAATCACTTTGTAGTGTGCCTCTAGCCAAAGTTGAGCTCTAAAGGCACACGGTAGCTTGCGCCATAGTGCCGCTCAACACATAAAGTGAAGTTTATGAAAAAAGATTTCGTCCACTGTGGGTGCGTGTTCTCATAGTGTCGTTCTTGAATACGAGGGTTAGACACAGACCTACTGAATATACACAGAATAAATCTTAAAATCGGTCGAGCCGTTACGGAGGAGTTCGGTTACAAACACTGAATTTATATATCAGAAGATTCAAATTCCGTAATTTTGTAAGGATGTTTGGATGTTTGTGCCTCAGTTACTACCAAACGGAATGAAACTTGAACTATACATAGTCTAATGTATATTTCAAGTTTCATTCAATGCGCTGGAAAAGCAAATAGGCTACTTTCTAATCAGGTTCTTGTTCTGCCCAAAATTCGCACAAATTACGGCAAAAAAATGATAATTTTCGAAGGACACAGCTTTACAACAAACTACCACCAGAAATAAAGAATGTAAACTCGGCTAATGCATTTAAAACTAAACTCGCTCACTATATCCTAGCTGATAAATCACTCCTAAGCAAATAAGAATGCATCAGCTAATTTTTTGTGTTCACTTTATATTTATAAACTTTTGTAAGAACGACATAGCTTATAAACAACAACGTTGTTCTCATGTAAGTGACTTAAGTCTTTTTTAGAATAATTTTATAATTATCACGCAGGCGTAGTCACGCACAGAAGCTAGTGCTGAAATAAAGGAATGATTCTATATTTAATATCACTGTTTTAAGCTTGCATTAAGGGGCTCCCAGTCGCTGATTGCTCTTTTTCGAAACGAAAAAAGAAATACTTCTGAACAAGCCATATCTCTATTTTTATAAGTATATTACTTCAGGTTCCTACCTAGATTTCTATTAAGCTGAAAACATAATAGCAGAAACTTTTCACGATAAAGATATTATTTCAAAATGATACGTTTTAGAATTTATGATCGAAATATTTTATATACCTACTATTAAAATCAACTTGTGATTTATTGTTAAAGATATTTAATATGTAGATCTAGATTTCTATTAGACTAGATTTTTGATAAGTAATTATACATAATTTATATCATTAATTTATTCGAAAAGCTAAGGCAGACCACGCGCCGACGTGTGTTTGTCGTCATTGCAGCGGTCGGTAGGATTATTTATCGAAGTGATTAAAGATGGGTACATCTTTATTCACATATACTATACATTATAAAATAGGAGATGTGGCTTGTTCACAAGTATTTCTTTTTTCGTTTCGAACAAAAATAATCGTCGACTGGGAGCGCCTTAATCATGTAAATCTCCGAGTTGATTCAGAACAGTTAAGTAGTTTGAAGTCTTACCTTCATCTTCTCCACATCATCTTTATCCTTCTTATCTCTCTTCACGTAGAAGTTGGAGTTGGAGTCCTTGCCCTTCTTCTTGAGCTTCTTGGAGCCTGTGGCCACCAGCCCCGAGGCACCGCTGCGCAATGTACCCTCGCCGTCGTCCTCTCCATCCTCCATGGAGTCAGGGTCGCGTTCCGGGAAGCAGAACTTCAGCATCGTGTTAAAGAACTTCTTTGTAAGACCTGGCGATGAAGGGTTTAGTGTTTACGAAACAAACTGGCTATATTTTAAATAGAAATATGGCTAATTAACCCGTTTTATGCTGCATCTGTTTATGCATCTGAAATCTCTCGAAAGGTCAACAATAAAACGTGGTAATTAGCCGTATTTATATTTAAAACGATTAACAACCACGATAGTTTAAAGGTACTGATACACATGCTTATATTTAAAAATAAAATATAAAATAAATAGGATCACGACCGTAATCCCCAAGTACGGTAGACATCCTCTCAAATCTCCAGACGCTTAGATCCTTTGAAGGTGTCTAGTGGGGGTAGTATTTGGCACATGCCCACATTTTGCAGTAGTTAGCATTCCATACGTGACAGGTTGCAAGCACTTATATTTAAGCTATAAGTAGCACGCTCTACATCTATTCACATTTGCTAGCAATAAGCATACTTATTTCAAGCATGCTCCTAAAAAGCACGATCAAAGCAAACAAACTGACACACATGCTCAAATTATCTGGCAAAATGGAAGCTCAAGTCAATTGTATCCGTACAGAATTAAATTAAATAATCATATTACTTACAACGCAATTGGTTAAGAATATTTTGTTTAAAAAAAGAACAAAAAAAAGTCAATTTGGATTCATAACTGGATAAATAGAAAATGTCATGAAATATACTATATTTTTTCCCAACCTATCTATTAGATAATAAATTCAAATTTAAAATTCTTTTGTTTTAATAAAATCACAAGGATCACTTTGAAACGTCTTAGGAACTAGGTGAAGCTACGCCAGTTCCTCGCGACCAAGCCTAGAATAATCAGGCAACAAACACACGGCTTGGGGTCTATCATTTTTTTCAATGATCCTTTCCTTGCTATGTAGAGCTCCAGTGTGGTGCCGATCGAACAAGGTGAAAAGTTAGAGATAGATTTTATAAATTTGATAACGTGTTTGTCACACATTGATAAAAGCATGCTTATAAGCAAAGCTATTCAGACGTGCTAGACGCCGCCTTCCACCCGCGCCTCAGTCAGCATGTTCGAAAATCAAATGGCAAACCCCCACTAGACATCTTCAAAGGATCTAAGCGTCTGGAGATCTGAGAGGATGTCTACCGTACTTGGGGATTACAGTCGTGATCCTATTTATTTATTATTTTATGATTTTGGAGCATGCTCGAAATAAGCATGCTCATTACTAGCACCGCTTAGACACTTGCTTCTAAGTAGCAATTGCTCATTACTAGCATGAAAGCATGCTACTAATGAGCATGTGTGTCAGTAGCTTTAATTGTAAAATTGGTTAAAGGCCAGTGAATATAAAACCTAATAGTCTAACGAACGCTTAAGGTTTTTACGGTTGTGATCCCATAATAAAATAAGGTAAACATTATATGAGATTTCAAAATAGGTAGTCAAAGACACGTCCAGACATGACATTTGACACGCTCACAGTAGCAATAGTTAATAGTTAGCATTCCAAACGCGACAGGTTGCAAACACACTTAGAATAAAACTAAACGGTTTCTTCACGATGTTTTATTTCGCTCGTATACAAGCCAAGTCCATTCTTGAACGGCCAGGATTTGAACCTAACACTATCGTATTGGAAGACGAGGTACCTCCCACTCGGCCATTAAAAAATAATGTTTTCGAAGACAAATCAAAGACCCGGTTGTGGTGCTTACCCCGTTTCGCATTTTTAATTTCGGCAGTCAATAACTAAGTAAGCATAGCAAACAAACTTGTTTAATATTGGCGGGACTTTGCACACAGCGTCATTTAGCCCCAAACTAAGCAAAGCTTGTACTATGGGATGTAGCTTGATCTATGGTTAATACAATTCTTTGTCTATGGTCCGTTTTAATTAGTGACAGTTGTGATGCGTTGTACCTACCACAAGACTTGATTGACTATGTTGTATAAAATTCGTCGTTTTAATTATTATTACAATACAAACTGTTTATTTGAAAATTAAAATATTGTTAAATTGCCCACAACCAGAGCTCTCACCCTACATTTCTCATGGAAAAATTATTTGTATGTTCGTCATTATTGATTTAAGTGACGATGTTTTATTTGGAGGAATTGGCTAAGTATTCAAAGACTTCTTGGGACAATGATGTCACAATTGATTCATTCACTGTCGCAAATTACTTATTCAATTAGTTTCCATTTGAGATATCGTCAAAATGATTTACGAATACAGAATGATGTCATACTTTTAGGTTTCCATACCCAAAGGGTAAAAACGGGACCCTATTAATAAATCTCCGATGTGAGCATGTCTCTCACCAGGCAATATCTCATAAACCGTGATAGCTAGATAGTTTAAATTTTCGCAGATGAAAAACAGAACAAAATAAATATTTAAGTAGGGCTCCCATATAACAAACGCGATTTTTTTGTCGTTTTTAGGGTTCCGTACCCAAAGGGTAAAAACGGGACCCTATTACTAAGACTTCACTGTCCGTCTGTCTGTCTGTCTGTCCGTCTGTCTGTCACAGGGCTGTATCTCATGAACCGTGATAGCTAGACAGTTGAAATTTTCACAGATTATGTATTTCTGTTGCTGCTATAACAACAAATACTAAAAACAGAATAAAATAAATATTTAAGGGGGGCTCCCATACAACAAACAAGATTTTTTTGCCGTTTTTATAGATTATGGTACGGAACCCTTTGTGCGCGAGTCCGACTCGCACTTGGCCGGTTTTTTATAGATAATGGACTTGCACTTGGCCGGTATTTTTGTATACTAGTTATTGGTTTAAGAAGTAGTATTAACAATTGGGTCTTATTCTGACTCATTTAACCTGTTCTCAATGTCAGATCTTTTAATGTATTACACAACACACAATGCCAACATATTAACTTGGTGTTCACCATCGTAATAAGCTTGCGTTTATCATAGTCATAAATAACGGGTTATGTATAACGACTGTTATTATTACGTCTTAATAAAATAAATATGGTTAAAAAAAACTAAAAAACACGATATATTTTTTATTTTTAGGGTTCCGTACCCAAAGGGTCAAAACGGGACCCTATTACTAAAACTTCGCTGTCCGTCTGTCCGTCTGTCTGACACATGGCTGTATCTCGTGAACCGTGATAGCTAGACAGTTGAAATTCACAGATGATGTATTTCTGTTGCTGCTATAACATTAAATACTAAAAACAGAATAAAATAAATATTTAAGTGGGGCTCCCATACAACAAACGTGTTTTTTTGCCGTTTTTTTAAATATACTACGGAACTCTTCATGCGCGAGTTCGACTCGCACTTGGCCGGTTTTTTTGTATTGTCATCGATCCTTAATAAGTATGCAAAGTTTCAAATTAATCCGACGTTTTGAAGTAGGTCAAAATCACGTTCAAAGATTCCGTTACATACATACAATCCAAGCTTATAATAAAAGCGTGTTAAAAACCAAAGAAAAGCAAGCCTGTCGCCGCTTTTAAGACTCGGTTGCTAACAATGTTTTACTGCACCGTTTTGAGCACGTGTTGATGTGTATACAAATTGGTGCATGGCTGAGATTAGAACCCGTGTTCACAATAATCAATAAAGAGGGAGCTCGCACAAAAACATATTTTAATTTTGAACACAAGGCAACGACTAGACGATAACCTATTGTTAGCGGGTTCAAGTCACTTGTAGCTGTTCAAAAACATATATAACCTCATTGAATATTAATGAGTTGTGAACAATTTCGGTGGCAACTGTGCAAATACGACGGTAGAATGCCTCAGATGCGCTGTTAACTGGTGTTTTGACGGTTCCTCTATTGTTTCATTAGGTACTAGCTAGCTTAATGCCGAAGAATGTTAGCGGACTCGGTGAGAATTTACAGATGTACCGCTTACTCGCTTCCACACGCGGCTTTACTCTTGGGGAACCCGGATAAAAAGCAGCCAATGAAGCTAATCCTGGTTACGAACTATACTTATATATTCAATGTAAAAAATACAAACTAGTTTGGCAGAGACGGGCATAAATGTTGACTGTTACGCCTCTATGGGAAGCGTCTCTGAACGAGGTCTGTACTTAAGAATCGTGTATTAGTACGTATGTGTACGTACCAATCCATACAGGCACGAGTGTACCTCGAAGTGTTTTTTGATTGAATGCCTACATATGTACAGTGTTCCTTGACTGGTTGTTTATCTATGGGCGGCATCTGTGCACGAAGTGTGAACATAAAGATCTGTATTAGCAAGAGATGTGTACGCATGTGTACGTACCAATCCGTATAGGCACGATGTTGACTTCGAAGTGTTCTTTGACAGCGATACCCCCAACGGGGGGACGGTCACGGCAGAAGACGCGAAGAGCCGCGCGTCGAGCAACTGGCGCTCTGCCCATTGGGGCAGCTGGTGCTAACACCTAGGCACAACAAAACAATACCTTTACAGAACTACGATTAAAGTTATGCGCCTTGGCCATCATCATAATTTTCCTGCCCTAATCACACTTAAGTGGGGTCGGCACAAGATGAGTACTTCTTCCATTTCCCTCTATCAGCCGTCATCTCATCACTGACTCCTTCCTTACCTATGTCATCTTTCACAGTCCATCCATCTTTTCTTTGACCTACCTCTTCGACATCAACCCATCTTCATTCCTTACATCCTCGTCACATGACCGGGGTAATTTCCTAATGATAATGAATTAAATAAGCTAAATAAAAGATAAGGTATTTATTAAAGTTATGCACCTCGGTAATTTCCTAATGAAGAGGAATTAAATTAGATAATTAAAAGGTGAGGTACTTACTTCTGGAAATGGTTCGTTGGGTAGGAGATTCGTAACCTGAACGTATCCGACTTCGAGCTGATGTTCCACCGAGTCGTCTGACCGCGAGGTTTTCGTATACCTGTCATAAATAACAGTTATTCCGTTAGAAGAACAAAGGCATGCTATTTAAAAATGAAAGTGAAGCATTAAATTCAAATTATTATTACATAATTGATTTTATTTATTTTACTGGTTTGCCCCCCCCCCCCAAACCCTCTCCCCCCCCCCCCCCCCCCCCCCGCTATACATATAATACAAAAAGAGTATTATATGTATACACCTAAAAACAGAAGTAAATCGTGAAAATAAAATGTATCTGAAGACAGCATAGACACACTTACAGGAAGTTGGTGAGCAGCAGATCAGCAATGCCCAGCTGTCCGTCAGCATCGGTGAGCCTCCACCTCGCGGACTTGAAGCAGATCTCGTTGTACCTATGAGGGGGGGCAGGCAGGGGGGCTGGGCCGGTGCCTGTACGCCTTGCCCCCCTCCTCTCCTCTCGCCACGCCCTCACCATGGCGTCCAGCTCTTCGCCCAGTGACCAGACGCTCTCCTTGCACTCGTTCACCTGTATCATTAAAAAAAATAGCATCACGACTGTAATCCCCAAGTACGGTAGACATACTCCTAGATCTTAAAGCGTTTAGATCCTTGAAGATGTCTAAAGGAGGTCAGAGACACGTCCAACCAACCTGGTCATCAAGGCTCTTCAGTTCGGCGATGGCCACTGGATCATCATCGGTGATGGATCTGTTCTTGAGATAATACTCCTTTTCCAGTCGACGCAAACGCGCCAGAGATTCTCGTACCTGACAATAAAAAATATATCACTACTCTAAAACGGAATTTCAAAGTTACTTTAGATAAATACATTACTAGCTTCCACCCGCGGCTTCATGCTCGTGGTACCTGACTAAAAAGTAGCCTAGGGCCTATTTCTAGTTTCATCCTAATCGGTTTGGTCGTTCGAGCATGATTGAGGCACAAACATTCAGACATCCTCACAAACTTTCAGATTTATATTAGTAGGATATACAGAAAGTAAAAGAATAATAAAATCGAATATATTAAACAACAGATAAAAAATACACAACAATAAAAACCGGCCAAGTGCGAGTCACTCGCGCACGAAGGGTTCCGTACCATTATCTATAAAAAAACGTCCAAAAAACACGTTTGTTGTATGGGAGCCCCACTTAAATATTTATTTTATTCTGTTTTTAGTATTTGTTGTTATAGCGTCAACAGAAATACGTAATCTGTGAAAATTTCAACTGTCTAGCTAACATGGTTCATAAGATACAGCCCTGTGACAGACAGACGGACAGACGGACAGCGAAGTCGTAATAGGTAGTTAGTAATAGGGTCCCGTTTTTACCCTTTGGGTACGGAACCCTAAAAAACAGTTGAGCTATCTAAATACCGTTGCTAACCGTCTATAGGTAGCTCAACTGATTCAAATTTACCAGTTGGAAGCGTCTATAAGACGCTGGCGGAATAACCACGCTGGGTGACAATGTTTAGTAATCAACATTGCCACCATACGTGGCAATGTGCCAAATAGAAGCCAGTTCTCGTTAATATGATTTTAACACAACACTAATGTTATTTTTAGCATATACACAAGGTCGTCCTTAATGTTTATGTACTGTGTTTCTAGAACTAAAGTATGCACTTATTTGTTCCGGTCCGAGTGTTTTAGTACTAGTACTTGTAGTTACTGATACCAACGACACGTGAAATCTTAGTAAGGCGTTAGTACTTTAAATTTAAGATATTTTTAAAATGAATTAAAAGCTAGCTTGAATTTTATTATTACACAAAATCCTTGACATTAAAACTTGACATTGCTAACAAAAACAGTTCTTCAAACTGATTAAAAGTCTAGAACAAAATATAGCTCAACATCAAAACATTTTCAAGGGTAAAACAGCATCATAGGTACTAAGAAACGAAATACCTATAAATACGTATGAATGATCAAACCGAAGTATCGTTTTAACCTTCATACAAAGCAAATGACGTCATGGAACGAATCATATTCTCACTTCATTTAGCGACCGATTATTTCGCAGCTCCTAACACAATCTTCGGTAGTATAGTGGTAAGTATCCCCGCCTGTCACGCGGGAGACCGGGGTTCGATTCCCCGCCGGAGAGATATCTTTTTGGACATTATTTTAGCATTTTTGGATTTTTAATTGAATAATTATTGATCACAAAAAATTATCCCCCTTTCTGACATAAGTGAATATTTTTCAAAGGTGTTTTGTGAGTTATAATCCCATTAAAATTTGTGTAGCGCTGTTCCTATTCGCAAAAATAGTGCAAAAAAGAATCTCTCCGGCGGGGAATCGAACCCCGGTCTCCCGCGTGACAGGCGGGGATACTTACCACTATACTACCGAAGATTGTGCATGAGGGGCCGGAATTACCTATAAGTTGAAAGACAAAATAAACTAGATAAAATTAGCTTCATAGTCTCTTGGTTCTTTATCACATAACCAGTAGGTCGTGGATAGACTATTGTAACATAGTTATTGTGTAAATAGACTATTGTGAAAAAAAAAAGACCCTTGTAAAAATTCATAGTTATTCGAGATTTTCCGAGTTCATTCATACATTCAAAAAATAAAAACCGGCCAAGTGCGAGTCGGACTCGCGCACGTACCATTATCTATAAAAAAAGGGCAAAAAACCAGTTTGTTTCATAGGAGCCCCACTTACATATTTATTTTATTCTGTTTTTAGTATTTGTTGCTATAGCAGCAACAGAAATACATTATCTGTGAAAATATCAACTGTCTAGCTATCACGGTTCATGAGACAGACAGCCCTGTGACAGACAGACGGACAGACGGACAGCGAAGTCTTAGTAATAGGGTCCCGTTTTTACCCTTTGGGTACAGAACCCTAAAAACGAAGAACTCTTAAATTATCATAAGTTTTATAGCCGAAAAACGTAACTTAAAGAAGCCGTAGCCGTATTAAAACCACGAAAGTTAATTCTATACTAATTAAATTGTCGAACATTAGCAAACAATTTTATAAATAAATACGGCTAATTACCACGTTATTTTCTTGTATTATTGACATTTCGCGTCGGAGACAGAGGGCAGAGCTCCGCAGTATTCGCCGATCAACCGTTGATCGCGGTCGCAAGCGTTGCTCATGATGAAAAGCATCTGAATTGTCTGGTAAGGTCAGTAATACAAGAAAATAACGTGGTAATTAGAACAACCACAATAGTAGTAGTAATATAAAATCCTAATCCTAATACAGTGGACCCCCGATAATCCGGCCCATGTCTAATCCGGCGCCCCCTGTAATCCGACATGAGTTTGTTTAATTATAACATATAGAATCTTATCATTTGATATGTATCATTGTATTTGTCGGATTACAAGGTACTCTTTTGTAAAAAATTCCGGACTATAGGGGGTCTTAGGCAGTGCTCTATAATCCGACAAATTCGATAGTCCGACACTGCCATGCATAATGTTTGTCGGATTACCGGAGGTCCACTGTAATATTATAAATGTGAAAGTTTGTAAGTTTGTATGTATGTTTGTGACTCAATCAAGCCTAAACGACAAAACGGATTAAGTTGAAATTTGCTGTAGATGTAGATATAATGCCCGAATAAAACACAGATTACTTTAAAATATGTATTTAAAATGATAAAAAACGCAAAAGGGATGATTTTGGTATAGATGGCGCTGGTGTACAACAAATCTGACATCACAGACTAAAAACATTTAGTTTTTTTATTCGATTATTGAAATTTGTCAGGACAACGTCTGTCACGGGTCGGCTAGTTTAATTATTTATTTAGCAAACTAGTTAGAAGTTATGTACCTGGGTTTGTAGTTTGTGTATCAAATGCCTCGGATCCTGGTCGTGCCTCAGTTGTAACTGGAAGCGCATTCTCGCTCTCCTCTCCAACGTTCTACGTCGCTCTGGCTCTACGTGTAGCACTACGTTGTTTATCACGTCTAGTAGCATTGCGTACTGAAAGAGACATTCATTTGGATGATATAATAATAATATTAAAAATATTGGCGGACTTTACACAGCGCCATCTAGCCCCAAACTAAGCAAAGCTTGTAAGAAAAAAATTGAGTAATAGAATATACCAAGTTTCATCCGAATCCGTGATTGAGTCACAAACTTTTGGATTTCTATTAAATAAATAGGATCACGACTATAATCCCCAAGTACGGTAGACATCCTCTCAGTCTAGAGGGGGTAGTCAGAGGCGCGTCGATATCACATTTGGCACATGCCCACATTTTGCAGTAGTAAGCATTCCTTACGTGACAGGTTGCAAGCCCATCGCCGTAATAATCATGCCATCAAAAACATAACTTGTAAAAAGAGCCAAGTCTCGCAACGCAACTCAGTTCTTCTACCGTAAAAAGTAGTGAGATCCATGTAATACCAAGTCGGTTAATTTATTCAGTCCCTACTTTAAGGGTCCTTACTACCTTAAGGCTACTTTAGACAGCCGTGCCGCTTTATTGCTTGACTTGGCGGGGGCACTGCCGTGCCCCCAGATAATATTAGTAAAACATAATAAGATACCTGCAGCGAGTTGGTGCAGACATCCAGATCGTGATGCATGAGTGTGAATGAGTCGTACGGTGGATGTGCGTCTCCCCACCCGCGCGTCGTACCTGCACCCGCGTCCGCACCCGCACCCGCTTCCTCCCGCGACACATAGTGGAACTCGCACGCGCACCGGGACACTATGCGTTGCAACTGCGGGAGAAAACATAATACAGGTTGGATTCTACATTATATGCTAAATTATCCGAGCCGTGACAAACGTTGTTCTGTCAATTTTTTTTGTAAAAATCACACTCATAATAATCACATAGAAAAAATTCCAGGCAGCTTCCAATTTTTTCCCTACAAACCTTGTACTGATAAAATAAATTACGAATTTTGGTAGAATGCGTATCATTAATTAGTCAAAACTGCGTTGCTATGGCGACTAAATGTTTTTAGTCTGTGATGTCAGATTTGTTGCACACCAACGCCATCTATACCAAAATCATCCTTTTTGCGTTTTTTTATAATTTATTTCATTCTATTTTTTATCTACATACTATTACAGCAAATTTCATCTTAATCCGTTTTGTCGTTTATTTTTGATTAGGGAACAAACATAGCAGCCTTATCACTGGCATTTATAATATTATTAGGATTATGTATATTGCATATAAAAATAAAGCTTTTTATGTACCTGAGCTAGTGATGGATCCTGGCTCGGTCCGACAGTACTACCGATGACTACGCCCGCAGAATGGCCGCTGCCTACCAATCTAGGGACATCGGGTAACGTACTGATCTCTGTGCTGCCTCCACCAGCAGAGATTTCCTCCACCGGCACCCATTGGATGTTCTCTGTAAACAACATTATCATTTTGATTGTTCATTCATTCATTCGTCGAGTCAATGTGCTCAAATAAAAAATAATAGAATCACGACTTTAATCCCCAAGTACGGTAGACATCCTCTCAGATCTCCACAGACGCTTAGATCCTTTGAAGATGTCTAGGGGGGTAGTCAGAGGCACGTCCAAACATTATATTTGGCATATGCCCACATAATGATTGGACGTGCCCCTGACTACTTGGGGATTACAGTCGTGCCGCTATTTCATTTTATTTCATACAAGCTAACCCGGCGAACTTCGTATCGCTTTAGAATTAACTCCCGTTCCCGTTAAAAAGTCCTATCCTATGTTCGTCTCCTGGTTCTAAGCTACCTCCCCACCAATTTTCAGCCAAATCGGTTCAGCCGTTCTTGAGTTATAAGTGTTGTAACAAACCCGACTTTCTTTTATATACTTAAGTAAGATATATAATGTTTGGACATGCCTCTGACAACTACTTTTAGACACTTTCAAAGAAATGTAGAGGTTGCTTTCCAAGACCTTATCGGTCTGGTAAACATTTAGTACACTAAACATTTGTTCCCTCATAGAACTGCTTCGGGCACACGATACCTGGTAGTTGATCCCTGTCCTGCGCACTAACAGTGGCGTAATATTGCATGGCGGATAATGCCCCACTCCAGGCGGTAGCTGGTGGTGCCCGACGCACTCTTTGTCTCACTTCCGCTCTTGCTGCGCAAAGCACCACGTAGCCACGCGTCTCGCAGCCCTTTAGGACCACTTGCGAGTTCACCAGCTCAACTGGAAATCATAATATTTCAATACTGATGGATACAGTACCGAAAAACCGGCCAAGTGCCAGTCAAACTCGCGCACGAAGGGTTCCGTACCATTATCTATAAAAAAACGGCAAAAACAGTTTATTTTATATGAGCCCCACTTAATTTTGTTTTATTTTTAGTATTTGTTGTTATAGCGGCAACATAAATACATCATCTGTGAAAATTTCAACAGTCTAGCTATAACGGTTCATGAAATACAGCCCTGTGATAGACAGACGAACAGCGAAGTCTTAGTAATAGGGTCCCGTTTTTACCCTTTGGGTACGGAACCCCATTTATATAAATATGTTACTTATTCTAGAATGTACTAAATCAATACTCACTCAAACAAGCCGTATGCGAATTATCATCATCCAGCACATGTTTGATATGCGGCTGATGGATTGGCTGTGCGTCTGCCTCTGCGCCGCTTAATTCATCGCTAAACACAACTGGCGCTTCGCCCCCGGCCTCCGCCACTAGGGCTGCCAGCATGCCTCCTCCTACGGCACCTGGTCCGCTTGTACCCTAAAATAAGATGGTATAAAATATATTACGAGATCTCCAGGCCCTCAGATCCTAGAAGATGTCTATGGGGTAATCAAAGACACGTCCAAGCATAATGTTTGGCACATTTGGCACATGCTCATATTTTGCGGATGATAACAAATTTATTTTTACTTGCGAATTCATCTACCAAAGTTTATCTGTCATAAAATCGTTAATATTATAATAGCATTTATTGTTAATAATTGTTTTAATTTAGTCCTAAATATATTATCGTCAAGATCTTTCAATAATTTAGGTATTGATAAGTTATAGTAATGTAAAACTGACTTGAGCAGACGCCGCAGGTGGTGGCGATATGACGTCAGACTCTCTCTGGTGTTTCGGAGATGTGGTAGGTGGATCCTCTTCTTTGAGCGCCTTTGTCGATAGATTCTTCTTTAGTTGCTACAAATTATAAATACAATTTTAAAATATGATTGGTAAAGAATGAGGTGTTAAAGCACTTTGAACAAACTTTTTCGAACAGAAACATTTATTGATGTAATTCGGATTCATACACATGCACAAACGCACTCACCACACACGCACACACACACTAGAATAAACTTAAAAGCTACATTGTCGCACAGATAGAACTAACTTATTACTAACCTGTGTCTTGATATAAGTATCAATAAGCGCAAACGCAAGATCCCTATTGAGCTTGGTCCATGCCCCCCTCAGATCGTGCACAGCCAACCGATGGGTGGCCCCCGCCCCCGCCCCCGCCCCCGCCCCCACCCCCGCACCCCCCACACACCCAACCCCCTCTTCCCTCCCGTAAGAGACTCGACGCACAGAGAGACAGTAGCATTTCTCCATGGCCGTGGCTATGCCGCCGCCATCGAATATCGAGGCTGTCTGAAAAGTTCATAGATATTAGTAAAACAGGGGGTCCACTCTTAAAAACGATCAACGATATATCAGGACAAACTTCCGACTATAGTTTGAAAGATGAAACGACTGTCATTTTTTACAATGACATCATACATTCTACTACGATAGACGACGATTTCTAAAAGTGCGGTTTGGTAGAATATCTGGGAGCACCGTTGAAATCGTTTTGCAGAGCAAGGGCCCTGCCCTGATTACAAATCATAAATGACAATGAAATAAGATGAAATATGATCTTGACTGTAATCCCCAAGTACGGTAAACATCCACTCAGATCTCCAGGCGCTTAGATCCATGGAGATGACTTAAAGGGATAGTCAGAGGCACGTTCCAAACACCATGTCCCAGTGTTAGTCCATAAAATCCTACGACAACTTACCTCAGCGTCCTTATCCTTATCATCACCTCCAGACGGCGAGGGAGTGATGTTAGCCAGAGTCTTCAACCAGATCTGGGCATCGTTGAGATCGCAGTTCATGTACAGGGTGCCCCAGGCGGCTCTTGGCCGGCGGAGTAAGCCGTCGTTGGCGGAATGTATGGAGAGACGGTGACGAGAACCGAGTGTAACTCGACCACCCTCTAGTTCGATGCCTCGTTGAAGGGATGATGATGACCAATAGAACACCTGTAAGAGTAAAGCATTTTTCGTATAATGACGACATAATGCGATCGCAAAATCAATACACTTCGACTTCAAGTAAATTGTTCAGTCGTTTGTAATGCCTAGAGTAGGAATTTCCAAAATTCAATACCTCTAGCCGGTAAATGACGTATTTTTTATTATTTTTACTGTTATCATTATTTATTACTAGCTGCTCACCCCGGCTTCGCACGGGTGGTACCTGGATAAAAAGCAGCCTGTGTGTTATTCTGATATAAAAGCTATATTAATGTAAAGTTTCATTTTAATCCGTTCAATAGTTTTTGCGTGAAAGAGTACACACAACACTCACAAACTTTCGCATTTATAATATTAGTAGGATTAACGTACAAGTATTTAACTGTACCTGTAAGTTATGCAACGTCAATGACACACTGACGTTCCTGTAGTGACGCGATAACTGAGGCTTTCGCGGTCGCACGTAGTCAAATATCCGACCTCGGCGAGTCGGTCGTGTTATACCTGACAGTATGAACTTTAGACTTTCGAACCACCTGTAAACAAAAAGTTATTAAAATATTTTTTTTACAAATAATAAATATAGGATCTCGACTGTTATCCCCAAGTACGGTAGCCATCAGATCTTCAGGCGCTCGGATCCTTGATCGTCTTAAATTTGGAAAGGACCAAAACCGGGGTAGGCACCACAACTTAATTCAATTCAATCATTGAAGATGAAGCAAGCAGAAGTATGCGGTCTCTGTCTAACCTTTCGAGTAACTATTACCAACCTAAGTGTGCTTCCATAGAGAAGGATGACTGGTCCATAACCGTCCTTGTCAAAAGGCTTCGTCTCCAGAGTCAGGTGGATGTCCAGACTTTGCGAACGGAACGCTCGGTATGAGTCGTGCTCCTGTAATTATTAAACTAATGCAATCTCTTAAATTCTCGTTGTACGGTAGCAAGCTAATGGAAATAGTCAGAAAGACACGTCCAAAAATTACATTTGGTACACAATGTATGTTACATTTAGCAAATATATATCTTTTTAAAAATATATCATGTAGGATAGGACCTATAGAAGTATAAAAATAAAAAAAACAAATATTGGTGGATTTTACACAAAGCGCCGTCTAGCCCCAAACTAAGCAAAGCTTGTACCAGATAACTGATAGAATAGGCTATTTGACAGTATTAAAAATAAATTGTTGTTGATAGTAATGTATATGTAAATTATGACTTCATAAAGCGTTATGGAGTAAAATAACTTGAAAATAAACAATGATTTATTAAAAAACCCATAATTAAAATTATCTATTTTTAAACGCCAGTCACGTGACACAAAACGGTCAGGATTGGTCGAATCGACGATGTCGTAACATGCTTGTCATGTTATTGTGCCGACCCCACTTAAGTAGGATAAAGGTTAGAAAATGATGATGATTTAACCAGATGATGCATGTACCTGGTTGCTGGAGTACTCCGGCAGCCTAGTGGGCGCGCAAGGCGCCACAGCGCGATGGTCTCTGGCATCCGCCACGCAAGTCCACCCTAACTTGGCGCTGAGTCTCAAGGCAGGCACCCGAGCCACTCGGCAATCGTCGTACTTGCTGGCGGTGCGGACCAGCACCTCCAGCGAGCCGAGGAAGCAGAGCTTGCCTGCGATGGACATTTTATTGTGACAAATATTTGGCCAATCCTGACGTACATAGGCAAAAACAACGGTAATAGGTAATTTATTTATGCTGCTACACAGTTTTTATAACTTTTGCGGATCTCATCGTTCTATCTGTAAGCTGTTTCCTTTGTACTTTGTTTTAAATAAATGAATTTGAATGAACTACGACCAATTATACGGTAGATAAGATATCCTCTCAGATTTTCATAAGCTCAGATCCTTTAAGATGTCTAAAGAGGGTAACCAGAGGCACGTCCAAACATTACATTTGGTACATTCGCATTTTTTGTCTGTAGTCGCTTAAAAGAATACTAAATGGTTTCCTCAATAAATTTTCCCTCATCGTTTTATGCAATGTTAATGCACATAATAATTTATCCAAAAAAAATTAACGTTAACGTTTTCAGCCCACGACCGTCGAACTGAAAGTCGAGGTGACTACCACTAGGCCAACACAACTTCGTTAAATAAGTAATTACTATACCATTGGTCCAATCCAGCACCAGCTCGCTCCAAGACAGCTCCATCTCCTCCGTGGTGTTGTAAGGATCGAGCGACACGTGCAGCAGGCACGTGAAGCGAGCACACCGTGCAGTCACGCGTCCGTGCATCAAGAGTCGCACTTTGTCCCACCACGAAAGGGGGGCGGAGGGGTCTAGGGAGGGGCGGGATACTTGCTCGAACGCTGGGGAACAAAACATTGTACATTTATATCTATACTAATATTATAAATACGAAAGTAATTCTGTCTGTCTGTTTGTCTGTCAATCCGTCTGTGACGTTATCACGGCCAAACCGCTGCTGGGCCGATTGTGATGAAATTTCATATGGAGATAGTTTAAAGTTTTGGGACGAACATAGGCTACTATTTTAATGTTTTACAATAAAGTTGTCAAAAACAGTTATCCTGGACGAAGACGCAGATCCTTATAAAAGCTAGTCCTTAATAAATTCAAAAGTGTGTTTGTACGTTTGCATGTTTGTTGGTTTGTCCTTTTTTCACGCACTTTTCGTTTCGCATGCTACTACTATTATTTATATTTTTTTGTCAATACTGGAACAATACTGGCTCACAGCTTAGTTGGTAGTAACTCTGCCTTCTACGCTGTAGGTTGTGGGTTCGATCCCCACCCAGGGCAAACATTTGTGTGATGAACATAGATGTTTGTTCTGTGTCTGGGTGTTACTATGTATATTAGGTATGTATTTACAAAAAAGTTTATATGTATTATATCAGTTATCTGGTTCCCATAGTACAAGTTTTGCTTCGTTTGGAACTAGATGGTGTTGTGCGTAAAGTCCGCCAATATTTATTTATTAATACTACATTTCAATAAAATCACAAGAATCATTTTGAAACGATTTAGAAGCTTGGTAAAGCTACGCCTGTTTCAAACATAAAAAAATAACTTACCTAGGTTGCATTGTGCTATAACAGGTTCCCAACAGGGTCCGAACGCGTAGCTGTACTCCGCCATTTCGCAGCAAAGATCGTGGTACCACTTGAGAGGCATCATGCTTCGCTCCAACTCCACTTCCCCCCAGGGGGCGTCTTGGTCTATCGTCACAGTTCTCACAGCTGGAAGAGTAATACCATTTGGAATCAGGGGGTCTACTATTGGAAACGATCAACGATATATAGGGACAAATGTCACATCTTTTCTGACTATATTTTGAAAGATCGAACGAAATTGCGACAGACAACGATTTCTTAAAGTGCGGTTGCATGCAAACATTTGTCCCGACACGGGGATCAAACCCTCTTGCATCTCCAGCGCCTGACACTCGTGCCACTGAGATTATAGTTTCTATAAACTTTACTGATAATAAAGAAATCGCAGTAAAGAACCCCAGACTTGGCACGACTTTGACTAGATTTCATTACTTTTTAGAGATAAATAAGCAGCTCCATCGAGACTTGGCTAGTTTTTTACATAATGTTTTTGGTGGGATAAACTTGACTGATATCATTAACATTCGGACCAACCTACATTACATCACTTTCCCAACTCTTAAACTATACAAAACTAGCCAACCCGTGACAAATGTTGTTCTGTCAATTTTTTTTGTAATCACATAAGAAAAAGTCATTTCAGGTAGCTTCCAATTTTTTCCCTACAAACTTTGTACTGATAAAATAAATTACGAATTTTGGTAGAATGCGTATCATTCATTAGTCAAAACTGCGTTGCTATGACGACTAAATGTTTTTAGTCTGTGATGTTAGATTTATTGCACACCAACGCCATCTATATCAAAATCATTCTTTTTACGTTTTTTTATCATTTAGGGGTTGTTTTTCGGATTATAAGTTCCCCCTTTATTTATTTACATACTACAGCAAATTTCATCTTAATCCGTTTTGTCGTTTATTTTTGATTAGGGAACAAACATAGCAGCCTTATCACAAACTTTCGCATTTATAATATTATTAGGATATTAGGATTAGTTTATCAACTGAAATGTTTTAGTTTTAAATAACGGAGATAGCACTCACCCCTCGCAGGCGGGGCCTCCTCGGCCGCCATCAGAGTCCCCCACATGCGCAAGCGCTGCATTCTCAGCAATGGCTGGGGGAAGTCCCTCAACGCCAACACCCATGCGCCGCAAGAGACGCTCACGCAGCGACACCAGAGAGTCGTGAACTCTACCCCCTCTTCGGGCCACGGACTGGAAACGAGGGCATAAAATTAAAAAGATGTCCAAACGTCAGAACATTATATTTGGCGCATGCCCACATTTTTCACTTTGGGAAACCTAGAAGGAACAGTTCGCTCATATCCTTAAGATATAAAAAGGGAGGCAGTCAGAGGCGCGTCCAAACTTTACATTTGGTGCACGCCCATATTTGCAGTTCGCAGCTTGATTTTCGCAGATGTTTTTCTCAAAGTCAGTCTCTAAAGACCTTAAGCCAAATACTTTTACAACAATGTTTCATCTACATGTGCCGACCCCGCATAAAGTGGGATAAGGGCAAGGTCTCACCTATCATAATCAATCTCTCTCATCCTCCTAACAGCGTTAGCGGTACCGTGGATAGTGGGATCTGCTAACGCTATTATCTTCAATGCTGATAAGCAACAAGCCACCAGCCTTGACCGAGGAGGTGGGGCAGCACGACATCTCTGTACGTAGATCTGGGCATCTTTGGCGCGTAAAGCTGCGTATAATTCTTCCACTTTACCAGCGGGAAGGAATAGGTGCGGCTTGCACAGCTCGTGGACCTAAAATTAAAAGAAAGAAGGAATGACTGGCCTTGCAGCTCAGTTGGTGATAGTTTTGCCTTCTGCGCTGTAGCTTGTAGGTTCGATACCCACCCGGGACAAATATTTGTGTGATGAACACGGATGTGTGTTCTGTGTTATAATGTATCATAAGTATGTATTTACAAAAAAGTATATAAGTTTTTTATCAGTTATCTAGTTCCCACAGCTTTAAGCTGAGCTTTGCTTATTTTAGGGCTAGGTGGCAATGTGTGAAATGTCCACCAATATTTATTTAACATGAAGTCTACAGTTAAAAGGTATATGTTTCAATAAAATCACAAGGATCACTTTGAAACGATACGTCAAGAAACCCAAGGAAATGGTTCAAATCTTCACATTTTTAAGATGATACTTAAACAGCGAAGTCTTAGTAATAGGGTCCCGTTTTTACCCTTTGGGTACGGAACCCTAAAAAAGCGTATGTAATTTTGTATGGACATAGTATACGCATTATCATAACAACTATCAAACATAAAAGACTTTAATTTTGTCTAGTAAATTATGTGAAAATTATATGTCAAACAGTTTTGGATTTGAGCCAAAATAAAAAAGTAGTTTTTAAGAGCCATTTTTGAATGATAAATCAGTGTATAAAAGTTTTACCTACTGTGGTTGTCTTTAAATTTAATAAATACAAAACAAACTGGAATATTTACCTATCTTAAGTTTTAGAACTGTCGCTCTAAGGTTAAGTAAATTTAGACTTATAAAATCGTTTGTACGAGTAATTCTTTCACTATCTTACCTTGGCGTCAAGCATGGTCCTCCTTCTCTGGCTCTCCTTATACTCATCTTCTAACAACTCGTAATTATCACGTAATTTCACTTCGAATGGATCGTCGCTCATTTCTATAAGGATCTCTTCAATCTGTAACAAGTTATTTGCCATGAAAAAAAATAATAATATCATTGTGCTACTAAATCCTACTTTCCTACTAATCCTAATCCTAATTCCGAATAATATTATAAATGCGAAAGTTTGTGATAAGGCTGCTATGTTTGTTCCCTAATCACTACATAGTATAAAGCAAAGTCGCTTTCCGCTTCCCGCGTCTGTATGTAATATGTATGTATGTATGTTTGCTTATATCTTTAAAACTACACAACGGATTTTGATGCAGTTTTTTTTAATAGATAGAGTGATTCAGGAGGAAGGTTTATATGTATAATAACATGCTACCCGTGCGAAGCCGGGGCGGGTCGCTAGTCAAAAATAAACGACAAAACAGATTAAGATGAAATTTGCTATAGTATGTAGATTAATGTACTTCTCTTGGTGTGTAGGGGTGCACTAAAGAAGGAATTCCCGAAATTCAATATCTAAGGGGTGGACCGGCACTTGAGGTCTGAAAATAGCTTCACTTTGCGAGGATTTTCACTAGTCATCCCTATAAAACATGAACGAGTTCAGCTAACCTTTATATGCAAATCGCTGGGAAGAGGACTCTCAGATGTGAACGGCTTCTTCTTGATGCCGTGAACCATTTTGATCCATTTGAAGAGCGACACAAAGTCGCCTTGCACCGCATCAGCGAAACGATGCTTGTACGGGAATATCACTCGGATCGCGTTCACGTTTACAGACCTTGAAAATAGTTTTAAGTATTTTAACATAAAATAAATGTATAATTTGTTTGGACGTGCCCCTGACTACCCTCTCTAGACATCTTCAAAGGATCTAAGCACCTGGAGATCTGAGAGGAAGTCTACCATACTTGGGTATTACAGTTGTGATCCTATTTTTTATTTATTTTTTCTGGACTTTTCACATATTTTCGTCTAGCCCCAAACTAAGCAAGCTAAATCTGGTTTTCGTAGCACGAAAGTACGTAGTGATAGAACTACTTACATACTTTTTATTAAAATACTTAATATATTTTATAACACCCAGACACTGAACAAAGATCCATGTTCATCACATAAATGTTTGTCCCATGTGGGAATCGAACCCACAACCTACAGCACAGAAAGCAGAGTTATTACCAACTGAGCTGTTAGGCCAGTCATTGGCGGAATATCAAAAAGTATTTATTTTAATAAAATTACAAGCATCACTTAGGGCTAAATGGCGTTGTGATTATGTCCATCAATATTTATTAATTAAAGTATGTAGCGTGTAAGTAAGACTCACCAAACCCTGTTCCACATGAGTTGGAAGCCCTCATTGGCCTTCCTCTCGACCCTGACCTCTGCATCATCAGTGACTCTCTCCTGGCTGTAGCCTTCCACTGAGATGATCTCTGCTCCGTTCAGAACCATGGTCAGTTTGCTCCAGAGTATGGACAGGCCGGTCTCGTGGTCGTATGATATTGTCATATTGTCTGTAATTAGTTTTTTTTGTCCTTACATATTGCAGAAACAAGATAAAACAAATTATTATAAAAACATAAAACCCGACTGCAAAGAAATAATAAACAAAAAAATACCCCCCCTTTTTGGAGAGAGGGGCGCCATATTTAAAAAATATATAGCCTACACCTCATATGTTGTAATCCGTCAAGTTGTTTAGGCTTCAGAGCGTGCCAAAGAAATGGACATACATACATAAGTGGGCGCAGTCGGGTAAATAATTAAATAGGATCACGACTGTAATCCCCAAGTACGGTAAACATCCTCTCCAGGCTCTCAGATCTTCTAATATGACAAAAGGGGTAGTCAAAGGCACCGCACTCACCTGTCCCAAAAATCATATTATTCTCCGCCGACAGCAACAGTAACAAATTCGTATCCCTCTTAAACGTAACTCTCCAATCTATCGCCCTCCCTTTCCCCCTCACTACCCCACCATTTCTATCTCTCTTCAACTCCGATCTGAAACTCTTTACTGCGCGGACAAATGTGAGTATCTTCAGGTGTAAATTGGCGCTCCATTCAAAGTCTACGCTCTCAAGGAATTGCAGATCTAGAAGAGTGGAATGTCGTTCTTTTGAAGGTACCAGTTCGATCCTCGCTAGCTTTACGTGGAAGAAGGAAGTGAGGATCTCGTCTGATCTCTGGCAGTGCATGTTTCCTGGAACAAATAATAAATACGTTTAGTAGATTAATGTAATAAAACCGGCCAAGTGCGAGTCAGACTCGCGTACGAAGGGTTCCGTACCATCTATTAAAAAAAAACGTTGTATGGGAGCCCCACTTAATTATTTATTTTATTCTGTTTTTAGTATTTGTTGTTATAGCGTCAACATAAATACATAATCTGTGAAAATTTCAACTGTCTAGCTATCACGGTTCATGAGATACAGCCTTGTGACAGACAGACGGACAGATAGACGGACAGCGAAGTCTTAGTAATAGGGTTCCGTTTTTACCCTTTGGGTACGGAACCCTAAAAAGTAGATATTATGTAATCTCTCAGTAATCTGCTTCCCTAATACAAGTTTAGCTAGTTTGGGGCTAGATGGCGTTGTGTAAAAATGTCCACCAATATTTATTTATTATTATTATAGTTAGGATCACGACATCCCCCAAGTACTTAAGGTCAGACATCTTCTCATTTCTCCAGGTGATCAGACCCATAAAGATATCTAATGTGGATGTCTAGTCAAAGGCACGTCCAAACATTACATATCTACATTTATATTCAGTAAAAGGTTGCAAGCTGTCACCATTTAAAATATAATGTAGCGAAGAGTGAATGCATGGTCTTTCAGGGTCTTCAGGTCTGAAGATGTTTGCTACTAGGTTTGATTGTCAGTATCTGAATTATTGCAATATGATGCATTAATGACAGTCAAACCTGGGGTTTTAAAAATAAGTTAGATTTATAGATTAGTTAGTTTTAAGAATGTAATATTTAATGTACCTAATGATCCTATGTTGATTGAATAAATAAATTATTATATATTATCTATAATATAAAAATAAGTCGGGTTTTCCTTCCTGACGCTATAACTCCAGAACGCACGAACCGATTTCCACGGTTTTGTATTCGTTGGAAAGGTCTCGGGCTCCGTGAGGTTTATAGCAAAGAAAATTCACGAAAAATTTCAAGAGAAAAGCAGGAAAACAGTAACGGGAACGGGAACGGGAACTTAACACAGCATTTGTTATTTCTAAAGCGATACGAAGTTCGCCGGGTCAGCTAGTTATTTATAAGAATACTAACTAGTGACCAAAAACTAGTATGATGTTCGTTGTGGTCAAATCACTACGCGACTATGGCACGTGCGCTACATACAACTCACCTCTATAAGGCACAGTATCCACAACCTTCAACCCTGATACAACCGCTCCAGACTTGACCACCGTCTTCTCCAAGGTCACAGCATCAATCCTGGTCATCATACACACATCCTCGCTCACTATCAGGAACAGGTTGATGTGTGACAACGCTACGTTCACCGCTATATTGCAGGGGGAGTCGGGGACTGGGGGGGAGGGGATTGAGGGGGGAGAAGGGCCATAGTCCTGGATGCAGCTGGAGAGGGATATAATGGTTTCGGCGATGGCGGTACTCCATTCTAGTCGGAGACAGTCCATCATAGCTTCCACCTGTAAGCACGAGATCAGATCAGATAATCAGTTCTTCATATATCTACTAATATTGTAAATTCGAAAGTTTGTGAGAATGTTTGGATGTGTGTGCCTCAATCACATCCAAATGACCAAACTGATTTAGATGACACATGGAATATACATAGTTTATGGGAATAACTTTAAGAATTTAGTTGTGGTACCTGGATAAAAAGTTATCCAGGTACCACAACTAAAGTCGCGGGCGGAAGCTCGTCTTGTATGTCCTATATGTTATTTTTTAGCCACTCTGCGATAGTTTACTCACCAGATTCGTTCTATCAAGGTGTTTCTGGAAGATATCACTCCCAGCCCATCGTTTAGCTCTTTTGAGCGTATCTAATGTATTTATTTTTTGCAATAATATTGAGATATCTATTTATAGAGACTATTCAAATGTTTTAAAATAAAGGGATCCAGTGATCTTCCCGCTGCAGTTCTGACACATACCTTTGAGTCTCGGGGTCCATGACTGCCCCATTTAACCAACGCAACAGCCAGCAGCGCAGAGCCCCACTTGTGATGCCTCCTCGGCGGGGGCTCTCTGCCCCCCTCGCCCTGCCCCACTGCGCACCAGCCCCCGTCCACTAACAACTCTGTGCTCCAATGCCTCGCGCCAACAACCAAGCGCGCCATGTCTGATTTGTACGCTTCTTCTGTGAACGAACAGAACACAGTTATCAGACAAAAGTACCAGCGGTTATCTTAGGAAACTAGGAACTCCTGATATTTAGTTCTTATTGAAAGAAAGAAAAACGTTTATTCAAACCACCACAATAATATAAAATAAACATAAAAGAAATTAAAAACAGATGTAAATCTAATTACCATAAATAAGTAACAAAATAAATAAATTAAATAAAAAAAAAAAAGGTTATTAGTTCTGTATGGTGGTGAAATGGTCTTCAGCTCAGCATATGCTACAACATGTTACCATGTTCTGGTATTTTGCTGATTTCGCTCCACCGATAAAGTTTTCCAACATATCTTGATGTGAAATCCACGACTTTTGCGTGTAGACTGTTTAATGAATAGTGGCGAATGTATTGTGTCCAAGCTAAAGCTAAGATTTCGTAAAAACAATCGCTCTTATTCCTTTCACGTTAAAGTCTTAATTAGCGTAACATGCACCACCGAAGACTTGCCACTCACCCCTGGTATCCAGCAGCTGGTCCAGCTTGACCTTGATCCCCCCGCACCCCCCCACGAGCCTCTTACCCCCCCTGGGCACAGCCTGTACGTAGACTGCGCGCAACTCCGCGCAACCTTGCACCACGCACATTGAGAACAGTTGCGATATCCACAAGGGAGTCGACGCTAGAACAAATCATATATTTGTTACAAGAACACTGAAAAGCCGTGTTGGCCGAGTGGGATGTACCTCGACTTTCAATCTGAAGCCAATTCTGAATCTTTCAACCCACGACGGGTTCGAATCCCGGCGTGCATCAATGGATTTTTCTGTTCAAAAAAATTATATGCGCATCAATAACACGTGCTTAAAACGGTCAAGGAAAACATCTTGAGGAATTCTTGTAAGCGGCGATGGGCTTGCAACCTGTCACATATGGAATGCTAACTACTGCAAATCGTGGGCATGTGCCAAATATAATGTTTGGACGTGCCTCTGACTACCCCCACTAGACATCTTCAAAGGATCTAAGCGTCTGGAGATCTGAGAGAATGTCTACCGTACTTAGTACTTAGTACTTAGTACCGTACTGCGTGTGGCGCCCCCAATAGGTTTTTAAACATACAACTTTTCATTTAAAGTAAATATATGTATTACTAAAGCGGAGCTCGGTGGCTACCAAGAACAGCTTTAATGATTGTGACAAGACTATAGTAGATTTTTTTGGCAGAGAAATGTCATCTTTATGTTCTACACCTGTATGTATTTCAAGGTCTTCTTTTCTGCATAAATGAAATGAAAATATTTAAAAATTAATTGGGGATGCACAAAGTCCTCATAAGACATAAAGCTTAAAAGGTATGCTTGCTATATAATGTATCTGTTATACCAATACTGTTCCTACTTATATAATAAATCCGTTAGTAAAAAAGTTTGTGTGGATGTTTGTATGTTTGTGCATCAAACACGACCAAATTACCGAACGGATTTGGATGAAACTTGGAATAATAAATAACCTACCTACATAATTTATTTTGATATTTTTGAATATCTACTTACATTTTACCGCTGCTTTCCTAATTTTCAATTGTTGATTTTTCTTCAGTTTGTCCATAGTGCAAAGGTACCAGCGCAAGAAGTTACTATGCGTATACGTCATATTGAGAGTACTTATTATTAGGTATAAATTAAGCACTCCTTTTTCTAGCTGTAACAAAAACATATCCTATTAGTTAATACTAGCAACCCGCCCAGGCTTCGCACGGGTGCAAAGCTGATTCCTATAAACCTTCCTCCTGAATCACTCCATCTATTAAAAACCGCATCAAAATCCGTTGTGTAGTTTTAAAGATATAAGCATACATACAGACGCGGGAAGCGGGAAGCGACTTTGCTTTATACTATGTAGTGACTATAAAAACTCTAAATTCGATTCAATATCCAATCCTATTGAAAGTAACGCCTGTGACAGATAAGATGAGTAGCACGAAATTAGTATGACAGGAAAGGATCATTTAAAAAAAAGGTAGACCCCAAGCCGTGTTTGTTGCCTGATTCTTCTAGACAATGGTCGCGTGGAATCGGCGTAGCTTCACCTAGTTCCTAAGACGTTTCAAAGTGATCCTTGTGATTTTATTGAAATAAATGATTATTGAATTTGAATTTGACATTGGTGAAAGAAGTGGCAATGAAAATCAGAAGCTGAAGATCGTTTTTAGGCAGCGACTTTAACTGTCAAATTTCTTGTCAAAAGACTACGGGATTTTGATAGTTAAAGCTGATGATTACCAGTGAGCATTAACAATAAGGCTGCGAATTCCGCTTTCTACATTACCTTATTAAAATTTTGAATATTGCATGCATGAAAATTTGGAATATTGCATGCGTGAAAATTTGGAATATTGCATGCGTGAAAATTTGGAATATTGCATGCGTGAAAATTTGGAATATTGCATGCGTGAAAATTTGGAATATTGCATGCGTGAAAATTTGGAATATTGCATGCTTGACGCGCTGATCATGGCTATACCTACTTTAACTGTATCTGTATTATATTTTACATACCCATCTATCGCAATAAATAATTTGAGTTTGATTTTACCTTCGCGTCCAGCTTGAGTTTATTGAGGAACAGCAACTGGTCGCCAGCAGTTGATATCTGTTGTTGTTCCATCTGTATCGCCACATACACTTGCGGCAGACTGCTCACTTTGTCCCCTGATCCGTCGCTGTGCAATGCCGCGGCGCTGAACCTCGAATTCACCTTAATAATACGCATAATAATTTTAGTAGATATTTAACACACCGCCATCAGCCCCAAACTCAGCAAAGGCTACTATGGGAACTAGGTAACTGATACGCTCAGATATTTAAAGATGTCTAGAGGGGTTATTCAGACGTCCAATCATTACATTTGGCGATGTTTTCCTTCACCGTTATAAGCACGTGTTAATGCGCATTGCGCCATTGATGCACAACAGGGAACTACGAACCCGGATTGAAAAGTCGAGGTACATCCCACTCGGCCAACACGTCGTCTATATACAATAATAGTTTTAATATACCGAAAAAAAAAATTGACCGTTGCAGCAGAAGCTTCTTATGATCTGAGCACTGTCAGCATGATTTATTATTGCACTATCACAAAGTTATCGAGGTTTCTTTTTACCCGAAAATTGGCACTAATTTATGGTCTCAGTACTAGAAAATACTACACATATTACAACGGAGACGGCGAGCTATTTATGAATGGATAGAATCGTGAAAATATGAGTAGCTATGTGGTAGGTGCGTATGAATAAACGGTTAACTAAATATTGTGTTTTTTTAAGGATATTATTTTTAATTTTTTAATTTAAGTTTTAACTACTTAAATTTAATTAGTAACAGACACTGACAATACGTTATTATTTTTTTTGGTAATTAAAAACTAGTGTTGTATATTTATAGATTTGCTATGATACTTTATGATACGAAATCTGTCCATTGGGAGGTCTATTTACAGATTTGGGCCTATCAACTACTCTAGACTTGTAAATGCTAAAATAATTTAGTAAATCGCTCAATACTTGTTTAATATAACGCACATAATAATGACAACAAATTAATTCCAATCTGTTTTTATAAGCTTCAAAAGATGATGGAATTTTGAAACCAAGTTTATTTTATTTTTTAAATCACATTTATTTATTTGGTAAATTATACTTACTTGTAAGCTCTGTAGTGTCATCTCAAAGTTTGTATTCATACTTTTACATGAGCATCCAATTCTGGTGGCATCTATTCTTAGACTAAAAATCTGCAAAATATTTAAGCATTTCAATTTTTTGAATAAATACACCAATCGAATCTACATCTACTCTAATATTGAAAGGAGAAAGCATTTTTGTTTTTAAATGTTTTTTTGTAACGGATAAACTAAAAAACAACAGGACCAATTTTAAAAATATATAGGTCAAATTTGATTATACAAAAAATTAGAGATAGATACGAAAATTGCAATAATGTAAGCTAAGATATTAAAAATTTGCCTATAATGTTCATTAGTACAGTAGTCTATATACTAATATATTTCTGTCTGTCTGTCTGTGACGCTATCACGGCCAATCAGCTGGGCCGATTGTAATGAAATGTCTTATAGAGATAGTTTAAAATATTAAAATGAACATAGACTACTTTTTTTTCAGGAATCACAATGCTTAACGTTAAAGTCGAAGGTAAAAGCTTTCAATAATATTTATCCTTTTGATTTTGACACTTTGAAACATCTACTTTAAGTAGGTATTTTCGTCTTACCTTTGGTATGACAGGTGAAAGCCTGGTTATAATAGAAGCAAACTGCATCTCCATATCTGAGCATATTTTAACATCCTTCTTCTGTGCTTTATGTTTATGTACAAAATGGTACAACTCATCTTGGAATGTGATCACTGTATTACTTATTGCTACATGAATTTTCTGAAAACAATCAATAACTTATCACATTACATAACCCTCATAGAGTAGATAGAACTTCACATACAAGTATTCGTAAGTTTGTGTAATCACTACATAGTATAAAGCAAAGTCGCTTCCCGCTTCCCGCGTCTGTATGTATGCTTATATCTTTAAAACTACACAACGGATTTTGATGCGGTTTTTTTTAATAGATAGAGTGATTCAGGAGGAAGGTATATAGGAAACAGCTTTGCACCCGTGCGAAGCCGGGGCGGGTCGCTAGTCAAAACTAAGATAAGAAAATATTATTCTGTTAGGTAAGACACACCATGTAGGTATTTAATAGGAGAATCATCAATTATCAATTTTTAAAATGGTCTTTTGAAATTATTATAAAAATCATAGTGATAATTGGTTTACTCGATTATACTCATCAGTATTTACAACAAAAAAAGTATAATAATCTATTCTATCAGTAATATGGCATCCATAAAAAAAAGCTTGTACGCTTTGTTTAGTTTGGGGCTAGATGGCGCTGTGTGTAATGTCCACCATTATATTCATCAGCATTTAACTACTGACTATGCAAGGTTAAGACACTTTACATCTATTAATTAGCTGGACAATGTTGGATGGCCTTCAATCTAGGCTTAATTAGCTAACATTATTCAGTTTTTCATTGGACTCACATTATGATATTATGAAATTACCTTCATTTAATAATATGAGATACATGTGGGGTTAGACTTAATCACTACAATTTAAAGTTACCAAATTTATCTTTTTTTTAACCTGTTTTGTCCCACTACTGGCAATATTGCAAAATAAATATAGAAAAATAAATGTTGTCAAAATCTACCATAAGGCACGTTTTTATTTTTTTGTGTCTACCACCAAGAACCAGGAAATAACCAAGGAGAACCTAAGACACAATAAGTTGTCTGTTCCTCCCTCTACCATTGCCCTCCCCTCCAAAACCATTGTGAAATTAAGTTGTAAACAACATGGAATTACCTCTACATTCAATGGTCCATCAGCCTTTACTGTTCCCTCAATAACAAAGCTACATTCAGCCTCTCCGAGCCTGTCTGGCCCTCCCACTATCATTGCCCTGCCCTCCACCACCTTAGTGGAAAAGACCAGAGCCCTAGCTGGGCCACCAGCTGCTCCATCAGCGTGGACCTCAAGAGCAGTTGCGTAGATAATGCAAGGCTCGGAAGACCTGCAGTTCAGGGTGATGCTAGCATCAAATATGTGTACTCCCATGAACTGGAAATAATATTTAATAAAAATTATATTAAATTTTTTATGGAATCATTTGCATAACTTATTTTATAAGACAAGTAAGTACCGTACTGCAAACAATTTTCTTCTCAATTTTTCATAAATAATATGAATGAATGTTTGTTGAGTTCGAACATGAATAAAAATAAATTGTATTTTTATGAATTCCACACACCTTAGGTATAAATATGAAGAGGCACAAAAAAAAAGCCTTACATTAGGCTATTATGTTTGTAAATAAGTGGATAGATTCAAAAATGCTTAGTTACCTGAGCAAACATGATCAAACTATGAGGCAATTTTTTATCCCTAAAATCTAGCATCTTTCCAAGACCCGTCTCCAAGTCCCTGATCCCAGAGGTCATGTCATCCATCCCTTCTCGGGACAGCGAGTTCTGTTTTGACAGTAGCGGCTTAAGAATGGTCTCCACCACAACACTCCTTTTCTCTTCCACATTGTTATTAACTTGCACACCTCTTATTACAACTGATACAAGCTTATTGATTTCCGAGTTAAAGCAACTGCTTTGAAAAGATATCTCTTCGATGTGCTAGAAATAAAATAAACTTTATTTATGGCCTGATCTCAATATGTATAAATGCAAACTATATGTATGATTAGTTTATTTATTTTAGTTTTATTTTATTGTATTACTTACTATGAAATATCTATCTTTCGATAGTGTCACATCCTTGAGTATAAGTTTCGGCACAGCGATTCTGCCGATTTTCAGCTTGATATGAAACTTCCTCATGAACAGCCATGCTAACACGGTCGGCAACAGCCTAAATATAACAAATAGCGAAAATAAACAGTCAACAAAATCAAAACAAATAGAAATAGCGGTGTCAACATGTTTGTAATTTCACACTCACCAAGAAACGCAAGAATAGATTGCCGCAAATATCAAACATAATATCAATAGTACGTGCATTTTTGGGCCTAAATCATTTCATAATTATCTAAATTAGCTTGAGTTTTCATTTTATTGAAACGATCGAGAGAAACAAACTTCACAAATCTCCAACCCAAGTAGGTATTTACCTAAACTTAGCTATCAAAATGTAACCTTCATATAACTAGGGAGAGACCATTCTTTAAATCCATATGCTATACAAATCGATTTTCAATTTGGAAATCGACTAAGTTTAGTAGGTATTTACAGTATGTATTAAAATATATAAAATTAATCTCTGTTCAATTAACGCCTTCGCCTTTCGTCATCATTATCATTAAGGGTGTGAAATCAAGTGTTAAAGAGTACACTCGATATCCAATGTAGAAAATATTATATAAGTACTTAGGTACCTAATAGTACCTCATTTATATAAACTGGATTGAAACGCATAACCACTTAGAAACCAAATAAATCATTAATTATTATAGATTACGACAAAACAATTAGGTTTAAGTTTTTTTCAAAAATCATTAGACAGACAGAGACAGCGTGGAAACGAAATCCCTCAGTGCTCTTACTCAATCATCGTCGATGATTCATCGACATTAATAGACTCTACTTATAAAACTATCGATTCAATTTTGAATCGATTTCGATAGTTATTCTGTTGTTGATTTCCTTATTATGAAATGTCAGTGTAATTTTTGGCATGACAGAAATATTTCGTTCAAAAATAGTTTTGCAAAGGTACACTTTTAACTTCTATTTCAGGAACCTATTGACGAGTCTGGAAATTAGTTAATCATCACATTCATTACTTAGGCCTAGAAATTACCCTTGTCTGTCCTAGCTATAGAAAGAACTTGTCCACTCCGGTCCTAGACTCCTAAGTAGTTTTTGAGGAAAAATAATAAGGAAAAAGAATTGATGGTAAATATTAAAATACATGGAAATCAGAACAGATACAAAATAAAAGTTGCGAAGACTGATAGGGAAAACCTTAACTACCTATTCATTGCGTTTTAAAAGTCCAGTAAGAGTAGTGTCCTGAAGCATTCACCAACATCAAATCAAATAAATAAAACCTTTATGAAATAACTGAAATTTTATTACTAACAAAATTATTAAACTACACAACATTTACACATAAACTAAACTTAATACAATAGTTCAAGGCCATGATCTCTTAGCAGTGAACCCTTCATACTTCTTCCTCGTCTTTAGACCTGACACTATGGTGGAGCTTTTGGGGTATGCTGTTGCTCCATTGAATAAGGTGTCTTTATCTGAAAATGAAAATGACAAAATCATATCCATCAATAACATATTTTGCTTACAAAATTTCGTGGATGGTAGGTCACGTCATAGTGTCAAAACGGGGATTTGCAAATATAAAGCAGTTCGTAATGAGCTATTGCCATCTCTAGTGACATGGTTTTTAGTCTCCTTGAAGGCCTTCATCGTGGCTTGACGGCTTTTTAAAGCCGACTGACATCTTAACGTGTCCTTAAGCATGGTAAGCTCAGCTATTAAAGACAATGGTAGTCGTCCAGCTATTTGATGAAGATTGTATTTTACTGTGTGTTTTAATTGATCATCACAGTGCAGAAATTTAAACCACTTTGTCTAGACAGGATTCCCATAAAGGACTCCTGGGAATCTTAGTAAAAGATTGACATAAAAAATAACTGTCTTACCAGGATGGAATCGCACGTAATTCTCCTGTACATGCATATTCTTTGGCAGTTCCATTTTAGTTAAAGCATCAAATGGTGTATTTGTGTCGACTGGAGTCAAGTAGAAATTTTTGAGGTCATCTGAAAAATATTAATGACTTTTAATTACAACAAATCAATAATCCTTTTATGCAATCATTTACAGTCTTGTACCTTGAGCACTAACAATTCTGACAGTATATGGTGGTGGCTGAATAATCGGTTTTTCTTACTTCTTTCTTTCTTTACTTCAGTACCACTATGGTATTGGTATATTTATGTGAATATCAAATTTTAGTCTATACATTCAAAATTTTGTTTGATATTTTGTACATGTACAAATCAAGTATTCTATTCATACTTGTCTTAAGTTATCATTGATCCTTCAATTTATCAAGCATTCTCATCTTCCTGCCCTCATCCCATTCAGGTTGGGTCAGCAAAATATGTATTTTTCTTCAGTTTCCTTCTATCAGCAATCATCTCATCACTCACTCCTTTCTTACCGACTTCATCTTTCACACAGTCCATCCATCTTTTCTTTGGCCTACCTCTACTTCTGCTGATTATTTAACTATCTTTACATTAACAGAAAGTGGTTAAAGGATATGCTTTAGGCTGTCATGAACTATCCACTTTGCATTAGAGGCGTAGCCATATGATTTGTCATGGGATCGATAGAGTTGTAAAATGTCTGATTGTATCAACAGAATGGTACTCACCGACTGTCTCAATTGTGTGCAATAAGGAGTTAGGCACGCTGTAGCCAGTCTCCTCAAAACATGTTTTCAGCACAGCAAACTTTACATCAAGCCCTTCAAATTCAGAATCAGGGTTTAATCCGTTATTCGCACATATTTGAGCAATTGTGTCTTCAATTGTGGCAGGAGGATCCCACGGCTTGGTGGGTCGTAAAAATCTGGAATTGACAAGTTGTTGTTTGTTGGTAATAAAGTTTACAAAAAGTCAACATAATATTATGTACCTTGGTTTTATGTAAGTAATTATTAAAAAAATACTATGATAGTAGCAGGATTCAAATCTTCTATTTTATAAAAATGAATCCCTATTTCCCTTGGTCATAGCATCATGCGTAAACGGCTGGACTGATTTTGATAATTCTTTTTTTGTTGTATTTGTTATGGTTAGGAGTAGTTTGAATGAAAGAAACTTTGAAAAATCTAATAATTTGACAGGAAAACATCTCATCTGGACAGATAATAGGTTTAAAATAAATAAATAAATAGGACATAATGATGACTATAAAATCTCTGTTTAAACTTACCCTCTTGCTGCCAGGGATTCTGCATCTGCTTGCAACTTTTTGTCAACTTTAGGGAATTTTTTTTGGACATTTCTGATCGTAGTTGTCTGAAAATAAATTATTATTTCTATTATTATTTGATTCCTAGCGGAGTCCTGCGGTGTCGACTATGAAAAATTGCTTTTAGCACTGAGGGATAATGTAGCTTTATTTATGTGAAAAGATAGCAGATTCAGATTAGTAGTTCCAGACAATACCTCCTACATCCAAACTCACATAAAATATCAGAATTTTGAAAGTCGTAAGGTTGTTATTGGTTTAACGCAGGCGAAAGCTGGTTCAATCAATAGCAAATAGGCGGAAACATTTAGTAAAAACTTTTTATAACAAAGCACAAAGTAACCTAATTATAACCTGCAAATTGGTTCGTTGCAAGGACAGTAGCACGTTCCGTAGCATTTTGAAGAAATTAATTTAGATGATTGCTAATAAATAAGAAATGCTGTGATTTATAATTCGTTTTTCACTTCACAAAATTGTTATTTCCTTTTCCCTGAAATAGGATAGGATTTGATTTGATTGATGATTGACATGACAAGCGGCCGTCGACAGCCGAGCCTTACGATTCTTTCTACGCACACTGAAACTATTTAATATGCAAATATACATATTTTTAAATTGTATTTAAAGCTTAAAAAAAACTCTTTTTATACAAATTTATTTATATTTTCATTTTAATCATGTTATAGTATTTTAAGTTATGTTATTATACCAAATCCTGCGACTTAAATAAATAAAGAAGTCTATGTTGGACAGTCGTACGTGTAAAGGAACGTTTTAAAATTTCTGGACGAAACTTGTTTCTTACTTTTACCGCTAGTGGCAGCACTATCGGCTTGGGTTGTTGTTTCTTAGATCCGCCGCCATTTTCCAGTCGCAATTGGAAGGTGAAAACTTCACTAAATGTCGGTGATGATTTTAAGATTTTGAGTGGTTTCTTTGAGATTGGACCTGTTATTTAGTGTTGTGAAATGAAAATGAAGTGTCCCGGACTACCATGACGCATCAAAATCACCAAACAAACGGTGCAAGTCTCGAGGATTGCCACACAAACTTCTTTGCCTTGGTAAGTCACTTTTACATTGATGAAAGAACTCGTATGTACTTTTCTTTCGAAATCATTGTGATTTACGTGGTGTCAACTCTTGCGCTGTTATTCCGATGTATCTGACAGTGTGTTATGGCATTTCTAATAAATTGAGTGCACGATTACCACTATGTGATGATTCGGGTTATCGTTATTGGACGCTGCTAGACGAAATTCACCTTATTGCGATGCTACCACTGAATCGATTTATTGAAGTAATGTTTTCATGTGAGACAGTTTAGGTTTAGGCGGCTAATGACGTTCGACCGTTAGTCATCCTGGCATCATTCTCTACGCTACTCGCGAGTCGAGTCCAGTTGCTAACCCACAAAATGTCAACGCTTTCAGAGAGCGAGGGCACTAGATGCCACCGGCCCATAGAGGTCATTTTAAATTCACCTGGCCGCAACACGAACCGTAATGCGTTCGCAAGACTAGTTTCGCCGAGTTGAGGAAATACTTTCATATTAGGTACATTTTTGAAACAGTTCACTCGGTTCGATAATGCGACACGATAGCGAACCGTGAGGATCGCGTTTGTATGCGAACGAGCATGGCGAAGAAACGGTCGGGTCATTCATTATCGCCGTGTTGTAGTGTCGAGTGGCTTTGCGTAATGTTCATGGCTGGCGCGAATTTTATCAGATTATGTTCGGGCTAGGATCAGCGGGTGGGTGTGAGGTGGGGTGGCGGGCGAGGGTCGCGAGAGCGCCACTTCCACCTGACGCGTCGCCTTCGTATCTCCGCGGCGGCGCGCGCCTGCCTGCACCCGCCTCCCTCTGCGCTCCGCCCGCCTATTGAGACACGATACAAATTACCGATTTCTTGCCCTGCCTGCTTATTGTCTAATTATTTATGCGTGGTTGCGGACATCGAGCCGTTGTCGAGTGGAATTTTATTCGTTGTCGTCGCTTTGCGGGTGACGCATTGGCTAGACCGAGAAGTTCAATACACTCGAACTCCTTCGAAAACCTCTCTATTTCCATGGTGTCGGTATGCCGTCGTTACTTATCGATTCCCACTCATCCCTGGTAGTTTATTTAGGTCTGGTGCTGGTATGCAGGCATCTGCGTGGCGACACAGATGTCGGGGGTCGGAGCGCGCGCTCGCTGGCTGCGCGGGCGTCTTGCGCTCATTCAACCGTTTATGAATGGTTGTAATGATTGTAACTTTCCCATAAGCGGGCCTCCGCCCAAGTATCATTTGCGTGTGCCGTGATTGCCTGTCTAGGTTAGGCTGACTCCGTTTTGTCTTTGTTCTTGTTTATATTTAGTATGCTATAACTACACGTTAATGTACATGGATATGTAATGTACCTATGGATATGTGGTTGATTGTGTGTCCATGCTATTTACGTAATTGTTATTCTTGCTGTTGTGGTCCTTCGAGCCGGATACTACTGAGTTAAGGTTGTTTTTGAGTAATGGGTTGAATTATTACACACTTATCGTATTACTTCATGGATTTTCAATGTTAGGTCGAGATTCCTTCGTTTACTGGCAAAGAAATGCGTGTTTCTATTTGACAATATCTCCGTCCCGGGAGTGACTTCCTAACGCTGGCAAGCTGTCCACTCAGTGTTGAAATCCACCGCTAAGTTATTCATGGCATCCGACACACGTACCCTCGGCCGAGCCGCGACCTCTCAGTCCACCCTCTTATCTCCCTCTGTGCACACAGAGCACGACTCCAATTCCGCCCTGAATGTGCCCATTCAAGCCGTTATGAATCCTTTGCCTTCTAGGTCACACAAAAACTACCTAATAAGGGATTGTTTGTGGAATTGTGACTCGGATTAGACAAGTTGTGTAGGTACATCGTTTAACAAATTGCTAATTGTAAATCATGTTTAATTAACGTTATGTGTTAATTTTACAAGTCGCTAGACTTCTCAAAGCGTCTTGAAATTGCTTGCGCTAATTCTATTAGCACACAATTATCCGTTAACTAAAAAAATATTTCTGCTAGTTTTAAATATAAATACCGATCATAGAACGTTATCACCACTATCACGCTAAAGGGAGAACTTTATCGCAAAAACGTAACTGAAAAACCTGTAAAAACAGCTGTTATTTCTGGTTTAAAATCGAATCCTAACATAACAGCGCCAACGCAACACCAACGTAATGTATTAAAATAATTTAAAAGCAATAAGGCTGCGTAAATAAATAAGAAATCATACAAGAACATTCAGAACTTGCTTTCGGTCCAAGGTCGCCAAAAAACTTCTACCTGGCTTAACGAAATCTGTGCCTTACTCGCCGGAAGCACCAGAGAAAAATGAACTTTATGTCAATGACCTAGAGCTGTTTCCACAATGATTTCATTTCTATGTGATAAGCAAGGTGACTGTGATGACCTCTTGCTTGTTAAGTTGTCGATTTGTTTCACGTATCGCAACACACGAATATTGAATTGTTGAAACAATGTAATTTCATAACACAGTAGAATATTTTGAAGGTGACACTTAAGGGGGAAAAGCCCTTGTTATTGAGGCATAAATGATGCCTGCTAAATATTATTCTCCAATTGCATGGCTCCATAAATAGTCGCAAACAAATCGCCAAGAACTAATTGTTTTTGCTTTTGCTTCTTTACTGTTCCAATGCCACCGAGCCAATTAGGAAGTTGTCGATAACTATCAGCATTTTTCCATTAATCAGGTACTAAAAAGAATGCTTGTCATAACATCACTTTAGAAAACAAATGTTTTGAACAGCACGACTGTTGCTTATAAAAATTCCATTTGTATGAAGTTTGTTATGGCGCGGGGGTCCTTATCACCAGCTGATAAGTGGGTTATCACCGCGGCGCACTATCAAGGTCCGAGCAAGAGCGGTGGCTATCGCCTATCGCTATCTGCCACAAGAAGACCGCGTAATAACATTATATTCTGCACATTTTGCCACAAAGCTACCAAGTATAATACAAACTGTAAAATAAATATTTAGTCAGCGATTCATTTGGTCTCATTTTTATTGCGACACCAAATCAAACAAATAACTAAACAGTGTAATCGTGTTTGACAATAAAATACGTGATATAAAATACTACATCGTTTAAAAATCATGCGTGATAAAAGTCGAATTGGTTAATCGTTATATATATTTAAGTATGATGATTTTGATGTAATTGACTACCTGATTCTCGCTTTTAGCTATTAAACAGTTCATTCCTTTTATCCTATCATGAATGTTAGTAATAGTGCAGTTATCATCACGATTTTAGAGCTATCTGATCTCTATTATTAACAGCGCCTGTGAATGACGTGAAGTGGTTTGGACATTCAATTGGCGTCCTAACAATCGGTAAAGTCACTACAAATTCACTCCCGATAAGCGATTTGCAGTAATGTACATCAGGTTTCTTAACAAACAATTTTAGAGTCTAGTTACAAAAAGGTATAATCGAAAAAATTTAATCTGCTAGGTAAGGAAACTATGCTAAAACTGCAGAGGTTTAAATAAAAAATCAGCCAAGTTCGAGTCGGACTCGCGCATGAGGGTTCCTTACTGTTATCTATAAAAAAACGGCGAAAAAAATCACGTTGTTGTATAAGAGCCCCACTGAAATATTTATTATATTCTGTTCTTAGTATTTGTTGTTATAGCGGCAACAGAAATACATCACTTGTGAAAATTTCAACTGTCTAGCTATCACGGTTCATGAGATGGGCTGTATCTCATGAACCGTGACAGACAGACGGACAGCGAAGTCTTAGTAATAGAGTCCCGTTTTTACCCTTTGGGTACGGAACCCTAAAAAAGGTGTTTTCAATAACAGTGGTTCTCGCTGCACTGCCTTAAAATAATTAAATCGCTGGGTAACAAACTGGATATTGGTATAATGCCGTAAAAGGAAAACATTGATTCGCCTGGAAATGTTACGCTGACTACAAAGTAGATGACGTAATCTGTCTGTAATGAGGGTTTAAATTTGTTTGTCATTTTTGAACGTGTTTTTATCAATATTTACAATAGCTTTGATTTTAGGGCAAGGATAACACAATGATTTTCATTATAAAAATACAAATGCCATCTAAAAACAAAAATATATAGAATTTTTCAGAATTTAGACAATCATAGTATCTAACATAAGAGTGTGTTAGGTACCTTATTTTATTTTTACTTATAATGACTTGTTTTTATCACATTTTCCCATAAAACAATCCCAAAACTGAAATCTTGTAGTATCATCTAAGTTACTTCATGCTTATAACAAGCTTGTGGTCAATTAGTTTTTAGGCTGTTCGATGGTCTCTATCGAGACTTTTAAAGCCGACAAGACCAATATCTTAAGCTATGGAAATGCATAGCCCTTGAAAGCTGACAACATCCATTGCCTGGGTTGCCCTTAATGGGTGTTTGAATGTTCTTGATCAACTTACATTATGAGGAAATGATCGCTTTAATCATTTTAATTACTAAACGCATTACGCGTAAACGCAACGTAAACAGAAGCTCGCTAAAAGAAAATCTCAGCAACATCACACACAAGTCAACATTAGTGGAAGCTGGTTGTTCCTACAACATGTAGTAAAACTAGTTTGTATACTTAGGTTTTATAACTGGTACCTAACCTAGTAAAACTAGTAGACTAAATTTGCCTTTAGATATCTATCGAGAATCAAAACACGTTTCTCGATTGCAATGCAGACATCGAAGGTTACCATAGGTATCGACAGGATTTATCGATGATTAATTTTATATTGGAAAATTGGAAAGGTGATGTAAAGCGATCATAATTGTTACATAACACCCCTGTTTGCCCCTGGCACAGTAACAGCATAAGAGTCCTTTTCCTCTTAACGTTATGAACATCGCATTCTGGGTCAAGGTTTTGTTTTGATGACACTGGCTCGAGGAAAATATTGGACACGTCTTGCTTCGTTTCTTTATTTTAAAAAGCATACCGATGCCGACTTACATTTTCGTAGCCTAACTCAATAAATGGTTTCTAGATGCTGCTTTTTACTGCCTTTTCCTCAGGTTTTCTTTATCTTGGTAGCTAGAATCTACGTTCTGAATTGGTTGGCCCTTTTCAACTTTCCTCAAGATCAAAATTAAGGTCTTCCGCTTTGGTAGCGACAGTGCGGGTCGGCCGCGACCGCGGTCACGATATGTGGGTCGAGATAACAGAAGAGCTCGCCGGTCGTCCCACATTCGATACCACGACAGGCACATTATGACGCCTGTTTTATCGCCCAACCCGTTGTCAAGTACAAGATTGATTTAGGCTCTTTTATCTATCTTCTACGTATGCCACAGGTCATAAACCCGAACAAGTCATGATACGGCAAAAAAAAAACTGTATTCGCCGTTTGTTTGAAATAATAATTACTTGTTTACACTTCATCGATCGCTGTGATCGAGACTTCTCTAGCCTTGTGCTCTACTTTTGCTTTTATAGACTAAGGGTTGTTTACAGTAACCTTGTAATTCTATGTACTTAACTAAAATAGACGATACTGCTAGACACCCATTTACTTCAGTTAGTTTTCGTATTCTAAATTAATTTTACTTGTAGTTAATTTCGCTTAGTCGTAATTTTGTGTGCTGACTAATTACTAACAAGAATACTGATCAAACAGTAGAACACAGCAAACTTGAACGTCGCTCACCGTGATCACCGGCCCTTTGCATGCAGGATTCGGCCCTCGTCTCACGGAAAACAAGTTTCACTCGACAATCAACCACATAAGAGTACGTTGCTTGTAAAATACCTCTAGTAACTTGATGTTTTGAATATCACAATCAAGCATTTACAAATTGTTTTATTAATCGTTAACAAATTTGTGTTACATAATCGTTTTTTTTTCGCTTCGCCTGTTGGCTGACCTTATTTCAATATCAACTTACATAGTATGTAATCAAAAACAGGCTGGCTGATATTAGCATGTCGACAAAAATGTCGGGTTCCGTTACGCAATGTCGAATTATGCATTAGAGACTAGGTAAACATGGGCCTCTCAATATAGCCGACGGAAACTCGGCCGAATGCAATGTCTGAGGGCACGCGATTAAATTTAAAACGCTTTCACTCTGCTGTACTATACCCCTCCCGTCTGCTTCCCCCACTGGGCGCTGCGGCCTCAGCGACGAAGCCGACGAAGGTGCGAAACTTTGGACTCGTTTGTGATCGTCAAATCTTCGCTCGATTATTTCATAAAGATATCCATTTCAGTCAGGCAACCTAGTCTTTTTTGAGGTCTCCCAATAAAATGTATCTTTGCATAGTAATCGCAAAATGAGAGGTTGAGTTTCGCTCTGTTTTATATCTTCTTGACATACGACGTAGTATGTAGATACATCATGTTACAAAACAGAATGAAATATGTATTGCTTTCGCACACGTACGTATTAATCGGCTTGCGTTTCACTTGCTAAATGTTGTACAGCCGAAGCAATGTTTACGTGTCACCCACCATCCATAGAGGCTGAAGCGGTCGACGTGAACGTGCTCTCGTTTCTTTGCAGACAAAGATAGCTTTAGTGGAAGTGAAATGATTATTTGCGCACGTCAAGTCTTTCTATCAACTCTTCGTGGATTCACTTTGAATTTGTCTGTATGATTTTTAGTTTCAACATCATTGAAGATGCTGTGATAAGTTCGTTGAAATCGGGTTATGTCTGTCTCATCAAATGTCTAGTAGATGCTTTACTATTTATCTTCTGAACACATTATTCTACCGAGTCTTCTTTTTAAGTTTTTGTTTTGACATGCTTTTATTAGTTATAATACCGTCTTGCTGGTTTACCCTGCTTTATGCTTTGTCTTTAATGTAAAATAAATACGATTGGCTTATTGCATAACCAAGTACTTTTTTTTGTTAAACTAGGGCAAACCGTCAAATTTCTAGACTACACTTAAGGTCGTTGAGTTCGTTGACCGCCGCTGCCGGCGCGCGCCTTTACCGTTAACAGCGGAACGTATACTTCGAATCGTCTACCTGCCTGCCCTGTGCCCTATCCGAGATAAGTAGACTATCCAGAGATGTTATTTCATAACCTACGAATCACGGTTAAAAAAGGATGTTAATAATATGTCTTTGTCAGTGACCTCTACTTTAGCTACGCCCTTTGTAAGTCTCGGTGAAAGAAGCTTTCAGGATTATCAGTTTTGAAAGTTTAGATATCCACCTAAATTTGATCAACGTTTGGTTAAATGGTCACTTTCTATTAGGTTGTCGGTTTGACACCGTTGCAAACGGCCTCGAAGTTCAATAATGGCACTTAATACGAGTTCCGAGTCATTGTCCCATCATCGTCCAAGGCGACAAAACTTTATTGTTATTACCAAAATTAAGAACAGATTATAACGCTTAGCCAAATAAATCCAAGCAGTCAATTTCTAAAATCAAGGCAATTTAAGTTAGAATACAGTACAAATTAATTTAAAACTCTGCCAGGGTTGATCTTTTACACCTCAATTATTCTGTGCCAGACAGCCTTATCTATGTGATGCTTAGTTCTAGTAATATTTTGATAAAGTACAGTGTTAGCTGTGTAAAGCAATCATTGTCGGCATATCCAGCTTAGTTCTGTGTCAAATTTACATGCGCCAGCGCCGCAGTGGCCTCTGAAACGAGTCATGGCGCGTGCCTCTGTACGCGTTAGCCGCATAACAATTCCATTTTAATTCCTACACACATGCAACATGATACTTTAACACGACCAAGGCCTCTGGTTCGTCCGAAAATGTTCTTGTGTTTTGATTGTGACCTTATATAGTCATCGATGTTTCTGAATATACACGTATTGTCCATCAAAATAACATCTATGATCTTATGCTCGTGATAATCAGACGAAAGCAAACAGTAAATAGGTAAGTGATAATGTTGTTGGGTTTATACATACATCTACTCTACACTCTTAATTATTCATTCGTCCTCGCCCTTGACGACAAACAAGCAAACTGGCGATATGAGAATGGAAATCATGTTTTACCATCCGAGTATTCTACAGTTCGTTGAGATAATGTTGTATTTATTTATGCTAGGAAATTTAATTAACTTCTTAGTTGTAGTATAAACGTATGATTCAAGTTATTGTTGAATGCAATGATTTTAATATAACATCGGTATAATCTGTAAGTATGGGGTCAGAGGTAATTATAAAATCTCAGAAAAGAAGCAACATTATTACAAAAATATTACTCAAATTTGCTGTCTCTCTCTTAATGTCATGTTGATTAGATATAACGAGGGATCTCAGTGTTTCTGTAGTGACTACCGTCTTCTCATTTCAAGTTACTGTCTTGAATTTGAAGACTAAGGTTTACGCAAATTTAGTCTTTATCGTGAACAGAATAAGACCGATCGTATTTAACTAAATTAAAGTCAGTTTGTCGTGACAACTAAATTGCCACCATTGTGTTTGTAGCACTTAAACTGTCTACCAGTAAGTACCTACCCCATGCTAAATACAACTCTGATAAGATTTTATTGGAAAACATTTTCCATAAACGTTTACACAAAATCGTCATTTTTATCTTGTTTTATTACCTTCATAATAATATTCACTTCAATATCATGCTATGTCCGTGCAGATGTCCCGTAAAATTATTCTGTTTTTCCTTGTTCTACTCAAAATATTTCCTCTGTGAGTTTTGTGTTCTCTTCATTAGAACACAATGCAGGAAACAGCCTTCTTCCTCAGTTTCTCTAGATTAATGTAACTTGCTGCTTAGGTCCTGCATCTTCTTCATACCTTAAATTTAATTTCGATAATGGTAAAATGTCGCAATAACAATGTTCTGAGCTACAAGCAGTGATTATTGTAAAACGCACGTACCCTATCAACAATGACGTTCGCGGAAGCAGACCGTACACTGGACACGACAACGGCAGCTCTTTTAATACTTGCACTTGTCTCGCAAAACGTAATAATAAAACCAGTAACTGTATTTTCATTTAACCCTCTGTCACCAGGTAAACTAGGCAGCTTTTTATCCATCTAGTCGAACCAAGTCAAGGATAAAGACCAGAAATCACAGCAGAATGAACCGAATCAGTGACCAAACCGCTTTTGTTATTTGCCTTGTACACTCGAAGCTGTACTATAGAATGGAATTTTACTATTTACAAACAAGATTATATTTTATAGAAATGTATCCACATTTCCTTTGCTAGTTTGGTGAGAATTTTGTAAAACGATAGGAATTTGACTGTGTTGTTTTACGTGACGTCAGATGTCAAAAAATGCAGTAGCGAAGTGCACGGCCGGTCGGGCGGGGGCAGTCGCACGCGCAGTGCCGTCACATCGCATATTCCCGATTGTTTACCCCGCAGCCGCCGCTCGTAACGTAACCGTGCGACGTTGCCACTCTGCGTCTAGCCTCCTCTCACTTTCGCGACTAACTCCGTTTCATTCGTACATAATAAGTCCGTCTTGCTCACTCGACTAGCGGTGCTCGACTTTTTTGGACAAGCAGTTTTTTTCAGGGACCGAATAACCGAAAAATTAAGATACCTCTATTTATCGATATGACGTCATACCGATAAATTCCGGTATTCCATATATTTCAATACCTAAAAATATAACGGTACCGAAAAGCTTCTACCGAAATTCATAGTGGTATACTAAAGGTTGAATAACGATACCGCAATTTCTACCCAAATATTATAGGTTTTCTCACTCCCCGCGCGGCGGGGAGCGGCGGCGGCGGCGGTCGGTGCATCAAACGACTTACTACGTTTGTTTTGTTGTGTTGTGTCAGTTTCAGTTGTGTGTGATGCGACATACGAACTATACCTATAGCGAACTGCAAATTCAAAATCGAACTCAAAATTTCATTACTTAGATGATAGGTCTGTTCCCTACCTACGTACCTACGTAGTAGGTACTGTATCTACCTCTACCTAGTAGGTATTGTCGGCGGATCTTAGTTTAGTTAGGTAAGTATCTACCTACTAGGGTTCAGAACCGGGAAATCCCGGTACCGAAAGTACCGGGAATTCCCGGTTCTTTTGTCAGTAAAAAGGAACCGGGAAATCTAATTTGATTCCCGGTTCTTTCGGTACTTTCGGGAATTTTATTTTTATAACTCGGCGGGCCTCGCAGGACTCGCCACGTGCGAAAAGTAAGAAAAAAGTGTCGCGCGTTTGACTCCAAGGTAAGTATTACGTTGTTCCTCATACCAAACAATGGTGACAGAATGTAATTTACTTCAAATACGACGTATTATCATACTCCTAATATGATTTTTGTGATATTATAAAAAAAACCACAGTAATTTTAGGGGCTGGTATCTTATCTTAGCCTATATCGTCCCAGGGCAAAGGCCTCCCTCCCTTCTTTTCACACCTTTCGATCTCCAGCTAAGTTGCGCCAGTCATTTAAATTGCTGTCGAGATCGTCCTGCCATCTCCTCCGGAGTCTGCCTCGAAGGCGTGTAGTTTGTGGGGACCAATCGTTTGTTATTTTGGCCCGAAGATCGTCCGGCATGTGAGCGACATGCCCTGCTCAATCCCATTTGAGTTTGGCCGCTTTATGGGTGACGTCAACTATTTTTGTTTTGAAGCGTAGTATCGTGTTTCGTATGCGGTCTGTGAGTCTGACTCCTAAGATACTACGCTCCATGGCTCTTTGGCAAACCTCGAGTTGGTATCTCTCATGAGCTGTCGGGAACCAAGTCTGTGCACCGTACGTTAGAATTGGGAGAATGCACATGTCCATAAATCTGCGCTTATATACTCATGGACATACTCAATCTCCACATTCTCCACGTACAATCTCCTCTTCGTGCCATTGGTCATCAGCTTGGTCTTGCTCATATTCATTCGGAGTCCCACATCTTGGTCGGCTTGCTTGGTTCAGTTCTTGAAGCATATCGCCTAGTTCTGCAGCTGTGAGGGAGAAAAGGACAATATCGTCGGCGAAGCGCAGGTTTGTTAGCCTGCTATCTCCGACGACGATGCCCTTCTCAGCCCATTTGGGCTTCAATCGCTTGAACACTTCTTCCAAAGTAGCTGTAAACAATTTAGGAGAAAGCGGGTCTCCCTGTTTCACGCCTTTTACAATTTGGAAAGAGAGAGCCCCGTGAGTGAGGTTTTTATGGATGCTGTACTATTGCTATAGATATTAAGTTGAATGTACGTTTAATTTATGTTCTGATTAGAAAGTGCCTCGAATAATGGTTTATGTTTTATGCTATCAAAAGCTTTTGAGTAATCTACAAATGCAAGATAAAGTGGGATATTAAATTCTACATGTTTTTCTAAGAGCTGGTTAAGGGAATGGAAATAATCCGTCGTGGAGAGGCCACGGCGGAAACCCGCTTGTTCTGGTGGTTGATGTAAATCGAGCTCACCGGATATTCGATTTTAGATAATTTTCATGAATAGTTTAAAAAGGTGTGAGATAAAACTGATGGGACGATAATTGCCAATGTCGGACTTTTCACCCTTTTTATGTATGAGTATAATGGTGGAGTGGCAGAAATTATGAGGAAAAGAACCGGTCTGAAGAATGTAGTTACAAAGGTTCGTAAGGTGTGGGAGTGGTACTGGTTCTCCGATTTTTAAGGCTTCGGTGGTAACACCATCTGCACCTGGGCTCTTGCTATATTTCATGCTGCAAAGCGCGCGATGAACCTCTGGTCCTGTTATCGGTTCTATATAATTTTTCTGATATATATTCATTCTTAATGTTATCTATTCTCGTCGATCTTAATTGTAGTTGACTTTTGAACCTTATCACTTGTTTTATAAATCAAAAACTGCCAAGAACCGAAAATACCGAAAGAACCGGGAAATCCCGGTACCGATTTAAAAAAGTACCGAAATTCCCGGTTCTTACAAAGAATACCGGTTCCGGAAACACTACTACCTACCTACGTAAAGATAGCTGTTTGGTTGCGCGGCAGACAATTTTTGACCTTATCCAGTGACACATAACCATTCTTGCTGTGACACGGCACGTAGGTAGGTAGGTACCTACTGACCTTACCTGCCTCACTATGTTTTGTACCTATTGAATGTAGGTACCTGCCTACCTCGGTACCTACCCACCTAGGTAGGTAGGTACCTACCTACAGTTCTGCCATTCGTGTAGTTAGCTGTGTGTACGCAGAAATGGTTTTGTGTCAGTGACACAAAACCATGATAAGGTCGAAAATTGTCTGCCGCGCAACCAAACAGCTCACTTCACAGATGCCAAGATCCACCAACCCGGGTCAGCCGGCTTATTTCGTAAAAACTATGTTTATCATGTTATGGCTTTCAATGAAGTTTAGGTGGGACATATAAATTGGAATTCTCATAAATTTTAGAGAATACCTACCTACCTATTTCACCTAAACTGCATTGAAAGCCGTATAGAGTAGGTAGTACCTATGTACTTTACTTACTATTAAAGTATAAATATTATGTGGTATGTGGTAGGTAAGTATAGGTTACCTAATACCTACCTATAATTAAAAATTTATAATAGGTAGATATTTGTTTGACCCACCCACCTATGCACTGTTGCGTAGTGAAGGGTAAGACTAGGAATAGATGCCTCACTGTTGTGCGTGTGTAGTGAAGGGTAAGACTGGGAATAGATGCCTCACTTTTCGAAGTTTATATCGTATTTACTTACCTATCTACATATATAAAAATTTTGCTTTACCTACTGACTGACTGATCTATCAACACACAGCCTAAACCGAAACTTAAAATTTCTTCAGCGCTGTAGGTTGTGCGTTCAATCCCAACCCGGGGCAAATATTTGTGTGATGAACATAGATATTTGTTCTGTGTCTGGGTGTTAGTACCTAACTATATCTATCATAATTATTTATGTACCTACTTAAGTATAAAATTATTTACCTAAGTATTCTATCAGTTAACTAGTTCCCATAGTACAAGCTTTGCTTAGTTTAGGGCTAGATGGCGATGTGTAAAATGTCCAACAATATATATCTATTTATTTATTTATTTATTAGTTTAACATAAATCTATTTGTTATTATAATAACTGCCACAGATGACTAACTCCATCAAAATAAGTATAAATAAATATATGGACGGGCAGAAAACTGTATTAATTTGTGGGAAATGGTACCTATGTGGGTTTTATTTATTTCTTCTCAATGTGTATAACCTTTTTTTAGGTAGAAAAAGACGTCTGTCATCAGATGTTTTTTGCGGCTTGGATGTTGGAATGTCGCAGAGTATTTTGCCGACAGTTAGCAAACGCAAAAAAGCAGATCATAGACGAGTTTCTAATTCATCTGATGAAGGATCGCCATCAGCCCCAGTGTCCCCTGTATATGAATCTGATTTACATTTGAAGAACTGTATGCCGTCGCCGAAAAAAGAAAAAGAGAAACCAGGAACTGAATGTGTTTTCGAATGCGATGATTGTGTCAGAGAAAATAAAATTGATAAGGGAAGTTATCATTTCTGTCACATGCTCTTGGATGAGCTACAATTTGTACGTCCATGTATGCGAAACATGGCGTATAGGCATATCTTAAAGATTGTTGACGCAGTAAAAGGGCAACATAAAATGGGCAAAGAAATCCAAGTAACTTATCCACCTTTTAAACTCTAGATGTACAACAAAATTGATTAAAAATAAAAAAACTATGCAAATTTTAAACATGTATTAATGTTATCTTTATTACTTATTTTATATTTCCTACTAATATTATAAATGCGAAAGTTTGTGTAGATGGATGGATGTTTGTTACTGTGCAGTCGGCGGATCTAGGCACTCGTGAAGTTAGCCGTAGAAACGCACAAATGGTTATTATGTCACTGTATAAAGTCGAAAATTGTCTGCCGCGCATCCAAACGGCTAACATCACCAGTGCCTAGATCCGCCGACTGCACTGTAACAAACATCCATCCTACAACTACTTCAACTACTAAACAGACAGATTTGGTTGAAATTTGGTTTATAGATAGACTATGACCGGGTATAGATAAAAATTGTCCTATATTTAAATACAGGTCATAATCTAATACGCTAATCAGTAATTAATTGTTCTGTTGGCAACGTTCTACAATTAGAATTTCCAAAAAAATAAACAATTAAAACAATTTCGCTCTTATTCCTTTACAATAAAGTCTAAATTTGAGTAATCTCAAAATTTTAAATTTGGAATTATTTTTTTTCGTTTATTTCTGATGAACGAAATAAATAAGAAAATCAAAATTTCACTTTACTTTTATTGACTAGATTTACGTAAAAAAATAGTTAAATTACTTAAAACTAGCCTACGTTTTAAAACTGTCATCCTGAGGTTACGCAAATTTAGACTTTAACGTAAAGGAATAAGAGCGATGGTGTTTTAGGATTCCGAAATTTTTTTATGGGCACAATAGAATCGCCACCTACTTTAATTTAAATTTTATCATAAAGAAATAAAAGAGAAGTTATGTGTATTTATTATGTAAATACCTACCTGCCGGTAATTTATTTTCCCGACATTTCGATTATGTTACTTACCTACAAATAATTACAATAGCCATGGTCGCGAGCAGACGTCATAGTCGGGAAAATAAATTAAAGGTAGGTACTTAATTACGTGATAAAGACCCGTGTCAAAATCTATAGTTAAAGGTAGGTAGGTACCTACCTACTGTGCGTGAACGCGTACGCAACAGAACAGAACAAACAAAGTTTTATTAACCTGTGTGTCGCTCGATTGACAAAGACGTGTGTGTGCGTTCACAACAAACGAACTCGCTCTGAGTTTTGCCCCTCACGCGCCCTCCCCCCCCCTCCTCCCTTCTCTCATAGCCGACGAACGACATCAACACTCAAGATTTTTTCGATACCGTTATTCCATACCGGTATAATTTCGGTATGGCCCAACCGCTATCGAATAACGGTACCGTTATATTTTTGCGGTACCAATACCGTTAACCTCTACCGCTTTCAGTCCCTGGTTTTTTTCCGTTCTAGGCTATAAAGACTTTACGGGATTCTTTTCCGGATTAATTCCTTTTTTCATACCATAATAAATTGAGATCAAGGTGGAAGTTAGTCGTCTGTTATGTCACCGCTATATTGGTAAAAGATTCTCAAATATCGTGGGCTGCATAATAATTTATTTGACAAATCGAGTGGGTAGTTTTCTGATATACAATCAAAAATTTCACTAAATTTCATAATCGTCCAGAGCTTTGAACGCGACTGAAGGAAGACGTTCTGAGCTCTGTCTACATTTGCTTTCAAAGTTTTCAAACGTTCACTTAAAGTACTGCATTCTGGCTTAGCGACCGACAGTGTTATTTTCCGGATAAGCTCTGTTTTTCCCCCGGCTCAGTTCGGGTGTTAAAGCCGGATCCTTACCATCCGTCGTCGCTCGTTCTGCATTTTAAATTCGAGTAGCCGCAGATTTTTGCCTTCCCTCCCAAAGCACTGTCGGTGAATGTGTTTGCGTAATGCCCCGTTTGAATATTGTCACAGTTCAGTACTATAAAACTGATCTGCATCATTTTGAATTCACATCGTGCGACCGCGTACCTATCTACTGTTAAGAACAGTGTTGAGTTGTTTGTGTTCATTTGATGTTTATTCAACCAAAGGATTGCGTGTCGCCTGCGGTCCTTCGACCTTCTTGTTGCTTAGGTATTAACCTTGTTTGTTCCCTAAATGCGAGAACGCAGATAATGATCACCCCCTATTATAACTTGCACTTTGGTTATACGCCCTTTATAATTCGATGCTATCGTTTTGTTGAATGATGTTAGCGTATAATTTTAATAACGTCAATTGTTTCAAATTAGGGCTAGTCGTCACGTCGTTGTACAATAGAAAGTGAAGCGGGCCTGCGCAGACGCATCGGACGCGTTAGAAAGCTAGCGCGGTCTCGGAGAACGTTCACTGCAGCGCCGGGCTCGGCGCATTCTTTCACATGTTGGCCATTAGAGGTGAACTTGATATGAGGAATGTGTAAGAAATGATCATGATCCTGTCTGTTTTCAGGCATCTATCTTGTCGTATCTTTATAATCACTGCAAGTTTTAGCAGTAAATTTTATATTCTTTGTGAAATGTGACTTTTAAAGCTATGTTATTGGTTTGGTTGGACGAATGATGCATTGTTTCAATAGAGGATGCGGATTTACCTATTCACACCTACATAAAACCGTTCTTGTTTTGTTCGTTTTATATTCCGTGTTTCGTTGTCAATATTAGACACGACTCTTACTGGAATGTTATTATTACGCTTTGTAACCAGCAGCCGACTAATAAAACACACAGTAAAACCCTCCGCTTCTAAACAAGCGGGCGACCAGACTATGGCATTAATAACGCTCATTTATAATTTTATGTGTAAGGAGCGTTTAACACAGTGGCATTATGAGTACCGCGTGCAATAACCCCTCGAATCGAAGTTTACACTAAACTCGTTTAGAGTCGATCCTCCCCTCGGCGCGCCAGGTCGCGGCGACCCCACGCGCGTCTGCCAGGTGCGTCGAGCCCCTTCCGCCGCAGATGTCCGCGCTGCTACACGCCAAGACAACCGCACCACTCCCAGAACCGTGAAGATTGCTTGTTTATTTCACTCACTAATTAAAGTTCTTTGATACAAACCTGATGCCAGGCTAACGTTACCTCAAGGTAAAAGTAAATGCAGGTGGTTATTCTCGTGAATTGTCCTGAGCAGACGCGAGGGCGATAAGTTTATGACCCGGTGAAATATTTGCATATCCAAGGTCGGCGCACCACCTGCCGCTCGCTCTTGTGGACACTCGCAGTATTTGCACTCTGTTCACAAATTTACCAACGAAAGGGACAGCGAAATTGAGTTGTTAAAATATTATTTGATAACGAGTAGTCTGTATCATCAATGTATGAGAATTTTAAAATAAAATCGAAATGACCTGCTTGTTTATTCTATCTGTTTGGCATGAGACATCCTAGCATAACACATAATATGTTTAGGAACAACACAGAAAAGCGCTTATGCTGTAGTTTGCCTTGCCGTTCTACACAAGAGCCAAGTAGAGCAATCTTCTGCGGCCACAATAATCATTAAACCATGACGGTAGCCTTTGGGTGGCCTAAAAACTTCTTCACCAGAGTAGATCACTATCACATACGAACTTTCTTGCTTAGTTACAAAAAGCGAGCATGACATAAGTGTTGGTCGTTATCGTATAAGACATCGCTATTTCATTCTGTCACAAAAGTAGAAGCTTGTTAAAACTGTATATAAGAAAAACAGCAAAACTAGCAGAATACGATGATAAGCGGGATAGTCTCGCCTTGCATATTTTATGCATTTGAGCCTGTGCCAAACAACACTTTTGAGAATTATTTCGAGGTCACGCTGAATTGCCTTATTTGCAAAACGCACTTGTGCACAAACTAGGTAGGTACTAGGTACCCCTAATTCATAATAGCAAGGTGATCGAAATTACGAAATAATGTTTGGTTAGTATGTGGTTTGCTTTTGTTTATGCCCTATTTTTTGTTACAGACGGAGCTGTATGGTATAAAATGGCGTAAGCTCGTTTGGGGTGAGAGCGGCGGCGGAGACTCGGAGGAAGGCGGTGCGCCACTCACGGATCCCGTGATTAGCAGCTACGCGCGCTGCCTCGCCGGCGACATCCTGTGCGTGTGGCGGCGCGTGCCGGCTCCGCAGCCGCAGGACATCTACGAGACCAGCTCACCAGCACCGCCGCCGCTCTCGCTCCGCGCCGCCAAGGAGCTCTGGATATTCTGGTACGGCGAAGAGCCCGACTTGAACGGACTCGTCGCACCGGAGCTGATCGCCACCGCCAACCGTGAGTACATACCTACTTAATTCCATATACATATCTACCTAGGTAGATTACAATATCAAACCTCCCAACCAACTTATTCCCACAAGCTGTTACAGTGATAAAGCTTAGCAATCACTGTTACGCGGCTGTTGAAGAAGAGTCAAGACAATATTGTCACAAAGACTGATCAACTTCGTTCCAACAGTTCGTAGATTTAATTAATCAATGAGAAACTTAGTTTATAGTCCTAACAATTAGACGATTCCATGAGGAGGCAGCGTTCCGCGAGCTTGATAGGGAACAAAGTGAACTGTACCAGATTAAAAGCGATAATGTTTCCGACTCGGAACGCGAACAATAGCTCAAGTTTACAGCTCGTTAACTAGACCCGAGACGTTGTATCCGCGACAATTAACGGAGAGATAAGATCACTGCGACATCTCGACGAAAGCCCGACGACTAGACGACGACAATGAACAAAAATCCGGGTACCGAAGTGCGGAGTCGCGCAAGTAATCAACTTAATGAGTTGCTCTCCAACTTAGTCAGACTTAAAGTTGCGGTATCTTTATGAATAGCTCGGGTACGTACAAATGTACATATTGTCTCTGTTCTTTTGCGATGAGTAAAATTTGAAAAACTTGAGACACTTAGACACTCTACCATCTAAGTAATCAATACCAACTTCGTGCAAAAGAGAAAAAAAATCTTACGCTATTCAGTTTTTTTCTTAACGTGAAATCGTTATTCACCCTGACCACACTCTTAACTTCCTTGGTCGATTTGCCGAAAGTCTTATCGTAAAATTTTATCCCTGCAATCGCAATACGAAAGAAATGTACATTTATGCCGCACAGCGACAATATCCTCCACATAAGTACGGGGCACGGGCGACATCTTTGCGGTTACAAGGAACCGCCCGCCCAATTTGCGCCGCGCAGGGCGGGCGGTGTCGTCGGCCTCTTTAGTGGCCTGGCTCTGCTTGTTAGCTTTCTTGGATATCAAGAATAAACTTTTTTCTCGGAAAATGTACTCTTAAAACGTTATCGTAAAATTTCGCTACTTTTACTAAAATTCACCGTGTTGCGTGATAGAAGGACAAACCGACAAACACACTTTCGAATTTATAATAGTAAGGATTTTCTCTCGAACGTACAATTACAATCATTTACGAGTATATTCATAACGTATTATACAACAATTTGATGCCGATGTACCTGATATCTGATATAACATCATTGCCAACCGTAAGTGAAGGGTCGAGTTTACGATCCCCTGCATCGTAACTCCATTCAATAGATAGGCAGCAGTACAATTATGTTCTCGGAAACTCGTAAAGTACACGTACTTACTATTACTAGTAAATACTACGAGTTACTAGACCTACCTATATTTGAAGAACTAGATATTGAGAGAAAAACTTTTCTTTTAAAATGTTTTGACGCGTTTATTGTTAAACCTCGTGTGCCTGTAATTTCGCAAGCGAACCGTACCCTGCAATCTTGAACACATTTCTGCCTTGCGGCGGAAATAGGTATTGTGGTAGTACTTCCCCAGACAAGACCCTGCCTGCCTCTTCACAAGAAACTCTACCACTACTAACACCACAACTTCTAAAATGCAGACAATGCAGATTTCAACTTTTGAGAAGCATAATACAATTTAATCGTTACCCATTATTTAACTAGGTACGAGATATTAAAATCTATAAATAACTATATTATTTTTAGGCTTCCGTACCCAAAAGGTAAAAATGGGAACCTATTACTAAGACTTCTCTGTCCGTCTGTCTTCCACAGGGCTCATCTACTGTGATAGCTATACAGTCGAAATTTTCACAGATGATGTTTTTCTGTTGCCGCTATAACAACAAATACTTACTAAAAACAAAAAAAAAAATATTTAAGTGGAGTTCATGAACGTGATTTTTTTGCCGTTTTTATAGATAATGGTACGAAACCCTTCGTATGCGAGTCCGACTCGCACTTGACCGGTTTTTTTACGTTCTCTTTTATAAAACTACATTTCTTTGTTCTACAATGAAAATATAAACAGTAGGGTTACGAGCAACAATAACAAAATTACTTTATGCGACTTTACTTTTCCTCTTACGATTACTAATAATTTAAATCAATCAGCGCTCGCGCAACGTTTATTCTGCGGCGCCCTCTGGTGTGCAAGTACACGCGCGACCAGCCAAATATAAAAATAAATCGTGACATAAATCTACATAAACGGACTTTATTTAGCTTCTGCCATTGTTTTCGTTGCATCGCTTCCGAGGCTACTTATCAGGAATGTAACTGTTTCAAAAATGCGTCGTTTAATAGCTGATCCGTTGTGCGCCAGTATTGGAGAAAGTTGAGCAGTTTTTCTCCTGCTTATGTCGAGAGCTCCAATTACGATATTCGCGTGCACTGCGCCCCGTGGTCGTGGCAGTGATCATCTCAATTGAATCGGCCTTGCGATTCTATTACGTGCTGGTACAAACTTAAGTGTACCGTATACCACTCGATAGGTTGAGTCGAGTACCATTCTGCCGGAAAAGTTTCGATAATACTTCCTCTGATTATTTCACCGTTGACCGTTCAATTGTGCATTCAAAATTAGGTTTGTTACTGTTTTCCTGTTACTTATCAAGTTATTACTTAGTTCCGTAATTAGATCTTTGGTTATTGCAATAAACGCGTTTTATGTTTTGGTGGATTTAAGTTTTAATTTTCATCGGAAACTTTACAAAGCTGCTGAGATGCTGATCTTCAGATCAGCATCGGATGTATCACATAGGCGTCACTAGATGTAGGAAAAGTTGTGTAATATCGCACCCATGTGCTAAGTATCCGTAAACGCTGCCTTAGTTACCAACTAGACAAGGCGTATGAGTATTACGTGTTGCTGAACCCAATGACCGTGTTTACGCACATCTTGGGAATTTTTCAACCTTTAGATTCATTAGAGTAAAAGTGAGAAGAACCATAATAGAACTAGCTGCGCTGAAAACTTATAATTTTATCACTAGAGCAAAGCTTCAAACAATAAACAGAATCGCAAGTGAAATTTTCCAATACACGATTAGCAATAAGCGAACGCGATTGTACAACTCCATCGCGTGTCTGACAAATTCTACGTACAATGGCGACGTCGGGCGTGGGAAGGCTGCATTATCTGCCTCCGTTTCTATAGGGCCTAATAATATGCTACTTGGTTTACATGCCCCTAAAGATTACCGTCCTGCCCGCCCGGTCAAAGGCAACGCGCCTCGATGTCACGCTCGGGAGGTTTAGCATTCCTTTGAATAATTGATAGTTGGCTTCTGTATCTTGGATAGCTTCAATTACATTGTTATCGCGTAATAGGCTATTTGACAGTATGAAAAATAAAGTGTTGTTGATAGTAATATAAGTAAATTATGCCTTCATAAAGCGTTATGGAGTAAAATAACTTGAAAATAAACAATGATTTATAAAAAAACCCATTATTAAAATTATCTATTTTTAAACGCCAGTCGCGTGACACAAAACGGACAGGATTGGTAGAATCGACGATGACGTAACAGGCTTGTCAATATGACAATGCCTGCCTTGGAAAACTTGACGTTTGTTTATTTGTTGACAAGCATGTAACGTCACAGAAACTAGTGCGACGCCATTTGCATAAAGAATGGTTTTCAAAGCTTGTCAAATAGCCCATTGTTCTGTAATCTTCACTTATTACAAGAGCTTACCATAAACATTGTAGAATTTAGCCAGCCGCTTCAAAGCCAAATGTTCACCTCGCCAGTGTAAACGCGCAGGTGTCATGTGGAATCCCAACTGGAACTGGCTATGCTAAAAATAAACGTCTATATTGCTCTATAAATCTCTCGGTCACCCAGTTTCCGCTTATATGGAAACGGGAACAGCAAGGACGTTCTCATCCTGCCTACCCGTTAGGTTAGATGCTCCAGCGTTATTAGAAACATCGATAATATATTGACAGTAATTGAACAAGATATTTTTGTAAATTGACACGGGCGTGCGTGACATTTGTAATGCTGCTTAGTCAGATGGCCCTTTAGATTATCTATTGATACGTGATCAGATAAAGGTAAGGGTTATTTTTTGTCATTTAGGTTGTTTTTGCTATAGCTTTTATTTTATGAAATAAGTAATTTTAGGGTTTCATTTATCTCAATTGGTAAAACTTATTTATCATTCGAAAATGGCTACTAAATTAAAGAAATTTTTTTAATATTATTTTTTTTGAAATGATGCTTTTTTATCGATTTTCTGTCTTATCTGGCTAAACTCTACCTATACAAATACCAAAAAACTTTAAGTATCACTTCTTTGTGCTCGACGTTAACGACTTGTGTTTCTAAGATTTTATTGCTGCTTTTAGTAAGATCATAAAAGTAACAGACGTCGTCATGAAAGCCTTATCTTAGCAGCTGTCTCCTTAAATGCTACAAAGTTTTTAATATCAATGATATTTACACGTAGATGTGCAGCCGATGGAGTGCATTTGTTCGAAGGTCAGAGTCGCAGCGACTGTCGACTGCCGACGGACGGAAATAACCGAGCGTAAGGCAATTTCCCGTTTTAACAGACTGCCATGTATAACGAGTTAATTAATTAGCCTTTTGATTAACTCGATTACTGCCTACATGTATGTATGACCTAGATGAACTCTCCAGATTCTGATGACTGTCGAGATTTTCAAGGTCAATACTGCTGTAAATCCAAGGCATACTCTCTCGAATTCAAGTAGGCCGCTTAACACATATTATGTTGCTGGATTATGCCCGTTAAATTAAAACGTTCTTTGATACTAATTATCACAGAGCGTGTCCGCGTATTATGAAACCCAGCCACCCTATAATAAAACCAAAAATTAACACATCTCGGTCGGATATCTCCCTCATTATATAACCGAGTATTGTGTTGTATATTTTTTGCCGGTTGTATAGCGATCAGGCAGGTCGCAGTGGTCGGGCGGTACGTGGTTCTATTTACGCGGAGATTAACGGGCGGTAGCCGGTGGACTATCTGGCGGTGGGCAGGGAGAGAGGCGACACGGGATAATCTGTTTAGGCCCAGCCCGAGTCCTGCGTTCGCCGCGGGCCCTGCGGCATCGTAAGGGGGTTGCGGATGCTGTCGGGGAGAATCTGTTTATTTTCTGATTGTTATCTTCAACCGTGGGATAGTGCTGTAAACTGTTTTGAAGCGGTTACTGCTGATCCAAAACTGTATGTTGATTTGTTGCAGCTCCATCTTACTTTCATCAAATTAATGTTCTCTAGTACTAATGATACTAGTAAACTATTTATCGATTTGCTACCTATTTGAATAGTTTAATAGTCAGCATTGTGAGTCATTGTTTACCATGCAATTTATGAATATTTAGAGCACTCTAACTATCCGCTCCATGGTACTGGGCCTAGGCACGTGGAGGCGTCCGAGGTCGCTGGGCGGGACGGGCTGCAAATGTCACGTTACCCACCCCATGTGGGCGAGGCCGGCACCTAACCCAGGCCACCATCTCCACCGGCGCTAATCATTACTAATTAATGAAGGTCACGCTTAGACCTGTTAGGCTATATTTTGAACCTTTGACAAATTTGTGATAAAATTTAAAACTGCGCAAAATAATCAAATTTCACAACTTCCATCTCCAGTTAAACCTTTCTCCAAGCGGTAAACAGAAAAAAGTATAATGCAACTGTTCAGAATAATATTTACATAACAGAATCACCGAAAAATACTACAACAAAAAGTTTATTCGCGCTTCGTTATTCGATAAATACGAACACTTTCAAATGATTACATTTCAATTAGTTTTAATTGACCTTCCAATAACTGGTTCATCACACACCTGGACGGCCCGCGGGCGGGCATGCAAATAGCGGTGAGGGGCGGCTTTGGTTCAAGGGGTGTCAAGGTGCACCCCCTACCCCGTGCCTGTGTGGGCCGCAACACCGTTAATTATTAATATATACCCACCATACTCCGGCCATCGATGAACTCAATGGGCTTAATTGTATTGTGGATAACGGGAGAGCTTTACAATGTTCCATTGGAATAAACGCGTTGCAAGCAATTAAATAAATGAAGCTGAATCAGATGTGTCATTTCATTGCGCTGAAAAGACACATGTAAGTACCTACTCTAGGATTCACTGACCTCGTAGTCTACCCATTTGAGTTAGTATTCAAAAGCTAAATAGGAATCAAGTTACAAAGGAACCTACTTATAAAATAAAACGAAAGAAATAATGTCCCTTACAACCGCTGCGGTACTTTTCGGATAAACAAACAGCTCAAAACTGCAAAGAAGATTGCTTTGCGCTCGACGTGCAGTGAAATCCGACAGTCAACAAGGCGGCTGAAGACACTCAAGTATGGCAAAGGGCGGGAAACCGCCGCCGCAGCTGCATGCGGGCGGGGCTAGGGCTTGCGCACAGTGCGAGCGGGCGCGGACGCGACTTTAGGCCGCTATCGATCGCACCCCTTGTCCGCCTATCGTTCCCCTTGGTCCTCCGTAGGTACCGCACCCGCTCCACTTTACACGAGTACCACGTGTCCGACCTTCACGCAACCCACAACCGTGGCAGCAAATAACATAGTTGTAAATTAATTTGTAGGTAACATCTTGATAAGAATTTTGGCCCCATTAAGACATTCATTGCCCTCTGCTGTAATTGTTCTAAAATGCCTCAAGGAATGTTTACATAATAGTATTATTTAGTTTGTTGTTAGTAGTTTCTATAAAACAATTTAAGATATTTTTTGCCAGTTGAGGTAGTTGATATTTCCACAGAGCAAAATGCCAAGCATACCGGCATTGGATGTGATATAACTTTATCGCGTAATAAACGTGCACACAAAAATGTTTATAACGCCAAGGAGCATCATAACTGTATACAAACATCGGCGTGGATTGCGACACGCGATAAATTGGGTGTGAAGATGGCGATAAGTGGCACCTACACCTACCGGGCGCCTTCCCTGCACCACCTCCGACCGCGGCTCCGCTCTCGCTGATCGATACCGCCCCCACGGGCACCCGCTGCACGCCGATTTGTGTACAAGCGCCCCGCTCCTACACGTTTATTGATATTCATCCCTAGCCTCACATACCCATGCTGGGCTGTTGCTAGCTTACGTAACCAAGCTTCAAGAATGGCGCATGGTAGTTAAGCGTAGTTTTTGCGGGTAAGAGAGATTATCTACTACATGTATTTTGATATCCATCTTACACGCGGAGCTGTTGCTAAGCACTGACGCTTCTTTTGTTACGTAACCAAGCTTTGGGAATGGGTCAGGTTGACTAGACTTGACTTCCATATTGGTGTAAACTTGTTAAAATTGACGAAACTTTCATTCGCCCATAGATATTTATGTTGATTCATATTACTAAGGTGAAGTCAGACGCGGTGGTACGCTTATGCAACGAACAAGTAGCGTAGCGAACCAAATTTTATCACTGGCGCATGGTAATTAAGTTACGTCAAAGCTTAGAATTTTTTTGCAAATATTTTGTAATCAGATCCGTCACAAGACCACAAGCATAAAGTCATCAACGGTAATAGTGTAAAGCTAAGCATACAAAGCAACATTTGCAAATATGCCATTCATACAATAAATTGAGGGGTGCGAAATCCGGAGTGACCGCGCGCAAACCCGCAATATCGTCGCAAAACTTTGGAGTGAATGCGGCAACCCCATACCGCCGAACCCTCGTTATGGTGTCCTGTCGCCGTCACGAGCAACAGAATGCCTTAATAATTGACACGTTTAGATATCGCCCCGGTCGTTATACCGCGTTATAGATCTCATTTACGGCTTCGAGCCACCAATAACCGATCAAATACCCTGGCTGCCATCTGCCGGTGTGAGCCACATTATAGTCTCTTGGAAAGTTGGCGCGGTGCCAGCTCTTAGTAAAATTTCCCAAGTTCATTGAGGAGGTCAACATGAACTCTACTTTTAGTGTTATTCTTTGAAACTTCTCTGCTTTATTTGTACACACTTGCATAGAACTTCTACTGAAACTGTTTATAGTATAGTAATAACTTCATATTTCAAATAGTTTTGTCGAATCCACCCTACAAACTTCCCGTTTATTTCATAGTAAACCAATGAGCTTCGTGATATAAGTAATTTCTCCTGAACCCAGTACAATCAGTCAAAGAGCTCCATCAGTTCGTTCGTAGTTCTAATCCCGCAGGCTTACAACAAAGCCGGAATACGTCTAGACGTTGTGACTGGGGGGTAACGAGAGCCGTCTAATTACTAATTAGCCGATTAATGCACGCTAGCTTGCCTCTCGACTTGTGACACTGCTGGGCGCTTGCTTTCCACCAATGTGACAAGTAGCTAACAATCACAATGTTTTAGCTATTGTCTTACAATATTATATCATCTTATTTCCGTTGTTGTTTTATTTAAATAACGACGATCTAGTATATCGTAAGTCGTAACGAGGTCATTTAAACAAGACTAGTTTATTCGGATCCAAATATCTCGATTAATTTACATTTCAACTCTGCAGTAACGCGAACGCAACAGGTTGTTTTGTAGGCTAATTGTGGACGCAATTAATTCGTTTCTTTTCGTCTTCACCTCGGAGGACGCTTCGTTATCTGTAACGAGCCTCACTCTACCAAACCTTTTTGTTCATGCAACATTGTTCACTTTGCTTCTAATTGTTTCATCGTTGCCGTTCTTTTCATTATGCCTGCTTTTTTTGTGATCCTGGTAGCTTGGATTGGTTGAATCTTTAGTGTATATTTACTGTATCGGTAGCGCCCCTGTTTGATGTATTGAAATATGTGGTTTTTACTTTCTTGCGTGTCGGTGGCCGGCAGGGCCGCGACGAGTGTCCCGATAACCCGTTCCGCCGGGTTTGCCCGCGGTCAGTGCGGCGCGACACCTGATCCTTGCCGTACATGTCCTCCCTACAGATTATTATGTAGGCAGATGTTCAAGGACTCCTGTTCTGTCTCTACAGGTTTATGAAGCCCTTTCAATTTTTAAGATGATCTCAGATGCGAGTAAAGTTGTTTAAGTATATTTCATAGTCAACTAAAAGCAATATCTTTCTGTTGTGGTTTTTAATTAGCTGACGATAAAAACATTACGTGTCTGTCGTCTCGTCGACCAAATTCCTAACAATGCTCTGTTGTTAGTCGTTTGTTGGCCTCTGCCACTGAACTCTACTGGTTTAAATATTTTGTAACGATCTTATCATTGTATACCATACCACATATATAATTCCTTCCGTGCAATGTTATTATGCAATGTTATACATAATTTTGTATAAAATACGGTCTTCGCATAGCTTGCTTAGTTGTTTCCAAGAGATCGGCTAAGTTAGGTAATATTTTAGCGCGGTCACGAAATAGATGGGTTTGGGTTGTGGTTATATGCAACGCTTCCGTGCTTTGCGAGATGTGTTACTGTTTCGGCTATAACAGTCGCTAAGCCATTATAGAGGCCTTGCTCGGCTTAAAAACTCCCACCACAATAAGCATTTTTCATTAGCTCATACAATCTTTATAGTATAAATGTTCGACATCTTAGTCATCAGTTATGATAAAGTTTGGAATGTGTGAGCGAGGCGAGGTTGACCATGTCAGGGCTGTCGTGTCGCGTTCCTATGGTGTCCCGCTCCCGTGTCGAATAGACTAGATGAATTATTTCACCTCAGCTTGTAGCGACCGGGGCGCAGTCGTTGACCCGCCACCGCTGCGCGTTCTGATCGCCCTATGGGCTTCATACGCCCTCTACAATTAAGGGCTCTCATCCTTCTTACCCTTCAAAAAACTAAACGAAAATAAACAAATTAGCAGCTTTCCATACTTGAACCAACCGCAGAGGCTTCGTTGTTGGTTTTCATAACAATTTAAGTTAAATTTTGTAATCTTTTTCAAACATTATGTCATCGCACATGATCTATTTATGGTGGTGACACCGTCAGATAAGGCTGAAGCTTCTTCCGTCTGAGAGTGCGTAACTTCAGTAGGTTTTACATATTTATGCTTGAAGTGACCCTTGTGGTTTGGTTTGGTTTCATTCTATTTATCATTTTAATCGCGTCTTTCCAGATTTAAAGTGTAACATAAAGCAAACTTGCTGTTAAGTTTAGTTCCTGAGAAGATTTTTTATTCCGTTATTAGGTGGAAGCAACAATCGCTTTGATTGCTTGGCTGGTCTCTACAATATCGATCGAAACAGTAACCATTATCTTTCAGCTCCATCAAATAAATCAAGAGAGTGTGGAAACGAGTCCGTTAGGTTTATTAATTAGTAGTTAGGGCTACGTGGGTTGAATGCGCGCGCGCTCTGCGCAGTTATTGTGGGAATCGAGTCGAGTGCTCCGCAAGTGAAACGCACGTATGCCTCTAATTTTGCTGCTTTCTATGAACTGCACTGCCTATAAAGATATAGTACAATTATGGTACAAAAGGAGTGGTGTTATCACATCACTTGGAAATAGAGTATCTACGAGATCATCTGAAACGAATTTACATCGTACGGGTACAGATTATTGTCATCATGTCTCCAACCAATCACACCTGTGTCTAATGCATTTGATTTGGACTTTCAAGTCTTAATCTGATGCCAAGTTCTAACAATGTCATCAATGTACGCAAGTTTTGCAATTCGCGTAGGTTAGCTTTGAGGCCGTGGGAAAAGTCTTCCTTTTCTGTTCAGTCTCGGCTCGTCTATGACAACTTCACGCATAACGGTACCGAATGGGATATTCTAACGTTTTGACTTTGGACTGTTATTGTAGTTTTTGTATGAGAAAGTAGTTTGTAGATCAGGTCGGAGCGATGTAGGTGATGTAACTATGTGAAGTGTACGTAAGCCGCGGGGTTGTTGAACGTTTGGTGCGCCCGCGCGTTGTTCGGCGTTTTATTAATAAATTGTTTGTGACGCGTATCGACGGGCTATTTATTGATGCGCGTGCACGGGGCGCCCGCCAGTGCCTAGTAGCCCTGCATCGATCGATCGGCATTACCTCATTTATTGTTCGCATTGAAATTTAGTATATTTTTAATCGATTTAAAAAATAAATCAATCAATTCAACTGCTATCTACACTTTGTCTATTCCACTAGATACCTAAATGCCATGACACCAAAAAGAAAAGCTTATTTTATCGCTCACAAAATATGCGCAGTTGACTTGCCGCGTTGGCCTTGCATGGCAGTAAATTATGTAAAACAAAACCGACATCGTTACGATCTCAAAAGGTTCTTTCCGTAATATTACCTAAAGATTTCATAACGCATTTGACTTGCTGCTACGTCAAAAAGTCTTTTTTCAAACAATTGTAAGTGTTATGAAAATGGGGTAGAAAATGGGCCGGCACGGGGGAATGGGAAAGCTTGCGGGCGGTCCGTGACGTTTCAAAGGGAGACGGGGCTACGCGTTCATGACGTCACACGCACGTGGGCGCGCGCGAGCGGGATGCGACGAGCCAGCAGCCGCCGCGCGAAAACGGTCGCACTCACTCCATCCACCCGCCACCGCAGAGGGCGCACGCAAATTGACAGATTTCAACGCGCTCGATACCATCTTGTACCGGATTATTAACCAGTGTAGAACTGGGTTAAATGTCCCTTCTCCATTTCCCCTCTACCTTAATTGAACAGAAGATTCTAACAATCCGAAATGATAACGGACTCATCTTATTTCTGTTGAAAGGATTTAAATTGTATATCTATTCATCGTAATCAATTTACTTTTTAGGTAGATATCTTTAATTTCAGCTAATTGATAAACTTTCTTCAGTTTGTTGACGTTGATAAGCTCTACCGCAGCGGCCTCGCCTGCCCGCCAACGGGTTGTAAACAAAGCGTGCGCAGATATACAATGCGACGTTGCCAAGTCGCATCGTCCTGCTCTACTTTATTTTCTCTCTTCTAATATTTGTTTATGAAAATAAATACTGAAACTTTTTAAAAGTACTTATTCAGTTTCTCAGAAAAACCAAAGCTTTTCGTGTACCTATTACTCGCTGCCAATAATTCTTTACCTACGTGTAAAAATATAACCTTCCGCGGGTTTCCTAGTCTGATAATTCCAATTTCGGGCGAAACGATTTTGTGTTAGCAATAAAATAACATTGCCGAGTACCTAGTTGTGTTGGTTATTCATGTTTTACGGGCACGAGCACGACGCTCACGTCTCACAAAGTACTCGTAGTTGTAGGTACATGTACATGCTGTCGGAGGATGTTGTAGCTACAGTTTACCACTTGTTTCCAAGGTCTTGAACTATGTTTACTTCATTGGCTGGCATTTGTTTTCGTTGCGTTGCATTGCATTGCATGTCCCGAACAGCGTTTCAGATTATACACTCGACCACGCTGGCGATAATTCGATACACATGAAAGCGTACATTAATGGGCTGAATTGACGCAGTTTGCTTCAAATCCAACTAGTTTCGGATATTGCGAAAGTATGCAGTGGAACGCGAGACGCGTTCAAAATGTTGTTGAAAACATTGGCGAGAGAAAGGGACGCCGCTACAAAACTGCAGCCGCAACCCACGTGTGGCGCGATAATGTTGTTGCGCTGTCCCCGTCCGAGATAAATCTCCCCCCCCCCCCCCCTCCACCCTGCCACTTGTCAGAGACCGACTGGCCCAACGTTAAATACCATATTTTATCGCTTGTTCTGAAACATCTGGATTCCCTCAATCGTATCGTGCAGAATAGCTTCTTACTTCTCGTTGATTTTAATAATGTAAATCTTATCATCACATGAATCAGTCAATGACATCAACCGCTACGGTAAAACGGTCTGGTTTGGGAGTGATAATCGCATAGTGATTACTGCGTTCATATTGGCGCGGAGGCGGGTAACAAAGGCGCGGCGGCGCGCGTCGTCGTCTACCCTCTATCGATCCCGGCGCAAGGTAGTGCCAACCACCGCACTTACACCGCCGCTAAATATACGACCTTGAACCTTAAACTATCCTCATTATTGCAAGAAGAATGCACTCTCACCCGCAACTAGAATGCACGCAGCAAACCTAATTTATTTACTTAAAAATTGCGTCTATTCTATCCTAAATTTTCCTTTTCGCTCTCTTCTTCTCTCTCCCTATTTAGAGATCCTTACAGAACAGCTTTCAAAAACAATGCATTTCGATAACTTAAAAAATAAAATCAGCACAACACCGCAATAATCCTGTTACGAACTGTTCATAAGGTAATCCTTGATACCCATCAAAACGAGGCTTTTGTATAATTCCATTCGATGAATACTGAAAATCTGTGAACCATGCTAGCGATTGCTCGCAGAATGGGTTCGATCGTGACTGGATCCGGTAATCGAGCACTTACCTGTACAGTAAGCGTACCGTTTGTTGCGTTAACGGCCTTGAGAAGCTGATGCCCATAGTGTCGAATCCTCATTACCATGATACTTTACTGTGGAAGATCGCCTACACTGAAACGTGTTATGCAAATGGCAGAGCTATTGCATTCAAAATTAATACAATTAAGTTGCAGAAGTACTCAAATGATAAACTGATTTAAACCGATTAACGCTTGAATTTAATTTGGATGTCAACGTACCTCGATTGCATTCCTAATTGATGATGATTGTGTATTGAATATCCAATACTCTAAAGAAAACAACACGTGCGTGAGAAATCTGTCATGAAAAACGGTAAACGAAATGCAATATTATGAATAATCATACTGGAACGCTCTATATAAATGTATTTTCATAACTCCTCGTCATTTTCTGTATAGAAAACGCAAAAATACGAAGCAAACTTAGTTACGAGAATAATATGGTGCCTCGCGAGTCGTGACGTTGATCCCAATAGAATCGAGCGAATCGAAGCTGTCAAGTTAATTTGTTACGGTCAAATTACGTTGCTACTTGGCGCCCTTGACTAGCTCTTAGCTGAGCCACTCGTCCATCCAAGAATTGGCTAACCTGTTTTATAAAACACAGTCTTATTCAATTTTATAAGATACACTACACATACATTCTACTGAATTTTTTCAATGATCTGATCACCTACGTAAAGGAAAGAATACTACTAAATCATACAGTTCAGTACAATCATACTTGTAGAGTAGCAGTCGACCTAACTAGTTCATTTAAACTGAGAAAGAGATGGCACGCGTACACCTGGAGCACGAATGTCAAGGCTGTCCGTTTGGAAGCTCTCCAGACGGATAAGATGTGAAAGCAAAGTTTTTACAGTGATATTTTGTTAAACAACTTGTTTTGACAAGAATAATAAATCAGTTCAAGTACCTAATAAAAAACCGAGGCTCCTATAGAGCAACATCGAAGTTCGGTATCCGTTGTAAAGGGGCTCGTCTTGCGGGGTTAGTTTGGTTTGGTTACGCGTAGTCTTCAACTTCACCCAAACTTTTTAGAACGAGAACGATAAAATTGAAATAAAATAAGCAATATTTTGAATTTAGGTCAACTCTTCATTGATTCATAATCAAGATCATTCGTCGTATACCTTATTACTTTATGTAATCCCTGATCTAGATAAATGTGAAATTCGGGCATTCCTACCATAATGTTTGCAATTATTAAATGTGGAGTACGTATGTGCGTATGGTCCGCCACATAGGAAATTCAATGTCAATTAAATTGTTAGTGGACGCTAACCACCTCTTGCTTGTGTGTCTTGTGCGGCGCGCGCTACAAACACAAGCACGTGCGCCGCGAACGACTGCCTGACGTCTGACGTCACACAGGTCGCCCCGCCCCGCCCCTTTGCTAGACAAGGACGACACGCACGCACGAAGCGGCAACATTGCGCGCGCCTTTTTGTTTTCGCAACTAACGTCGTCGGTGATAGGCCGAGTTTATCATCCGATTGCAAATGCAACAACAGCTATTTCTAGCGTTACTTACCACACAGCCTCATACAAAGATTATCTCTCGACTCCGGCGGCAATGTCCCGCTACTGCATTTCATTGTCATCATAACGACCTTGAATAGTACAAAGTTTTATTGGAATGCCAATTGAAATCACAATAATGCTAAACTCCATCCTTATCTTGATCAATAAGTATCTGGTAACTACAGATAGAAAAGCATACAAAGTCAAGGCTAAACATTACAGCTAGGACAAAAACAAGGTCAAGGATAATAAAGACATTTCGTTCTACGATGTAAATGCTCTATTCTATTAGGATAAGTATCTATTTATTTTTATAAATTTCTTAGATAATAATATACTTATCTCTTTTTACAGAAACCGGTGATCAAGGATCGTGGGAAAGTGGACTGTCCTATGAATGCCGTTCGTTGCTGTTCAAGGCCTTGCACAACCTCATTGAAAGGTAATTTTAAGCCAGTTTGTAAAACATGATGTTGTATGTACCTACTTACATTTGTGGTATACTTACACCTTTTTAAAATTTCTAAACAAAATTACATTTGCAAATAGATGTTAACATTTGTACAAATGGTACAATTTATCGATATCTGGATCTATTAAAAGCCTTTGATTATGTTGCTGTTCTGAATGAGTATCATAGGAACTTGTAAACTTTGTAATCGATTGGCTCTAAATCCAATTAAAAAACATGGTAATTATTGTTCGTGCTTAAACGTGTTAGGTACTATTAAATGAATAAGATGAATTACGAATTATTGTAATAGGTGTACCTCAAGGCTCACCTCTAGGCCCACAAATATTTTTAGTGTTTCTATTGAATCGAATTACAATTGAATCTTCTGCACTTATACAGTTAATAATAAGCTGAATAGTCAAGCTAGCTAGTCCATACAGAAATATTCTTGCTGAAAAGACGTGAAACAACCAACATTTTATAGTTTTTTAACTTGTATAATTTCATTAGTGGTGTGGAGTGGAACTTTAAAGTAGGCGCGTACGTTATTTTCGTTTGTAATATTATGCTACGAAGTTACATGCATCGCACCTGGTCCGGCATAGGTAGGATACTGGTAGGATACGGTAGGATACTGGTCCGCGAAGGTCGATGCATCGCACCGTCTCTCATCGGGCGTTCTAATGTCGTTTTTTGCTGCACATTTCGCGCAAATATCGCTGCTCGTGCCTGTTGCCCGAGGCGAAGCTTGCTTCTCGTGAATGCCAATTGCCAGTCATTACATGCCAACTGGGAACCTGACGTTAATTTTGTATTCCGAGCTGCTGGTTTATCGTAAAAAGCTTTTGATCTCGGAGCATCGCAGGGTTCTACCCAACTTGTAAAGACAAAATCAAATGTACAACTTGTAAAGCAATATCAGTTCAACCTGTTGGCAAATTCTATTCAAACATTTAGTTTAAAAAGTTTGTTTTTGAAGTTGTAATCGATGTGGTGATGCAAGACGATCATAGCATAGCATGCACTCTCCACCATAAGGCGGCTGAATCTCGGTATATGAGCGGAATCCAGACGAGTCGTTGACCCCAGTCGGCGGCACGTCAAAGTAACAATGCGTTCGTCGCCCGGTCGAGCTTGAGACGCGACCAAGATGAGAACCTGCGACGATTTTACGATACGCAGCCGAACGCTCTCCCGGTAATGATGGCAGCAAAAACGAACAAAAAGACGCGCCAGCCTGTTCATATGCCGAGTTAGTTCAATACGTTTAGCTTTATCTCCCGTTTCATTCCGATCTTCGATTGAGTCAATATTTTTATGGCGTGTTTCACGGTCGGCGGCTTGTTTGTGGCTGGGAGAATTATTGCCGTTTATGTTTGTTTGTTATATTCCGCCGGGTGGTCGGTATTTTTGGTCCTTAAGCTTGTAATAACTATATCATTAACTTATTAACAAGATATTATTTGATTACCTTGTCTATGTAATTCGTCTAGAGGATTCTTCCAATAACGCTATTAATTTGAAAGGCGCTCTAGTTCATTTGTCCGTGCCGTTTGATACTTTTAGCCTGGCAGCCATTTGTACTTACACTCACCGCGGATCAGTGATTCACGTTAGGAGATTGAGCATTGTTTACAAAAGCAGTACTGCCAGTAGGTACTGCGTTATGGAGTGCGCCAGTATACAAAGATAGTCGCTCGCGCAACGCTAAATATAAACCAGCGTCCAATTATATCGATCCTTGGATCGAACCGCTCCAGATATCGCTAAGAATGTACCCACCTAACCTACCTGCCCGGCAAAATGTATGTGAGTTATCCACAGACGTTATGTGGGTTTACTATGAGGAAGTCCAATTGAAACTAAGAAATACGATTAATATGCTAATAAATTCCGGATTTATGATGCATGAAAATGTGGAATGTCCGTCATAATCGATTTATTGGATCAATTTATGTATTTGTAACGGTATTTAGTTGAAATCTAGTTTTAGCACGTTCTCATAATATTGAAAAACTTTTAACATGACATCAGACGCTTCGAACAAACAAGGTCACATAGTTGTGTAGTAATTCCAAGCTGTTGAACACCAACTAAATATACTCGTATACTATCCTGTCAGAAAATTCCTCATGTCAAAGTTGACAAGTCATTAGAAGACCATGTAAGGAAACTACCGCTCTGACAAATCGCAGGCTAAACTAACTTAAACTAAACTAATTGAGCCAGTTACGACTTTATGTACAGTGACTACAGTTTCGTTTTAACTGGACTGCACGTACTTGTAATATACGAGGATCATAAATGTCGCATTACGCAATTGCTCCGTATAGGTAACAACGGGCGATTATTCATATGTTCACGCCTGACAATAAATACAAGAAGTGAAGCACGTACCGGTCTGGGTACGGCTCGATACAATACCTACTTGGCGTTCGATGGTGTTGCATGACTACTCTTTAGAATCGATTAAATATCGCGCTGAAGCTTAGTTGAATGAAATTTAACTTTTGTTAGGTTTCCTTTGTGTAATGTTGCTCAAAAATTCATTCACAACATTCATCTATAATTTACTAACTAGCTAGCTAGCGTTAAATATTCTAAAAGTTCCGGTACGTAGCATAGTCCATTCAAAAAAATAAAATAAATATTGGTGGGCTTTTACACACAGTGCCATCTAGCTCCGAACTAAACAAAGCTTGTACTATGGGAACCAGATAACTGATAGAATACTTATTATACTTTTTTTTTGTTGTATATATATTTATATTATACTTAATAATACCCAGACACAGAACAAACATCTATGTTCATGACACAAATGTTTATCCTGGGCTCCTGGGTGAATCGAACCAACAACCTATAGCGCAGAAGGCAGTGTTACCACCAATTGAGCTGCGAGGCCTGTCAAATCTCAAGTTCTTTGCTCTGTAATTTGTGTAGAAGCCTCATTTCTATCTGTATGTATCTTAGCAATAACAGTAAGATGTAGCAACAGTCGGCTCTATGCTGCATTATTATCTTTGTATCGCGAAATATGATCGTAAAGCTGAATATTCGAATAATACAATCGAAAGCGTCGATCGCGGTACATTTACGACATACAGAAGGTATAACACATTCTCGTAGTACCCGGGGCTATACCACAAGCTCCTAAAGTAATATTAAAACAATAACTTGCGATGCGAAAGTGACAACGCAATACGAACACGTATAGCGTTGTCACTTTCGCAGTTTACTTATCAGCTTGTGGTAAGGCTCGAGGCACGGCAAGAATGGCAGCATTGCCCTCGCTAGTTGCGTCTGTACGTGCTGAGCAGCCTGACTGCTCACTTATACATATAGGATACATAATGTATCTGGGAACTAAACCTGATCGTTTACAGACCTAATTTTCTTACTGGTGGCAATTGTGTTGTGTCCACTAGCGAGCTAAAATTTCGTAAAATACGATCGCTCTTATTCCTTTTACGTTAATGTCTAGATTAGTGTAACCTCAAAATGGAAGGTCTACAATTTAGAATATTTAACCCATTTTTTTTTCGTATAATAAATCAAAAGATGTGAAAAAAAAATAAGTCAAAATTTCATCTTAGTCAACACCTTTTTTACATGATGACTAAAATTACGTATAAAATAGTTAAATTACTTAAATCTAGCCTAAGTTTTAGAACTGTTATCCGGATGTAACGCGAATCTGGGGGCACGGCAGTGCCCCCGCCAAGTCAAGCAATAAAGCGGCACGGCTGTACCATCCTTTTCTCGAAGCAGTTCAGGCCATTTTCGACCCCCTATGGGGTCTATCGTTGTGGATAAAACTAGAAGCCTGAATTTTCAGTAACCAAGCAGTCACTATATAAACACGGTATATTTCAAATTTCATTCAATTTGAACCAGTAGATTAAGAATTATAACTAGTCAAAGTTTCCTATTTTGTCACTCACTCACTCACTGACTAACCGATCATCAAAAGTTTAAGCCACTTCTAGCAGACATAGAAGCTTCAAATTTTGAATACAATTAGTGTTTAGTGTAAAAATCCTAAAAAAAACCTGCCAAGTGCGAGTCGGACTCGCGTACGTCGAGTTCCGTACCATTATCTATAAATCACGTTTGTTGTATGGGAGCCCCACTTAAATATTTATTTTATTCTGTTTTTAGTATTTGTTGTTATAGCGGCAACAGAAATACATCATCTGTGAAAATTTCAACTGTCTAGCTATCATGGTTCATGAGATACAGCCCTGTGATAGACAGACGGACAGACAGACCGACAGACAGACAGACGGACAGACGTACAGATGGACAGACGGACGAACGGACAGTGGAGTATTAGTAACAGGGTTCCGTTTTTACTCTTTAGGTACGGAACCCTAAAAAGTAGGGCTATCTACAAAAATAAATGAGATGCCATCAAAAACATAACTTGTAAAAAAAGCCAAGTCTCGCAACGCAACTCAGTTCTCCTACCGTAAAAAGTTGTGAGATCCATGTAATACCAAGTCGGTTAATTTATTCAGTCCCTACTTTAAGGGTCCTTCTGACTTACGTTATTACGTAATTAGCTAACCTTTACGTAATAACTTAAGACAGAAGGACCCTTAAAGTAGTCAAACTTTTTACAAGTTATTTTTTTGATGGCATTAAGACTTTAACGTGAAAGGAATAAGAGCGATCGCATTTTACGATATTTTAGTTTAATCGTTCAACAGAATTGCCACCACTATTCAGCTAATTTAGCGTTGCTTGTCACTATTTTACGAGTAAATACCTAAATACGCCGTATTGTTATACTAGCTAACATTAATTCCCTCTTTGATGATTCGATACAGCTTCTTACATGCAAACAGCATTAAAATGCTGCAGATCGTTTTCGTAACAAGTTGTTACCGTTGAGAACATGCACTTCGCAACGTAGAAGGTATTCCAATAAAAGCAAAGGCGATACAGTCGTAAACTGGCGAAATGTTGCCAGCTATATAGTCGGGTTAAGTTGCTACGCCGTGAAATTAAATAGTTTATTGTGAGCAGGGCTGGGCAAAATACATGTTTTGCTTTAATTGAAATACAAATTACAAAATACTGTATCGCAAGTAATTAAAATACAAAATACAAAATATCTTTATAAAAGAGATATAAAATATAAGTATTTTAGCTATTGTTAATAGAAATACAAAATTAGTAATCTAGACCAGCGACGCTCTAAAAAGTAGAGGAAAACAAGATTAATTAATCAGTTAATCAGTTTCCTTACATGAACACTAGATTTTTAAACTTTTAATTTAGATTTTTAATTTGTACTGTCAGACAAACAGCCTCTTGTTGGAGAGTGAATAAAACTTATGTTTTGTTAGCCAATTTTGACTTACCGTACGTACAGTCAGCGTACGGAATAAATAACAGGTGCAGTGCTGCCAACTCTAATAGCTGATTTACCATCATTACACTCTCACGATCGCTAAATGAACCTTAAATGTATTTTGAAGCCTCAAGTATTTGAAATACGAATTGCAAATTACATTTTAAGGAAGTATTAAAATACAAATACCAAATACGTATTTGTATTTTAATCACAAGTAATTCAAATACTGCCCAACCCTGATTGTGAGGTTACACCAGTTCTGTCTACGAGTAATATATCAGCGTTTGTTGTTCACATTAAATGAGCTTTATTTTGTATCATTATGTTCGTACGAGTATGACTCGACTCTGGCGATGGATCGTTTAAACCTCCGTCATGATAACTTTACGACTTTTAAAGCTGGGACTGAAATCTTAACGTGCCTAAGCTAAATGCTACTCGCGGTCACCCATCCATTTAGTGATCACGCTAAATCCCAAAGAAGGTTGACGTCAGGCAGGCGGCCGGTTGTAAAATTAGCCATATCCTCTTCGCAACATGTTGTGCCTATCCCACTTTAAGTGGGAAAAGGAGAAGAAAATTATGCTAAAGGTGGCTTTACTGAGCTGATCTACCAAGAGACTAGGCAATATATTCCACAAGCGCTTTTGTAACATAATAATATAACCGTATAAAAAACCTCTACCGCTTTTACCTACAAGTTCAATTCTCATACAAGGTGTCAATTTTGGTATCTACGAAGTATAGTAACTGTTCGATGTTCTGTGGTGTAACTTCTGTCTGTACTAATATTTATTTTGTGATTCTACCCTATAGCGTTTGTAGGTTTGCCGCAAACTGAACGGGCCTTCTCGGATATCGGTTCGGTATCGGTTGAACAGACTGCATTGTTGTTTGACCGGTGATACTTACTTAAAACTTAATTAACTGAACCCATTCCGAATCCTGTGCATTCGAAGACAAAGTTCAGTACATGGCATAAAGGAAAGGATCATTGAAAAAAAAATGACAGGCCCCAAGGCGTGTTTGTTGCCTGATTCTTCTAGGCGCGAGGAACAGGCGTAGCTTCACCTAGCTCCTAAGACGTTTAAAAGTGATCCCATGTGATTTTATTGAAATAAATGCCATTTAAATTTTTTCCTCAATGAGTAACATTTGTAAGAACCTATATATTTCGGATAAGTGATATAATTACTGATGCTCTCAGTTAACTTTACTTTAAGCGAGAAAGGACGACACTAATGAAATGAGGTAATCGACTACGCAAAAGGCCTCTTACATGAATTTCAAGTAAATTAGGTTTATTGCCGGTTAAATTAATAAGTGCTGTGCAATTGTGCATAAAGGTTTCACGATGGCTAGCACTAATCAAGAGATAAAGTAGTCCTCTTGCTTCATATGCCAAATAGATCGTTAAATAAACGAGTAAGATTTGACAATGTTTGACGGTATTGAATGCGTCTTCAACGGACCAACCGAGAGTCTAAATGCGGGAAAGGGATTCCCATACATACATACAATACATACATTATATGTCTTCAAACGAATGTATTGAACTTTTTTTAATTATTAATTTAACCATTTTTCGTCTGTGGAACTGATTAAGTTAAATCGTTACTTTTACTTGCCAATTAACATTAATTTGGATGTAACTATACCTGAAAGGAAGCCTAAGGAAGACTTTGAAGTCTAAAATAAAAGAGTTAAAAAACCGCGCCAATCGATGCTAAATTAAATAAAACTTTATAATTATTTATTAATATAAAAGTGAAAGTATTTGAATGTCTAAAGAAGCTATGGTACTTGGTGTTTGGTGTGCTTGTGCTGTATAAATTTAGTATCGTCGTATAAAAACTACCATTTATTTTGTTATTGCCATGGCGATGGCGTGGATTTATCTAAGAGTTAGTGCGATGGCCGACTCTCGAAAAGTGAGAGGGTAATTGCAGTATCAAGCGTAGACTATCTGTTTTGATGACACAATATCACGGTTTGATACAAAATTGAGGTGGTTTTGAACTGAATTCTACGTAATACTGAATCCTAAGGTTGTCCGGAAGAGATCGATTCTTAGTGATAAGACCGCCGATTTTTTTTTTGTTATTAGTGTACAATAAAGTATTTTCATTCATTAATTCATTCGTTTTTCGTTTCAGATGTCTACTTTCCCGGGACTTTGTGAGACTCGGCAAGTGGTTTGTCCAACCTTACGATGGCGACGAGGAAGACGTCGGAAAAAGGTAATTTATGCCGAATGCATGTCATTAATTGAGTTTGGTTCAATATAGAGCATAAGAATGTACAAGTTGAGACTTCGATTGTATTATAATGGGTTATTATTGCATCGATTTGCATAAGTTGCGTTGCACAAGTTCATAACGACTGCATTTTCATATAATTTACGATGCTCGGTTATTGACATTGCGCACCTCACTCAAAATTCTCGCGGTATGCAAATACTGACGATGTGCCAACATCTTGTTGTGGGTTCGATAATCGATACCCACCCGGGACAAACATTTGTGTGATGTATAATATTTGTATGTATTTTCAAAAAAATATATTACTTTATAAGTTTTCTATCAGTTATCTAGTTCCTATATATTTTATACTAGCCGACCCGTGACAGACGTTGTCCTGTCAAATTTCAATAATCGAATAGAAAAGACTAAATGTTTTTAGTCCGTGATGTCAGATTTGTTGCACAGCAGCGCCATCTATACAGAAATCATCCTTTTTCCGTTTTTTGTCGTTTTGGGGACGTTTTTCATAAATATTTTAAAGTAGTCTATTATTTATTCAGGCAGTACATCTACATCGACAGCAAATTTCAACTTAATCCGTTTTGTCGTTTAGGCCTGATTGAGGAACAAACATACATACAAACTCACAAACTTTCACATTTATAATATAATATTATTAGGATTGTTCACCAATTATTGATTTTATTTATCTAATTAGAGGAAGTAGAATTTGGTGTGGTTCGTCTCAGTGAGCCATTACTGAATCCCAAACCAGTGGTAAAACACAGGTTTCGCTTCCGAGAATAATATGAGGATCTCTGCGTCGCATTCGTCAAGACATTAGGATGTGACTTCGTTCTCCTTCATACAATATCACTTATTTTCATTGTGCTATTCGGTGCTTATCTTGAAATGATGATTTCGCGTTCGAACTTGAGGTATGTCAAAGTTTGATAGATATGTCAAATAATTATTTGTTTTATTAGTAAACTAGCGACCCGCCCCGGCTTCGCACGGGTGCAAAGCTGATACCAAAATATATTACAGAATGTCTTTGTATACTCGTTAACAGCATTTAAAATTTAAAAAAAAAGTCGCGCTGATTTGAAACCTTAAAATTATCAGTGGTTCTCTAATATATTAAGCATGTTATTATACATATAAACCTTCCTCCTGAATCACTCTATCTATTAAAAAAAACCGTATCAAAATCCGTTGTGTAGTTTTAAAGATATAAGCCAACATACATACAGACATACATACAGACGCGGGAAGCGGAAAGCGACTTTGCTTTATACTATGTAGTGACTAGCAGTCCTCCCCGGCAATTTTTTTTACACCTTGTGTTACAGTATTAAAGTTATAGGGATCCCTGATTTTTTCTAGTAATTAATATAGGCTATGTTCATCAGGGATAATGTAGGATTCTAATGGTAAAATAATTTTTCAAATCTGTCCAGTAGTTTCGGCGCCTATTCAATGCAAATAAACAATCAAATCTTTCTTCTATATAATATTAGTATAGATTTGTAAAAAGCATTTGCATTAAAGTTGTCCCAACTTTGTAGCTTGTAATTTTGTTGGAAGTGTGCATGTGCATTTAATTTGAGTGAGTCAGTGTAAATAGCTCATTGTATGTTTAATCATTTACAGACACGGGAGTTTCTAAGCTAGATCTGATTTTCTATTAAACTATTTTTACCTTTTAAATAGAAATACGGCTAATTACCACGTTTTTACTTCCTTCGCGAAACGTCAGCAATACAAGTAAAAACGTGGTAATTAGCCGTATTTCTATTTAAAATGATTAACAACCACGATAGTTTTAATTCTATTTTTACCTTATTTCAAAAATGTGTTGTATAGGCTGCAAAATGTGGGCATGTGCCAAATGTAATATTTGGACGTGCCTCTGACTACCCCCACTAGACATCTTCAAAGGATCTAAGTGTCTGGATATCTGAGAGAATGTCTACCGTACTTGGGGATTACAGTCGTGATCCTGACAGTTATTTTTTTATGTAGGTCTCGTACTAAATCATACCCTGTTGTATTTCCAGCCCCTGGCACCTGTCGTTCTCATTCGCGTTCTTCCTCCACGGCGAAAGCACGGTGTGCGCGTCTGTCGACGTGCGCCAACACCCGCCCGTGCGGACGCTCACGCCCAAACGCCTCGCGCGCATCAACTCGCCCGAACACCACGCCAACACTAAAGGTACAACCAACACTCTTTATTTTGTAGAATTAAAACTATCGTGGTTGTTATTTATTTTAACTATAAATACGGCTAATTACCACGTTTCTTGTTGTATTGCTGACGTTTCGAGACAATTCAGATGCTCTTCATCATGTCACGTCAGCAATACAACAAGAAACGTGTAAATTAGCCGTATGTGTAGTTAAAATCTTTATTTTGTTTACAAAATTACGGATGTAACGTTGGAATCTCCTCTGCTAAGTTGCTATAACCTGCAGCAGTACTACAAGCTCTTAAAGTAATACTAAAACAGTATTACTTGTGGTGCGAAAGTGACAACGCTATACGAACTCGTAACAGCGAGTAATACTACACTGTATTAGAGAAGTCCCCAGGTAAGCAAGCATTCGTGCAAACTTATAATGCCCTTCCGGAGATGTGAAGTAGGTTTCATTCTGTTAGAACGAGCGCAAACAACTGTCAACAGCAGGGATTCGCAAAAAAAAATCACGCAATTATCTTTGATTGCAATCACTACATAGTATAAAGCAAAGTCGCTTTCCGCTTCCCGCGTATGTATGTATGTTTGCTTATATCTTTAAAACTACACAACGGATTTTGATGCGGTTTTTTTTAATAGATAGAGTGATTCAGGAGGAAGGTATAATAACATGCTACCCGTGCGAAGCCGGGGCGGGTCGCTAGTAATAATTAAACCAACATTTTTGAAATGTAAATTACTGCAAAATGTGGGTATTGTGCCGAACAATGTTTGGACGTACCTCTGCTTACCCCCTTTCAACATCTTTAAGGATCTAAACGCCTTGACATCTGAGAGTATGTCTACCGTACTTGTAAATTACAGTCGTGATCCTATTTAATTTTTTACATTTCCTAGATTCTGGCATCCTATGCTGTTCCATTCTGTCTTATCAAGCAAATCCTCTTTGATGAAACATCTTCAAATGTTTTTTTTTTTCAGTGATCCTAGCGCCGTTCGGGTTGGAAGGTACGCTGACTGGGCGAGAGTGGAGTGATAGTGACCCTCCCACCACGCGCATGCTCGACTCATGGCGCCAGCTGTATCCGCTCGAACAAGGCTGTGGGGCCGTCGAGGTAAATACATAATACTACACGACTGTGTACCAAAGCTTTTATAATTTGTTTTACGAATCATTCGGGGGTTTACTCTTGAAAACGATCAACGATATATCGAGACAAATTTCAGATCGTTTCCGACTATATTTTGAAAGATGGAACGACCATATTACTTTTGACAATTGACATTCTACTACGACAGACTACAAGGGACTACAACACGGCCGAAAATATCAGAGCACTGTCGTTTTGTAGAGTAAAGGCCTTGAATAGTGTCCTCTAACTGGATTTCTGTAGGTAGACGAGAAAAAAGCTTCGCGGGATGACGATGGTGGCTTGAATAACTGAAGCGATAAAGAGTAATATGCTATTTTAAAATGGAGTCTATTCAGATGTGTAGTATGACTCAAGTCGGTGCGAAGGAATATTTGGTTTGCTGTATGTAGCATAGTATTTGAATTCGTTCTAACAGACAAACAGGAAAATAAATATCTAACGTCACGGGGTGATGCACGTTAATGACGCATTAGACGTATGCATTCGATGATGTCATGTGGTAATAACACCATGTCATGTTACCGTGAATAAATAACAGTCATGGGATTCCAAGCCAAAGAATGCATGATGCGGTATCTAATTGTCATAGAATTTGATCAAATTTTACTGTCTTTGATATGTAGACAATAAGGTCGAAAATTGTCTGCTCAGTAGCCAAACGGCTTTGCATTGTTCCATCATCATATTTCTGCCCTTATCCCACTACATGTGGGGTCCGACTCGGCACAACATGTAGAAAAACTTGCTGCCTGCCTCTTTAACCCTCTTTGAGAATACTTAATTCTATCATCTATCTTTATATTTGTATTCAGGTAGGAACAAACTGTATTTGTCCAGGAGGTGGACGTTGGTAGCTGCGACACAGTTTTAATAGCTACTGCAGTTGTCATCGTTATAGATAAATACAAAAATATACAGTCGTGGTCAACTAATTAGGGACATGCAAGATAGTGAAGAACAATAACCGGTTATGTACATACAAATATAAAACCCTATTGATTTCTCAGTAACTATTATTTGCATAATTTGGTCTGATTATTATGCTTTAAATGGCTGTAAATAAAAAAATAAATAAATAGAAAAAAGTATTTAATATCAAAGGTTGAACATGTATTCAATTTTAAGGTATAATTCTGTAGCTGGACATTTAATTAAGGACAGTAAACTATAATGAAAAATAGAGTTAAACAAAACTAATAATCTGCAGTATTATAATATCTTTAACAGCTCCATTTTATTACGTGTAAAATCAGTGCCCAGTAGCAAAACCTTTGTTAGTAATTACCGCTTGACACCGATGTGGCATAGACATTATCAGTTTCTGGCATGTTTCGACAGGAATGTTTGCCCATGCCTCACAAAAAGCTTCATTAAGTTCATCTAAAGTTGTGGTACGATAAGTGGCTACTTTTTTCTTGATTTCGTGCCAAAGGTGCTCGATTGGGTTAAGGTCCGGGCTATTTGCTGGCCAATCTAGCACCGATACTGACTGACTGGTAAGAAACGACTTGACTGAACGGGCGGTATGTTTCGGGTCGTTATCATGCTGAAACGTCCATATAATAGGGAGATGCTCCTCAGCATAGGGAAGCATCGTTTCCTCCAATATTGCCTTGTATTGATGTTGGTCTAAGTTACCCTGAACTTTCCTCACAGGTCCCACTCCACGTCCAGAAAATGAACCCCACATTTTAATGTTTCCACCGCCATGTTTCACCTGCTTTTTTGTGAATCTTGGATTCATTTCCGCTTTTACTGGACGCCGTACGTATTGCCTTCCATCTGAAGAAATCAAATTAACCTTGGTCTCGTCAGAGAATAATACATGTTGCCATTGGGCGTAGGTCCAATGTCCATATTTACGTGCAAACGCCAAACGAGCATTTCTATGTTCTTTCTTCAACAACGGTACTTTGCGAGCCACTCTTCCGAACAACCCTGCTTCTACCAGACGTCGTCGAACGGTCCTCGCTGAGACACCAGCTCTTTCGTCTGTCCCAAACACTTCGTGTTTAATTAAAATAGAGCCTAGAAACGGATCTTTCTTAGCTAACCTGGTTATCATTCTATCTTCTTGAGGAGTTGTTTTTCTCGATCTTTTTGTTCTGGGCACATTTAAATCTGTGTTATTGCGTCTGACATGTTGCACTGCATTGTATACCATAGTTTTTGAACAATTTAAATGTTCTGCTATCCTTCGGTATGGCCAACCATGCTCGACAACAATCTTCATGATAATTTTTCGTAGTGTTGGATCGCAACTTTTATTTTTACCCATTTTTCTTCAAAATATTTTTCAAAACTTAAAATAAATATCGGGATTGCCGCCAAAACTACCACGAAACAATAAGAGAAGAAGTAAAAAAGTATTGAGATTCAAATTTTGAAAATAGAACGCAATATCTCAGTGTCCCTAATTAAATGGCCAGCCAGCATTATTTGAACAAATAGCACTACGATAATCTATCAGCTATACTGTAAAGAGGTTTAATGTTTAAGAAGTTGTTATTGTTTGTATAATCGGGCACATAAATGACTAATTATACTTACATGTAAGAGATATGGAATATGGTTTAGACTCGTTGGAAAATAAAAAATAAATTCACAATTCGGTTTAACCAAAGAGTGTCCCTAATTAGTTGACCACGACTGTATATCACGACTGTAATCCCCAAGTACGGAAGACATCCTTTTAGATATCCCGGCGCTCAAATCTTCTAGAGATGATCTAGATGTCTAGCGTGGTCAGAAGCACGTCCAAACATTATATTAGGCACATGTCCACATTTAGTTAGCATTCCATACATTATCATAATATTATCCTCGTTCTTTCTATAAATATTGTACCATATAAGTTGTGTTATAATAATAATGGTGTGTTCCAGGTGGTGTGCGGCTCGGCCCGTATGCGCTACCCTCAGCCGTACGTGTTAGTGACTGAGATGGAAGCGAGTGCCTTGCCAGGCGCTACGCCCGCCGCACTCGCGCATAAGGCGCTGCAGGCGCTCACCACGCCCGCGCCGCATCAAGTACGTACTATCTGGACTGAAGTGTGGTGAGATCGGTCTATTTTTAACCGACTTTAAAAAAGAGGTTGTCGATTAATAGCTTCCGCCAGCGGCTTCGCCCGGGTACCTGGGTAAAAAGTACCCTATGTGTTATTCTGATGTATAAGCTATATTACTGTATAGTTTCATTTTATTCCGTTAAAGAGTTTTTGCGTGAAAGAGAAACACACTCACTCACAAACTTTCGCATTTATATTATTAGTAGGATTTGATAAATAATCTAGTTCTGCTGATGGAATCCATGAGGAATCGAGAAATATTCTCAAAAATTTTATTGACATTCATACATACTGGCATACTATAGCGATTTAGGTATTTTTATATTTATTTATCGCTTTGGAAGTGGGAAACTAAAGCTATGTTTCGAGGTTTGCATAGTTTTGAGTGATCTTCCGAGATTATAACGAAACCGAGCATAATTTCCTTTTGCTATTGTTAAGTTTGTTATAGCAATCTTAATATGCTCGAACATTTTTATTTGCCACTGTAGATTGTTTCCAGTATTCAATATTGACTGGCCTCACAGCTTATTAGTAACTCTGCCTTCTGCGCTGTAGGCTGTGGTTTCGATCACCACCCAGGGCAAATATGACAAGCATAGATGATTGTTCTGTGTCTGGGTTTTAAGGCGCTACCAGTTCCTAAAACCGCGGCAGAAACGACTATGACAGTTAACAACGGCAAGCTCTAGATGGCGTATGCGTATCGTAAATGTTATCGACAGTTTTTATGAGATAGGCAAGTAATAGGGGTAGCTTTACCCACCCCTCAATAACTATTTTCTCTTTGTCCGCCTTTGCTTTTCGAATAAATTAATGATATAAATTATGTATTATCAAAAACCTATTCTAATAGAAATCTAGATCTACATATTATCTATCTTTAACAATAAATCACAAGTTGATCTTAATAGTAGGTATCAAAATATTTCGATCATAAATTCTAAAACGTATCATTTTGAAATAACATCTTTATCGTGAAAAGTTTCTGCTATTATGTTTTCAGCTTAATAGAAATCTAGGTAGGAACCTGAAGTAATATATTTATAAAAATAGGAGATGTGGCTTGTTCAGAAGTATTTCTTTTTTTGTTTCGAAAAAGAGCAATAGTCGACATACAGCCCCTTAATATGTATAATAAGTGTGTATTTACAAAAAAAAAAGTATTATATCAGTTATCTACTTCCCATATTACAAGCTTTGAGGCTTTGGGCTAGATGGCGTTGTGTGAAATGTCCACCAATATTTATTTATTTATTTTAGTGTTTATAAGGATTTTTAGTATGTTTTTTTTAAACTTAGTGTAAACATGTTACAGACTGCGGAGCTGTGTTACGCGGACGCGGCGGGCGATAAGACCGAAGATTTTGTAGATCCCACCAGAAAAACACCATGTACCTGCGCCAAGTGAGTACACTTTCTCACTATATTATTTATATTTACATGCATCATGCACCATACAAGCTGCAAATATCGCTTTAATCGCTTTATTGCAATGAATAGATATCAGTGGCATATATATTCGCTTTATAAACAAATGCTACCGGTTTGGCAACAATAAAAATCTTGTTTTTACTGAATGGGTAACGGTACATAGCAGCTTTTATGACGCATAATGAAGATTCTATAAATAAGTATCTGTTTAATGATATTAATAGTAGATACGAGCCAGTTTATAGCATTATGTAGTAAGAACGTTGTGTGTTATGCCTTATTAGTACGTATGATGTGTATGACAGATTTTTTTTTATTATCTAATTTATATCTATTTTTGTTTGTTCTGTAAAATTGCATTCGAATGAAATTATTTAGCGCCGATCATATAAAGCCAAACTTATTTTGTGAGTGCATGAGGCGCAACTTTGACTGTGATTGACGTCGTCAATTTAACCGAGTTAAGTTGCCGTGTAGATCGATAGGTAGATGTTATGTGAATGATTTGTCTATACTTAGTTCTTATCTATAGTAGTATTAAGCCAGTAGATGGGTATACAAACGCTTCATCGGTAGACGTGGACTCAACGATCGTTCAGCTGTGAGGTCACTGACCAGGCTGAGGTATGGAACGATGGTGAAAGAACCTGTGTAGTGAAAGGATTTAATGCATCTCACAGGGAGTTCTTTCATGACACAGCTCATGTCTACCGATGTAATCGCAGCTGTGATGGAGGAATAAGGACTCGTTGACAACCTAACTCGATCTAAAGACGATCCTAAAGACTATTTTCCCCTGATTCCTTCATCGCAAATAACGCGCGCTGAACCTCATCACACTTTATCCGATTCAGTAATTTCTACCCTATTATTTATGCTACTTTGATCTCTCTATACTCGTAAGTGGACCGGCATTTTGAATCCCAACAATGGCATCCTAGATGCTAGTCAGATTAGAATCAGTTAAACCGTTGAGTCGACACCATCGACCGCACAGAGTAGACACCTCATGCAAGGCGAACACTGTCAGACAACTCACATGGGCTACAGATCATGTGTAAACCACCGAGCGCGATTCACGGCGCGCTGTGAAATTGAACCGGCCAACTACCGCTTTTTTACCGCTCTCCCTGACCCGACTTGACATAATTGTTCGAAGAAAAGTATGCATTTTTTTTTTGGTAGACTTTTTACACTGAGCCCCAAACTTGTATTATAGGATCCAGATAACTGATAGAATACTATAACACATTATAACATCCAGACACAGAACAAACATCTATGTTCATCACACAAATGTTTATCCTGGGTGGGGATCGAACCCACAACCTGCAGCGCAGAAGGCAAAGCTACTAGCGACTGAGCCGTGAGGCCAGTGATCGGGCTATGCGGTCGATGGTCGACAAAGTCGGAATCGTAGTCGATAGGGTTGGGCCGCGATCTCGGGATAAAGTGTGAGGGGAGATGTGGTGCGGCGCTGCGGGTGGGTCCATGCGCGGGAAGCGGCTAGCGTTGTGTTGGTGCAGGTGGCGGCGAAGGCGCAACGCCCGCGCCCCGCCTTTCCACCGCCGCGCCGCGCGCGCCCCGCATCCGCCACGCGCCCGCGCCGCTCCCAACGCGCCCAACGCGTGAGTACACACACAACCCATCCCCGGAACCACTAATTCCGCCTCACAGTGTTCTACCATCACATCCCCGCTCTGGTGTACGTAGGATCTCATTTGGGTCTCGTAGGGTTGCCAGATGGTCGGGATTGTTCCGAAATTTCATACTAGTCCCGGCAAATTTTAATAATAATAACTTTTTACTTCGTAATATTTATTTGTCCCGGCGATTATCCCTAAAATCCCGATTTTTTGAAATTTTGACCAGACATTCTGGTCATCCCATCTGGTAACCCTCTCGCGTCAAGATAAGGTTGTTTGGGCAAATATTTTTCACTTCGTGCACTCGCACATCTATTCCGCTTTGTAACCAGGAATTAACTTATGGTTTCATAAGTGATCCAATAAAAACTTGTAGGAAAGTTGGGTTGAATCGGTTCGTTAACGAATTCTCAAAACGTAACAACGACCTGTCCGTAAATTGGAGCGATGTCACCATAAAATCTATTGAGGGAGCAGGGAGTATATACACATACCCTCGTACCAGAGGACGGAGTATTTTGATAAAATCCTATTTTAAAATTGCCCCTAACTTACACTAAACAACAGTAACAATTATCAGGGATAGATAACAAAGTTTTCTCTAAAACAATCTCAAACATGGTTTTCTGGTTATAAATTCAAGCCACACATGCAATGCTGCTTAAATAATGCATGTTATGAAGCCCACATAAATTATCATTTATTTTATTGCATTGTAGACAAAATTATGACGCATGCTTATACCATAGCGATTGTTATTATGAATTGCATGCTTTGTGTCTTACCGTTTATATTGTCCTTTTAATTACTTTGTCGTGACCTCATACTTACTCCTCGGCCATCTTGTAAGTTCTTTTTAAAGGTTGGTGTGAAATGGGTCATTGCGGACATCATCATAATGTTAAAACATAAACATCTCTACTAGGTCTATTCTTACAAGACCAAATACATCTCTTCACTCTCATTCACTGCTTATAACTGTTTCACATTATGTACTCATCACCAAGGTTATAAGTGGTGTCGTGATCGTGGAAAGCATTTTGAATAGTCATGATACAGGTACATAAATAACATCTACCTCTCATCTCGGGGCTCCTTGATTTGTTATTACAATTATTCCATTATGTCACGGTCATCCATTGTCAATCATGTTTTTGTTTACGATTTTAAAGCAGGTCTTTACACGTAATGTGTAGCAGATGGTAAGGTTTCGTCCGAATCGGATTACATAAACCTAGTGCGACGTCTTCGTATCGATTTTGGATCAAGTTCCAAATTCTTACGACGCGACGGTCGGTTTGGTAATTTTGCTTGACTTAAGTATTTTCCTGTATGTGGTTTGATGTGGGCGAAATCTTACAATACAAACATATTTTTCAAAATTCCCTATTTGAGTGTAAAGCTTCATTATCTGGGGCAATCCATATTTTCATCTGAAGATTGATGTTTTTCGATCTAGTTTTGAGCAAGGAATCAACCATTTGCATTACCTAAAATACATTAATGGGAATAGCAATTTTTAATGCTAGCACTAGTCATTGTGAAACTTCATTACCCATAATGTTAAATGGAAAGTTAAATCGACCATGCAGTAACGGCCACTTGCACACATTCTGTAACAAATCGAACGCGAACTCGAAAGCGACCTATTAAGACTTCACTTTGACAATTTAATTTTGTTTAGACACTTCCTTACATACGTCATTCTTAACAGGCAATAATCTCATTCAAATCATTAACCGACGAATTGAGTACCACCTTTTTGGTCAATAAAAAAACAAATATCGTGCTTTGACTTCTCGGTTGGTCGAAACGTTTTCGACGGGTTTCTTTTTAGTTTTTAGGGTTCCGTACCCAAAGGGTAAAAACGGGACCCTATTACTAAGACTTCGCTGTCCGTCTGTTTGTCACAGGGCTGTATCTCATGAACCGTGATAGCTAGACAGTTGAATTTTTCACACATGATGTATTTCTGTTGCCGCTATAACAACAAACACAGAATAAAATAATATTTAAATGGGGCTCCTATACAACAAACGTGTTTTTTGCCGTTTTTTATAGATAATGGTAAGGAACCCTTCGTGCGCGAGTCCGACTCGCACTTGGCCGGTTTTTTAAATGTAATTAATGTATTTTATTACCACGAACATTACGTGTTAGAGACATGGCCGTTCACTGCATGGTTTAACCCGCGTGTCATTAACGGTACAGACTCCCATCATCCATAGTGGCAGTTGCTAACACTATCACGTTACGTCGTTATCGCCTGCAGGTCTGGAGCTGGCGGAGCTTGTTCTCCCGGCAGCTGCGGCGGTGGCTCTCCGGCAGCTGCCGTGTCGGCGCCTTCCTCTGCTGGCGCAGCTCCAGCTTCGCCGCATGCGCATGCGCACCACGCCACACACACGCCCACGCCCAACCAGGTAAGCCTACTCTTAAAAACGATAACTGTTATATCGGGACAAACGTCACAATGTTTCAGACTATATTTTGAAGATGTAATGACCGATATTTGACGATTAACATCATACATTGTGGCAATTCTGTTGTGTCCACAAACTAGCTAAAATTTCGTAAAATACGATCGCTCTTATTCCTTTATTTTTTAATGTCTAAATTAGCGTAACCTCGAAATGGACACCAGAACAGTTATTTCTACTGTTTAATTTCAAAAAAATAATGAATGTTATGATGAACATGCTTTAGTAACGCTGTAACTCCTCTTGCAGTCATCGAACGCGGTCCCCACAACGCTCCACACTCCGGCCCCGACGCCTGACCCCCACGCGCCCCCCACACCCGCGCCCCCCTCGCTGCCTCCCCCCAAACACAACCAGGTAAGGTACACTACAAGCTTCACACTGTGCTAACCAGCGATGTACCTTGCTTTTAATCAGTGAATAAATCAAAATTATGTTACTATGAACAAGTGTAGTTTATTTATCACGTATGTCTTATTTATATTTACCAACTTTAAAATATGGGTCATATGATATCATATCATAATGATAAGCGGCGATGGGCTTGCAACCTGACACTAACTACTACAATATGTGAGCATGTGACAAATTTAATTTTTGAACCTTTTTCTGACTACCCTCTGTAAGCATATCCAAAGATATCATATCTGCATTTCGCTCATTTGCGAGAAGAACGTGACATCTACGGAAAAGTCGATTTTGAACTAATAATGCCATAAGATGCGCCGCATTGCGTTCTATATTCTGTAAAAACGTCACATTTCTAACGTAAAAATTCGCGAAGTTATGAAGAAAAGAGATAGCTTGTTACATTATAGCGCTATCTCATTATGACTATACACTTCGGTACGAAAGCGCGACCCTTCAGTTATCATCGTGCGCTAGTGAAGTGAAAAGCTCCCGGATTTCTTCAAAAACATGACATCACGAGTTTGTCACGTTTTTGATGTCAAGGTATGTGTTATTTTATTATATTTTTATTAATGTAAAAATGTGTTAGATTAAATTAAACCATTTTTCCTGCAATAAATAAAAAAAAAATATGAGCTGATATCTACTGTTGTAACGTTTTTGATGCAAAAAATCAAAATTTTCTTGTAACATTTTAACAAAAACCATTACTGATGTTAATCATTTTTACATGTTTGACTTTGTGGGGCGTAATTGTTTCGATTTGCCATGTTTTCACAGAAAAGTAAATTTGTTTTAATGGTAATTGTTTGAGTTGTTACGTTATATATGATAAAAAAATACAATATTATTATTATTTTCAGATGGAATCACGGTACAAAAAAATTTTAAACTTGATCAATTCAAAAAATAGTATTAATAGCAACGACGACGAGTCAACAAATAAAAATGATATTGGTAAGCTTATAGATTTTAGTTTTGTTTGGTGTACCTATTTTTAATTTTTCATGATGCAAATCACATAAACTTTGTTTTTTTTTTAAATACAATTGCACAAACGTTTCAGAACATCGTCGCCAATCAACATCAAGCTCTTCGAGCAGTTCTTCTAGTAGCAAATCTTCGGGACCATCTTTTTATGAAGGTATTTATAGTATAAAACTGAGATGCCAAACTAATTTAAATTACTATGGTAGAATCAGATGTTTAATTGATTATTTTTTACAGACACTGACGACTCAGTAAAGGACCCTGATTATCACTGGCCGATTGCTGACCGAAATAAATGTATTTATGCGTGTTCTGACGAAGAAGAATACGAGGGAGGAAATGAAATACAAACTACTAGCAACACACAAAATAGAAATAGAGAGAAAGGAAGAAACGAAGAAATGATAAATGCAACAATAGAAAAACTTACACAAAAAGGATAAGCAAATATTAATGACAACGTTTTCTTAAATATAGCAGAGGAAGGAACAAATATTCTCCAAAAAAATGCAGAAACGACACCAACAAAGAGCAACATCCAAAATACAAACAGAGAAAACATTACATTTATACAAACTTCAGACAGAAGAATTTTTACTGCAACCGAAGAACTAAGCAATATTCCGACTGAAATAGAAATAAGAATAGGAGATAGTGTATTTACAATTTAGAACCAACACCAACAAAGAAAGGTAGAAAAAGACCACTAAATGAAGAAAACTGGGTTAGAAACATTGCAAAAAAATTAAGAAATAGCGGGTAATCATACGAGTCCAGCATTTCAAAGATAATTAATCCGGAGCGTAAACTAAAAGAAACTTGCAAAGAAACCTGCCTGTTTAAATGTCGGGATAATTTCACGGAAGAAGAAAGACTAAAATTATTGAAAGAGTATTGGAATTTAGGAAAGGTTGAAATGCATTGGAATTTTATAGCTTCTGCTGTCGAAGAAGTAGTCCCGAAGTTTCGCTATGTCAAAATAGACTCTGAAGGAAAAATTGTTAGATCACAGCGTGAAAAGAATAATGCCTTTTTTTTTACTGTTGGTGGAAAAAAACTAGAGTGTGTAATACATTTTTCAAGAACACTTTGAGTATAAATAACCGACTAATAGAAACAGCATTAAAAAAGAAAAATAAGGACACTAATATTACTTTGATGAAAGATAACCGTGGATGTCATGGAAAGCATTATAAGATTCTTATATAAGATTATATACCAGTAAAACTTAGTTAATTATTATAAAGAGTTCTATTTGTTATCAAAACTAATTAATATTTACTCATAATACTGTTTGAGACTGATAGTGGGACACAGTGAGACTGTTAAGTACTTTTAGTTCATTAGCTTTTGTTACAAACTCTTCAAATTTAATAAAAAAAATAACAACAACAACGTGTTTTTATTACAAGTCACCATGCATATGACAAAAATTATAACATCTAAAACGTATTAGTTTAGTATATAACACACAAATTTTGGTTTTTTACAGTAAAAACGTAACATCTTTTCCCTTTTTGTATTTGAATGTAGTTTACTATATGAAAATGAATAGTTAAAAAGTTGAGAACCATTTCTACATCAAACAGGATAATTAACCAACATTTATAATTGATTTACTATAATAAAAAGTCTTATATGTACAGAAATATCATCGATGCAAAGTTTAAAACGCGTTTCCTGAAAAAACATGTTTTTGGAGATACCACGTTCTTCTCGCAAATGAGCGATTTGTATAATTGATTGTATTAAATTTTTCTAATGATCGCTTTCAGGGCGATTCCCCACCGGGCTCCCTATGCGGAGTGGAGCTGGCGCGGAGGCCTGTGCTACCTTCGGCTGTCAAACGACTCGATCCCTTAGAAGATGAGCATTCGCTTCATATGTTGTACGATTACACCACCGTTCACGCATGGTAAGTTGGCATGCGTATGACCAGGAGAAACTGAACGACAAAAAAACCGGCCAAGTGCGAGTCGGACTCGCGTACCATTATCCTTCTGTCTGCCACAGGGCTGTATCTCATGAACCGTGATAGCTAGACAGTTGAAATTTTCACAGATGATGTGTATTTCTGTTGCCGCTATAACAACAAATACTAAAAACAGAATAAAATAAATATTTAAGTGGGGCTCCCATACAATAAACGCGTTTTTTTGTCGTTTTTTATAGATAATTGTACGGAACACTTCGTGTGCGAGTGCGACTCGCTCGCACTTGGCCGATACGGTTATGGTATGTTGTAGTGGGCAGAAACCTTTACATTCCTTATTCTGCGAGTACTCCACGGTCATGTCGCCAGTTGAGGTCACTGCGGCATGAATCTAACACCTCGCTATATTATAGTTACCCGTACACGTTGCCACTGCATCCAAGTCATGTCTGTCTGTGTGGTCTTGTTTGCGGTCACATTTTATCACTACGATTTTAACTCGAGACGGTAAAGGAAAAAATCGTGCGGAACCAGTTAGCATTCTTATTAACGGCGCGGCGATGGGCTTGCAACTTGTCACGTATGGAATGTTAATTACTGGAAAATATGGGCATACGCAAAATCTTATCCTCTATCATCGGACGTGCCTCTATCTCTTTAGACTAGGATCTGAGCTCCTTGAGATCTGAAAGGTCTACTTTATTTGGGGATTAAAGAAGTGATCTTATTTTTTTATTTTATTTTGATTATCCTACTAATCTATCTACTAATATTATAAATGCGAAAGTAACTCTGTCTGTGACAGTATCACGGCCAAACCAAATTCATGAAAATCGGTCCAGCCGTTCGCGAGTTATAAATGAAGTAATTAACATGACTTTGTTTTATGGTATAAGATGATAAAGTTGTGAGTATATTTCGAAATTTGCATGTACAAACATAAAACTGTCCCCCCAGGCTGGAGCACCCGGTGAAGCGATTCAAGCCCACGGAGGCCTACTTTCGTGAGGAGTTGCTTCTAGGGGGCTGCGAGGGGGATCTCTATGCGGGACATGAACATACGAGGATGGCGCCAAATCATCGAGCGGATATCAAACAGGAGAAGCAGGACCATGTATGTATGGAACCGGAGTTATGCTCCCTGCCTACCCCTCCGAGGAATAAGCGTGATTTTTATTAATGTGTTAGCAGCGTTCTGCAAAGTGTGTACCGCGGCATACTGGTGTACCGTGGTCATTAGTTGGTGTGTCTTGGAAAAATAAGGATATCTTATAAACGTATTTTTAGCAGCCCTGTCAACGATTACTCCAAATTTAGATCGTCTATGCTCAATTAAATAGGCTCATGTTTCGCATTAGATACCTTTTCTGCAATTTAATGTTTAGTTTTGTTGATAATATAAAAAATATAATTTCGTTGATTAATAATAAATGTTGATTAATATTACTTAAAAACTGATTTTTAATTTGTGATGTAAGTACCTCAAAAAATTTAATTTTCCTTAATGTACCTTGGACACAAAATGTTTGCGGAACACTGTGCTAGCTGACCCCGACAGACGTTGTCTTATCCAAATATCAATTGGACAAGCTAAACTTTGTACAAAAAGCAATTTCAGTATTTTCCGCATTAACCAATTTTTTAAGCTACTCTTAAATTTTTTTGTCCCTATAAACCTTGTTCTGATAATTAGGAACGCAACGAAAAATAAATATGCCACATCGGTGGAGCTGTTTTCTAGTTCTAGCAAGATTGATTTGCAGTCTAACTGGATTGTAGGTCTCTCTAGAATGGTTTTTTTTACCATTTGTTTATTTTTAGGACGATTCAAGAGAGTACAAGAACTTATTCACATCGGACGGGCTGTGTCCGACTTTCAAAGACCTCGACCAAATATTTGAGAACTCTGACGAGGCCAGCGGCGATGAGACGGTAAGACTTGTGAGTGTACCCTTCTTTATTACTCCTACACCTAAGTCCAAATGTCTTCGAAACGAACCATTGCTATTGATCATATTTATGCCGCCAGAATCACTACTGCAGTAGCATCTATGTATGGTCGCGTCAATCTCTTATCAATCGCTATTGATCGTCTCGTGGGCAATTTAATGTCCATCTGTTACTACTGAAAACTATCTTGTTTTTTCTAGAACTTATCAGTGATGAAAGTTTTCATCGGTGATTGTGTTCTGGAAATAACTTAAAAGTTTACGTGCAGATGTGCATCTGTATTTTATAATTTCTGTGAAGTCCTTGCAGTCACATGATAGACATTGTGATGTAGTCACGCTAAAGACGTGTGATATTCTTGTTTCCTAATTGCCTATTGTAATTTATTTATATCTGTGCTGTCTTAAATCCCATTTACTATTTGTTTATTTGTTATGTCTTCGGTTATTGAATGACTCAACTAACCTTATCGGATTGTTTGAGATTCAGCGGAATAAAACTACTGTAGGTGTTTCAATAAAATAAAATTATCATGTCCTACGTAGAGACTAATGGTACAAAGTTATGTATGCCCAGCTGTGGGATGAAATAGACCAAACTTGATGTAAAAACATTTTGACCGCCGTTCTATGCTATTTAAACTAAGAATAGTTCGAGAGCTCTAGATAAACTTGCTTTCAATTAATTGAGAATGTGTGGTGTGAAATAGATGTTGTACTAAAGTGGGATAAGGGCAGGAACATGATGATGAATGTGTAAAATAAAATTTTAACGTCAACTTATCAGTCTATTCTACTTTAAGCTGGCCGACCGAAATAGTAATAAATTGGGGTGAAAGTCACAGTGATACCCACATTGTTCTATGTGGCCCTCGTCCAGGAAAGTGTGACGACTGCTCTAGACTAAGCGCATAAGGCTTAATTTACATTGCCGCAGAAAAGAATGGAAGCTACTCTTTGCAACCAGCATAATGAACTCGAGAATGCGCGAGGATTCTTCGAGGCGCGTATTTTAGTTTGTATGTTACGATTGACATAAAGTTAATTTTGCCATGAACAATTTAGTTGCAAAAAAAAGCTTCCATTTAATTGCTTGGCAATGTATATCGAGCATCAGTAAAGGATCGCATGCATAACAGATGCAGGTGCAAACCCCTCCCGATTCCAACAAGTCTGGCGAAGAGGCGCGATGTCGCGTGCGGGCAGAAGAGCTCTCCAAGATGTTCCCCACTCCACCCTCCATGGAGGCGCATGCGCAGCCTTCGCCAGGTTGCACGCTGCCAGATGAGAGGCTACTGTTGGCCCCACCTGCGCCACCAACGCACCAGCCGCGCGATGCCGGCTCGCCTGCGCCAGATCAACCCATCGAGGTATTACTATCTAAAGTTAGCTGTTATATCAAGTTTACCTCGAATTTATTTAAGATAATGTATTTGTATAAATAAATTTTACAAAAAGGTCTTGGAAACATAATAGAAACAAAATGTTTAACTAGCCGCAGTCTAAAACTTCCGCGAATTCAGTGGAGTATGAACGATAATTTACTTGTGGAATGTGTGAAGTTCAACCAATTATAATAAATAAATTCGATTTAGATATGCTGGTTCCTCGCATAACATTTACGCTCTCGAAATCTAAAAACACCGCTTATTTGATACTCAATACCGCTATTAAATTCCGTTACTGAACGTGTTTTTAAATTCCAGGACTGGTCGTACGTGTTCAAGCCGCCCACCGTGTGCAAGTACGTGGGCTCGTCCAAGTACTTGCCTCTGGGCAACCTGCCCAGCCAGCTGCTTCCGGCCGTGGCCCTCCCGCCCCACGCAGTGTACCGCCCAAGAATGCGCGAACCTCCCCGCCCCCGCACCCCGGCACCCCCCACCCCCGCCCCTCCTTCGGTCGCGCCTCTTTCTGCGCCACCCTCCAACGATCCCGCCAGGAACGGTACGTATTCTAAACCTAAACTAATATATTAGTGATATTAAAACAATACTCGCGGTGCGAAAGTGACGCGAGTAATATTATTACTTGCCCCAGAAAGTTGTTAAGTTCTACGAGTACACCTCGCATTAGCTGACTCCGAAACCGAGAAACCGCTTGTAACGATCCTATGCATTATATTGATGTTAAGGCTTTTTTTGCTGTCTCTAATTATTTGTATATGGTTTAATTTAGGCAAAAGTTCAATAGCGTAGTAATTGATCCTCCATTACTCGTACACACCATAGAGGAGTTATATAAATATTGTAACTTGTTATCCAGGCATAAAACGGTCGATATCCCCAATGGACGCTCGCAATCTGCCCCGGCGATCGGAGTCCCGCGCCCGCCGCAGTCCCGGTGGCCGCTCCCCGCCCTCTTCTGTCCCGCCGCCTCCCCGTGCTCGTCCCGCTTGCCCTCTTCTGCTGAACGTGCTGTTGGCCGATACTGTGCTCAACGTCTTCCGCGACCACAACTTCGACAGTTGCACGCTTTGCGTTTGCAATGCGGGACTCAAGGTATGGCACCCTGTCATTGTACTGTAGATATGACCAAACCAAATTATTCTCTCCTGACTGGCCTCACAGCTCAGTTGGTAGTAACTCTGCCTTTTGCGGTTCGATTTTCACCTAGCTAGGGCAAACATTTGTATGATGAACATAGATGATTGTTTGTTTATGTCTAAGTTTGATAATGTACTATTGTAATTTAACAGTAAGCATTTACTGAAGAAAAGTTGATAAGTATTTTTTCAGTAATCTTGTTCTCATACACGTTTTAATTGTTTAATTTGGGGATAGATGGCGATATATGAAACGTCTACTTCGACTTAGTTTCTAATATTTAGTTGTTTATCTGTGTGTATCAGGTCGTGGGCAACATCCGAGGCGCAGATGCAGCGACGTATCTGAACGAAGTTTGTGCCGGGTGGGGGGAGGGCGGGGACGAGGAGCCTCCTAGGTGCACTTGCGGGTTCAGTGCGGTTCTTAATAGGAGAAGGGCGCATAGAGCTGGACTCTTCTATGAGGTATATTTACAACTATTCATACTTCTGTCCCTGTAGTTGATAATGATAGAGCATTATGTAGGTTAATAGTGAATTGTGCGTTTATAATTTACAATAACATCTCGTCAATAAACTGAGTGGACATTGAAGTAGCGTTAAAAAGTCCAGAGAAATAAAACGCTATAAGCACCGCTCGAGATATAAATAAGGTAGAATGTATTGAATGTGTTCTAGGACGAGATGGAGATCACGGGCCTGGCGGAGGAGCCTGGGCTGCGCGGTGGAGGAGGTCTCACAGACGTTGCTGGATTGGTGGTGGAACAATGCGCTGGAGCTGGAGGAGGAGATGCCTCAGCATTGGCAAGAGCTGCTAAGAGACATGCGGACCATGCACCGCATGACGAACTGGAGCTCAACGTGCTAGAGTTAGTATTATTATCATTCATTTTACTACCTTGAGAGGGGGGACAATCGGGGTAGGTCTCGTTTGTTCTATAGAACATGACGTCATAGAACAAGAAAATATATTCATTTTTTTACCCAATTGTACCATAGAACAGTCTATGACGCCACAATAATGTGAATTCGGGTGAAACGCTTGATGTAGTTTTATAGTACAAATTTGAATAAAATTGTGTCTCTCTGTTATAATGACGTCAGTTTTATAGAAGAAATGAGACCAACCCACAATCGGGTAGGCCTTGGTCAATACTAGTGTTTCCGGAACCGGTATTCTTTGTAAGAACCGGGAATTTCGGTACTTTTTTAAATCGGTACCGGGATTTCCCGGTTCTTTCGGTATTTTCGGTTCTTGGCAGTTTTTGATTTATAAAACAAGTGATAAGGTTCAAAAGTCAACTACAATTAAGATCGACGAGAATAGATAACATTAGGAATGAATATATATCAGAAAAATGATATAGAGCCGATAACAGGACCAGAGGTTCATCGCGCGCTTTGCAGCATGAAATATAGCAAGAGCCCAGGTACAGATGGTGTTACCACCGAAGCCTTAAAAATCGGAGAACCAGTACCACTCCCACACCTTACGAACCTTTGACATTCTTCAGACCGGGTCTTTTCCTCATAATTTCTGCCACTCCACCATTATACTCATACATAAAAAGGGTGAAAAGTCCGACATTGGCAATTATCGTCCCATCAGTTTTATCTCACACCTTTTTAAACTATTCATGAAAATTATCGAAAATCGAATATCCGGTGAGCTCGATTTACATCAACCACCAGAACAAGCGGGTTTCCGCCGTGGCCTCTCCACGACGGATTATTTCCATTCCCTTAACCAGCTCTTAAAAAAACATGTAGAATTAAATATCCCACTTTATCTTGCATTTGTAGATTACTCAAAAGCTTTTGATAGCATAAAACATAAACCATTATTCGAGGCACTTTCTAATCAGAACATAAATTAAACGTACATTCAACTTATCCGTAATATCTATAGCAATAGTACAGCATCCATAAAAACCTCTCTCACGCGGCTCTCTTTCCAAATTGTAAAAGGCGTGAAACAGGGAGACTCGCTTTCTCCTAAATTGTTTACAGCTTTTTAGCTAAACAGTTTACAACTTTGGAAGAAGTGTTCAAGCGATTGAAGCCCAAATGGGCTGAGAAGGGCATCGTCGTCGGAGATAGCAGGCTAACAAACCTGCGCTTCGCCGACGACATTGTCCTTTTCTCCCCCACAGCTGCAGAACTAGGCGATATGCTTCAAGGACTGAACCAAGCAAGCCGACCAAGATGTGGGACTCCGAATGAATATGAGCAAGACCAAGCAGCCAATGGCACGAAGAGGAGATTGTACGTGGAGAATGTGGAGATTGAGTATGTCCATGAGTATGTGTATCTCGGCCAGATAGTTTCATTCCAGGCGAAGTCCAAAACGAAGTTGCTCGACGCACCGAAAACGCCTGGAGAAGCTTCTGGTCGATGAAACATCTTATGAATCGCGAACTGCCACTCTGCAATAAGCGCAGACTTATGGACATGTGCATTCTCCCAATTCTAACGTACGGTGCACAGACTTGGTTCCCGACAGCTCATGAGAGATACCAACTCGAGGTTTGCCAAAGAGCCATGGAGCGTAGTATCTTAGGAGTCAGACTCACAGACCGCATACGAAACACGATACTACGCTTCAAAACAAAAATAGTTGACGTCACCCATAAAGCGGCCAAACTCAAATGGGATTGAGCAGGGCATGTCGCTCACATGCCGGACGATCTTTGGGCCAAAATAACAAACGATTGGTCCCCACAAACTACACGCTTTCGAGGCAGACTCCGGAGGAGATGGCAGGACGATCTCGACAGTCATTTAAATGACTGGCGCAACTTAGCTGGAGATCGAAAGGTGTTAAAAGAAGGGAGGGAGGCCTTTGCCCTGCAGTGGGACGATATAGGCTAAGATAAGATACCGGCCCCTAAAATTACTGTGGTTTTGTTTATAATATCACAAAAATCATATTAGGAGTATGATAATACGTCGTATTTGAAGTAAATTACATTCTGTCACCATTGTTTGGTATGAGGAACAACGTAATACTTACCTTGGAGTCAAACGCGCGACACTTTTTTCTTACTTTTCGCACGTGGCGAGTCCTGCGAGGCCCGCCGAGTTATAAAAATAAAATTCCCGAAAGTACCGAAAGAACCGGGAATCAAATTAGATTTCCCGGTTCCTTTTTACTGACAAAAGAACCGGGAATTCCCGGTACTTTCGGTACCGGGATTTCCCGGTTCTGAACCCTAGTCAATACGGTCTAACTTTGTTAAGTAGACTTTTCGTCTCAAGTCTCTTGACTTTGATCTGCTACCGCTATTTAGCTAAATTGACAAAAGTCAACCCTTGAACTATGTATAAAAATAGAGTGTATACTAAATTGTTTGTATGTTGCAGGTATAGCGACGGAGGTGCGGCTGCGGCGCGAGCGTTGCGTGCTGCGGGGGGCGGAGCGAGTGCGGGTGCGGGTGCGGGTGCGGGCGTGCCCCCAGGCGCAGTGCATCGTTGGCCTTTCATAGGCGCCCGTGCCCCTCGCTCCTCCAGAGACGTGGTGCGGTTGATGAGACGATTGCGACCGCTGCTGCAAGATGCCATCCAGAAGGTAACCAACGAAAACTTGTTTTCTCTGATCGCTTGAGTTTAACGTTTCTGACTTATAAATCGCTGTAATATTTTTTTACACGCTTTTATTAGCTTAGTATTTATGTTTGTAAGTAATGGAAACTTTGTATGTGATTTTGACCTCTTTGGAAACGTCGGATTAATTTGAAAATGCATACTTATCAAGGACCGTTGACAATGTGAATTCAGTGATGAACTCATAAGCAGTCATCAAACGTCCCTGTCTAATCAAGATTCAGCCAAGAAAAATCTTTTTATATATTTCTCATCTAACCCGATGCCTTATTTTATCTACCCGAAGCAACAGACTGGTTATTCTAAAACGTATTATATTACAGCGGTGTTGCGGCGCTCGCATGTGGGATGGTGTCACCGGCCCCCTTACCTGGCGGCAATTCCATCGTCTCGCTGGCCGAGGCAACGAGGACCTTTGCGAGCCACAGCCAGTGCCCCCTCTTCTGGTGGGGCACGAGCGAGACTGGCTGGCGTTGGCGCCCTACGCGTTGAGGCACTGGGAGCGGTTACAGCTGGAGCCCTACTCGTATCCGCGCGACGTCGCGTACGCGGTGCTGGCGCCGGCTAGCGAGGCTCTGCAGGTATGTACTTAGGTTTCTTTATTAAATTGCAATCATCAGAAAGAAAGAAAGAAAATACGTTTATTTGCCACGATAAGCCCAACGAGATTAATAAAAGAGAACAATAATACAGGTACAATGAACAGCAGATTGTGTCATTTGGGGGCAAATAGGTCCCTATCTCAGTATTGATCCGCATAACATCAAACCTAGGAAGTAAGCGAAGTGCGGTGCGACGCTGTTCCTAGGCAAGACACGAAAGATCGATGAATAAACGAATATGTACTTACAACTAGCTAACCCGGCGAACTTCGTATCGCTTTAGAATTAACTCCCGTTCCAGTTAAAAAGTATCCTATGTTCGTCTTCTGGTTCTATGCTATCTCGCCACCAATTTTCAGCTAAATTCAGTTCTCGAGTTATAAGTGTTGTAACAATACCGACTTTCTTTTATATAGTAGATGTACTTAAGATATCAAGAGAATATTAAAAATAAGTTTAAAATCATCAGTCACTTCGTCAAGTGACTTCGATCTACACATACACGTTTGTTTCCCAGGATCCACTGCGAGCGTTCTTCCGAGAGTTATCAGCGGCGTACGAGGCGTGTCGACTCGGTCGACATCGGCCTTTACGGCGTGTGGGTCGAGATGGCATCCTTCGAGCGTCTCCCAGCAATGGCAATAATGGTGACGAGGAGTGGACGGGGCCGTTACCTTCGGGCCGAGCGAGTGCTTACCTGCGAGGGTAAGATACTACTACCTATTGGTCTATCAGGGTCAAAGGTCAACAGGTCAATCCTATGATGACCTATTTCATCGGTTGGGATAAGGTGCAAGATTAGGATATGCCTAATTATGGCTTTTGTTATGGCCTAATTATTATTAACATCCACGATAATCTTAATTCTATACATACATATTTACAATGATAACTAAAATATGTCATGGAAAATCCAAAGAATTACTCCAAGCCGTACAGGTTGTGCGATATTTGAATGTAACATTATTTTCGTACAGATACGTAGAAGCACTCCGAAGTTCGCTGGTCCCCCAACTAGCTGGCATCACAGTCGACCGCACGCTGTTCGACGGCGAGAGGCCTGACACCGTGCGACCGCCCACAGCCCCCGAGCCTGGAGCCCCCCACGACGAGAATGAGGGGGGCATCACTGCCCCCCACAACCCCCCTGCCTGGCATGAGGAGGACGAGAGTGGAACCCCCGCATTAGTCATCTACGTGGTGGAGCCCCCAGCGTCTCATGCGAATCGGGCGAAGACTTTGCATGCCTTGTTGCGCATAGCGACGAGGACGCATCAACATTTGCACCATCATAATCCTTTAGTCAAGGTCGGTTTCTTACTAGGAAGGATGGTAACTTTTACTATAATGATTCAAATAAATGTACGTGTGTGTGTGTAGTCTATCGTTTGCGTTTGTCTGTTTTCGCGCAGTTAATGATGAATTTAGGTTTTATAAACAAATAAATAACAGCCAACAGATTGTTCGGTAATTATATTTATTCGACGGTAAACAGATAAAAATCAAGCATAAGTTACATATCCATCTACCGGTATACGAGCGGTCATGGCTGGAAGTCCACGTTTGACATCAAGGATCGTCGGACCATTAGCGCAACATCCGTACCGCCAAAAAAAAGTAAAAAATTAAATCGTGAGGATACCGTTAGTATTCTTGTAACCTGCTTACTACCTGCTGTCACGTGTCGAATATGAGGGCATGAACCGTAACGTAATGTTTGGACGTGCCTCCGACTAACCCCTTTAGACATCTTTAGACATCTAAGCGTCAGAAGATCTCGTCGTATTTGGAGATAACAGTCGTGATCCTGTTTCATAAAATGTTCCATCCCTCCACAGATAATATCCCTGGAGAGCGTCTGCGAGACTTGGGGCACAGGAGTCAGTGCTGAAGATGGAGTTCCTGTGGGGAGTGGAGGGGCGGGGGCGGGGGCAGCCGCGGGGGCAAGGGCGATGGCGTTTAGTGTATTCGCGGGGGCAAGGAGATTGTTGCAGCACAAGCCGGATGGGAAGTCTCTTACGGGATTCGGCACGGCGGCTGCGGCCAACTTGTTTCTGCACTCCAAGGACGTGAGTATACCAAACCAAACCAAACCAAACATTGTTACTAGGAAGCGGTTATCGTTTGTGGTAGTTTCATTTGTTCTTTTATGTCGATCGCTCGCTGCCTAACGGCTCACACACATAACTGCGAATTCGCAAAAATCGCCGAGCTGTCATCCAATTCTTCTAAGAGATAAGAGCTATATTCCTGCGTGCGGGCGTCGTATCGCATCGCGGTTTTGTGTGGAAGCCCTTAACCAGAGCAAAAGTGGCGGTTGGCGAGAATCCAAAGTTGAACAGTCAATTGTTGAAAGCGTTTGGAAAGAAAGGAAGAATAAATTTATTTTGTGTCACATAACATAACATATATGTCATAAAAGTAACAACAATGACCTACATAATTGTAATAACAATATTGACAGCAAAATTGGTCACAATTGGTCTAATGATGGTTCTCCCCAGTCTCATGACAGATTAAAGTAAAACATGCACTGTACCGTTCTGACAGGATCGCATTGTGAATGTTACAACTACTGTCCACTTAAGTTGTCATAATTGTATTGTGTCCGAGTAACATAGTACCTTACATTCCAGGAGAAAAACCGCGCTCCCTACAAGCTGTTCTCCCCCGCGTGGGTGCTGTCTGCGCCTCGGTCCCTTGGCGGCGCCCGCGAAGCCCCGGACTCCTGGGGCCAGACAGGCGAACAGGGCGCCGTCTTATTCCTGGCATACTGCCTCAGCCACGACCAGCGTTGGCTGTTGGCTGCGGCCACAGACGCGCGCGGCGAACTACTCGACACCGCCGCCATTAATATACACGTGCCGCACAGGTATGTACGAGTGCACTTTGACTTTTGATCGTGCGTCGAATTCCGGTCGAGCACCAATCGATTTTTCTATTTAGAAAATATGTGCGCATAAAATATAGCCAGGAAATCTAGTGAGGAAACCAGTTAGGTATTATTTATAAAACCGGAGATAGGTAACCAGTAACCACCTGTTACTTATGAAATGCACCAGCAAAAAGTAGAAATGCAAAATTATTAAATGCCTCCAATTATCCTTTTAGACATATTAAGTGAGCTCATAGATATAAGGATGTCTATGATGTCTATCATGTTTGAGAATTACAGTAGTGAACTACTGATACTAACGATACAATTTGTGGTTTCTAGATCAAGGCGAAGACGCAGTGGACCGGCGCGGAGGCTAGGACTTACCAAACTAATGGACTTTACTCTCGGAGTGATGAGTCAAGCGGCGCAACCCTGGAGGCTGGTAGTCGGCCGCGTCGGCAGGATAGGACATGGAGAACTCAAAGGTATGTCTAGGTCATTTCACAAACACACAAACAGAAAAGTCATGTTATATAGTAGCTGTAGTGCCGATTAGTTTTCTCAGTGTTCGCGGTGTACTTGGTTACACAGACCACAAAATACTGCAGTGTGGTTGTACCACTAATGTCCACACAAACTTTCATATTTATAATACCAGAAGGATTATGTGAAGCAGCTCTAGTTTTTTGTTGTTCACATATTGCATCGTATCCTCAGGCTGGAGCTGGTTGCTGTCCAGGAAACACCTAACTCTGGCATCGGGTACGCTGAGAGAGATGTGCGGTGTCTGCGGAGTACTACCTCAGGCCGCGGTGCCTTGCATCCTGTCTGCTTGTCTGGTGTCTACGGAGCCCGAGCCTGCGTTAAGGCTGATGGCCGACAGATTCACTCCGGACGAGCGATTCTCGCAGCACTCGCTGCACAGCGCGCTGCATACGCCGAGAGATGTTACCGCCACGCATATACTCGTCTTTCCAACCTCAGGTAGATGTAACTGTTATCTAGCTTGAATAAAGGCTGCCAATGTAATTCGGATATCTGCCCCGAGATTTCGTTGGTGGCGTGGATTCAACCAACATTATTCCTAAATAAATACATTTTGGTCAACTCATTCTCCGGGAACGTGACGTCGTCGTTGAGAAAACTTTTGTTTCCACATCAGTAAATGGTCTTGGGAAATTTTGATATGTCATACACTAACTAAATATTGTAAGCATGCAACTAAACCGACCTTTTTTTTCCTCAGCCACCACCCAATCAAACCAGATCCACTTCGAGCCGCCGATGGCGAACGGAGAGGACAACGACATGATGTTCCTCAACGTCGACATGGGAGACGAGGAGATGGGAGATGATCAGATGACGGACATATTCTCCACGGACATGTTCAACTCCATGTTCGCACAAACATCACCCAGCAGGAGGCTGGATGATGATGGAGGGGGCGAGGAGGCCGCAGCACATGCTCATGCTAATGCACATAGACAAAGGGGGGACAATGACCAGCAGGAGAATGTTGGGACGGTGTTGCAACAACCGTTAGCGCTTGGGTATGTGCTAATTTTTACTTGTTGAGAAATGCTTGCAAGAAAGCCTTAGTACAGAATGGTCACTGATCGACTAATTACACATTAAATCTACTATTACAGTGAACAGGTTATGTAAAGAAGCTGAAACTTTTTACAAAGCATTTTTTTTACATTTGCACAACTAATTTAAAATGTTAATGCACGGGCCTCTCCTCTCTATATATCTAACAGAGTCATGATTGATTGATCGGATATAACCTACTGTTTATATTCTAGGTACCTGGTATCAACTGCACCATTGGGCGGCATGCCCGCATGGTGGTGGGCGGGCTGCGGGCACCTGCGCGATGCCTGTCCTGCCTTCCTGCGCAGTGCCCTGCACTTGCATGCAGGCAGTTTGCAACAAGCTGATGACTTCACCAGCTTGCTGCAACGACGCGACCACAACGCGCACCCTCTCGACTCGCAGCTCACCACCGACGTGCTTAGGTATGTAATCAGCCTTTATCAGCTGTTCTATAAAACTGCTTGTACCCTTTTTTGGAGTAGATTTGGAAAAATCTTGTGCATATTCGAATTAATATTGTTTATTGGTCTTGAATTATGTTCATGCAAAAGTATTATAATAGTTTTCTTTCTCTATTTTAACCGTCGATCGCATCAGGAGTTTGAGTTTATTGGATAGATTTAGAAAAATATGTTTTCATTATTATTGACTGTCAATACATTGTAATTTCAGATACGTGTTGGAAGGTTACAACGCGCTGTCCTGGCTGGCCCTCGACGGCAACACGGCGGACCGCGTGTCCTGCCTACCCCTTCACGTGCAAGTCCTTATGCAGCTCTACCACACCGCCGCCGCGCTCGGCTGAACCGCTCTTTAGCGGTGCTGATAGTCTCACTACAGGCACCACAGTTCTCTGATTGTTAAATCTTTGAATACGAGAGAACTTGTACCTTATGTCAGTGCAGGTTGACTCAGTTTTCAATGACCAAGTGACAGGCCTGCTGGAGTGGCGGCTTTTACGTCAACTCCGCCTAAGATTCCTCGCTGTGGAAGTAACAAATCTCCTGGTATGGAATAGTCAACGATCGACCAATTAACATGATCAAGTATGGTTCTTACGGAGTATCTTAAGTCAGCGCAGGTTGGCCCAGTTTCCATTGACGCGCCTTTTATTTCTTAAGTCCGCCTAAGATTCCTCGTCATGGAAGTAAAAAGGCTAGGGCTGATGAGAGAAAGAGTCTCGGCTAACGAATAATGTCAGAGTTACTTGCCGTAACTACTCGCATCCTCAACCGATCACCGATTAAAGTGGCAAAAGGATTTAAAATGCCTAGCAGAGGCTCCTTTCATGCACAATTCTTCGTCAGTATTAAGAATTAGTGTAGAATGAAAAGTAATTACAAAATGAAGAAAGTAATAAGAACCATTGATGAATGAAGTTTTGTGTTCAATAGTGAAATATTTGTTGAAGTGAAAAAACAGTAGTGTTGTGAAATAGAAATAGCAAAATTTTTGTGTACACGGATCACACAAGTGTAAAAGATGCGTCCATGGTGTCGCTAGTTTGGTTGTTCTCAAGAGATTAATTTGGTGAAGTAATAGTCAGATGTCAACAAGTGAATGGCTGTCGCAAAGACGTGATAGAAGCTTTCGGCCGGCATATGAACTCCGTCGCGAGGGTTAGCAACCTCATACGAGCTTAAGTTTTAGTTTCCTAAACGAATGGTGCGCTGATTCATTGTGATATAAATCTCGACTTTGCTTAATTTTAAAGTGCTCTTTTGGCTGCAGACAGATCACAAAGTCCAAGGCATAATCAATCATGGTAAAATGTTAACTAAATAACTCAATTTAATTGTAAATCTATTTGAGATAAGTGTGTTTAGCCACTTTAAATAGCTCTATGTGGCTTATTTAGATCAAATATGCCAAGGACTAGGTAGTCCGCTTACCATGTACAAAAGAGCACCTTCAATTGTGACGCAAAAGTCACTGGACAGAAAAATGCACTACAAGGCCTCCGTGCGCGCCCGACCGATACAAAGAGAGTTGTACCAATAGCTGTAAAGCATTGTTGATATTATAAGATTATGGAGGCATTATTGTAATGAAACCTACCCACCCTACTATGTTCCATAGAGTCAGGGGGCTGTACGATTGCTATAATCGGCGCTAGGAGTTGCTTACAATAGTGTAAATTCTGTTGGCACCAACCTATACTAGAAATGTAGACTTCTCTAAAAATTCTTGCTGTCTCTTTTACTCTATACAAACAGAAAGAGATGGATGCCGTAAAGTTTTAGTTTAGTCTGGCACCAGCAGAATCGACAATGTTTGGTTATCAACTTGTATGAGATCAAGATCCAATAGATAGACAAATCAGGTAGTCTAAAAACTAATTATTAGTACTGTTTTGGTGCATAGTATAGTTATGATAGCTCTTTTATAAAGCATCATTCAGTGATGCATACCTACATGCTGAGGAAGTTTGTGTGAAACCTATACCAAAAAAAAAAAAAACTCATAATGGTCCAATTTACCATTGTAGATGTGGTTTTACTATTTTAGGAACATTTAAGAACCTGTAATATTAACTTCCATTATTTTGTTTTGGTCCCAGCAACCCTATTGCGTATGTCCAGTGGTAATCTATCTATAACTGTCAAAAGCACACCTTGTTTTGGCAGTTAGACTTACATACGAACGCCATGGTATCAATGTGTCGTGCGTTCGTGTGAAAGAACTCCGGCAACGTGAACATGACAGTTGAAGGCAATTACGATTATCACTGAACTTACTCAATAAGGTTGAGCAGGCGGTTTCTTTCTTCCATTGCAAAAGTCGCATTTTTTAAGAAATGATTCACATTATTAATCTACTTCCAGTTGAGACGTGTCAGTTAATCCATACTTCCTTGATCTTTCAAGAACCTCATTTTTTGTAGTCTTACCTTGATGTACTTACAGAGATCATTAGATTCCTTTTTATTTTCATGAAATACATTTTTTTTTAATACTTTTAAAGAAAGTATCACTACATAGTATAAAGCAAAGTCGCTGCGTCTGTATGTATGCTTATATCTTTAAAACTACACAACGGATTTTGATGCGGTTTTTTTTAATAGATAGAGTGATTCAGGAGAGAGGTTTATATGTATTAAACCCGTGCGAAGCCGGGGCGGGTCGCTAGTTATGTAATAAAGAGATCCTTCAAGCAAAAAGAAAATACTTTTATGATTCTTACCAACCCTTAACATCACAATTACTTGAGTGAGGGTTGGATACCAAACTGATGTAGAATAACAATGTTGAAAAGTTTATATATTATTTTTCGTTATTATATTTGAACCGGTATGAATTACCAAAGGCATTAGATATTTTGTAGTGTTTTAGATATTTTTACCAACAATTTTTTTTAACTTTTGTAAGTATCCAGTCGTCCACATGAACTCATTAACTCCTCGAAACTTAAGCCCTCTGGAGGGGGCAGGCAGAATATTTTGTTACTCATCTATTTTATTTTTGTATTAACTTATTTATTTACGTTCATAGCATAAATTATACTTTCTTTTATAATTTTACCACAATCTAGATGCAAATGATGTAGCTTTATGATTTTAGAGACAATTATTTATAGGTGAATTAACTAATGATGTTGAGAATGTATACTCATGTACAGATTTTATACAAGGGAACAAAAGCTCAAAAGTTGCTTCACAGAACATTCCACATTGCATGGACGCTTAACAAAACCTTATTTATTTTATTTGAATTCAAAATCTAATGTGTCCATGCACTGCGGGCCACAAACTGAATGCTAGAACATTTCTTATGATAAAAAAAACTAAATTCTCCGATCAGGAATAATTAGTATAACACCAATAGTTTATGGAATAGTTGATTAGTTATAAAGAGAGTTTAGAACATGTTTGACGTAGCATTTGTAATTAGACAACTTGTCGTTTTATAAAAATATTATAATAATAAATAAATTGAACTTCAGAGGCAACTATGCTGATGTTGAGTCGTCGAATCTCCGACAATTAGTAGATATATTAAATTTTCTATTTTAATATATTACCTAAAGCGTAAGAGTAGAGGTGTGCTGTTGAACTGTAAATAACGTCCATCGCGTGATGTGTTGTTGTTTTCAATCCCGTTATTGCATTTGGTTCCGTGGACTGATTTCCGAAATTATCTGTTTTGGGTTTATTGAATAAACAACCCAGAAATAAATATTTGTTTGTTGCCTAGTACCATAATTTATCGGTTGCATTGAGTGATTATAGGCAATTTGTACAGGTTTTTGTAAGACGTGTGTCACACGCGCAGTTTTAACGGAAGCGGCAAACCCGCCCGCTACTGATTATATGTGTAGTTGATTATGAAATGTTTTAAATGTGTTAAAGCATTTGAGAATATTTAACGATGTTGTATATAGTTTATATTTGTTTTGTAAAAGTGATGCGATGTAAATATAGTTGGTAGTGTTGATCCTGTTAATTATTTGCCTACTTTGCCGAAATTTAATTGAGCACGTTCTGTAGAAACCACTCTTAATCTGTACAGTTGTTGAGCGAGATTCTTTGTAGAAATAATTAATTTTAAGGATTTCGTTTTGACATTTTTTGTTATTGTGAATTTGTCAATTTTTTAGGGAATTGGGAATGTACTGTAAATAGACCTCACCTTTTTGTTTTATAATAACGTAAGCTGCAAATCTAGTGATTGACATGGAAATAAAATTTTCTAAACGGAGCAATCATTAGAAATTCGTAAAACAAATTTAGTATAATACTTGATATTAATATAACTTTATAAATAACTGTGAAAATAGGTAATTATGAATAAAATATTACATATTTATAAGCATTGTTTTATTTAATATTAGGTAGGCTAAAATAAATAGTTATTGACCCACCCGTCTTTGAAGATGTTGTTTTTGCCACCCACAACAAACAAAGCTAATAAGTTTTTTTTTAAACTCTGTCTCTCTTTTTATTAAAAAACTGTCTTAAACTTAAATTCTAGGGTTCTAGTACTCGTCAAGACAAATCCAACGACGACCCAAACACGACATAGTTATGTTGTGTAGTTGAGGAGTTCCTATAGCTACATCGCTACATCCAAGGCCGAGCTCCATCATCAAACCAGCTCAGTAGTTTACTATTAGTTTACTATTAGTAGTTTACGGCCGTAAACTACTCGAGTAGGCCGAGTCAATTTGAACTTTATTGATATTCAATAAAGTTCTTATCTTCTATAATCTATATTAACTTATATTATATAAAAATCAATTGCTGTTCGTTAGTCTCGCTAAAACTTGAGAACGGCTGAACGGATTTATCTTATCTTTGGTCTTGAAATGTTCGTGGAGGTCTAGGGAAGGTTTAAAAGGTGAGAAAAATTCGAATAATTGCCGTGAAAACCCTAAAAACAACCCTTTTCTTTTTCCCTTTATTTTTTTTATTTAGAGTCAATTTGAACTTTATTGATATTCATATTCAATAAAGTTCTTATATAGTATATTATGCAACTAGTGAATAAAGGACGGATTTAAAGCGAGGGCCGTAGATGAGTCACGAGCAAGTGAAGGATTCTAATGATTGAATCACGAGCGCAGCGAGTGATTCAACTGTTAGAATCCTGAACGACGCAGCTATGTGAACTTGGCGCCCGACTTTTGAAAATCTTTTTTTTTTCTTTTGGTTCTAATAGATATAGGTATGTAGTTGATTGTAGTAAATTTTTTTTCGTTTGTAGTAGCTCTGAAAAAAAATTAGAGGACTTTGAAAAAAACTCAGCGCGCGACTTTGGAAAATCCAATTTTTTTCTTTAGGTTCTTATATGCTTAGGTATGTAGTTGATTGTAGTGATAATTTTTTCGTTTGTAGTAGCTCTAAAAAAAAATAGGAGAACTTTGAAGTTTTTTTCCCTAACATTAATAAATAAAATTTCATTTTTTTTATTCTCAAAGACTTAGATATGTAGTCGATTGTAGTAACAAAATTATCGATTGTAGTAGCTCTAAAAATATATAATAGGACTTTAAAAAAAACTTGGAACCACTTTAACAAACGTTTGATTCGATTAAAGTAAGCTAATTCCGTTTGTAGTAGGTTTTCTCTCGTTTGTAGTAAGTTGATTTCGTTTGTAGAAGTGATTTTATCGTTTGTAGTAACTTGATTTCGTTTGTAGTAGTGTTTTTTTCGTTTGTAGTAAGTTGATTTCGTTTGTAGTAGTGATTTTGTCGTTTGTAGTAACTTGATTTCGTTTGTAGTAGTGTTTTTTTCGTTTGTAGTAAGTTGATTTCGTTTGTAGTAGTGATTTTATCGTTTGTAGTAACTTGATTTCGTTTGTAGTAGTGTTTTTTTCGTTTGTAGTAACATGATTCCATTTGTAGTAGTGATTTTATCGTTTGTAGTAAGTTGATTTCGTTTGTAGTAGTGATTTTATCGTTTGTAGTAACTTGATTTCGTTTGTAGTAGTGATTTTATCGTTTGTAGTAACTTCATTTCGTTTGTAGTAACTTGATTTCGTTTGTAGTAGTGGTTTTGTCGTTTGTAGTAGTGTTTTTTTCGTTTGTAGTAACTTGATTTCGTTTGTAGTAGTGATTTTATCGTTTGTAGTAAGTTGATTTCGTTTGTAGTAGTGATTTTATCGTTGGTAGTAACTTTATTTCGTTTGTAGTAGTTTTTTTTTCGTTTGTAGTAACATGATTTCGTTTGTAGTAGTGATTTTATCGTTTGTAGTAACTTGATTTCGTTTGTAGTAGTGATTTTATCGTTTGTAGTAACTTGATTTCGTTTGTAGTAGTGATTTTATCGTTTGTAGTAAGTTGATTTCGTTTGTAGTAGTGATTTTATCGTTTGTAGTAACTTTATTTCGTATGTAGTAGTGATTTTTTCGTTTGTAGTAACTTGATTTCGTTTGTAGTAGTGTTTTTTTCGTTTGTAGTAAGTTGATTTCGTTTGTAGTAATGATTTTATCGTTTGTAGTAACTTGATTTCGTTTGTAGTAGTGATTTTATCGTTTGTAGTAACTTGATTTCGTTTGTAGTAGTGATTTTATCGTTTGTAATAAGTTGATTTCGTTTGTAGTAGTGATTTTATCGTTTGTAGTAACTTGATTTCGTTTGTAGTAGTGATTTTATCGTTTGTAGTAAGTTGATTTCGTTTGTAGTAGTGATTTTATCGTTTGTAGTAAGTTGATTTCGTTTGTAGTAGTGATTTTATCGTTTGTAGTAACTTTATTTCGTATGTAGTAGTGATTTTTTCGTTTGTAGTAACTTGATTTCGTTTGTAGTAGTGTTTTTTTCGTTTGTAGTAAGTTGATTTCGTTTGTAGTAATGATTTTATCGTTTGTAGTAACTTGATTTCGTTTGTAGTAGTGATTTTATCGTTTGTAGTAACTTGATTTCGTTTGTAGTAGTGATTTTATCGTTTGTAGTAAGTTGATTTCGTTTGTAGTAGTGATTTTATCGTTTGTAGTAACTTGATTTCGTTTGTAGTAGTGATTTTATCGTTTGTAGTAAGTTGATTTCGTTTGTAGTAGTGATTTTATCGTTTGTAGTAACTTTATTTCGTTTGAAGTAGTGATTTTATCGTTTGTAGTAACTTTATTTCGTTTGTAGTAGTGTTTTTTTCATTTGTAGTAACATGATTTCGTTTGTAGTAGTGATTTTATCGTTTGTAGTAACTTGATTTCGTTTGTAGTAGTGTTTTTTTTCGTTTGTAGTAAGTTTATTTCGTTTGTAGTAGTGATTTTATCGTTTGTAGTAAGTTGATTTCGTTTGTAGTAGTGTTTTTTTCGTTTGTAGTAAGTTGATTTCGTTTGTAGTAGTGGTTTTGTCGTTTGTAGTAACTTGATTTCGTTTGTTGTAGTGATTTTATCGTTTGTAGTAACTTGTTTGTTTTTTCGTTTGTACTACTACAAACGAAATCAAGTTACTACAAACGACAAAATCACTACTACAAACGAAATCAACTTACTACAAACGAAAAAAATACTACTACAAACGATAAAATCACTACTACAAACGAAATCAAGTTACTACAAACGATAAAATCATTACTACAAACGAAATCAACTTACTACAAACGAAAAAAACACTACTACAAACGAAATCAAGTTACTACAAACGAAAAAATCACTACTACAAACGAAATCAAGTTACTACAAACGATAAAATCACTACTACAAACGAAATCAAGTTACTACAAACGAAAAAAACACTACTACAAACGAAATAAAGTTACTACAAACGATAAAATCACTACTACAAACGAAATAAAGTTACTACAAACGAAAAAAACACTACTACAAACGAAATCAACTTACTACAAACGATAAAATCACTACTACAAACGAAATCAAGTTACTACAAACGAAAAAATCACTACTACAAACGAAATAAAGTTACTACAAACGATAAAATCACTACTACAAACGAAATCAACTTACTACAAACGATACAATCACTACTACAAACGAAATCAAGTTACTACAAACGAAAAAATCACTACTACAAACGAAATAAAGTTACTACAAACGATAAAATCACTACTACAAACGAAATCAACTTACTACAAACGATAAAATCACTACTACAAACGAAATCAAGTTACTACAAACGATAAAATCACTACTACAAACGAAATCAAGTTACTACAAACGAAAACAACACTACTACAAACGAAATCATGTTACTACAAACGATAAAATCACTACTACAAATGAAATCATGTTACTACAAACGAAAAAAACACTACTACAAACGAAATCAACTTACTACAAACGAAAAAATCACTACTACAAACGAAATAAAGTTACTACAAACGATAAAATCACTACTACAAACGAAATCAACTTACTACAAACGATAAAATCACTACTACAAACGAAATCAAGTTACTACAAACGATAAAATCACTACTACAAACGAAATCAAGTTACTACAAACGAAAACAACACTACTACAAACGAAATCAAGTTACTACAAACGATAAAATCACTACTACAAATGAAATCATGTTACTACAAACGAAAAAAACACTACTACAAACGAAATCAAGTTACTTCAAACGATAAAATCACTACTACAAACGAAATAAACTTACTACAAACGAAAAAAACACTACTACAAACGAAATCAACTTACTACAAACGATAAAATCACTACTACAAACGAAATAAACTTACTACAAACGAAATCAAGTTACTACAAACGATAAAATCACTTCTACAAACGAAATCAACTTACTACAAACGAGAAAAAACCTACTACAAACGGAATTAGCTTACTTTAAACGAATCAAACGTTTTTTAAAGTGGTTCCAAGTTTTTTTTAAAGTCCTATTATATATTTTTAGAGCTACTACAATCGATAATTTTGTTACTACAATCGACTACATATCTAAGTCTTTGAGAATAAAAAAAATAAAATTTTATTTATTAATGTTAGGGAAAAAAACTTCAAAGTTCTCCTATTTTTTTTTAGAGCTACTACAAACGAAAAAATTGTCACTACAATCAACTACATACCTAAGCCTATAAGAACCTAAAGAAAAAAATTGGATTTTCCAAAGTCGCGCGCTGAGTTTTTTTCAAAGTCCTCTAATTTTTTTTCAGAGCTACTACAAACGAAAAAAAATGTACTACAATCAACTACATACCTATATCTATTAGAACCAAAAGAAAAAAAAAAGATTTTCAAAAGTCGGGCGCCAAGTTCACATAGCTGAACGACGCGAGTGTTTCATGGCCCTCGATATAAATTTGTACTTTATTCAGGAGTTGCATACTATACTTTATACCATGACTACGAGAATATTTATTTAAATCTAATGCCAAACTCCTTGTCGCAAATATCGACCAATCAAATCTCGAGAATTTAGTTGCACCAAAGAGTTTTGAATTTCGAATCTCAGCGTAAGGAGTTTGTGTAAGCATTGAAATAGAGACCGGATATATTTTGTGTTCCAAATTCAAACACCAAAATAGTGAATAAAAACAAAACAGTGAATAAAAGGCCTTTTTATTCACTGTTTTGCGTGAATAAAATAAGCTTTTTAAAGTAGGTATGGTATAATAGTATATTATGCAACTAGTGAATAAAGGACGGATTTAAAGCGAGGGCCGTAGATGAGTCACGAGCAAGTGAAGGATTCTAATGATTGAATCACGAGCGCAGCGAGTGATTCAACTGTTAGAATCCTGAACGACGCGAGTGATTCATGGCCCTCGATATAAATTCGTACTTTATTCAGGAGTTGCATACTATACTTTATACCATGACTACGAGAATATTTATTTAATCTAATGCCAAACTCCTTGTCGCAAATATCGACCAATCAAATCTCGAGAATTTATTTGCACCAAAGAGTTTTGAATTTCGAATCTCAGCGCAAGGAGTTTGTGTAAGCATTGAAATAGAGACCGGATATATTTTGTGTTCCAAATTCAAACACCAAAATAGTGAATAAAAACAAAACAGTGAATAAAAGGCCTTTTTATTCACTGTTTTGCGTGAATAAAATAAGCTTTTTAAAGTAGGTATGGTATAAAATTATAATCACTCACTGTTGTCATCGGACCTCATATTAAAAAATTACAGCATTGAAACGGACAATTTTTTTAACGCACCTAGAAATATTTGACAACCAAACCAAGTGACAATCTTTTATTTCTAAAAAGACAAAAGACATCAAATGTTTCACAGCTCAGAACATGTTGTAGGTAGGTACTTATTAGAAAATAGAATTTTCGTTTTTAGATCAAATCCATCCTGTTGCACTTTAGAACACGGAAAAAAGTATTACGATATTGTGTTACGATATCTATGAGTGCGCGAGAACTTTCTTTACTTTGGTGATCCTTTGTGATAGTGAAATTCCAAGTAATGTGCTCTTCGTTTTGATATTTTGTGATTGTGACCCTTTACTGCTAAGTGAGCGAGAACTTTTCTCACTTTGATTATTTACAAATTTACGATGCCGAGGAGAAGACGACCTGACTTAGGTCGTCGCAGTCAATCAAATGTGCGAAGAGCTACCTCACGTGCTAACCGCACTGATGACCAGAGAGAGACAGATCAAGAAAACAGTCGTATTGCTATGTCAGAATTGCGTTATTTATTGAGTGATAATGAAGTAAATAGGCAACAACAAGATAACACAACAACAACAAGCACGACATAATGAAATTGAGCGAATCCACAGACGGAATGCTCCTGTGATTCTTGAACGAGCTGCATTCCACTATGATCCAGCAATTGATTATTGTGCCGACAAATCGGTAACAATTGAGGAAATTAAAATAATTACAGTAAATTAATATTTGTCGTTGACTGACTGACAGTATGTTAAGTTGTTATTGTTAAGATTATTTATGTGACTGTGACAGTCAATGGCAACTCGTCGTTGTCACTTGTCGTCAAATTGTCGTTACGGAGCTGAAGGACCAAACGGATTACGGAATTTATTTTGTTTTGTTTGTTGATCGTTTTTCGCGTAGCTACTAATTTAGATTTAGTGCCCTAATAAAACGGCTTCCGCAAGCCAGCAAAGCGTTTACATAAAGTGAAAATGGCGGGAGCGCCGAGCGATTGGCAGCTCGAGTGTGTCGAGGTGAAGCAGCGAGGGGCTTACTTGCTGCAATCTGGACAATGGTCAGATTGTACGTTCCTGGTGGGCTCGGAACCATTACAGGTGGCGATTCCCGGCCACAAACTCATCTTGGCGATGGCTTCGCCCGTGTTCGAGGCGATGTTCTACGGCGGTATGGCGGAGCGGAATGAACCGATACCCATCTTAGATGTGCAGCCCGAGGCATTCAGGGCCCTGTTGGAGTAAGACTTTTATTTTAAGTATATAAACACAAGCTATAAAAGTTTCATTACACTTTGTGTTTACAAACCAGTTTTGCATTGATTCCAGGGCTCAAAGATGAGCAGGCCTAGCATGTTGACCCGAGAAATTGATCTCACTACGAAAGAATAGACAAGAATCAAAGTTGGAAGAAGTATAAGCATCGTATACGTGAAATTTTGGTTGAAGCAAATTTAGAAATAACTTTTTTTGTTTATTCTTGCGTATACCATGGTCAAAAAGTAGAAAAATCTCTGTTTGTAACGCATATGTTTTTAATTTCAAGTGTAAATTTTCACTTAGTTTTGTAATATTGTAAGTATATCAACAGCCTGTGAGTATATCAAAAGATTTTCAAGAGTAGATAGTAGAAGAGTAGACCTAGACTAAATTTACACAGTATACAGTACACAATACAGATTAGCACAATTCTCAAACTCATTCTTACAGATATATCTACACGGATAACATAAACATAAGCTCATTTGACAAAGCTTGCGAACTGTGCTATGGAGCTAAGAAGTACATGCTGCCACATCTGGTGAAGGAATGCACCAGGTATCTTTGGTCAGACTTGTACCCAAGGAACGCTTGCAGAGCATATGAGTTTGCACGCTTGTTTGAAGAAAATGTGCTTATGGACAAATGTATTCAGGTAATTTCTTCTTTTTATGAATCTTCTAATATATAAAATTCTCGTGTCACAGTGTTTGTAACTAGACTCCTCCGAAGCGGCTTCACCGAGTAGTTGTGTATATTCGGTAGGTCTGAAAATAGGTCTTAACTGTTTCAGCGTCTGTCAGGACATCTAGTAGCCACATAAAATGTGTTAAGCAGCAGGGTTGTTGCATAAAAGTTGATTTTCATTGCCACAGCTTTTAAATTTAGAGGATACCTAACTAGAATCATAGAATTAAAACTCTTGTGGTTGTCAGAGTCATCGGTTAGTCATTTTAACTCTATATAAGTCGAAACAACATCAGCAATACAAGGAAAAAAGTGGTAATTAGCCGTATTTTTAGTTAATACTCAATATCATTCCCTTTATTCTATAATAGTTACTATGGACAACAATTCAAATGATGTTCATAGTTCTGGCAATTAAAATTATCAGGAATGAAGATTAGAGTGATTAATTTTTTAGTTATTATGATTGTTTTCTCAATATTTGGGACATTTCCTAAACAAAACTGATAAATATTTACATCAATAATTATTGTGATGCCTTACTTATAATCCAAGCAATTGCAGATAATAAGTACAAACACAAAAGAGGTTCTCAATGACAGCAGCTTTGAAGATGTAGAACTCAACACTGTCATAACTGTCTTTTCCCTCGATCACCTCAACATTGACAGTGAGCTGGACTTGTTTAACGCTACGGCCAGATATGCTAAGGCTCAGGAGAGGAGGACACAAGAGAGGAGCATCAGCCCCCTGGTGGATGTCGGACCACCATCAGAGAAACGGTCAAAAAGCCCTGAACCCTCAACTTCAAAAGAAAAGGTAAATAATCTAATCCAATTTTTATTTAAGGCCCTGTATGTCGACGATTGCTCTTTTTCGAAACGAAAAAAGAAATACTTCTGAACAAGCCACATCTCTATTTTTATAATGTATAGTATATGTGAATAAAGATGTACCCATCTATAATCACTTCGATAAATAATCCTACCGACCGCTGCACGTGGTATTGATCCATGGGCGGCGCGTGGTCCGCCTTAGCTTTTCGAATAAATTAATGATATAAATTATGCATAATTACTTATCAAAAACCTATTCTAGTAGAAATCTAGATCTACATTATTACCTATATTTAAGAATAAATCACAAGTTGATCTTAATAGTAGGTATCAAAGTATTTCGTTTCGATCATAAATTCTAAAACGTATCATTTTGACATAATATTTTTATCGTGAAAAGTTTCTACTATTATGTTTTCAGCTTAATAGAAATCTAGGTAGGAACCTGAAGTAATATACTTATAAAAATAGGAGATGTGGCTTGTTCAGAAGTATTTCTTATTTCGTTTCGAAAAAGAGCAATCGTCGACATACATGGCCTTAAGCCTGTATCGTCCCACTGCAGGGCAAAGGCTTCCATCCCTTCCTTCCATACATTTCGATCTCCAGCTAAATTTCGCCAATCACTTGAATGGCAGTTGAGATCATGCCGCCATCTCCTCCGGAGTCTGCCACAACTACCGACGCCTAGTTTGCGGGAACCAATCAGGGTGGAGTATCGTTGTCCCCTTTGACCGTGTCCCCGGGGACAGCTGGAATTCATTACTATTAAAAATAAGTCCTGTTGTCCCCGGTCTCTGTCCCTGTTGAAAAAGAGAAATAAATTTATGCCCGGTGTTCACCCGGTCAGCCCCAGTGTGTACTTCGCAGAATCAACAAGAGTCGACGTTTTTAGGGTTCCGTACCCAAAGGGTAAAAACGGGACCCTATTACTAAGACATCGCTGTCCGTCTGTCTGTCTGTCTGTCTGTCTGTTTGTCTGTCTGTCCGTCTGTCTGTCTGTCTGTCCGTCTGTCTGTCACAGGGCTTAATCTCATGAACCGTAATAGCTAGACAGTTGAAATTTTCACAGAATATGTATTTCTGTTGTATAACAACACATAAGAATAAAAGTATAAAAATAATAAAATCAATATTTAAGGGGGGCTCCCATACAACAAACGTGATTTTTTTGCCGTTTTTATAGATAATGGTACGGAACCTGTCGTGTGCTAGTCCGACTCGCTCTTGGCTGGTTTTTTTTGATGTGTTCGAAATAATCCTATAGTTGTTATCTTGGCTCAAAGGTCGTCCGACATGCCCTGTCCAATCACATTTGGGTTTGGCCGCTTTAGGGTAGATTTATATCAGACCGGGCCGTGCCCGGGGCGTGCCGTGTACGTAGCCCGAAAGGGGAACGGATTTGAAACGTTACATACATTTTGTATAAAGCAGTTTATATTAAACAGTGCCTGATCCATGTTCCGTCCGGGCCCGTCTACAAACTAAAAGCTCCGGCCCGGCCCGGACACGGCTCGCTCTAATACTATAAATATTCCCTTATGTGATTATGTGTGACGTCATCTATTTTTGTTTTGGAGCGTAGTATCGTCTTTCATATGCGGTCTGTGAGTCTGACTCTTACCCTCGTATTCAAGAACGACACTATGAGAACACGCACCCACAGTGGACGAAATATTTTTTCATAAAAATCACTTTATGTGTTGTGCGACACTGCATAGTGTGACTAGAGGCACATTGTCGTGTGCCTCTAGCCAAAGTTGAGCTCTAAAAGCACATGGTAGCGTGCGCTATAGTGCCGCTCAAAAAATAAAGTGATGTTTATGATAAAAGATTTCGTCCACTGTGGGTGTGTGTTCCCATAGTGTCGTTCTTGAATACGAGGGTTAAAATCCTCGCTCCATGGCTCTTTGGTAAACCTCGATTTGGTATATCTCATGAGCTGTCAGAGAGCTGCGCATCAAACGTGAGGAATTAATGGATGAAGGATCCTAACTTATCCTACTATTATTATTGTGCCATGTTTTCCTAATGAGAGGTACCTCTACTTTCATTATGAACGTCGTTTTCAGTTTAAATCCCGGACATGCATATATGTATAACAAGCTAACCCGGCGAACTTCGTATAGCTTTAGAATTAACTCCCGTTCCCGTTAAAAAGTATCCTATGTTCGTCTCCTGGTTCTAAGCTACCTCACCACCAATTTTCAGCCAAATCGGTTCAGCCGTTCTTGAGTTATAAGTGTTGTAACAAACCCGACTTTCTTTTATATTCTTGAGTTATAAGTGTTGTAACAAACCCGACTTTCTTTTATATAGTAGATACATGTATACAATTTTTTTTTATAATCATTTTTGCATTATGGGTTTGCAAGATCCTTATATTAACAACTTTGCAGGTGGTGAATGTGGACAGCAGTGCTGAAAATAGTCCCGCAGCAGTAGTTGAAGCTAGGAAACCGGATGAGATCACCGTGGAGCAGCCAGCTAGAACAGCCGCCGCTGATGATGATAATAAGAAAAGAAAAGAAAGTAAGTGAAAATAGAATAAACGTATGTTCATCAAGGATAATGTAGGATTCTAATGGTAAAAGAACTTTTGAATTCGGTCCAGTCGTTTCGGAGCCTATTCGATGCAAACAAACAAACAATCAGATCTTTCCTCCTTATAATATTTATCTAAAAAAAACGTGGTTTCCAGAGACCAAAGAAAAAGACAAGCCGACCATCCGCTCGGCGATCGAAAAGATTCGCTTCTTAACCCTAACGCCTAAGCAGTTCGCCGAAGGCCCAGCTCGCTCCTCACTCCTCTCGGAGTCCGAGGCCTTCGCAGTAATCATGAATATCCTCTCCAGCATCAGCGACGTGGCGATGCCCAACGGCTTCTCCATGTGTCGAGTGCCGAGGAAACAGCTGATAGGAGGAGGACCATCTTCAGGAGTTAGAGATGTTGGTACCTATTGATAGTTTTACAAATTATTTTTCAAACTATCGTGATTAGTAGACATAACTTTAGATTTTTACACGGGTCTTGGTCACAGCCGTGGTCGCGGGCCGACTCAACTACATAGATAAAATAAATTATTATAAAAATATAAAAGCAGCATGAGGGTGATGTGACTAAGACTTCGCTGTCCGTCTATCTGTCTGTCTGTCTGTCTGTCTGTCTGTCTGTCTGTCTGTCTGTCTGTCTGTCTGTCTGTCTGTCTGTCTGTCTGTCTGTCTGTCTGTCTGTCTGTCTGTCTGTCTGTCTGTCTGTCTGTCTGTCTGTCTGTCTGTCTGTCGGTCGGTCGGTCGGTCGGTCGGTCGGTCGGTCGGTCGGTCCGTCCGTCCGTCCGTCCGTCCGTCCGTCCGTCTGTCTGTCTGTCACAGGGCTGTATCTCATGAACCGTGATAGCTAGTTAGTTGAAATTTTCACAGATTATGTATTTCTGTTGCTGCTATAACATCAAATACTAAAAACAGTATAAAATCAATATTTAAGGGGGGCTCCCATACAACAAACATGATTTTTTAGCCGATTTTATAGATAATGGTACGGAACCCTTCGTGCGCGAGTCCGACTCGCACTTGGCCGGTTTTTATATGTCCATTTCTTTGACACCCTCTACATCCCAAACAACTTGACGGATTAGAACTTATGAGGTGTCGTTGGATTCGTCTCAATTGTACGACTGATATAGGCTATACGTATATTTTTTAAATATGGCGCCCCCTCACAAAAAGGGCGGCGTAACATTTTAGTTAATGATTTTTTTGTCAAGTTTTATGTATATGTATTTGTTTTATTTTGTTTTTAGTTATGATATTAACAATACGTTGCTTATTAACATAAGCTGGGGCCATACCACAAGGTCTTAAAGCAAAACTGTGGGGGCTATTTTGTAAAAACGTGATTATCATGTTATGATATTCATACCAATATTTATTGGTACTGAATGCCATAATACCTACGCTTTTTATGCTGATTAGACACCTATACCTACGCTTCCAATACAATACCAACGCAGAAGCGTAGGTATAGGTGCATAAACTGTGAATAGTTGCTATGTAAAGTGTACAGATTAGGTATTATCTAACATTAGGCATTGCATTCAACACCATAACATGATAATCATGTTTTTACAAAATAGCCCTACTGTTTTGATATCACTTTTGAGCTTGTTGGACATCGGTCGAGACAATAAAAGCTTATTCGTCCGCAGATGGCGACGTTCACGGTAGACACGCCAAGTCCCGTGATGGTGGAACAGGTGTTTGGGGATGGTTCGCGCACAAATCCACCGCGGGTTGACGGTAAGTGAACTTCTTCTATTTTCTGTATGTATGTATGTTTGTATGTCCTTTTCTTTGGCACGCGTAACTAATCGATTGGCCTACTTTCATAATGTTCTATTATAAAATTGTATAGACGATGAATTTCTTTACCTAGTAAAAACTTCTGTAAGCTGGAAGAGAGTCGGTAGTCTTTTCAAGGCATTTGATTACAGGAAACCTTTAGAGGAGGGAGACACTTTACCCTACGCTAATTTAGACTTTAGTATAAACTAGCGACCCGCCCCGGCTTCGCACGGGCTTAATACATATAAACCTTCCTCCTGAATCACTCTATCTATTAAAAAAAAGCGCATCAAAATCCGTTGTGTAGTTTTACAGATATAAGCAAACGTACATACATACAGACGCGGGAAGCGGAAAGCGACTTTGCTTTATACTATGTAGTGAAGGAATAAAATATAGTTTAAAAAAACTAAAAAAACCGCTTTTATTGCTAATCGAACTAAAAACTAGAAAATAATTTTGAATAATGACAAAGAGTTTAATATAACTGTAGTAGAAGATGAAACAATTAATCATATTGAATCACCTCAAAACAAAATTTTAGTAAAATTTAAGTTATTAACACAATAATTCAATTCAGAGTAAAAAGATTTATTAATCCTGGCGGTCCTATTAAGGATAATGGGAAACTAATATCAAATTATTGCATTGTCATCGGACCTTGATATGTATGCAAAGTTTCAAATTAATCAGACTTCTGGAAATTGGTGAAAATTAAGCTCAAAGATTCCGTTACATAGATACAACCCTAGCTAATATAAGCGTGTTAAAAATATCGATCGTATTTAACTTTATCTTAGGATCACCAATATGTGACTATGGACAAACACGGCTTTATAAACATATAAAGCCGTGTTGGCCAAGTGGGAGGTACCCCGACTGTCAATCTGAAGGTCGTGGGTTCGAATCCCGGCATGCATCAATGGTTTTTCTGTTCGAAAACTTTATATGCGCATTAAAAACACGTGCTCAAAACGGTGAAGGAAAACATCGTGAGGAAACCAGTTAGTATTCTTATAAGCGGCGATGGGCTTGCAACCTGTCACGTATGGAATGCTAACTACTGCAAAATGTGGGCATGTGCCAAATATAATGTTTGGACGTGCCTCTGACTACCCCCACTAGGCATCTTCGAAGGATCTAAGCGTCTGGAGATCTGAGAGGATGTCTACTGTACCGTATTTTTTTTGACTAAACATTTGTTGTTTCCAGGCGGCAGGGTTCCTCCTTCTGCGGTGCACCCCAGCCTATCACTCCCGGAGCTGGACAGGCATTCGGATCCGGAGTTCAACAAGATCTACTGCCAGCGTGCCATAATTCAGCACACAGACTGCCTCAACACCAGCGTGCTTGACTGCTCCGTCACTTTTATGGTGGACAAGAATATCTGTCTGCTTGGTGTTCAGGTAAATGTATACTCATACTAGCTGTACCGATAGACATAGACGTCCTGTCAAATTCAGTACTAGAAATAAAAAACCGGACAAGTGCGAGTCGGACTCGAGCACGAAGGGTTCCGTACCATTATCTATAAAAAACGTCAAAAAAACACGTTTGTTGTATGAGAGCCCCACTTAAATATTTATTTTATTCTGTGTTTTTTTTTTTAATTTTTATTGTTATAGCAGCAACAGAAATACATAATCTGTGAAAGTTTCAACTGTCCCGTTTTTACCCTAAAAAGTACTTTCAGTTTTTCCCAAACTTTACGCCATTCTTATCACTTAGGGTTGAAAAAATACCCAGCGACCTAATTGAATCATAAAAATTTAATAAAAATCGGTGAAGCCGTTTCGGAGGAGTTTGGTTACAAACACTGTGACACGAGAATTAGAGTAGATTTTTAGAATGTAAGAAGTAACTTATCAAAGTTCCACGATGAAGTCGGGTTTTTGTAATTTTTCTAAGTTTATTATTAATGAATCAGGTCCCAACCCAAGCCCCGAACGAGGAGAGCTCGGTGTGCGCGTTAGGCCATTGGTTAGGGGGAGGTGGAGTGGCTGGGGGAGGAGGCTACTCTGAACTCCTTTACGCGCATCTCTTAGACGCGGATGGAGCGCGTCTCACTTATACGCATTACACATGCCGCGTTCCTTACCGACACCTGCTCGACATCATGTTCAACCGGCCGGTATACATCCAGCGAAACAAGGTATAGTCTTTTTAAATATAATTACGGCTAATTATAACTTGTATTGATGTTTCGATCATAATATCGTGGATTTTAACCAATGGATTTTTCTATTTGAAAAATTAACCTATATGCGCATTAATCACCTAATCAAAAAGTGAGATAGTAGATAAACTTGCAGCCAAAAAATAGACATGTGCCAAGTGTCAAATGTATTGTTGTGTCTCTGTCCATGTCTCTGACTACCCCCAAGAATCTGAGCGCCTGTTGATTCAGAGGCCATTCCACAAGGTCCTAAAGTAAATATTACTTTTGAGCTTATGGTACTGCCCCTAAGTGAATGTCTACCTTGAAGATTACAGTCATGCGTGATCTGTTTTTTTAACCTAAAATATCTGTTTCCAGGTGTACAAAGTGGGCATAGTGTTCAACAAAGTCGGCTGGTACCCAATGGGCACTTGCGCCCAACACGTTGCAGCTGAATCCGTCTTCTTCAAATTTTGCATCGGCCAAAGCTCAGACTCTGTGCGCGACGGACTGATCAGATCAATTATATTCACCTACTAACATCAGCCTATACCGTGGGCTTTAGATTCTAGCCAGAACGGCAATTGCATTGACTTGACGCTGGATTAGACAGTTTCAATGTCAAAGTCGACTTTTTTTTTACATTTTTTTAACAAAATCACAAGAACACTTTGAAACGTCTAAGTGACTAGATAAAGCAGCCCTATTGCGTATGCTTACTGATAATCATCCCATTGCGTAACTGTCAAAAGGCAATGAGATTTTGACCGTTGAAGTCAATTAGTTTACGCAATAAGGCTGCTGCACTGTGTTCACACTTAAATCAAGCCTCGTAGTTGTAGAAAGTAGATGATTAGTAAAGTATTAGTAAGTTGTTGGTAGCGTAGTTCGACTTTCTATTCGGAAATACAATGTTGCCTTAAGCTGGGTCTCCTGTTAACTGAACTTCTTTGGCAGAAAAAAGAGGTTGTTGTTTGGAAAGCGCAAAAAAATAGTATACAATGGTAAAGATTCCTTTGTTTCCATTCTAATTCCTTTTACGTTAAAGTCTAAATTCGCGTAATCTCAGGATGACAGTTCTAAAACTAGTCCCCATATTCTTAGTTGTAACATCGAAACTACATCGGCTCAATCTCTTCGAGGCCCCTTGAATATCCCTCGAAAAGTACCTCATGTTTGGTATCTTAAATCGATATTTTCGAAGTTCCTCAATTAACGTCAGTCCGACTCCGAGGAGATTTTCATTAAACAAACCGTGAAGCCTCAATAAATTTGCAGTCGGTGGTGATTTCTAAATGTTACGAGTCAAAGAAACGTCATTTTGAGGTTACGCTAATTTAAACTTTAACTTAAAACGAATAAGAGCGATCGTATTTTACAAAATTTTAGTCAGTTCTTCGAGACAACAGAATTTCCACCATTGTTTGTCAGGGTTGATGAAAAACATTGTGAGTGTGGGTTGGGTGACATTTTCGTTGTGTAAATGTGACAGTTGACGTAACGTTGCAAGAGGGAGACAAAATTAGTCAACATGTTGTCATCAACAACTTGAGACATACAGTTAGCAGGCGGCTTTACTGTAAGATAAAATAGTTTGTAGGTACCAATGACTGTTATTTTAAAAGTTGGTTTAACATGCAATATTTTATTCTTGACTTAATGTTTTTTTGAGGAGTAGAGATAATGCCGAGAATCATCCTTTGCGCTAGTAAAATGCCTTTTAGAATAACAGGGTATGTTTATGAGAAAAACTTGTCTGACGCGATTCAAAATTAAACTTTGAGGGTCTAAACACACTATGCCGAAATTACGCGGCTGAAGTTCGACGCAATTGCAATTTGTATTACTAAAACGCGCGGCATAGTGTGTCGTTAGTAATTCAAATAATTAGTTAAATAAATATTGGCTGACTTACACACAGCGCCATCTGGTCCCAGACTAAGCAAGGCTTGTACTATGGGAACCCAGTTTAGTGATAGAATACTTAAATAGGTACTACATTTTTTTAATACATACGTATTATACATAATAACACCCAGACACAGAACAAACCTCTCTATGTTCATCACACAAATGTTTTCCCTGGGAGGGGATCGAACACACAACCTAAGGTGCAGAAGGCAGAGTTATTACCAACTCAGCTGTAAGGCCAGTCATTTTTTTTAATTGCAAGCGTAATTGCGCCGAACTTCACTTCCGCGTATTTTCGGCATAGCATAGTGTGTTTAGACCCTTAAGTCGGCTCTACACTACTCGCGAAGTTGCTTCGACAAAGTACTTGCCGAAGTTGATCGAAGTCCGAAGTACGTGTCTACACACTCGTCTTCGAACTTAGGGACACTTCGAATCCTTTGACTCGACACATACACACTCGACAAATACCGACACCGAATGGAAGTCGCCCGAGGCGAAGTGAAGTTATACGAAGTGAAGCGAAGTGCCCTTCTACACTATCGTATTCGCTTAACTTCGGTCAACTTCGCGAGTAGTGTAGAGCCGACTTTAGGATCACCACAGTTCAAACTAAGATACTAAAGTATTATTTTATTATGTAAATAGAATAATCGAAGGTTACGAAGAAATATTGCATTTTTGCAATGAATGGGATTTATGCTTCAATTTTAAAGTGTGGTTGTAAACGGTTTCTTTGTCAATTTAAGTTATGTGTGTAAATATTGATCTAATAGGTACTTACCAAACATAATGAAATAATTAAATTATTGTGAGTTTTTTTTAATCGATTTTTTTATTTGATCGTAGATCTTGCCCTGATTGATAGTGGAAAAACAATATGTGCCTAACTACCTAGGTACTAGGTATCTATTCCAACAGCGGATTCCTAGGAAGGTACCGGATCCTATGCGCCACCAACGTTTATACTTTTGCCTTAATTACAAACGAACCCTAGATAAATTAAGGTTTTTTTATCATACCTACATTATAAAACGGGTTTAAGATACCTTACCTAGTCTTTTATTATTATTCCCAGTAAATTCCGTCTGTAATTTATCTTGCTCATCTCGATAAACAAGCTCTCATCACGCACGCAACCCGGCTTTCAAATAGCGAGGCGTGGCTTCATCAAAAAATCTGAGACAAGGTTTTTAGACCTACGCGGGGTTGCGCGGATGCGGAGCGGAGCGGACCAATGACAGCGCTCCAATATTCGAATTTGATAATGTGCAGCTCCGTGTAAATAGAAACTCATCCTTAGGTAGGGGCGGCGCAGGAGTACCCATGTGAATCCATGAATATGAATCATTTCATATAAAACCGCGAGGTAGCCGCCGCGCCGCCGTCGCCGCCACTCGGGGCGTCGAGCGAACATTTTGAAGAAGGTAAGTAAGAAAGATAACGCAGTATATTAGTACGCACGTGTTGAACGCACCCCAGCTGTTTTTTTAATTGTCAAATATGTCAATGTCAATCAAAATGGTCTGAATGGGTCAACAAGTTCAACAAACATGAAATAACAATAGTGTGACCTTTGTGTGCTACATATTCTCTGAAATATCTATACTGGAATGGAATAATAAAAGAAAACCACTTTTCCTTATTTCAAATTTTATCTGACGAGAGATTGAATGATTGAACTGTGTAAATAACCAGTCGTGACCGTGAGTTTATGATCTGTTTGTCAACGCAGTTAGATTTTTGTTATCATTTTTATGTTATTATTTGGCTATAAAACCCGATAGGGCGCTGTAGGGCAGAAGGGCCAAAACTTCAATAAAAGCGTGTGATGAAACAGTCATCAATGACGATGAAGATAAACGAGAAGAATCTGTGTGCTTTCGCGTCGTCTTCCACGCCTGTGGACCGCGAAGGTTGGCTGGACATGCGCGTCGAAGTGGGGAAGAGCTACCAGCGCCGATGGTTTACACTGAAGGGGAACCTGCTCTTCTACTTCGACAAAAAAGGGGATAAGGAACCGGTCGGTGTGATAATTCTCGAAGCATGCACAATTGGTGAGTTTGGAGCGCGTTTTTGTACAACTATTTCCTACTAGCGGCCCGCCCCGGCTTCGCACGGGTTTAATACATATAAACCTTCCTCCTGAATATCACTCTCCATATCTCTATCTATAATACTAATACCACTCTATCTATTAAAAAAAACCGCATCAAAATCCGTTGTGTAGTTTTAAAGATATAAGCAAACATACATACAGACGCGGGAAGCGGAAAGCGACTTTGCTTTATACTATGTAGTGATAACCAAAAAGAGACTTGACAAAAATGAAGCAATTGGTGCAAATATACCTCTCTAACACTCAAATGTATCAGAGAAAGTTTGTCTATCTCAACAGAGCTTCTATAACCCAAATACTCAACTTATCCACACTGATACAGTAAAATTGTATTTTTTATGTTGCAATCGCAAAGTGAGACTGGTAAATGAACTCAACTGTTTGTAGTCGGTTCCTATGGTACCCTCATTACACGGTTGCCATGGACATTCAGTCACAACAGTATTAATTATTCTATAAATCCAAAAACGGAGTAAGCTAAATTTAATTGCTATATTCATTGGCTTAATCAAGGAAAAAGGTAACTTAATCGCTTTATTGCTATCTACATACTTATGAAATTATAACTTATTTATTTTGTTATTATAATTAGCCTGTAATGTACACTGCCGGACAAAGGCCACTCTTTCTTTCCTCATTTTCCAGCCCAGTGGGATCCACACTGTAGCTGTCAAGTCATCTGACATGAAGCAGATGTGCCCTGCCCCATATAATTTTAAATAATCTGTATATTTGGACTGGCTTCACAGCTCAGTTGGTAGTGACTTTGCCTTTTGCGCTTTAAGATGTGGGTTCAATCCCCATCCAAGCCAAATATTTGTGTGATGAGTATAGATATTTGTTCTGTGTCTGGTGTTATACTCGTAATGTATCAAGAATGTATTTACAAAAAAAAAGTATGTAAGTATTCTATCTGTTATCGCAGTTATCTGGTTACCATACATAGTACAAGCTTAGCTAAGTTTAGGGCTAGATGGCGCTCTGTATAAAAACCACCAATATTATTTATATTTATCTGTAATATTTCAGAATTAACTGAAGAAGAATCGTACAGCTTCAAAATAGTGTTTCAATGTGAAGGTGGTCGCACATACTACCTCTGCACGGACACTCAAGGGTCTATGGAAGCATGGATGAAGGCTCTGGCGTGTGCGAGCTACGATTATATGAAACTGATGGTTGCTGAGCTACAGCGGCAGTTGGACGAAGCTCAAGGTATATTTCAGGAGTAGTAATTCTGCCTTCTGTGCTGTATGTAGGTGGGTACGATTCACATTTGTTTGATGAACATAGATTTTTATTCTGTGTTTGGGTAATATAATGTTTTGTAAAAAAGTAGTTATAAAAGTATTATATCATTAATCTGGTTCACACAGTAAATTTTTTGCATAGTTAGGGGCTGGATGGCAAAGTGTGAAATGTCTGAAATGTCTGTATTAATATCGACATACATCTCATGCATCGCCATCTCCGCCTGTTCCTCGTCGTCACCGACGCCGGTCACGTGTCACGTCCCCCCGCAACGTGACTATGCGAGTCAAGATTAACCCGATGACTTACTTTGACAGGGACGAGTCCTTGTCAAAGTAATTTTTGTTCAATATCTCTATCCTAGTTACATTTTTAAATCCGGATACTCACTAGCTGTAACCAAAAAGATGGTAACGAGTTCCAGTGTCTTTCGACGATATATATACATATATGGCACATGCAACCGCTACAGATATGGCTCGCTAGTGAGTATCCGGATTAACATAGATTGATTGGTAAATTCAGAAACCTTTATTCTAATAAACAAAAAAAAAACTTTTCCAATAATATATTATATGCACTTTTCAAGTCACTTTCTCCAACCGCAATTCCCTTGAAAGTGACGAAGCCACAGCCCACGTGACCATCACGCCCCCCGACGGAGAGCCCAAGGTGCCCCCTCGAGGACAAAGATACAATCCCTTCAACAAGATGAATGAGACAGAAAATAAAACTGTGCAGGGCAGTAGGCATCGTAAGTACACATGTAGCGGGTTCAAATCCCACAAAATGTAGGACGCCTTTTGGGCGGCATAGCTTGTCTAGACATTCTTACAGTTCACTTAATGGACAAAGGCAAAGTTAAAAAGTGTTTATATCAATAAAATCACAAGGATCACTTTGAAACGTCTTAGGAGCTAGGTGAAGCAATGCATGTTCCTCGCGACCATTGTCTAGAAGAATCAGGCAACAAACACGGCTTGGGGTCTTTGATTTTTTTCAATGATCCTTGGCATATTTAGAATACATATTACTACAAAATGTAATGTTTGGAACACCCCTTAGACATCTTCAAGGATCAGGAGGAACTAGCATAGTATGAATCATTATTATCATACAGACAAATCTCAAAACTGACACTTTTACAATAAAAAAACTATCTAAATATGACAAGGAAAGGATCATTGATAAAAATGATACGATGTCGATAAAATAGTGATTCGTGTTCAGGCAATAGGTTGCCTGAAGATCTGAAGGCACCCCTTCCTGCACTTACCTTGTTAGGCACACTAAAATTATTGGCATCAGAATCCTAATCCTAGTGTCTCAGGAGTGTAAAACTGATGGTGTTTTTTAATTCCAGACAAAGAAACGCAGAGATCGGAACTACCCCGAAAACAGACTTCCTTCCGGGATATCCACTCGGCGTACGGACGCCCAATCCTGGCCGATCGCAGCGAGTGGCGCGCGCGCCTCACCAAACAAGTGGAAGTGCCTCTTATAGAGTTCTAACTTTGATTATTTTTACTTTAAACTACCCCCCTCTTCTCCCACTCTAGGGGATGGCTTCACCATGCGGCTTAGGCTTGGTACCTGACTTATGGCGACAACACATCCTACTAATATTATAAATGCGAAAGTTTGTGAGGATGGATGAGTATTGAGTATATATACGTTTGTTACTCTTTCACGCAAAAACTACTGAACGGATTTAGGTGAAACTTTACAGTAATATAGCTTACACATCAAAATAACACATAGGTTCTATCCAGATACCACGCGGGCGATGCCGTGGGCGAAAACTAGTCTTAATATAAAACAGTCGTGTTAGTTGCACCATTTATAACTCAAGAACGGCTGGACCGATTTTCATGATTGATTTGAGATGCTGGATTTGTCTTCAACCCGAATATCATAATAATTTAATACACCCATGCAATGCCGGCCGGACGGCTAGTATTAATAATTTACCGTCACTTGTAATTGCGTAAAGAAATAGGATATTAAATTATTGGTTTACTTTAATTATTCATAGGAAAATATAGGTTTGGGTGGAATGCGTTCATGCCTTTTTCAATTTATTATGCTGGTTTGAATCCCACTTTATGAACTTTGAGATGCTATAAATATCACTTTGATTTGATTTATTAAACTGAATACAAAAAGGCTTATATTAACATAATGCCTGAATAAAAAAATCTATAGAATAATGTGCATGTGCCAAGTGTAATGTTTGGACGTGCCTCTGACTCTCCCTTTAGACATCTTCAAGGATCTGAGCGCCTGGAGATCTGGGAGGATGTTTACCGTACTTGGGGATTACAGTCGTGATCCATTTTTTTTTTATAATAATATCAAGTACATAGACATAGTTCAGTAGTGAAACATAGTTGAAGTAGTTTTAGGATAAATTAGATTCTAGAATTTAAATTGTCTGTACATAATGTTTAAGACATCAATAATACAGTATTATGTACTTATATAAAATATTTTTAGAATAATATTGACTGGAGTGTTTAAAGTTCGAATTTGTTATTCAATGTTGGTTATCGTAGAATGTTGTCTTTTAAATGTTATGTAAATGGCAAATATTAATTTAAGGCCAGTCCTTACTAGCGCCGTGTCGCATCCTATCATGTTCTCACAAGCGCTTTTATAATGACGACCTCCGCGGCTCTACATTTACTTAGCTTTGTAAGGGCAAGATGCGATGCAACGCGCTGCTAGTAAGGGCGAACCCTTACACAATACACAACGCAGTATTAGTTTAGATAAGTTATCTTCTACCACTGAAGATAGTGGTCATTTAAAAAGAATAATTATCTGTATAATTTGTTGGAAGATCGCCCTCCAGCCGTATGACCTGCGCACATTAGCAGACGGGACGGCAGAGGATTTTACATTCAGCAATTGGATTTAAAAGTTATCCGATCGAAATACGGTATACATATATTTCAATTCTCGATGATCGGCTTCAGAGCATCAAATTTTAAAACCCTCTGCCGTCCCGTCCGCCAATGTGCGCAGGCCCTTATAGTCTAGCTCAACTTGTGATCAGAATCTGACAAGTGGTGTTAAACAATAACACCACCTGTCATAAATTACCCATCTGTTAATTTATCATTGTTTTAATCATGTTCATAAATAAATTGTTAAGTTATTGCTTGCCAAATATTATCATTTTGATGTTAAATTTAATTATAAGGTTGCACTGTGCTAGATATGAAACAATATACATTGTATTACATACAACGTCTTTATGAAATAATGCCAAAATATCAGATTTTTATTGCAAGAATCTTTCAATGAATTATTTGTATTGGGCTGTTTTTTTGAAATGTTTTTTTTTCCTTATAACTTATCAGATGACTGAAAGATCTGCCCTAAGTATTGTTCCTGTAATATGATATCGAGAATTGAATGATATAGGTAGATAAGATACTATAGTGTGAAAGAAATCAATTAAAAAAATTATTGTATTGTAACACTAAGATATCGAGAATTGAATATATAGATACTATGATATGAAAGAAATTAATTGAAAATACTCTATATTGATCTACTCTAGATTCTGATCTACATATAACAATTAGAACAATATAAAAAAAACGGGTTTGCATTATTTCAAAAAGATGCATAATGTATTAATTAAGATGTATATACGCTATGTTTTAATTTCTTAGATTGTTTTAGTTTTGATCATGTTTGATATGAATAAATTATAATGATTCTTTTTATGATTTTTTATTCACACCTGTAATAAAATATTATTATTTTATAAATACTTAAGGCGCTCCCAGTCGACGATTGTTTTTGTTCGAAACGAAAAAAGAAATACTTCTGAACAGGATTATTATCGAAGTGATTAAAGATGGGTACATCTTTATTCACATATATACTATACATTATAAAATAGGAGATGTGGCTTGTTCAGAAGTATTTCTTTTTATTATATCATATCTGGTTTTAAAAACTGTGCTGGCCTAGTGGAACGTCCCTCGGCTTTGAATTTAAAGGGTGTGGGTAAATTCCGTCCGTGAACAAATATTAAAACTGTTTCCTTCATGATGCAACGCATGAATGCTAAAACTACTAACTATGCACCAAACCATAAGTAAGGACATGCCTCTGAATACCCCTTCGCAAACATCTCCATCCTCAAGGATCTAAGCGCCTAAATATCTGAGATGTAAATAAATCTTTATTCAGAAACTTAGAAGGTACCAATTTATACTGTCTGGGATGAACTAGTATGCCGTGAGCCTATTTTTTGGTCCTATTTTTAGTTTTTATGTTATAAAAAAAGGTTGAATGATTAAATAAAACAAAACCCATATTAAGTACATAGTTTATTTAAAAATCTTTGTTATAATAAACTCAACACTATACAAGAGCAACTCATACAATCAGACTCACAAACTAACGTAAGAATGTCAGCGATTACATTTATATATTTGAAATCTCATCGTAACAGTTCGAGACTGCCTGTAGCATTTGTCACACAGAAATTATCTATTCCCAGTAGTCCCTTTGAAACATCTACAACTTTTTTCCTAGTTGTTCCGTCTAGTTTTCATAGTGGATAAATAACAAAGCAAGTCTCTGTAGTTCCATTAAAAAAATTGTCTACTGGGAAAAAAAATCAGTAGTACCCTCGTAGGTGGGTACAACTGGGAATAGATCGTAGTTAACATAAAGAAAAGCATGCTACAATTTGAGTCAGGATCGTGCGGGTTTTGGTATAGTTCTATGCAACTAAATAACATTGAGCAATCCTCTGGTACATTTTTAGGGTTCCGTACCCGAAGGATAACAACCCTATTACTAAGACTCCGCTGTCCGTCTGTCTGCCACCAGGCTGTATCTCATAAACCGTAATAGCTAGACAGTTGAAATTTTCACAGACGATGTATTTCTGTTTCCGCTATAACGACAAATATTAAAAACAGAATAAAATAAATATATAAGGGGCTCCCATACAACAACGTGATATTTTTGCCGTTTTTTATAGACAGTACGGAACCCTTCGTGCGCGAGTCCGACTCGCACTTGGCCGGTTTTTAAATCCCATTTTACGAGTACATACAATTTGAATAGTGACACTATACATAACAAAGTGAAAGTAATGGAAGACAGTGAATACCCATGTCGGGTGCTGGTAACAAATAACACGGTCAATTTCAGACAAAGTTTATATTTTTATATTGGTTAAATAATGAAAACTTAAACACTAAACTAAATTATAAATATGCCTCATATGTTACTTTATATAATTATGTTTCTTAGCTTATTTCTTTTGCGCGGGGTGTACGGACGTGCTTCTAAAAATAAACAAACGTTACAGATATAACCTACTTTTAGTAAAATTGTTTAAAAAGTTATTTAGATGTCAATATGTTACTATTATGGGATGAAATCATAATAACTTAAGCTCAAGAAACGAAGAACGCTGATAAGTAATAAAACATTTAATTTAAATTAACAGTAGACACAATATATTAATCAAACAGTAGACACACTTCTACTGAAACTGCACACAGATAAACAAACTCTGATAATTATTTAGTAAACAGTATACGGGATACGTACTAGGCTTAAAGATAAGTATAAAATATGAAAAATATTTGGTAACAATTTCATAAAACAAAAAAAAATACACTATTTACAGTGTTAAATATACAAATCACTAACCAGAGAAAGGCAGCTACTAGACTAGGATATAAGCAATTAAATATTTAATAATTAATACTTAACATTTGCATAGATTGTGTGGTGGGGTAAATTAGTCTGGCCACTATACATAAACAAAAACTTTATTTGGTGTTATTCCCATTAAATAGACGTACATGCTTACAACTCTAGTGCTTTTATAAATAACATACAAAATCAGTCGATAATACGAATACCGGATTGATAAAAAGCTGTGGCCAGTTGCTAGCGTGGTGGGTGTGCCTTATCTTATTTACTTTGGACCTTAAACTTGAGGGGATAGGGTTCATTATCGCTTCCTTTGTTTATGTCTCGAATCTCTTCTTTCTCTCAGCGACCATTCCCACGAGTGGGCGCGCTGTAGCCCGCTCACTCGCCGAGCAGCGCCGGATATTCAGTTCTGTTCAAACAAAAAAATTATTAAGAAACTTAATTAAGCAGTTGTCATAAGAACTGAGAACCAAGAACGGTTTGTTGATGGAATATTACTATTATATGGTCTTAGCTGTAAAAGTTAAAAAGCACAAACTTGAAAAACTAAAGAGACTACTGGGAATAAAAGTTGCAGCAGTTTTGAGTATTCCCAGTAGTTAATTAGGATAGTTTGAAGGAACTTTATCATCTACTAACTATAACAGGATATTCCTAGGGTGTTTGTTTATCTTTAATAATGTAACATGTAGATAGCTTAACATAACACAAACAATTTTATGTAACTTTTAGTTCCGTAAGCCTTGGATATAATAAATGAACCTTTTACTTTTTTCCTTTTTTTTACTAGTTCCTTCAGCGGCTTCGCGTGGTACCTCGGCAAAAAATATCTTATTTGTTCTATCCATAAGTAAGCTGTGCAGGTATATTCCAAATTTCATCCAAATACGTTTGGGCGTGCTTGAGACACAAACATCCTCACAAACTTTCGCATTTATAATATTAGGAGGACTAAACCAAGATGTCAGTTTAGACAGTACCTGGACGGGAGACAACTGCAAGTTCCTGGTGGTCTCTGTCTTCGCGAACTGTATCTTGGCGCGCGACGGTCTCGCCGCCTCCAGCAGTGGACTCGCACGCGGCTTCACCTGTTTCCGAACAATGTTATAATCGCGGAAGGATGCAATACTTGTTTTAAAACACGTGCTGTAAACTCAATCATCAAAAATGTGTTCATTTTTTAATCAAAACAGTAGGTATATTATTTTCGGTATCACCACATACTCGTATTAAACAAAACTCGGGTAATTGCATTTACTTGCAGTTAATTTTGTAGCAAGATTACTAGAAATACTAAAAAATCTGGACGAGGGTAGGCATATAAAGGTGATGCTTAGTATTAATATAACAGTGCGTATAAATAAAGCAGACAAAACACCACTGTATCCACCAGAGGAAAAATAAACTATAGATCGGATAGTGGGTATGAACTGTACATACACTTTTCTCTATGAAATTGAATATTCAATTGTGTTTGTAAGTATTAATTTCTACAGTATACTTTTCCTGCAGTAACACCCGGTTCATATATTTACAAAACGATCCGTTATTTGCTACGGATGGTATTAAAAGATACCTACTACCTGAATTTCAACAACATTGTTGTGACAACATTGTTCGCAAACAAATAGTTTGAGAAGCGCAACCTCCTTCAACAAAACTAGTAAACATCGTTTACCGCGATGGACAATACATCCCCGCGTTCGCCTACGGGGAGAGGGGTTGGGAGGAAAGGTAATATGGGGGGTGAGGTTTTGCTATGACACGTCCAAATGACATTGCTCCAGCTTGGATAGTTGCACAAGACGGAATGTTTGTCACAACAAGTTGCGAGATATAATATAAATTTATATTTACAGACAACTGATCGTTCAACGATCTACATTACGCTCGTAAACTTGTGAAACGCAAAACATGACTGAGAGACCGAACTATAGATTTTAACACGGGTCTTTATCACGTAAATACCTACCCTGGCTTTGTAACAAAGTCGAATAAACGGGAAAATAAATTAAGTGTAATAATTACGTGATAAAGACCTGTGGAAAAAAATCTTAGTTATGTCTAGTAATCAGGATAGTTTAAGAGACTGTTATAATACAGGAATCGGGTGTAAAGAAAAGCTAGTTAAGATCTGTTACCTGGTGGATTGCGCTGCCAGGTCGCCGCCAGGTGTCTCAGGTGTGCCCACAGCGGCGCCTCCTTGCCATGCTGTTAGTGCACCCATATTACCAACACGCCAAATAGCCGATCGCAACAATTCTACTTTTATTATAGTACCTTTATATTCTCATTTGTAGTAAGATCCAAAAAGTTACTGGTCAAGTGAGAACACGACTTTTCCCTTTAAGGCGAGTAATTAATGTGTTTGATGAATGCAGAATTGTTTTTTCTCAATAACCGTAAAATATACAGTTTTGTCTTTTGTGACAAAAATAATTTAAGGATATAATCTAGATAAATTACAGACAGAATCACGATTGGTGAAACTTTTCTCGATAGATTTATTATCCAAAGTTGGCTCTTCAAAAACACTAGTTTCGTTTTTAATCAAAACTATGAATAGCTAAACAATTAATTTTTATATAATTCGTTAGATAATCATACTAGCTAAATAAATTACAGACACTTTCTTTTTAAATTTGATGGTTTTCGAGATAATGCAGTTTTATCACTTTTTCCGTCTTATCCGGGTAGACTCAGCCCATACAAAATGTCAAAAATTTCACTTATCACCTTATGGTTCCTAACCAACTGAACTACCACCACGATGTAAGTTAAAAGCACAGTATAAAAACATAGACTGTGATTTATTTTGTGTCCCAGAGGGGGTAGGCAGAGAAGCAGGCGTAATATTATGTATGTAGTAAGTACAATGCAGAACCATCAGTTATATCTGGTTCCGCATATTTTGTCGGTAGTACAGTTGGTTAGCTCATCCTCGCATTTAGATTTCCAAATATTATTTGGCCGTTAACTTTTGGAATCTTTAAAAAACAAACTTTGTTCAAAGTTCAAATTATTTTGATTGCGATAATATTTAGATGGACGGCATTAGCAAAAGTTTTGCGATCAAAAAACTTTAAATAATGAGATCTTAAATATGTACAAAACCAGATAAATATTTCAGATATTTCTACGAAAATACATTGTAGTTCTAAAATACGTGAATGTGAACGTGCTATTTTTAATATCGCGCCGAAAATAAACCTGTCTGAATATAGTCTTCAGTGGGTATGTTCAGACCGGCAATTAAGTTTGGCGCGACCAAGTGCGATGTCCGTGCCAAGCGTGAGACTAGCTTGAAATGGTGAATGATATAGATTTAAGCGCTAGCAAAGGCGTAGAGACAAGCGTGTGCTGTGGTCGTTGTGCATAAACATAGAGATGATAATACCACCTTCACAATATTTTTCAACTGTCGTCAACTACAAATCTTGTAAAAGAAAGAGATGCTAGATATGTTGTCTCTCCTTGTCTGTTTTATTAAGACAAGGAGTAATATCAAGTTGTTGAAAAATATGAAAAGGCGGTGGTTACTCTTGAGGCAATACCACAATTAAAGTAATTTCAAATCAAATGTCAAAGTAACATATTGTAGTCTATACATATTGTGTAACAGTATTAATTGAGTATTCAGCTTCCGCTCGCGACTTCGCAAGATACCAGAATATATACCCGGATGACAATATCATACCAAGTTACAAAATTTATGTGTATATATCTATTTAAATCCTCAGAATTTTAATAAAATTTGGAACAGACAACTCGAGGGAAGCGGAGGGCGGAAATTAGTTTGTAATATAAATAATATATAATAATTTAAATATAAATAAAATTTAATAGCAGTATGTCCAAGAGATATTTATAAATTAAAATGTTTCTTCTTCATGTGATTGGTTCTTTCTTCATCAATGTCAGTGACCAGATGTACAGTAGCCCTTAAGGCGCTCCCAGTTGACGATTGTTTTTGTTCGAAACGAAAAAAGAAATGTTTGTGAACAAGCCAAACCTCCTATTTTATAAGGTATAGTATATGTGAATAAAGATGTACCCATCTTTAATCACTTCGATACATAATCATACCGACCGCTGCAATGACGACAAACACACGTCGGCGCGTGGTCCGCCTTAGCTTTTCGAATAAATCAATGATATAAATTATGTATAATTACTTATCAAAAATCTATTCTAATAGAAATCTAGATCTACATATTACCTATCTTTAACAATAAATCACTAGTTGATTTTAATAGTAGGTATATAAAATATTTCGATCATAAATTCTAAAACGTATCATTTTGAAATAATATCTTTATCGTGAAAAGTTTCTGCTATTATGTTTTCAGCTTAATAGAAATCTAGGTAGGAACCTGACGTAATATACTTATAAAAATAGGAGATGTGGCTTGTTCAGAAGTATTTCTTTTTTCGTTTCGAAAAAGAGCAATCGTCGACTGGGAGCCCCTTAAATACCATCAGTAAGACTACCTACGAGGTTCTTTACATGGACGACTAATTGTTTAAACTAAGGTCCAGATAAATATAACATACTCTGCGGTAAATTATCCTAATTTATAAAAAAACCAACTGTTCCAAGCATGTTAGATATCCTCTCAGAGCCTTGAAGATTTCTAAGGGTGATCTAGCACCTCAGTACTATATATTACACAATTTCTCCGCGAAAGAAGCCCTTGACCCATACTGGCTTCCATAATCAGTAAACCCCTTTTAAAACTACCCAACCTCATCCAATTCCCATATTAACCCCCTTATATCCTTAAATATGTCTAAGGGGGTAGCCAGAGGTATCAAATATAGTTGCCAATTAAGCTGGTTGTAGACCTAACGAAGGTTGACCAAGAAAAGACCAGTGACAGGGCAATTGAGTATAAGCTGGTACATACCGGCGCAGTATCCTCGATGAGTTGCGAAAGAGAGGAACCTTCGGAGTTCTTCATCTCATTCGCTTCCGATATCAAGTGCGCGCGCAGCTGCTTGTTCCTGAAAATGTACATTAAAACAAAAATTTATAAATTTATAATTAGAAAAACAAACTGTGTTTGTTCCATTCTATTGACTGGCCTCACAGCTCAGTTGGTAGTAACTCTGCCTTCTGCGCTGTAGGTTGTGGGTTCGATCCCCACCCAGGGCAAATATTTGTGTGATGATAGATGTTTGTTCTGTGTCTGGGTGTTAATATGTATAATAAGTATGTATTTACAAAAAAAAGTATATAAGTATTCTATCAGTTATCTGGTTCCCATAGTACAAGCTTTGCTTAGTTTGGGGCTAGATGGCGCTGTGTGTAAAATCCGCAAATATTTATTTTATTTATTACGTTCAGGATTCAATTACTTAATGCGTTACAGAAAAGTCTTACGAACAAATAGTACTTGATATAACTAGTAGCCAATAATATGAGTACCTAGTTCTCGTTTTTTTTTGCTTAAGTAATGGTTTTATTTACAGAAATAATCTAAACAAATTACAGAATATTTAGAATCCAAATCACTACCACTCACCTCGAGTCCAACTGCATGATGTGGTTATGCGCCTGCGCAAGTTGCGCTGTGCATGTAGCGAGGCGTTCCTCCAAAGCGGCAGACTCTACGCACTTCACGGAGTACTTCTCGGAGAGGGAGAGGATCTCCCTTTTAATCTCTTCCATCTCCTGTCTGCTGAGAGACAAATTTTAAGTTATAATTTGATATAATAGTGAATGCAATGGCAGTGTTGGTCGAGTGGGAGGTACCTCGACTTTCAATCTTAGAACCAGAAGACGGAAATAGGCTACTTTTTAAAACGGGAACGGGAACGGGAAAGGGAACGGGAACGGGAACGGGAACTTAACACAACATTTGTTAATTCTAAAGCGATACGAAGTTCGCCTGGTTAGCTTGTTATTTTTAAATGCATTGTGCGAATGCATTTATAACCTGAGAAGGAAGACATCGTGACAAAACCAGTTAGAATTCTTATAAGCGGCGATGGGCTTGCAACCTCAAGGATCTGAGCGTCTGGAGATCTGAGTGGATGTCTACCGTACTTGCGGATTACAGTCGTGATCCTATTTCATTTAACTTTCATTTCAAAAAGGGGTTAAAGTAAACTCATAATTACACAAGCGTGAGTACTGACTGGTGCCGCGAGCTGAGCTGGCCTAAATCCGCGTGTTTCGCTCCTCTCGCTAGGAACTCCGCCTTGAACTTGTCTACTTCGCGTCTCACTTCGCTCTCGTGGGCCTTTCGCATCGCGTCCAGTGCTGCTAATGTCGCGCGAGTCTCTTCTGCTAATGCTTGCTCTTTGTCCATCCTGGAAGCATAAATGGTGTGTTAAGACTACAAATTAAAACACTACACAACACACTGTTAAGGCATCTTCTTCAGACATCTTGGTGGATTATACTAAAAAATAATTATAAAATTTGACCAACTTCGTAATTATTGAATGAAAGTAAAGAAAATCACTTTGACTTCAGTTCATTTGGCGCCATTATTGCCTCGTCCATTGTCACAGAATGTCTGTTGATTGGATTGGGCTTTAATGCTAATGATGGTTAAGATCAGTTTTTAAGCCCTGATATTGTGATACCTAATTGATATTATGATTATTGATATATTATGTCCAAATGTCAAAATGGACACTTATTGTTTGACATATGGACGATACGATGGTAATTCGTGTTCAGGCCACAGGTCTACGAAAGTAAAAAGTGGACGGATACCTAAGCTGTTCTCTCTCAGCACGATGCTTATCTTCCATCTCCCTCACGATGCGGCGATGCGAGCTCTCCATGGCCAACAATCCCTTCTCACAAAGTGCTCGAAGTTGCTCTATTTCTTGCTGATACCGCGCTCGGAGACCGTCGCCGTGCGTGTCGGCTGCTACAGCACTCTAGGATACAAAAGTATACGTCAGTCACCTTCTTAAAACAAATGTACATATACTCGTACATAAATACATATAATCACGCCTGTTTGCCAGAGATCACAGAAGATCAGGCATTGTAATTAAACTAAGTATTTCATCGAAATCTGTTGAGCAGAAATGCTAACTACTGCTTAATGTGGGCATGTGCCAACTATAATGTTTGGACGTGCCTCTGACTACCCCCACTAGACATAATCAAAGGATCTAAGCGCCAGGAGATCTGAGAGGATGTCTATGTCTACCGTACTTAAGAATTACAGTCATGATTCTATTTTTTTTTCTGTTGAGCCGGAGATACATTATCATGTCTAACAAACATCCAAACTTTCGCATCTATAATATTATTGTGAGAAAGGGTTAATTGGGTATAAGGTTTACCTGGTAAGCGGCTCGCAGACTATCCAGCTGCGCCGAGTACTCGGAGTCGAGTGCGGCGAGACGACGCTGCAAGGTGCGTGCGCGCTCCCTCAACGTGACGCGCTCTCGCTCATGTTCAGCGCCAAGGTGAGCACGCGCACGTCTCGCTGCCGCCAACGCAGCAGCCTGCTGCGCCAGCGCTTGTTCGCCACGCGACCGCTCCTCCTTCAGCCTGAGGGGAGAGTGGTTTCACTCATTATCCTTTCATATCGATTAACATGCGTCAAACGCATTGTGAAAAGTGAAAAGTTTACGTTGAACCGCTGCATTTTTATTGAGGCAGAGTTGGGGAGCGTATGACATGCGATTTATTGCTGTTCAACCAGATTTTACATCGTCAAAAATGCCGATAAGACTCAATTATATTTTTACTCATCAAGTATCATACCTGTCCAGCGCGTCCTGCAGCTGCTTGCAATGCTGACACGGGGCCAGCTCGTGCAGAGCCACGACGCGCCGACGCAACGCTTCCGCGCGCTCCGCCAGCCCCCCCGGGGCACCCCCCACCCCCTCATTATCTCCCCCAGCCCCCCCAGTAGCCCCCCCTGACCCCAACCTCCGCCTCAGCTCCTCCACCGCGGCCTCCGCTCGCTCGAGGCTCTCGCCGATCTTCATCGAGTCTTCACTGTCGCCGGAACAGTCACTGGAGAAGAGCGCTCGGCACTCGGTCGAGAACCGCTGGAAGAGGAACACGAACTCGGCCTCCTGCGCGGGATCCGCGGTCAACGAACTCACGGCATCCTCGCGGCGAGGAGGTTCAGCCTCGCCCTCCCCCGATCCCGCTGCACCACACGTGCCTGCCAACACGGCCACACGTGCCGACACTAAGGCGCGCATAGCCAGAGCTTCGCCCAATTGTTGCAGCAAAGCGCGAGGGGACGCGGGAGGAGCGGCGCCGCTCGGGGCGGGCGCGCCTGTCGCGGCGCGGCGATATATTTGCGCCACATCACGCGCCGCCGCGTCCATCTCGCAGCGCAGATGGTCATGTGCCGCTCGCCACCACAGTTCTAGATCTGCACGCTCCTGCGCCGCGAGAGTGAGTCTGGCGCGTCTGGCGTCATCCAGTTGTCCTTCGCAAGCTCTGGCCGCTCTAGCCAGCGCGCGGGCAACCTCCGCCTGAACCAACTCCGCTCCGAGCGCATCCCTAGCGGCCGCCCACGCCGACCTAACTCTCGCCGCTTCTCCCGCTGCATCGTCGTCAACATCGCCCTGAGGACCGGAGGGCGCGGAGCAAGCCAGCGCAGCCGCGAGCTCTCCGAGCTTTTCCGCCTTGAAGGCGTCGACGGCGGCGTCTAAGTCGCGCTGAGCGGTTCGAAGCTCCTCGAGGTCCGCTCCGTGCGCCAGCAGTGCTGCGCGGCGAGGTTCCCTAGGATTTTCCTCAGCTTCCACGCGTCTGGATAGCACTCGCGCTAGGTACTCTAACGAGTGGCGCGTGGCGGTATCTCCTCGATGTTCCCCGCCTAATCTCCTCCGAAGATCCTCGATGAGCTGGCCGGTTTCTGTGATCTCCGATCTTATGAGTCTCGCGAAGAAACCATCTCCACCGGCGGTTTCGAGCGCGTCGCGAATCCTTCCGACTAACACAGCTTCGTATGCAAGCTTCTCTGCCAGGAGTTCCAAAGAACGGCGTGGTGTCAGGTCACCTGCCTCGTATAGCGCCGCCTTGCGTCGCGAGATATCTAGTAACTTAGCTCGCAGTTGTTCTTCTAGCTGAGCAACCGCTTGCGCTACGCCTTCATCGGGCTCGGGTCCTCGCTCCACACATTTTTCCACGCACTCCTGTAGCCTCCTACTAACATCTACCAGACACTTCTCCATGGATTTCACGCTGTATTTTTTTTCCAAGCTTGGTGATGGCGAGCGTCTGGTTTTAGCTGCGCGCATGTTGCTCATCTGGCAGAGACACTCGTTCACTTTATTACGCGAATGTATAACTGCACTTTCCAGATTATGGAGTCTTTCTAGTAAATGTCTCGGTGCTTGCGCAGTGTTAACAGTGGACACTGAAGTGTCTGGACTGTCATTGAGCGAAGGGCTTTCCGTAGACCGAGTTGCTTGTGCAAGCGATTCGCAGGAGTTAGTGAGCTCCTTGCGGATTTCTAGCGCGGACGCTACTTTGGTTTCTAGCGAGCTAAGTCGAACTAGCATCTTCATTGGCTCAGAGCTTGTAGCACTATCTAAGGACTTCCTTCGAAGACGAGCTGCCAGTCTTTTCATTCGCTTTTCTTCTGTCGACTCGAGTTTCTTGCTTTCTTTGGCGGGTGATGCGCTCTTTGATGGAGAGTTGATGGTAGGCACTACTGATTCTCCCGACTCGAGCATCGTGATTTTCTGCTCCAGTTCTGATAACTTCTCTTCGACTTCTTTTCCGAGAGTAAGAGACTCTCTCCCCTTCAGTGATAGACTTCTTCTTTTCTCTCTTGACTCGGTTTTCTGGATTTTATGCTTCAATGTCCGCACTTGCTTATCCGAGGCCGTTAACTTTTGAGTAAGGTCAAGGATGCGAGCTGCCATCAGATCTATTTCTGATCTGCTGCATTGTTCCCTTAATTTCATCTCATTGCGAAGTTTCAAGTTGACGACTTCGAGTTCATCATAAATACTGTGAGAATCACGTAGCTCTTTTTTCATTGCTTTTATCTCCTGTATTGCTTTGAGGAATCTGCCTCTAAGCTCGTCATATTCTTCAATCAGTCTGTTTTTGTCCAAAGATTCTAAGTTTAAATCTGTATTAAGGTTTGTGAGATCGCTAAGGGAACCTACGCTTTTTCGTTTCTCTCTCGTCGGTGACTCGTTCACCACTCGTCCTTCCAGGTCCCTGATCTTCGCGTACAAGTTGTCGTTTTCCTTGACGCTTTTAAGTAACCTGTCGTTTAATTCGTTGAGCTCTCGTTGGAGTTGTGCGATGGTCTCCTGTGCCGACGCAAGCTGCCTAGTAAGCAGCTCGCAGTGTTCTGTAGACTCCTTTAGGAAGTTCTGCGTTTCAGTCAGTTTCGTCTCCCACATCGACTTATCTTGGCTGTAAAGCTGTTTGATAGCGTCTACATTCTCCGCTTCCTTCGTTCTCAATACCAATTCTTCTTCCTTCTTCTGCAGCTCTATCACGAGATCTTCCATTTTCTTCTCTTTTACAGCAGCATCAGATTTGATTTTATGAAGTCTCGTGAGTTCGTTTTCTGCCGCGCTGACGTCGTTGAGCGCCATCTTCAGTTGTTTTCGCAAATCTTCGATTTGTATCGTCTGCTTATCTATCGTTGATATATAACTGCGTTTGCGCGGCTCGTTTGGTTTCTCGTTTTCGTCCACTTCAGCCGGTCGGTCTATTTCTTTTTCTTTGGTTGCGTCAATTTCGTCTGTTTCAAATGTAGTTGTGTCCGATAATGGAGGAGATTTGTAACAGCCCCTAGCTCGGACTTTTTCTTTAACTCTGGATATGGGCGTGCGAGAGAGGATGGGGGAGGGAGGTGGTTGTGATCCCATCTCTCCCCAATCGGCACTGTCACGACGGCCACCTTCGGAAGCTGTTCTATACTCTTCATCCGAGGAGAAGGGTGCCGACTTGCCAGTAAGAGGCGTCACAGGAGTGATCGGTGATGTTGATGATTCCGACGCACGATCGACAGTGTCCTCTCGCAGTATAAGAGAAAGTGGTCCCGTATCAGGGAGGCCTGCAGTTCTTCGCATCGCTGATACCCAGTTAGCTCTTATGCCCGCTGTTACAGCTGATAGAACTATGTGCTTGCCATCCCAAGTCTGTAAAAGAGAGTGAGTATTAGTACCTATTTATTTTGTTACCTAGTCACCAATAGTCTACCCTTTTTCGCTACTTACTTCAGTCTCAAAAGCATATCCACTGGTAGAATTCGCAGCTGGTAAGTCAACCACCCTTGAAATCCCGCTGAGGTCGATGACGCCATCCATTAATCCCCTGTGTTCTGCATGCGGATCTCTAAAGTACAGCAAAGCTGCACCTCGGAGGACGAACCAATGGCGCGACCAGACGCCTCCCGGGCCTCGTCTTTGCAGCCATCCGGCTCTTGCGTGGAGTAATCTTTCTGCTGGTAACTCCACTCTGCCTGGTTCAGCACTTTCGTTGGTTTCCACTGCGTCTGTGGTCTCGCTGCCTTCGCTGGCAGAACTGGACACGCCTTCTTCAGGTGGTGCGCCTCCATCCGGTGAGCCTCGAACCTTATTTAAAATAAAGATGCTTTGAGAATATCTTGTGTTTCCTCTAAGTTTGTTTGATTCTATGAACTGGACACGGTACATTGTAAAAATATTTTATTTTTCGTTGATAAAGCGAAATGCAATTAGCAAAATTGATCAAAGGAAAGCAAGAATATTGATAAAATCAATTAGTGATGATCGAAAGTATTCAAGACCTGTTTTATGATTGGACTTTCGTTTCAATTAATTTTGAATTTTTCATTCATAAATTACGAGTGATCAGGGTCTAAAACTAAAATCATACAATACATAGACTATATAAAAGTTTTTTCAAACTAATTGAGAAAATGTCTCATTACCGTTTTTTAGAATTAGGCTGATACTTCAAGGCTTGGTCGCGAGAAACAGGCGTAGCTTCATTTAGCACCTAAATCGTTTCAAAGTGATCCTTGCGATTTTATTTAAATAAATACCTATTGACTACTCAATTATCTATATTCTATATCTTGGCTAAACACACAACAGGTCTTTTGGTAAAGTGGTATTCTCACCGGCAGTCGATCCGGAGGGGGAAGCCGTGTGGGGCGTTCCAAAGGCGGGGGCAGCGCCCTTCGGGATCGGGGCCTCGTCAATGACGCAGCGATGTCTCGCAACTGCTCGTCGTATTGTTGATGCTGCTGCTGTAGAAGAGGAGAGCGGACGCCTACGCCTGCTGAAAGGTTTAAAGAGAACTTCATTTCTCTACCAAATCATATCTTAGAAGGTTGTTTGTTCTTGCCATTAGTTATTGCATTGTGAAGAATAGCAAACGACGAAGTAAGACTTCTTTAAACAGGCGTGCTCTAGAACTAGAATTGTTTTGAATCGAGCACTCGTAAGGTGAACTAGATCCTCTCTCCACCGTCTGTTGCCAGTTGCCACCAGTTCCAAGTGTCACTTCAGGAGCAACATATATAGAAAGAACCAGCAAACCTAAGTGTCAATTTCTGTATTCTGAAGACTATACCTTCGTCAGTTCCCTGGTTAGTGGATGGTTCCGCCCATGTGTCTCGCCTCCTCGACCGCGCCTTCTCCTCGCCGTTGATCTTGTCTCTGGTCGGTGGCGATGCCGATGATACTGGCTGATCTGTGTATACTGGAACAAGTAACGTGGAAGTTAGAAAGCAAACTTGAAAAGCAGAGGTTTATAAACCCCTTGAAGGGTTGAATTACTGATCAAGGATTTTAATGGCTGACGCCAGAGACTAGAGGGACTTCTAGACTGTAAATTACACGCCTAACATGAGGTAAAAACCAAATTAAGCATCTTTTTTCTGAAAGATTGTGATGACCATCTTCCAACATGAAATTAATTAAAATTTACAACGCCTGTCGTAAGTAAGTACCCAGTACTTTCCGTCTCACATCCAAAAGAAAGAGTATTTACTTATCTCCTGCCCATCCCGATCGCATCGTCCATAATTGAGCCTAACTTAACGACCGGATCGCATGCACCAAGGTCGACAATAAGACCAAAAGGCGTAAGCTTAGGGTGTGCTGCACATTGGCGTATTCTACACTGAATGCATACTTCAGCAGTTTAGTTTCAACCTTATATATGTTGTGCCTAAAGTTACGTAGACGCATACAGCCAGTAAATCGACCGAAAGATAAAGGTCGCAAATTCGACTAAAACATACGGAGAGCGTTCTGTGGCTACATTTGATTTGGTAGCATTTGATAGCATTGCTGAGTCTGTCTTTCTTTTTGAGCTTGACACGTACAGTGCGGTCGGCGGATTCAGGCATTCGTGAAGCCAGTTGTGGGAACGCAACGGGTCTGTATCTCTGCTTATGAACGAAAATTGTCAGCCACCCAACCTAACGGCTAACTTCTTGGCTAACGGAAGCCAAGATCCGCCGACCGTACTGTAGATAGGTTTTCACCAATATATACACACCTTTCCTGTAACATACGCCCTTATAACCAGCTATCGGGCCGAATTATCTTGCCGCGGCGGTCCGACCGTCAAATAATATAAATGTGCCTGTCATTATGTGGAATTGTACATGTTCCTTTGGAAGCTTTTAACTGTCTGCACGCGAGCATTTAATTATGCCGGTGGATTCGCTGACGAAAGCAAATCAAATTTGTAATACGCCTCTACCTATCCACATGAAGAGGTTACATTGCTTTCACTAAATAAACATAATACAGTCACCCATTTAAGTTGGTTAATAAACGCTTAGCGATTATTCCCAGTGTTATAATTGAATATCACCTGAGATAATGGGCTCAAACATTCTATTAATTGACAAAATAAACAAAGATGGCGTCGGCGGTTCGCGGGCTTTGTCGGCGCAGGCGTAGATATGTTTCAATTTATTATCTCTATTTCTATACCAATTCAGTGTATGGATAAGATTATTAAATGTGTTGATTCATCTATGAATCATACTTAATCTACTGGATTAATCTGGATAATAACGTGCTATCAGTTACCTATGATTATGGTAGGTACGTAAATAATCTTAGTAGGTATACAGTATATACAGTTTCTCAAAGGTAAATTGGTATTGATCTTACTTTCAAGCCGAATTCGTAGCCGTATGAATTTACATTAGAAATTCCAAAACGCTGTTCTCGACCGAAGCTCAACTTTCTAAACGCCAAATCATAGTAAAATTAATCACCGTTTGGCAATTATTTATCAATCCACAAAGCGAATACGTATTTAAAATCGACCGATGCATGGTGCTAACAAATAATTTCAAAGAAAATATCTATTCGCAAGATACAGGCACATTTGGTCGCAGAAGTAGCTATACAACTAATGCCATTTAATATAGCTTAACACTTAAACCTCAATGACTCAAAGACTTAACTGATACTTATATCAGTTAAGTCTTAAACTAAAGTGTTTAAAACTTCCTGATAACCAGATACCAGTTGTCAGTATTCATAAATAGTTCACTAATATGTAGGAAACCTAACTAGATAATCTACTCGTAAAACTTTATAGGAATATTCAAGTAAATTGTAATGCTGTTTCATTGCCGAGTTGTGAAGCTACTACAAATCCCTACAAGGTACTCCACAAGCGTGTCGAGGTGTCCCGTACATCATACAGCCAAGATTTAGTGATGAAAAAACGCGGAGTTTAATAAATATGAATGAAGCGGTCGCGCAGGCGCACCGGCGGCGTAAATCATCGACACCCACTGCGTGCCATTGTGCCGGTAAGGTGGCCATCATTCAGCGAGGGTCTTGTGACTTCAAAGCGAGCGATATAAGGATAATATTGCATAAAAATACTAAAAAATATAAAACTCAATTTGGCAATCCTTAGTTTTCGTCCACACTGCCGAGCCTAGCGCGGTGGCGACGATGGGCGCGAAGTATCAAACATATTATGCAGTCTGCAGGCTCGCAGTGTGGACACACGCTTAGTCCTAAAACTTCCAACTCCAGGTAGTCATTTGGGAATTTACAACATTACAAAGACGTATGTACTCGTAGCTTAAAGTTAACTTCGAAATTCGTCACGGCATTCTTGGGGGAGGTCCACTACTTACGTGCTTCTCAGAAATTTCCGTCCAAATTCGAACATGATAAACCAGTTATTATTAATACTCTGGCTGGCATTCCTGGAATATTGAACGTTTATTTGCTTTTGATGAGTTTCTTTAAAAGCATCATCTTTTGCCCTTATTCCACTCAAGTGGGGTCGGCACAACATGTGTACTTCCTCAATATATATATATTTCATTTCATATTTCTTCTATTTCCTCACTCATCATCTCATCACTCACTCCTTTCTTACCCATGTCATCTTTAACACAATCCATCCATCTTTTCTTTGGCCTACCTCTACGTCTACATCCATCAACCTTCCTTAAAAGTCCACCAGTTTTCTTAAAAGCCAACAGTTGTATTTTTCTAAAACGATGGTGTCCCTACTCCTCATCAAAGCAAACGCTTGAACTACGCAAGTCGAACCGCAAGTTAGCATGCTTAACTAGCAGCTGGCAACTCTTTTAACTTATTGGAACTGACATAAATAACTTACAACTGGCAGATATGCAATGGCGGTGGTTACATAGTTTTGAAACCTTTGTGTTGGTATGAGGTATGCTTCGCCAGAGGCTTTTGGCAGAGTCCAGGGTATTTCTGCTATCATATTTGTATGCCATGGTATGACGGATGATATTGGACGAGTTATAGCACATCCATTTTAAAGTAACAAATAAATTAAAGCTTGTAAAAAAGTAGTCTTTAACGAGAAGAAGTCTGGTACCATGTTTTTCTGGTCTAGTTTTATTTTACTCATCATTCCTAGAATGGGAATACTTGCAGAGAGATCTAAGAGATTTATAAAAAGTATAGATGCGCGTGAACATGTTTTGGGCGAAAGGCATCATTGCCTGCACCATCACTCATGTCATGACTAATGGGAAGGTCGACGTCCTGCCCGTAATGGTTTTTTTGGTGGCCATTTTCGATAGTTTTTTGCCTAGTGGACTAGCCGCATTTTTAGTTAAGACATATTGTGGCTATGTATGGTCAAGATCATTATTTTTGTGGCAGAGATTTAATATTCTCTAGTCCGAGATTGGCAAATAAATCACACTTACGATAAATCACACAAGAAAGACTCAGGACTCCAAAAGTAGGTGCAAGAACTATTTGGGAGTGGACTGTGGAGGATGGGTCTATTCGAATACTGGTACTGAAGGTACTGAACTCTAAGTTGCCAGGTTTTAATATTACAAGCACTATCTATGGTTATGTAAATTGCCGGCCGCTGTTGAATGTCCACTTCATCGCTACAGTATCTGAGCAATCAAATAAATTACCTAGCAGTTTTACCACCAGCTCCAAAGATGAACAAGCCGATAGATACTTCAAGTCTTCAACGTAACAACGCGCAAATAATTATATTTATTATGTAATCGCAGTGATAATTCACACGGACGCAACTCCTTATAATGCAAACGTAAATTCATAAATCGGTGTCTTAATATTATGCAGAGGGCTTATTATTGCGGAAGAGAGCGCATAGCAACTTCACTGGCTTATCTCAAGTGA